>JACGWO010000008.1:26879111-27564301 GCA_034509735.1 Sesamum alatum
GTAAAACAAACATTTTGAAGAGTAAAATAGGTTAAATGAAAAATGAGAATCGATTAAATCACTTATCATGTGGAGTGAATACTTTTTGTTGTAAGATAAACTAAGATGTAATTTGAGCATTTGATATGTCATTCATAGGTATGTTATATGATTCTTTAATCATCTCTAATATAATAAAAAAAAATGACAATATACATATTTGATCTTTCAACAATATACAATAAAATCGCTCCTTGTAAAAACATATCAAAAGGTGTAAATGTTACTCTTAAATCATCACCCCACATATCATTTTCTGAACAACAAATGAAAAAGAAGAAAAAATGGGCGTACAATCATAGATAAATATTGTCTGTATCTATGTATATTATAAAAGTGTGAACGGGTTGTATTAATAAGACTAATTACCATAGTGTACTCTTTTTAATTTAATTTAGATTACATAATTAGTGGGCGTGATCACTCCCTGACTCCATATATATATATATATATATATATATATATATTAGAACCTGTGGCACGCAGTACCTGCGCGCATAATTTTTAATAATTTTTTTATTTTATTGAATCTCATAACTTGTTCCATCATCTTAAAATTTATCATTGCCTTACGACTTCACGTAAAAAACTGTTTGATAATTTTTTTTAATGCATTAATTATCAATACAATATTATATTTAAATTAAATTAAAAATTAAAATTTAATAGAATATTTGTTGGTAAAATTATTTAAAAAATAAATAAAAAAGAAATTTTTTGAAAGTGGGGTGATTTTATAATTCTTATAGAAATAGGCAAAGACGGGACTTCAAGTCCCGCCTTCAATAAATTTTATTTTTTATTTTTTAGTTTTACACTAAAGATGTTCAATCAATTACTTAACAAATAGGATTTTGGAGCTCGCGACCAAGCGCCATTTTTTGTCTTTTTAATTTATTTTTAAATTAATTATTAATTAAAATTTTAAATAATAATTAAATTTAATTCTATATAATAGGGCATGGTACCATAGCTTTTTTTGTCATGAGAAAACTATGATTACTACAGCAGAATAATAATTTGAGGTGAAAGGAAAGGGAGAGTGGCAACAGGACACGCATTTTCATAAGGGAGTATCCAAATATTAATTTAATCCATTATAAGGGTAAATTATATTGACATTTCCTGATATTAGGCCCAATTATACAAACACCTCATCTTTTGTGAAATTATAACTACACCCCTTGAGGGGTGTTAGTGTAATATTTTTCAGGGGTATTAGTGTAAGCTTTGTTTTTTAATAGAGGGTGTAGTTGTAATACAATTACAATCTCAGGGGGTGTAGCTATAATTTCGTAAAAGACAAGAGGTGTTTGTGTAATTGAACCTAACCTTAGGGGGTGTCATTATAATTTACCCTTATTATAAAGATAACTTATACAGGTACTCTCAAAATTAGGTATATTTATACAGACTATTTCGTAAAATTATAAATGCAATATTTAAAGTTGTAGTTATAAATACAAATGCATTTCTTATCTAGAAACAAAATTTTACAAGTACACTCCTAAGATAAATTGAATTGACGCCGACCTTAGGGGACACTTATAATTTTATAAGTGACAAATAATGCTTGTGAATTTACCCTTATTTTTATTAGGGATAATAACATTGACCTCTTCAAAAGTTTGATATAATTACATGTAGATTCTCGATAGTTTGAAAAATTAAAATTTAGTATCCTTAGTATTTGTTTCGTCTAACATAAATCCATCTATTGATCAAAATTCATAAAATTTAATATGTAGTATAAAATTTAAGCTCTTGAATTTAAGTTTTGGCGGTCAGATTTTAATATATTGATTAAATGCGAATAAATATAATGGAAAATGAATAAATATACCTATGTCCTACATTATTAATTGGAACATAATTTCTACATTAAAACTTTTCTTTCATTTAATTGAATCAAATAAAATTAATCTTTTTCTTCCTTCATTGTAAAAGAACGGGGTAAATTATGTTTTTTGTCCCTATATATAGCACTTCTTTACTTTTGGTCTTTAATATTCACGTGCCACAATCTTGATCCCTAATATTTACAAGTTCTTACAATTTTGGTCCTATGTGAAACTTTTTACCAAATTTGTAAAAAAAAATTATCAACATTAGGGACCAAAAATGAATAAATGAGTATATATATGGACTAGAAATGTAATTTACGTTATAATTTTATAAATGAAAGGTAGTGCTTGTGAATTTATCCTTATTTTTAGGGCGCATTTTTATTTTAGTCCCTATATTTTTAATCAATTTTCAAAAGTGTCCAATTCTTTTTGTTATTTTTCAAATTCGGCCTTCCAATGAAATTTCGACCAAATTTCTCTTCAACTAAAGGGCATTCTTGTAGTTTCCTCTATATTTAACCAAAAGAAAAAAAGAAAAATTTATGGGCTACAAATATTATAGCTTGGTACATATTATAACATTATCTTATATATTTTTTGGGCTGCTAATAGGGGTGTGCACTATTTGGTTTACTGGCCGAAAATAGATTGAATCAAAAATTCGATTATAACTGAATACCTAAGTGGAAATTCATTCAATATTTGGTTATTTTTTTTTAAACAAATTTGTTTTTTTTTGTTCGATTTTGTTTTTTTTATTGCCAATTAACCGACATAACCGAATACCAATTTTTTTAAATATATATATTATGAATATATATATATACAATAAATTAAAACTATATGTAAACTTAATTTTTTTTAATTTTAATTAATTTAACTAATTAACTTAAACAAAATAAATTATCATTAATATTGAATTGTTAAATATGAATTGTATTCGTAATATTGAGTTGTCATATTTTATCAACAAATTTTTAGGGGCATTTTTTACAATAATTATTTTATGACCAAAAAATTGGTTGGAATTCCACCGAAAGGATGTAGCTGAAAGATAGCAAAAAGAATTGAATGATTTTAAAAATTAATTAAAACTACAGGGACTAAAATAAAAATAATCCTATTTTTGGGGATAATTGCAACGCCCTTCTATGAGATTTGGTGTACCGTAGAACCATGTAGTTTAAAAAATTACATTTTATACCATACTGTTTGTTTCTGTCTAACAAATGGATCCATCTAATAGTTAAACTTCACAAATTTTTCTGATATAAGCAAAAAATTTGAATGAAGATTCATATTTATCCCGATCGACTTTTTAAAGACTTATTGCAGGTCAAACAACTTTTTTTTGACCAAATTACCTTTATTAGGGTGAAAATATATCGCCTTACATGCATTAACGTGTAAAGATATATGATGTAGTTTAGTGCGAAAAAATTTATTTGATTTACGATAAATCAAATAAGTCAATCGAGGTTAAATATGAATTTTCATTTAATATTTTTTTTAATATCAACAAATTCAATGAATTTTAACTATCAAATGAATCTCTTTATTAGACATAAAAGGTATGTAATATAAATTTTCAAACTACAAAAGATTAATCACGTGTCATTATACTAAACCTTACGGGTAATTAATTATCTCTTTTTTTTTATTATTACTATTCGATCCATGTGATGTGAAAGAGGAGTTTGTGAGGTGTATACTCTGTGCATCAGAAGTTGTACTAAGAAGCAATGAGAAGCCGCGGCGCAGTGGACGGAGTCGTTTTAACGCAAATGGTTGTGTTGTACTCCTAATCCCTAAAATATTAATTAATTCAAATATGGCGACTGATGTTACCCCCCTCTCCAAACCCTCCCCTGAACCCCCACCCCCACCCCCACCGTCGACCTTCCCCCTCAATCCTCCTCCTCCTCCGCCGCCGCCGCCGCCACTCCGCCCACTGTCACTCCCCGACCTCCCGAACCCGACGCCGACGTTATTCACATCCCCAGCTATTCCCGTACGCCTGTTTCCTATATAATAATAGTTTATGAGAAATCGAATGATGGAGTTTTGTTCTTTTTGGGTCTTATTTATTTGTTGATTTGATTTCTCTAGGGTGGTTTACGTGGAACGGTATTCATGAATGCGAGGCCAGGTTCGTGCCGGAGTTCTTTGACGGGAGGTCGCCCTCGAAGAACCCTAGGGTTTACAAGTATTACAGGAATGCCATCATAGGGCGCTTCCGGGAGAACCCTAATCGGAAAATCACGTTCACCGAGGTGCGGAAGACAATCGTTGGTGACGTGGGGTCCATTCGGAGGGTTTTCGATTTCCTAGAGGCTTGGGGTTTGATTAATTATGCTGGTTCCACTACGAAGCCCCAGCTGAAGTGGGAGGATAAGGAGACCAAGTCCGCCGCCGCCGCTGCTGCAGCGCAGGGTGGCGACGTCGCTGCTGGTGGCGGCGGAGCTGATGCTGCTGTGCTGAAAAAGAGGATCTGCAGTGGTTGCAAGGCTGCTTGTACCATTGCTTGCTTTGCCTCTGATAAGGTGCTTGCTCCTAATATAACGCTATTGATTAATGATCTGTTACTAGGTTATAAATCTACGAATTTAGCTTTTGTTAATCAACCATGATTCATCCACATTATGTGCCTGCATATATTTGTTTATATTTTCCATTTGGGCAATGCTTTTAGCTGTTATTATTGAATATTATCAAATTGTGTTCTCAGGCACTGCCTGTATAGAGTGTGTCTATTGAGGCTTCTCTAAATCACTTTAAAGTGTTTTTCTTTATTTGGTGAATGAATAACTTACATTTCATTTTAGAACTTGATGTTATGGTCAAACATTGATATCCGAATTGCTGTTTATAATATCCATGCAGCATGATATGACACTTTGTGCAAGGTGCTATGTGCGGGGTAATTATCGGGTGGGTCTGAGTTCTTCGGATTTTAAGCGGGTTGAGATCAGTGAAGAGGCAAAGACAGATTGGAGTGATAAAGAGACATTGCAACTTCTAGAAGCTATCATGCATTATGGTGATGACTGGAAGAAAGTTGCAGAGCATGTTGGTGGGAGAACTGTGAAAGAATGTGTAGCTCGTTTTATAAAGCTTCCATTTGGCGAACAGTTTGATGGTCCTCCAGAATCTGCAGAGCTGGATACCGAGTTAGGCTTACAAAATGTAGCACTACCAAACAAAAAGATGCGCCTCTCACCACTTGCCGATGCAAGTAACCCAATAATGGCACAGGTAACAACTTCAACTTTATCAGAATCTCCATGAGATGAATAGCCTACACATCTTATGATTTCTAGGCAATTTAAAAGCAAAAATAGCTCTTGTTCTGTATAGCATTATGGGAAGTTGCTTCATTATCTTTCTTATATCTGCGGTCGAATATGCATTTATTAGAATAGGCATGTGGAAAATGTTGATACCAAATCTTTTTCCTTGCAAACAAAATGCTGTTCAACTGAACACTGAGGGGCTTCTGCACCTTTGGGTGGTTTACGTTTCTGCTAGTAATTAATAGTTTTTAGTTATTTTGCATATGGATTTCTTTTAATTAATATTTTCTTCAGGCTGCTTTCCTCTCCACATTGGTTGGAGTAGATGTTGCAGAAGTGGCAGCACGTGCAGCAGTAACAGCTTTGTCTGATCTTGGTGACGGGAAACAGCAAGGTATTAACTACCAATTATTTGTGGTTAACAGATACTGATGCTTATCTGTGGTAGTTAATGACCAATTTCAGATGAAATTTGCATCCTGTGGTTTTCATTAAGGTTTAGTGCTCGTAGAACTGCTTTGTTCCCCACTCATTGATGAAGATTTATATGCTTACTAACTCCTGCCAAAAACATAAAATTAAGAAAAAAATGTAAATGTGAACAAACTGATGAAATCTGAGAGGGTCTATGCTATGATCTTCTCAATGTCTTTAATCAACTTGCTCATCTTCAAACATATAAAATGTTTCTTGTGGTAACTTTACAAGCAGTACAACAGATTTGATGAAAGGCTAACTATGGGGCTCCTCAAATGCTTTAGTTAGTGCATCAAGAACAAAGCTAAACTTTGTTAATGGGGCATGTCTAACTGAAGCTGGTGTGTTTATGGAATTAATATTTGTACAGAGGTGCATTTTACCCCAAGGTTGTAAGCAAAAAGTGTACTTTCATGAAAATGAATGAGGGTAAAATTGTAGAAAATGCCACTTGCGGAGTTCTTGGGTAAATTAAGTTCCTCGGGTCTTTTGGAGTTCATCTCAACAATTTGAGCGTTCCAAGAGGGAAACTGCCGAAAAATTATTGAGGGAACTGGGTCCTGAAATTTGCAGAAGTGATGCAGGGAGAATTCATCACCTCTTTCTCCTCTCCCATGCAACTTCTATATACTTCCTGAAGCAACAATGATGCACATTTAAGTTGGTGTGAGAAAATAATGCAAGCAAGGGAGCCCTGCACTAGTGCATCAATTAAAGAGAAACAAATGGACGTTGCTTGACTTCCAACCTTGTCATATTCTTCAATGCAGAATCTGATAATACATCTAATGGTAATAACTGGAATTTGACGGAAGAAGCTATTGCTGAAGCGAAATTGCAGCTTGATAAGGAAGAAGAGGAGTTGGAGAAAGCAATCTCTGGAATTGCCACTCAGGTTGAGGGTGGAATTTTTTCTAGTTTTATGCTGTTCATAATTCATAATCCCAAAGATTATCCTGACCAGCTGCTGTTTTTCTGGTAACTGTCTTTTGCAGACAAAGGAGATTGAATACAAGATTATTCACTTTGAGGATTTTGACCTGCAAATGGAGAGGAAAAGGCAACACGTTCAACAGCTGCAGAACCGGCTCTTTGCTGATCAACTAACTCATCTGTTTAATAAAACTGCTGCACCGAAAATGGGTGAAAACATAGGCGATCCTGTCAAGATTGAGTGATATCTTAACGGCTACTTCCCGCCTTGGTAATCTCTTTGAACCTTCTGTTATATAACTTCTTTGCCTTGGATAAAATGAAATATCATGGATTAGGAAGGACCCTTAGAGCTGAATTATTGTCCTTGGACCGCATTTTTGATTGACGTATCTTCTGATTGTCTTCTCATGTCTAGGTAGAAGGCTGTGCTAGTCAATGTGACACAAGACTAGCACCAACGGCCATTTGTATCCCATGTCTTCCTTATGTAATGCAATTGCTTTTTAAGGAGAAGGCTAATGAAAAAGAACCTCCAATGTAACAAATTGTTGCAACTGATTATGAAGTGATTCAAGAGCTAAAGAGCCCCCTTACATTCTTTTTCCTTTTTACAAGCTCCTGTTGGCATCCAAAATCAATTTTGAGTGCTCCTAAGTTGAGGATCAGAAAGTGAACAAAGCAATTTTATTCAGTGTTGAATCTTGCATATTAATGAGTAAATGGTTGTGAGAGAAAAACACTAGTCAAATGCTTGTATGAGTTGAACTTACTAAAATCCAAGATCTAACCATTGCATTAGTCTTGTTCAGCTTCCCATGCAGTTGGGATCAAATAATCATAACTTAGTTAACTAATGATTGATGCAGCTGCCAATGGACAATTCAAGTGCACAGAATTGAATCTCACATGATTTACAAAACTGTCGTTGTGAAAATGACCTTACAAGGAAGACCTGTTGCTCCGCCTCCATGTCTTCTTCACACATTACAGCATCGGCCTGCAACAGACATCAGCTTTAACAAATAGAAAG
Organism: Sesamum alatum; assembly: GCA_034509735.1. Lineage (NCBI taxonomy): Eukaryota > Viridiplantae > Streptophyta > Magnoliopsida > Lamiales > Pedaliaceae > Sesamum > Sesamum alatum. The sequence goes on from JACGWO010000008.1 coordinate 26,886,734, forward strand.
ATTGGAGTATAAACTATGGCAGCATGTTGCTCTTTGATCAGTATTTGGCTTGGCTTCTTCAATGTCAAATTATTATATTCCATTGCTCGTCGCGCCAAGCATTCAGTTGTATTGAACACAAAAAGCACAAAGTAAAAGGTGCATTTAGACTGTCATGGATGACAACAGTTATGGTGCAATGGTAAAATCATCTCAGCAATAGCAATGAATATTCCATGTGCATTACTAAAGAAAAGTCCAATGACTGATATGCTGCCATTGTAATAGTGCCTAAACAAGGCTATCAGCATCAACTTTTCATTTACTCAAACTAAATACTCCGGTGTAATGTTTGCATTGTTGCAACCGCGACTCACCTAAGAGAACACCGTAAGTCTGATGTAGAACCCAGACTTGTCAAAAATAACATCGATCACCCTGAATGAATCATTAAATTAATCTGAAAGACGAAACAGCCTGCAGGAAATGCCAAAAGTCAGAAATGGATCGGAATTGCTTCCTTGTACATGTAACAGACTGAGCAAAGAGAAGCAGGATCTTGTTTGTTAATCACAGCAGCGGATTAGAGGCTCAATTCCAAGTTACAGACAAAAAGTTGATAGCTGAAGTTTCAAAAGCACGGAATGAATTTAAGACATTGTGATCCCTAAGGAAGTTTTAGTCACTAGCTTCTCATCGCATCCTCAATATAAACAGAAATACGATATACATTTCATTTGTCTTACTTTCTGAATCGTGGAACCAAATTTCTCTTCCTCTTCATCGACAAACTACAGCTCATAAAGCGTTCACAAAATAACAAACTTAATTAGTCCAGGCTAAAGATGGAGAATGATCGATATAGCAATGTATCCCAGTACTAGGGAAGACACAGACTGAATATTCTAGACGATCAAAGTGTCTAGGATATGGTTTTAGAGAGACTGACCTGCCCAGTGAGAGTATATAATCTGTTGTATGTACCGTTATTTGCAATACCAAGCACTGAAAACAAATGCCTGCGACTCTCGCCAGGATTTTTTAACGTGTACTCTATATAATACAACCCTGGAAAAAAAAAGTCGATATTTAATGTCTTTGAAGAGTGTAAAAATCCTACATGGTATACGTTGGCTTGTAAAAAATAGAATAAAGAAAACCTCAAAACAGAAGTATCTTCCTGTAGATTATATTGCAGTATTATAATTGGCTAAACATGCCAATAAGTGAGAGCTTAGCATTATATTCTTCCTACTATCCAGAAAAATTTGACGGGCATCAATCCAGGTATGAGCAAATAAGGTTCTTGGAAACAAGAGCATTGTGTTAATGATGATTCCAATAGCTGTTGCAGAAGACATGATCGTATTACTATGTGAGAAAAAGAGCTTTTTATTACCATTGGAGGCTTTGCTATCGATTAGTTTTGCTGCAACACCAGGCGGCCGTTGCCAACTTCTGTCAAGTCCACCAACCTGCGAAATCAGGATTAGTAGTTAAAAGACCAATTTTTCTACGAAGACTCGATTTTTATTAAAATCACTTATGTCATATCCCACATGATAGAAGCTAGAAATGGATAAGACCTACTAGATTCTCTGCAAATGCATCAACTTTGCCAAAAGACTCCAATCTTGTGAAATCAGCGCCGAGGGCTGTGATTGCTATGCTCACTGGAGCAAAAGCAATAGAAGCAAGTTGAGAAAAGATCAGAATACAGTTCAAGCAAAGGGTCAACTACAATCTCGTGTTATACCATTTGAACTAGAAGCGTCGGGAGGATAAAATGCAATCAGCGACCTCACTCCATCGCCTTGTCCGGTTCCTACCTGCCAATCTGCATATCATCATACATCTCCTAATTAGCAAACTAAGAAACTCAAGCAAATTCTTCCCATTATGGAATCAGAAAAGTATTAACTACTGAAATTAGGAGAAAGAACTGCCTTTAGTTCAACAATCCAGAAGCTCGCCATAGATCTAGTGATCAAAAGATCGATAACCTTTCGTCCTTCCCTCTTAAGGAGCAGCTAGTAACTAACTAAAAACTCACATTTTAGAATTATAATCACTAAAGGCCAGAATTGGTCAGTGTGAGTCCATTCTGAAGTTTTTCCAACCATTGCTACATGAGCTTTTCCATTCATATATCCGAAAACTTCGCCAAAAGTCGGCCCCTATGTACTCTTAATTCTTCTAAAGGCGAAGAGAACTCGAAAAGATAAACACTCACCCTGAGGAATGGTGATCTTGAACTTGTTCGCTTCATCAGTATAAACACGAAAATCCCCCGGTAAATCTACACTATCAAGATTATGATCACATAACCAGCAAACCAAAATGCACAAACATCGAAAGTAACATCAACCCTTTTCCTTAAAGGTAAAAATCAAGAAAAAAGCTACCATTCTCAGCAGCCAAAGCAACAGCAGGAAAGGCAAACGCAGTAGAAACTGCCTGAAACAGCAGCTCTCTCCTTCCCGTTCCACATTCTTCTCCAGCACTAAGACTGTTAGCAATCAAAGAAACGGAAATTAAATTTCTTTATTCACCAAAATGCATTACAAGAAAGCCCACAATTCAAGAATCATTGCCGTGGCTTCTGCTGATCAGCCCCATTGTTCTTGCAGTAGATAATGCTGGAATTCTTGTTCCTCCATAGGCCTTCAGGAAAAAAGAAACCAACAAAAAACTGATGAGTGAGAAACGCAATTTGAGGTTGAACAGCGAAAAGGGAAGGAGTAAAATGTAGAACAGACCTCGTTGTTGAGGAGAGGGAGAGAGAGAGAATGAGAGGTGAGAGAGAAGGGACTGAGAATTCAAAGAAATAGGGGCCATTGCTTCTGCTGTTAGCGAGGTTGGGATGTAAATCAGATTTTTGTAATAACTTTTTTGGCATGTTTTCTTTCATATTACACTTGTACCCCATAACTTAACCGTTATTTCATTTTGGTCCTCATAATTCTTCTCTTATATTTTTTTCATGGGTAACTTGAGCTCCGTGAGGTTTGATAATTACAAATACACCCTTGTTATTTGAAAAATTACTAATACACTTGTTGATTTTAACGGTCACTCAGCACAATTCTTTAGTATTCGTTAGGTTTCCATCTATATTTTGTGGTGAATGGACCAAAAACCCTCGTGGACTATGAATTATGTTTACTTATCCTTTTTTTAAAATTTTTGAGATTTTTCCATGGAGTATGTGGACATTTTTTTAAAAAAAATTTAAAATTTTTTCATCCACTTCGTTCGATTTATTTATAATTTTTCATTTTTTTAAAAAAGAAAAAGATATCGCAAGCAAGCGCAAGTTGACAATTTCAAGCCTCCATCCAAGGATTAGGTAATTCATCAAACATCAGGGGTATTGGTAAATTTTCAAACATCGAGGAGGTATTTGTAATTACGTCAAATTTCATGTTAGCTCGTTATAATTTACCATTTTTTTTCATTTGGTTCAATGTGTTTTTGCCCCCTCTTTTTAATTAGGAGAATGTAATATTTTTCTTTAAATTATCTAATCTCATCTATTTAAATATTTATTTTTGCATGTGATGATGCCCCTAAAATCTCATCTAAGTCCAAAACAAATTCTCAAAGCAGCGCAGCTGGCTCCCAGCAGGCCGACCGACCAACTGGGAAGGTAAAACTCCATAAGTTTACTTGTTGTTTTCACTAAATTGGCAGACCCGAGAAATAGGTCCATTCCAGTCGGACACATCATCGTATATCTCGATGAACACATCCTATAGCTTGCCAACACATCAAGACGCATCATACTCAAAGATCTCGGTTAGATTTGCACGGATTGGACGAGAATTAAGCTGATATTATCACTAGTAACAACTTTTCGGAAAAGTAGGCATACCTGGCATGACTTAATCAAACATGTATATCTCCCTCGATCTTTATCCGAATCATAAACAGATTATTCTGGAAGATAGCCAAATCAAAGGGCTTACCATAGTTATACGACACTCAACAACCAACCTCCAGATTTGGCTCCATAAACGCCTATAAATTGACCCCTTATGCAGTCACTTGAGGTCAAGCTTTGGTAACACTTATTCAACACTCTCTTTTGGCAATTATACACTCTCATACTCGTTTTTACTACTTTCTAGCTAATTTGAGCTCACTTCTAACGAATTCTATCATTCACACGGATTATCTATCATTATTTTTCGCAAATCACCATTATTCTCACTTTATTTCAAATTTCCTTTTATTTTAGCGTTAGTTACACTTAGACCCCCTCTCAAAATGTGAATTACACTTTCCCCCAAAAAGTTTTGAAATTACATTTACACCTAACCCCCTTCCATTAGGATTTGAATGAAAAAACTGACATAAACAAAATATATTACATAAATTTTTAATTTTACCCCTCATTTAATATTTTTATGTATATTTTGTTCTTATAAGAGAATATATGTGATATATACATATGGAGTGAGGTTAACAACATTACAATTTTTCCCTTATAAGTACAAAGTTATTACATGAGAATGTTAAATAAGGGGTAAAATTGAAAGTTTATGTAATTATTTTGCTCACATCAACATTTTTCGTCCAAATTCTAATTAAATGGGGTCAGATATAGATGAAGAATTTTTTGAGGGGGTGTAAGTGTAATTTCAAAACTTTTTTAGGAGAAAAGTGTAATTTGCATTTTTGGAGGGGGTCTAAGTGTAATTAATCCTTTATTTTATACTTTACTGACTTAAGCATTAGAGTGTTAACGCTTCTTTACGGATTAGTCCTCCCAAGTATTAGGATCCTCTTGAAGTTCCTTCAATATTTGCATTACCTTAGAACCAATCTACGCATCATTGGCGCCGTATGTGGGAACTTGAGCTCAAGATGTGAGAAATGGTCGATTCGGACAATAATGGATCTTTTGAGGGAGACAACTCCCTCCCTGCTTCAGCTGGATCTACCGTCCCACCTCTGGATCAGAGTTTGAGCGTCGCTAACGCCCCAGCTCCAGCTGGTGACTTCCCAACTACAACTGGCAACTTCCCATCCTCACTAGCTGATCCAACAGCTACCACTCCTTTACGAACAACTTCGCTAGTCATAGTGGAAACCATCCATTCGACTTTTTGCGGTTCCCAAGCTAGTGGAGCAGGACCCTCTTCCCAGCAGAAATAAGGAGGACACCAGAAAGTCGGGCTATCAACGAGCAGGTCCTTGTTGGACAAGAGCATGATAGATCTCCCTAAAATTTTGTTAGCAAGGAGGCAACCCTTTTCAGCCTCCTGAAATTTGGCAAGCCTTGAGGAAGGAGGTGGTAGAACTCCGCCAACAGGTGACCAAGGATACTTTGCCAACAGAGTTTGGCATTCCATTCAGCAAGGACATCATGACGGAAGAGCTCCCTGCTCATTTTGGAGCACCTTCCCACCTACCTGCCTATAATGGCACTTTGGATCCAGTCAAACAGATTCGCAGGTTTGAAAATGCAGCCTTGCTGCACAAGTATATGGACAGTATAAAATATCGTGTGTTCCTTACTACTAAGAAATTCTGCCCAACAATGGTTCGACCAACTTTTAGTTGGATCAGTAAAATCTTTTGCAGAGTTCAACACTCTTTTCATACACCAGTTTGCTAACAGTGGGAAGTACCAAAAGTTAGCTGTTAGCCTTTTCGAGATCAAGCTGGAGGAGAAGGAGACTCTAAGGGCATATGTTCACCGTTTCAATATAATTGTCCTGGAAGTTCCAACAGCTCACCAGGAGGTACTGGTCAGCCCTCTTACACAAGGCCACGGAGAAGGCCCCTTTTTCAAGTCTTTGGTTAAGAAGTCTGCTGCAGATTTCCGATAAGTGCTAGCTCGTGCCGAGAAATACATGAGCCTGGAGGACGCTTGATTGTTGAAGAGAGCCAACCGTGATAAGAAAAAAGAGAATGACTTGCCCACGACCCGTAGGAGCAGGGGAGAACCAAGAGGACGTTTCAACCCCCTCGATCTGAAGAACAAGCACTACACCTCGCTCATCACTAGCCCAACTAGGATGTTAATAGCCATAGATAGGCACCCTACCCTACAGTGGCCTAGAGGTTCTGAGGAAGCTCAATTGCTTAAATCAAAATATTTCTGCAGGTATCATCGAGAATATGGACATGACACCAGTTCATGCTGCCAATTGAGACTAGAGATCGAAAAGCTTATCCAAGTCGGCTACTTGAAAGACTATGTGGACAAAAATAAAAGGCGAGAACATAAGGATGAGCAGTCTCACCATCGAAACTCCTGCAGGAGTGAAGAGCAGGTAGATGACCCCCCTCGGAGGGAACGCAATAAGGATAAGCTCCCTATTGAGGAGCAAAGCCCGGGAAACACCCCAGCTAAGGGCGTGATTCACATGATAGCAGGAGGACCTATTGATGGAGACTCTGGGTGAACTAGATGAGCTCATTCTCGAGCTGCTCGAACCATTATGGAGATTAATCACAAAGCGTCATAGCCCTACTGACGCACAAGGAGTATATTTATCTCATAATGATGCACTTGTCATTTCTATCACTTTTTAGCTAATTACACTGTACAACGCCTTTTTGTGGATTCTGGCAGTTCTGTAGATGTCATCTTTTACAATGTTTACCACCAGATGAAGCTTGGTGATATCCCGCTAGAGTTGGTGGACACATTGTTGTACGACTTTGCAGGAGGGGTGGTGCACCCCCTAGGCCAGATCTTTCTCCCTCTCTTTTTAAGAGCAGAACCCACCATAAATAGATGGTCTGTTTTCTAGTCATGGATGTGTCGTCGGCTTAAAAAGTCATTTTAGGCCAACTTGCTTTGAACGCATTCTAGAATGTGGTTTCCACATATCACATGAAGCTAAATTTTCCTGCTAGAGTAGGAGTAGGAGAAGTTAGAGGTGACCAGTACGTAGCACAAAAATGCTATTGGAATCAATAAAAGAAAGCAACCAACAGGATATGGAGATAGACCCTCCTAGCCGAGAGAAAGGCAAGAGACCTATCCAACATGACGATCAGGGAAATGGCAGTCCTACTCATGTACAACCAACTGAAGAGCTGTTAAGTGTCACACTGATACCTGAAGAGCCGGAGCAGACTACCAGAATAACATCCTAGTTGAACTCTGAACTACAAAGGAGATTAAATATTTTTTGGTAGGAAAATGCGGACGTTTTTGCTTGGACGACTCACGACCTGGAGGACATAGATCCCAGCATCGTTGTGCACAACCTGAACCTAGATCCTACCTTCCCTCCTGTGAAATAAAAGAAGCGACATTTCGGGCCCAATAAGGACAAAATCATTCAGGAGGTAGGTAAGCTCCTAGCAATGGGCACTTCAAGGAAATTCAATTTCCGAAATGGTTGTCCAATGTGGTATTAGTACCTAAGCTAGGTAACAAATGATGTATGTGTGTTGATTTTTGAGATGTCAATGCCCAAAAGATTTTTATTCTTTACCTCATATAGACCATCTGGTGGATTTCACCTATGGTCATGAATTGTTGAGTTTAATGGACGCTTCTCAGGGTTACCACTAAATTCTGTTTAACCCTGATGACCAGAAGAGAGTCAGCTTCACAAAATTAGGGGGAACCTACTATTACATTGTTATGCCATTGGGGCTGAAAAATGCAGGTGCTACTTATCAGCGGCTGGTGGACCATATATTTTGAGGGAAGCTAGGACGTAAAATGGAGATGTACATCGATGACATATTGGTTAAAGCCGACATGTGGACCAGCACATCACGGACCTAGCAGAAACATTCGGCGTGCTAAGGAAGTACGACATGAAACTGAATCCAGCTAAATCACGTTCGGAGTCCGGAGTGTGGCAGATTCCTCGACTACATGGTCACAGAGAAAGGGATCAAAGTCAATCTGGCCAAGATCCAAGCTATTTAGGAGTTGAAACCTCCCGCCAACCTAAATGAAGTTCAGAAACTAGTTGGTCGCATGGCAATCCTCAACAGGTTTATATCCCGCTTCGCAGAGCGCAACTTGCTATTCTTTAAAGCTCTCAGAAAGACCAAGAACTCCACTTGGGATGAGGCATGCCAGCAAGCTTTCCAAGACTTATAGGCCTACCTTGCCGAGCTACACTTACTCACCAAACCATCACTAGGCGAGCAACTATTCTTGTACCTAGATGTGGGGCAACATGTTGTAAGCTCCGTGCTCATCAAGGAGGAGGATGGAAATAAAAAACACATCTACTATGTAAGCAAGGTATTACACGGAGCCGAGCAACGGTACCCTGAGGTAGAAAAACTAGCTTTCTATTTAGTTATTATAGCGCGTAAGGTGCATCATTACTTCTTATCGCATTCCATTATTGTGCGTACTAACACCCCTTAGGAGCTACGTTGGGGAAAGCTGAAACCTCAGGTAGGATGGTTAAATGGGTCCTTGAGCTCAATGAGTACGATACTTCCTACCAGCCCAGAACATCTATCAAAGCCTAGGCCTTAGCTGAGTTCATCACCAAAGCCACCCCTAATGGAGGAGGATGAGGGAAAATAGCTTTTACATGTTGATGGCTCCTCCATGCTAGCTGGCAACGGGGCCAAAATTATCCTCACTAGCTCGGAAGGGGATGAGCTAGAATATGCTTTAAGATTCGATTTCAAGGCTACAAACAATGAGGCAGAATATGAAGCTCTTATATCAGGAATGAAAATGGCACTCGATGCAGGAGCAAGGAATTTAAACTGCCTACACCGACTCCTAGCTAGTAACTAACCATGTGAGAGGCACGTATGACGTCAAGGAGAATATAATGAAGGAATACCTCCAAGAGATAAGCGAACTTAAGAGCTGACTGAAAAGCTTCCAGCTTCACCAAATCCCTCGCGCTGAAACCCCAAGGTAGACTACCTTGCCCGACTGGCTAGCTTTTTAGCTGACTGCATCACTTGCACCATTACTGTAAGGACTCTCACGAAAGAATCTATCAGCACTAATATTAGTATCCTATAGGTTAACACGGATTGGAGGAAACCCCTCCTTAACTATCTCAAGGAAGGTATCCTTCCGTTGATGAACAAGTGGTCGCCCGCCTGAGGAGCAGGTCAACCAGCTGAACTGCTAGGAGGAATCTTTTACAAGCACAACTTCTCTCAGCCCTACCTCCGATGCCTATCTCCCAAGGAGGGCCAAAACGTACTACAAGAAATACATGAAGGATCCTGCGGATTCCATACAGGTGATATAGCTCTTGCAGGTAAAACTTTAAGGGTCGGATACTTCTGGCCTACCCTTAAAAGGGACGCAGTGGATTGGGTTTGAAGGTGCGAACAATGCCAAAAGCACGCCCCAATCGTACATGTACCAGCCGAACCATTCAAGGCCATTTCAATGCCTTGCCGATTTTTTAAATGGGGAATGGACATAGTAGTTCAAGCAAATTGAGCAGCATAAGGGACTTCTCCTCGATTGCTAACCAAGATGAAGAAACAAACTAGTATGCTAAAAGACTTAGTTACCAACTGGCCTATTAGGATCTTAAACAAAGCAGACACTTCAGCAAAAAAAAAAGATGTACAGGAAATCGCAAACCAGCCCTCAATTGGGCCACATAAAAGCAAGCAAACCCCTCAGGAGGGAAGTTAGGGCGCTCAGGAGGAGCAGGGACCTGAATCACGAAATCATCAGGTATTCCGAATCTACACCTAAATTCACCTACGTCTTCCTCCCGCACACAAGTTCAGAAGACCCTAAAGGACTTAGTACTAACAGCCACCACCCTATCCTCTATTTTCCTTCGTTCTAACTCCTCTTTAGTGGATCTCCTCCTATGGCTACTGTTAGAATAGGTGACCAGAAAGTCAATGGTATTGGCTGTTCTGAGAACCATTCGTCAATCTGTGAACAAGTAATATTATGTTAATGAATGTAGTAAGGGTTCATAGGCATGAGTTTGTTGTACTTACTGCTTGCATCGTTATGATGTCACAACAAACGCCCACAGACTGAAATAACATTTCGGGAAATTGGAACTACGCTTGGAGGTAGGTTCATGAAATCAGTTTCGCCGAATCAGTCTGAAATACTCCAAGTCAAAGGAATCTCGAGACAGGGCATCGAGAATCCATTTGAGACTTGCACTAAGCATCTGCTGTCGTGTTTCATCGACGGGTGACGAGGATCGTCTAAGCAGTGTTAGTGGGTCGGCCTGCTGAGGAGCGGCCGACTGAGGTGACTCGCGGGAATCGTCATATGGAAGCCACTCGGGCTTGGTCGGTATGACTCGTATTCCCGGTTCCGATAGTACGGGATTAGTCCTCGGACTTGAGGATCACGGCAGTCCCCTACATACTAAGGCTGTATCTTGGATCTGGTGAAATTTTGACCGATTATATCACATGGTCATCATAAGCCTCGTCCAGTGCAGTCGGAGTATGTAAGAACGGTGAATTCCAAGATAGGATCTGTCCCCTGTCAAAGGACATGACAGCAGGATCTCCTATGCGCTCGGAGATGGTTTAGGCTCACAAAGTCTATGGCCATAGCACTTAATGTAGTGGGAAAGGATTTCCTACGTCGAGTTAAACCTATCTCGAGCATTATGCATAGTTGCCTAGTCAACGATGGGAACCGACCCGTAGACTAAAGGCCGGGAGACAGGCGACAGTAGGACCGTACCCGTACGTATCGAGCGTCGGTAGGACCGCACCTGCGTATAACTCGGAGCCTAAATGTTCACACCATAAATTCACCTAGTCTCTAGTGCCATGGACCGTTGCTAGATGGCCACCCATGGTAACAGACTACTTTGGTTATGAAATAACAAGAAGTAGGTCCAAGTCTAGCTGAAAGGTGAACCTAAAGAGTCACACCCGCTACACCAAATGAAAGGGAATTAATTTGGAATTAATTCCGGGAGAAGGTTTAATTTAATGGAATTAAATTATACTTCTTGGAGCCTCGATGAATTATTTGGAATAATCGGGCTTGAGTTCATAAATTAGATTTATGAATTTTATAAAGCATGGGCTTTCCCTTTAATTAGATTAAAAGGGTGAATTAATTAATTAGTGGGCTTGGTATATTAAATAGGATTTTATATAAAGTCCATGGGACTATTTAATTTAGAATTAAATAATCCCATTCTATGGAATTAATTAATGGGCTTGGTATTAAATAGGATTTAATATAAAGTCCATGGACTATTTAATTTGGAATTAAATAAAGTCCATTCTATTAATTAATTAATGGGCTTAGTATATTAAATAGGATTTTAATATAAAGTCCATGGGATCATTTAATTTAGAATTAAATAAAGCCCATTCCATAAAGCCCATCAAAATGGATGGACAAGATTTGATCTAGAGAATGATGAGATGAAGGGCCACGATTAATTTGACTTAATCAAAGCCTAATTTGACTAGGATTTGACTAGGTCAAAATCCTAGTCAAAGTGTGTCTCTTTGGAAGAGTTTGAGAAGGAATAGGAATTCCATCTTCTATAAATACTTAAAAAAAAAAAAACACACACTTACACCAACTATTCTCTACAACTCTCATCTCTCAATTTCCTCTAAAAAATTCGTCCATGCCCTTTTTCTTAATCTCCAAGAATTATACTTTGTTCTTCTTGATTTTATTCAAGTTAAGAACATAAGAGACATTGATTGCGTTAATTCATAGCGTGTATCGATATCTCTTCTCCCCAAAATAATTTCTTGCTAGCACAAGGGTTGTTTGCTTTCCGGTGGAGCGAGTGAGATGATTTAGAGGGTCTCTTCTTGAGATCTTGGTGCAAAACGGGGAACAATGCATGTAGCCGAACGAAGACAAAACTACAACCGGGTAGGTTCTTTAATTTCATTTTTCGTTTTCAATTCTATGGCCTCCATGTTGTGTTTTATTGAACATGAGATACACCGAACGCCCGGGAGAATCAAGGGCACACCCCTTGATTCGTTTATGTATATTATGCATAGTTTAAATTCCATTTAATTATGCTTTGTAATTTTTATTACGCACTATTTCGCGCTTCCGCTATTCGCGTTAATCTCCCGGGACGATCCACCACATTGTTTCAGCTACTCACTTCCTCATAGCCCTTGCCCTCTAGAGGGACAGAGTGGGAGGACAGGATTCTCCTCACCATCATCCCTAGACATCCCCGCAAGGTCGATCACAAACTCGTCAACCACTCTCTCATCTATGGACATATTTGACAACAAAAAAACAAAGGAAGGAGGAAGACGCTTACCTAGGAGGAAGAGGAATGAAAAACAATAAAGGTTTTTTGCGAAGGGAGATCAGATTGAAAGTTCTTGAAGATTTTTTTGAGAAAAAAAGGGGATTAGAAAACCCTACTTTTCAGACGAAGGAAGAAAAGAATAGAGAAATGGGGCAAACTTACTTGAAAGCGTGGGCAATGTGAGAGAAGCTGAAGAATGAAAATCCATTATATACCCAGCTAGGCAGACAGTCCCATCAGCTGAGGACTCGGACGTCCAACTGGCAGCAACCCGTGAATCATGTGGCGCATAGGCACCAAGAGCCGGACATGAAGTATCCTTTATCCCTTGCAATCATTGTTTATCTTCCTTCCGCGGTCTAAATTTTGAATTTTATTGGAACCTGTGCATAGGTTCCTTCAATGAGAAAGACTCTCCAGCTGGAGAGAAATGTGGTGAGTAGCAGGATTCATCCTGCTGGTGCACGAGCAGGAAGATTTTTCCTATTTTGTAGGTCATTTTACCTACTCCAATAGTCCAGCTTGGCCACATGTACTCCTGAAGTGGGAGGAGGAAGGGATTGTTAGAATAGGTGACCAGAAAGCCAATTGGATTGGCGATTTTGGGTACTATTTAGCATGATTAAAGTAATATTGACTTGATGAATATAGTAAGTATTCATCCATGGCACTATGTGTTTGTTGTGCTTACTAATTACGTTAAACAACGTTTTAACGTCACAACAAATGCCCACAGACCAATTGGATAACCCATGTAGTTGGGCTGCGCATTGGATGACAACTATGAAACCAACTTTTGAGGGTTGATTTGAAACGTTCCAAGTTGAGGACCTCGAGACAGGGCATCGAGGGTCCTATAGAGACTTGCACTAAGGATTGCTCTCATTGGATGAGTGTCGTGTTTCATCGACGACAGACGTTGCACGCCTATTCATATCAGTGGGTTAGTTGACAAGGGTGTCAGCTGACTAAACTGACTCACGGGAATCGTCATATGGAAGACTTGGTCGGTATGACTAGAATTCCTGGCTCCGATAGTACGAGATTAGTCCTCGGACTTGAGGAATCATGGCAGTCACATGCATACGATGGTTGTATCTAGGGGCTGGCAAGAGATGTCCGTATCTGGGATATGTTTATCATAAGCCTTATCCAGTGCAGTTGGAATATGTATTGAGGACGGTGGATTCCAAGATAAGATCCATCACCTGTCAGTATATGACAATCGAGTCTCCTATGCGCTCCGAGATGGTTTAAGCTCTTTAAGTCTGTGGCCACAACGATTGATCGATTAGGGAATGATTTCCTACGTCGATCAATAGAGCAAACGTGTCTCGAGTTATTGAGCATAGTTGTCTAGTCCAATATGGGAACCGACGTCCAATTCCATACCTTATACTTAGACTAGGAGACGGATGATGGAAGGACCATACTCGTATGGTACTCAGGAGCCTAAATGTTCACGCCAACATTCACCTAGTCTCTAGTCCCATGGACCGATGCTAGACGGCCACCCATGGTGACGGGCGTTTTTCGATTAATGGTTAATTGAAAAACAATTAATTAAATTGGAACCAATTGTGTTGGACACAAGCCCAAGTCTACCTGAGGGTGAACCTAATGAGTCACACACAAATCACTATGGGATTTGTAGAATTAATTTGGAATTAATTCTAGAAGAAATGAATTAATTTAATTGAATATAATTAATTCAAGGAGAATATAAATGATTTGATCATATATTTGGGAAAGTCCATTTGATGGATGGCCAAAGAATTAATAAATTGTATTAATTAATTTTGGGCTTAGCACCTTGAAATTAATTGGATTAATTTAAAGGGATTGATTTAGTTAATTGATTGGATCAATTAATTAGTGCTTAATCTTAAGTTTATTTGATTGGATCAAATAAATTTTTTTGGCTTTCAATAAGATTTAAAATTAATTGGATTAATTTAGAACCTATGGATCTTGATTGGTCTTGATTTAATTTGATTAAATCAAAATCGATCAAAATCAGTCCATGATTTGAAGTCAAAATCATCAAGTTGAATGAAAGATGAGAAGTTGAAGAACTCCTACACAAGTGCACGTGAGTGGCTTAGTGGTGTGGAGGTTGTGGAGGTTATTTAGGATAACTTATGCATGTCTTGAATTTGAAATTCAATGACTAGCATATACATACAACTCTCAATTTTTTCTATCTTGCTCTCACTTGAAGAAAAGCACAAGCCACGTTTTTTCCCCTTAGAAAATCTGAAAAAAATTTTCCTCTTTGTGTTTTAATTGAATTGGATTCAAAGTTAGAACTTAAACATTCCAAAAACCACTAATCAATAGTGTTAAGTTTGGAATTATTTCTTCTTCATTCCTCTACTACTATCTAACAATAGTTTAGAGGACATCCTTAGTGTGGTGTGGACAATACTTAGAGGAGTTCTACATCAGACTCTAAAGTGAACGGAACAAGGAAATGAAAAAGGGAACAAAGCTAGAACCGATTCTACGTGCAACGAACATAGTTGGTTTTCTTTACGTTTCATGTATCTTTTGTTCATATCCTTTTAGCCACATGCCCAACATCCTTTTCCTCTTTAATTAATGCTTTGACATACACCGAATGCCCGAGAACTTCAAAGGAAACACCCCTTTGAACCTATTTTACATCATGCTTTAAATTCGCATTTTTACGCTTCCGTTGCGTTCTCGGGCCGTACCCAATTCTTTCAGTGGTATCAGAGCCCAGTTCGGTGTTGTGGCTATAGGATTTACATGTTATTATGTGTTAAGCATGCAGAACATGTTTAAATTGCTTTTGGGAGCATGATTTATGGCTTTAAAGCATGATAATATGGGTAGAAAATTTGTGTTAATTTTGCTTTTGAAATTATGGATATCCATGAATTTTTGAGAATTAGATTTTCTGTAAATGCATGTTTATGTTTCAGTTTTTATAGGAGAAATTTTTAAAAAAAAATTGGTGAAAATCGATGCCGGCCGCCCGGCAGGGCCGCCTACGCGCGCGCGCTCGGCCGACAGGCACGCTGCTCGTGTGCGCTGCTGGCGTGCGCGCGCGTGCCTGCTGCTGCGCGCGGGCGGCCGTCTGGGACTGCCGGCCGGCAACACTGTTTTGTGTCGTTTTTGCTATTTTTCCGGAAAATTGAATTTTCCTGATTTCTGCTAGTTTTATAAAATTATTAATTTTAGCATATTTTATTTTTTTATTTAAATTAGATTTTTCTAAAATTATTTTGTGCTTTGGATTATTTTGGAAATGGTTTCCAAACAAAAAAAATAAAAATAAAATGATTTGTACATTGGATATATAGTTGATATTGATATTTTTAATTGCATTATTAATATGGTATTTTCTGCATTTTTATTATGTTTATGGTTTTAGATATTGGATATATATGAATATATACATGGGATGTATTTATTTGTTGGTATGTTTATATTTGATATAAATGTGCTTGGTTGTTGTTTATTTGATAAACAATAAGGATGATCACTAGCCCTTTTTTTGCCTATGTATGGTTTATTTATTGTTGGGTGAGGCCTACGTGCCTCTTTGTTTTTTATTCCTTTTCTATCGTTTTTAGCCTTGAAATAATAAGGCTTTCTTTCTCTCTTTTTAATGTACTCCTCCTGACTTATGATTGGGGTTTCTTTTTAAGTTGTAATGAGAGTACATTAGTTGTGAGGTTTTATTTTAATAAATGTAAGCTTCCATGGAGATGAAGGCCCAAAAGAGGTCCGTTGGACGAAGCCCACGACGGAAGGCCCAAGAAGAACAAAGAAGGATTTACAAGGCCCCATTAGAATGATAATGAGATGTAAAAATTGTAATCCTGTAGGCCTACCTTAGATTAACCATAAAATCCACTGTGAACTCAGTGGATTACTTAGGAATGGGCTTGTGATCATCCTAACAGGGGCGTGCTAGGCTTGTTTTGTATGTGCTTATGTTTTTAATGCTTTAATGTATGGTGTGTTTGGAATGCATCGATTTACATTAAATGTTTAAAACTTGAGCATGCAAAATACTAATAATGATGAGGTCTCGGTCTTAATAAACTATAACTCTCACTTGGATGGTCCAAGTAAATATTAGGCCCAAAATGGAATTAAAATCAAATGGTTTGATTATTCCGAGCCTTCCATCCATAGCAATGTAGTGAGGAAGCTACTTTCACCCATCATGGTCTCACGAGTCGTGGCACGTTTAGAATGGAAGAAAGTTGCACTCTTGTTGTGAACGAATGGAATATGCTCCTATTTCTCTGTCTCACGAGTCGTGAGGGCGATAGTTGAGATATTCATTTGGTTGATGGGTCGGGCCTGACGCTAAGTAACATGATTCGCTTGGAGTCCTTGGGATCATGTGAAGAGGCGAGGCAAAATATCTTGGGGATCTCATTGGATGAGAATGGTATCGGATACCTCCCACAAAGCCTTTCCCATGTGAATCATAAAAGTGGGGCATGGAGAATTGCGTTTGTGGACTCCAAGCCCACTAAGAAATGGTTTCCCAAAAACCCCACTTGAGAGTGGTGGGCTTTTTGAAGAAATAGTGGGAGGGGTTAATGACTAAAGACTAAGTCTTAACTTGAATTTAATATTATTATAATCTACTAAATTTCTGCTTTACAGTTTGAATGTAGATGTTTAAGAATCCACTCGATGTAATTCTTGAGACTAACAAATTCGGCGGAACAAACTATAATGATTGGCTGTGAAATTTGAGGATTGTCCTCGAATTCGAAAACCAGACTTACGTTCTGGATAAGCCCCTTCCTCGGGTCTTGCCATAGGGGTCCTCATCAGAAGAGCGTTCGACGTTCAATGACTGGCAAGAGGATAACCACAAGGTTCGCAGCATCATACTGGCATCCATGACTAATGAGATCCAGAAACAGTATGATCGGTTGGATGATGTCAGCTTGATAATGCTCCGCATGAAAGACGTTTATGCGGTACCGGACCGACATATTAGATATATTGCGACGAAGGAATTTTTTGGAGCTAAGATGACAGAAGGGTCGTCTGTGCACCAGCATGGAGTGATGATGCTATCCCTAGTGGAGAAGCTCAAAGACCTCCGAGCTGATCTTGGAAAAGAGACGTACATCGACGTGATCCTTCAGTCTCTTCCTCCCTCCTTTGACCCGTTTATCATTAACTATAATATGAATGGGCTTGAAAAAATCCTTAATGAGTTGATAAACATGTTGGTCGAATACAAGACAATGATTGAGAAGTCTGTGTTGTCTATATTGATGGGGGAGGCTTCGACCTCAAAAATGAAAGGCAAAGCGGCTGGTGCTAGAGGAGGACGAAGAGTAAGATAGAATCAGCCGCTGCAAGTGCTCAGAGCGCTCCTGTTGCCACGCTAGGCATGGGCAAAGGAAAGAGGAAGGTGGTTTGGCAGTCAAGGATTGCAAAAGATGTTTGCATATATTGCCATGAAAAAGGGCAATGGAAGAGGGAGTGTCCTAAACTCCTCTCAACCAAGGTACATTTGATTTGAACTTTAACATGATTACTATTCTGCTTCTTGGGTATTGGATACCAGCTGTAGAGCTCATATCTGCAAATAGTTTCCAGGTGATGGAAAGGAGTAGAAGGCTAAGACGGAGATGGTTCTAAAGCTAGGCAATGGCTGGGCTATTGCTACAGAAGCTATAGGACTAGTTAGGATTAGCTATTAGTGATCATGTTAGGATAGAGTTGATAGGTCACAATTATGTAACCTAACATGATCAAATTATGTTTTTCTATTGTTGGACAATTAGGATTACATGCTTTTATCAATAAAAGTTTCTTTTATTTGACAAGAATGGTTATTCTTATCTCCTAGGTTGTTTGCATAATTGTTTCAATACTATCACATAATTAGATTATGAATGCTCAAAACAAATGATAAAATGGATAATCAAGATAAACTTACAGATTTGGCATGTAAAGCTAGGTCACATTCCTCTAGATAGGATAAGGAGGTTAGTAGATTCAAGGAGTCTAGAAATAGACAATTTGAGCCTGCTAGCTTGCAAGTCCTTCATGAGCAGGAAGATGGCCGAGAAGTTCTTTGTAGGACAAAGTATGCTTGCTAGTGGTCTGTTGGATTGGATCTAGTCAGACACCTGTGAGTCACTGAATACACAAGACCAAAAGAGGGTTCACAAGTCTAAGGGCCTTTGGAAGGCTTACGGAATTAGATATGAAGTGGGAACCAATCTGGTTGCAAAATGAACCTTCGATTGGATCAAGTGGTGTGTGTGGGAGCTCTTGATGTATCTAAATGGCATGGAATTCTCACTCAGTGGAATTCTTCTTGGAACGCCACAATTGAACGACGTCTCTGATAAGGGAGGTGATGAAAACACCGAGGGCATCCAACGAGCTAAAGAAATTCAAGATCAATTGCACCAAGACTTAACCATTGGAAGTGGTCCAATGACAAGAGGAAGGTTGAAGAGAATACAAGAAGCAATTCAAGCCCAATCCAATCTAATATTTGTTAATGAGATCAAGTCACAATTGAAGGCCCAACATGATTGCTTAATTTCAATAATTCAAGCCCAAGGAAGCCCATAATAAGAGCCCAATTTCGTCCATGTGCAGCCTTGTGGTCAAAGAAGACTTCTCAATTACATTCAAAGTGCATTTATCACATAAAATGCACCAATTTTCGGATTCACATGGAAGTAAAAAAGTTTTACTCGTTTTTGACCAAGAAAGCATAGTTCTTAGTCATATTTTGACTAATTATTGAATGTACATCCACCAAGGAGTCACTTGGGGATATGTGTGGTCAATTTGGAAGTGTTTTAGGCCTATAAAAGGCATGTATCAGCATGCAAACGGGAACAACCAAGAATTTATCTAAGTTTAAGAAATATTGAGAGAGTTCTCATATTTTGGAGAGCTTATATCCTTATTTCAGCCTTAGTGAAACCTTGCTTTGTCAATCTAGCATATTAGGTTGGTGATTCAAATTCACAAAGCCCCCAATTCATGCTCGACCCAAGTGTGTCGTTGTGTGGATTGGTTTACTCATGCTCGTGGTTGGTCGAATGTTCTAAGTAGCAGGTCGTGTTTATATAACGTTGGTTGGCTATTTGCATTCCTCAGGTCATAGACCTCTTTATCCATTTCAAGCCTACGTCGTGAAGATCGGACCACCCATGGTCAATACCATATCAGGAGGAATCGAATCTTGTTGGACATGGTTCGATCGGTGTTTCACTGAACTACCTTGGCCCATTTGGGCGTGTTCTTAAGACAATAGCCAAGTTGTAAAACATGGCACTTTCTAAAGATCGTGACCCAGACGCCATATTGGATATGGCATGGCAAGCCTATATCCTACAGAGTACTTGAGTGTGTAGAATGGTTTTGCACATAACAAGGGACTAGTGGGAGACAAACTAGGTTTGCACAGGTTCATGTGTTGTCCTAAGGGAAATTAGATTTCAGAGGGTAACCGGTGTGAGGATTAAGTCCTTGAGGAATCAAGTAGAGCGACACTCAACAAGATATAGCAAACATCATTTGTAATCGAGTTTGCCCACTGATTATATTCCAGTCCTCCTAAGGACGACCATGATATCTTACATATCTGAGAGGTTCAGGTTTCTGGGTCAGTCCGGTCAATTGGATTATAATCCAAAAAAAATAAGGAAAAGCAATGTTGGATATTGGATCGAATCAATGGCTTGGAGTCGTGTGATTCGACGTGAAATTCAAACTAGGTTTGGAACTCCATGTAACTGGAATATTCGTTTTGATGAGTTCATAGGGGTATGACTCGATCAGTAATGAGTTTGAGGGTCAATGGGAGTTTGGTTGTGTTCCTAGTGTTCAAAGTGTGTAACATCTTATTTATTTGGAATAAATTTAAGATGTTAGGAAACACTGAAATACAAACGTTATTTACGCAATTCTCCATGAAAGAATTGGATTGCTGTATATAGGGTTAAGCTGTCCAAGACTCAGTCAAGGTTGACTGATGAGGAAGCTTAGATGTTTGACATCCCTTACGTCTTTGCCGTAGGCAACTTGGGTATGTTGTTTGGTGCATTGGACCTGATGTTGTGTATGCTTTGGGCATAACAATGAAAATCAGGTGTGTACCGAGGAGGCAGTAGACTGCTGATGAGAACAATCTTTAATACCTGAATAAGGATTAAAAAATTATTCTTGATGCACGTTCTATGGAGAGTTGATTCTGGAAGGCTATAGCAATACTAGCTTCCAGTATCATGTGAATAGTGTCTAGTCTTAGTATGAACATATATTCAGGCTTAAATGATAAGGTGGTGGCTTGGAATAGTTTCAAGCGACATACCACGACGGTTCATGAAAATTGAATGTATGGCAACTTTAGAAGTTGCTCTGGAGAGTGGTTTGGATGAAAAACCACATCCAATGGTGGGTGTGGTGCCTAGCACAACCAAGCCAATAGTTACCTTGGAGGATAACAACATGGCTGTAACACAAGCTAAAGGACCGAGATCTCATCACGGATCCGGGAAATTCTTAGACAGTACTATCTGCTTGGAGCAATGGTATGAAGAGGTGACGTGCGGTTGGACCGCATCATCTTGATAGAGATAAGGTAGACCCGTGAGACCGAGCCGGATATGGCGGATTACTCATGCTCAGATAACTCAGAGCAGCATGGGTGATTGGCTTTTAGGTCAAGTAGGAGATTGTTAGAATAGGTGACCAAAAAGCGAATTGGATTGACGATTTTGGGTACTATTTAACAATCTTTATTAAAGTAATATTGACTTGATAAATATAGTAAGTATTCATCCATGGAACTATGTGTTTGTTGTCTTACTAATTACGTTAAACAGCGTTTTAACGTCACAACAAATGCCCACAGACCAATTGGATAACCCATGTAGTTGGACTGCGCATTGGATGACAACTATGAAACCAACTTCTGATGGTTGATCTGAAGCGTTCCAAGTCGAGGACCTCGAGACAGGGCATCGAAGGTCCTATAGAGACTTGCACTAAGGATTGCATTCATTGGATGAGTGTCATGTTTAATCAGCGACAGATGTTGCACGTCTATGTATATTAGTGGGTTAGTTGACAAGGGTTTCAGCTTACTGAACTGACTGGTGGGAATCGTCATATGGAAGCCTTGGAGGCTTGGTCGGTATGACTAGAATTCTCGGCTTCGATAGTAAGAGACTAGTCCTCGGACTTGAGGAATCATGGCAGTCACATGCATATGATGGTTGTATCTAGGGTCTGGCAAGAAATGTCCGTATCTGGGATACATTCATCATAAGCCTTATCCAGTGCAGTGGGAATATGTATTGAGGACGGTGGATTCCAAGATAGGATCTGTCACCTGTCAGTATATGACAGTCGAGTCTCCTATGCGCTCTGAGACGGTTTAAGCTCTTTAAGTCTGTGGCCACAACGATTAGTTGAGTAGGGAATGGTTTCCTACGTCAATCAATAGAGCAAACGCGTCTCGAGTTATTAAGCATAGTTGTCTAGTCTAGGATGGGGACCGACGTCCAATTCCATGCCCTAGATTTAGACCGGGAGACGGATGATGGAAGGCCCCTACTCGTATGGTACTCGGGAGCCTAAATATTCACGCCAACATTCACCTAGTCTCTAGTGCTATGGACCGTTGCTAGACGCCCACCCATGGTGAAGGGCGTTTTTCGATTGATGGTTAATTGGAAAATAGTTAATTAAATTGGATTTGATTGACCAATTGTGTTGGACACAAGCCCAAATCTAGCTGAGGGTGAACCTAATGAGTCACACACAAATTACTATGGGATTGGTAAAATTAATTTGGAATTAATTATAGAAGAAACGATTGGATTAAATTAATTCAAGGAGAATATAAATGATTGCATTATTTATTTGGGAAAGTCCATTTGATGGATGGCCCAAGAATTGATTAATTGGATTAATTAATTTTGGACTTAACACCTTTAAATTAATTGAATCAATTTAAAGGGATTGGTTTAGTTAATTGATTGGATCAATTAATTAGTGTTTAATCTTAAGTTTAATTGATTTTATCAAATAATTATTTTTGGCTTTCAGTAAGGTTTAAAATTAATTGGATTAATTTGGAACCTATAGATCTTGATTGGGCTTTATTTAATTTGATTAAATCAAAATCGGCCGGTCAAAATCGGTCCATGATTTGAAGTAAAAATCATCAAGTTGAATGCAAGATGAGAAGTTGAAGAACTCCTACACAAGTGCATGTGAGTGGCTTAGTGGTGTGGAGGTTATCTAGGATAACTTATACATGTCTTGAATTTGAAATTCAATGACTAGCATATACATACAACTCTCAATTTTTTCTAGCTTGCTCTCACTTGAAGAAAAGCACAAGCCATGTTTTTTTCCCTTAGAAAATCTGAAAAAAATTCTCCTCTTTGTGTTCTAATTGAATTGGATTCAAAGTTAGAACTTAAACATTCCAAAACCACTAATCAATAGTGTTAAGTTTGGAATTGTTTCTTCTTCATTCCTCTACTACTATCTAGCCATAGTTTAGAGGACATCCTTAGTGTGGTGTGGACAATATTTAGAAGAGTTCTACGTTGGACTCTCAAGTGAACGGAACAAGGAAACGAAAAAGGGAAAAAAGCTAGAACCGGGTCTACGTGCAACGAACATAAGGTTGGTTTTCTTTACGTTTTCATGTATCTTTTGTTCGTATCCTTTTAGCCACATGCCCAACATTCTTCTCCTCTTTAATTCGTGCTTTGACATACACCGAACGCCCGAGAACTTCAAAGGGAACACCCCTTTGAACCCGTTTTAAATTATGCTTTAAATTCACATTTTTACGCTTCCGTTGCGTTCCCGGGCCGTACCCGATTCTTTCAGTGATGAAGCCCCAATCCTTCATGGACTCCAAGCCCAAAGCACATCGTTAAAGCAGCTCAGCTGGCTACCAGCAGGCCGGTCCACCAGCAGGAAAGCTAAAAGCCCATAAGTTTACTTTTTGTTTTCACTGAATTGGCAGGCCCAAGAAACGAGCTCAATCCAGTCGGACACATCATCGTATAGCTCAACGGACACATCCTATAGCTTTCCAACACATTGAGATACGTCATACTCAAATATCTCGGTCAGATTTGCACGGATTGGATGAGAATTAAGCTGATATTATCACTAGTAACAACTTTTCAGAAAAATAGGCAAACCTGGCATGACTCTATCAAACGAGTATATCTCCCTCGATCCTTATCCGATTCACAAACGGATTCTTTTGGAAGATAGCCAAGTTAAAGGGCTTCCAAGAGGTATATGGAACTCAACAACCAACCTCTGGATTTGGCTCCATAAACGGCTATAAATTGACCTCTTATGCAGTCACTTGAGGTCAAGCTTTGATAATACTTATTCAACACTCTTTTGGCAATTATACAATCTCATACTCGTTTTTACTACTTTTTAGATAGTTTGAACTCACTTCTACATGAATTCTCTCGTTCACGGATTATCTATCATTATTCTTCATAAATCACCATTATTCTTGCTTTATCAAGTCTCTTTTTATTTTATACTTTACTGACTTAAGTATCGGAGTATTAACGCTTCTTTGCAAATTAGTCTCCTGAAATTTTAGAATTCTCTTGAAGGTCTTTCAAAATTTGCAAGACCTCGAAACCTAGATATGCATAAGTATGGTACAGTATAATAATGTGGGATAAAAAGTTTAATTTTGTAATTTATCAACTAACTCTTTTATGCTATTCGAATAATTTTAAGTTATTTACAATGAACTCATTACTTAATTAATTAACATAAAAGACTCTTAAATAATGTTAAGCAAAAACAAGAAAATGAACGTTTTTATATGATTTTTTATTGGGGATGATTTTATGAAAATAGATATTAGTAGGGTAAATTATAACGGGCTCTCATGAGATTTGTCATAATTATAAATATTTTCTCGTTGTTTGAAAAATCACAAAAATCCTCCTAGAATTAATAACTGTGTAAGAAAGACTGTCATGAAGGGATGTTAGACGATTGTTAACTCCAAATGGTATTTGTAACTCTTTTAAATAACGAGAGTATTTATAATTATAAGAAATTTCAAGACAATCCATTGTAATTTCTCTAAATATTATGCAGATGCTATTTTAACAAGTGAAGGGTATACAAAAGTCAGAAGCTAAATAGAATAAAATATAGTTTGAGACAAATAAAAAAGAAAATTATTTTATCTCTTCAGTCCTATACTTTTATTTTCGTCTGTCACTTTAGAGCGAAATGAAACTGGTATCACGAGAAATTTCATCAACATCTTATTTTACTTTACTAATTGGGTTGAATACAACCAACAAGGCCCAATTTAATTGGCAACAATAAAGTCAGGATATTTTATATTAATCTATATTATTATATAAAAGAAATATCTTTTTTTACTCATAAATGATGGTTAATGACACCGTCGCACCACTTTTTGTAATACAAATTATAACCCACAAATTGATAAATTAGTTTTTTTTTCTTTCTTTTTTTTTAATTGATGTGTTAGTTTATATATTTTACTCTTATTTATAATATATTTTAAAATGTAAAAAATTATTTATTATATGCATGCAGAAACGACATGCCACGACGGCTAATAATATTAAAAAAAAACTTGTAACTATACCCCAAATTGAGGTATAATTGCAAGAGTAGCATAAGTCGCTTACCCAGGTAGCGAGCAACCCACGCATGAAATTGACCCACTCTATTCTGTAATTTTTTCATTCATGAGTCGTTACCCCGTGTAACGACCCATACATGATCTTTTTTTAAAGTTTGTTTTTTGTGTTTTTGTTAATAATTTGTTAATTATTAGTTAAGATTTTAAGTAATAATTAATACTCAATTAATACTTAATTGGTATATAATTAATGTTAAAATTAATCAATTATTGTTTAAAATTTAAAATTATAATTTTATAATTATTATTTATTAATATATTAATTATTTTTACTAAATAAATATAATTAAGTTTTTAATAATTAATAAATATATTTATTAATTAAATATGACCTATATTATTATATTGTGTAATATATATATATTATAAAATTAGTCATAATTATAAACTATAATAATGACCACGAGTCCTATGAGTATGTTGATGGAATTGGTGTCGATGTCTTTTCTTTTTTCATTTATTGGTTCTGTTAGCTCATTTATTTTCTAAACTATGACTAAAAATTATATTATCAAAATTTTAATTAATTTTTAAATAGGACCTATAATATAACAATATGTACATTGTGCCACAGACATTGTTGTCTAGGCCTTCTTCTTTAAAGCATATAACGAGATTCCAATGGCGCATTTGTGAGATTGTCAACATATTGTGTTCTGCTTGAGTTGCAGACCCACATTTAGTCCATAATGTCGTCCTGACACCTTTATTTGTAGAAAGGTGCTTCTTTACTTGCACGGTCTTTGTATAATTGTTCCTTAATTGTAGCACTTTATTAGTTAGTGATAGCATTTTTTTTTTTTCTTTTGTTAGCTTAGCTAGAGCAATCAGCTAGAGTAGTAAGAGGCAATTACTGTAGCACCTTCTAACCGAACTACGACTATATCTCCTCTAAATATCACACTTAATGTAAACCATGTTTATATATGCAGTTATGCGCATAATTCAGTCTCTGCTGAATATATATACACGTAGTCTCATCATCACACCAAGCATATTTATCTCACCCCACTTTTAATATGTAATAACATTCTCAACACTTTATCTAACATTCTTGACTTGTGAGGAGAACTTCGCATACTGGCCCGACCTGACTAGAATGCAAAATGGACTTATTCCTTTAGAGTGGATACAACAAGATCTGTTAGAATATGTGACCAGAAAGTCAATTAGATTGACTGTTCTGGGAACTATTCGTCGATCTTTATCAAAGTAATATTATACTGATGGATAAAATAAGTATTCATCACTGGCAAAATGTGTTTGTTGCGCTTAATACTTACATTGAATGCCGTTTCAATGTCACAACAAATGCTCACAGACTAATTGGTTAAACCTATTGAGTTGAGCTGCGCATAGGTTGGCGGCTATGAAACCAACTCCTTGAGGGTCGGTCTGAAACGTTCCAAGTCGAGGACCTCGAGACTGGGCCTCGAGTGCCCTATAGAGACTTGCACTAAGTATTGCATTCACTGGGTGAGTGTCGAGTTTCATCGGTGCCAGACGTAGGTCGTCTATGCAATTTTAGTGGGTTAGTAGGCAAGGTAGTCGACTGTCTGAACTGACTCGCAGGAATCGTCATATGGAAGCCTTGGAGGCTTGGTCAGTATGACTGGAATTCCCGGTTCCGATAGTACGGGATTAGTCATCGGACTTGAGGAATCATGGCAGTTGCATGCTTATGAAGGTTGTATCTTGGATCTGGCGAGTGGTGACCGTGTCTTTGATATGGTCATTATAAGCCTTGTCCAGTGCAGTTGGAGTATGTAGTGAGGACGGTGGATTCTAATAGAGATTTTGTCCCCTGTCAGTATTTGACAGCTATGTCTCCTATGTGCTCTGAGATGGTTTCGACTCATTAAGTCTACGGCCGTAGCGATTGGTTGAGTAGGGAAAAGTTCCCTAGGTCGATCAATAGAGTAAACGCGTCTCGAGTTTGTAGCATAGTTGCCTAGTCCAGAATGGGAACCGACACCCAATTCCATGCCCTAGACTAAGGCCGGGAGATGGTCGATGGAAGGACCGTATCTGTATGAATTCGGAGCCTAAATGTTCACGCCAACATTCACCTAGTCTCTACTGCCATGGACCGTTGCTAGACGGCCACCCATGGTAAGGGGCATTTCTGATTAATGGTTAATCAGAAATAATTAATTAAATTGAATTTAATTAATCAATTATGTTGGACACAAGCCCAAGTCTAGCTGAGGGTGAACCTAAAGAGTCACACACAAATCACTATGGAAGTAGTGGAATTAATTTGGAATTAATTCTGGAAGAAGTGAATTAATTTAATTGGATTAAATTAATTCAAGGAGAATATAAATGATTGGATCATTTATTGGGAAAATCCATTGGATGGATGGCCCAAAAATTAATTAATTGGATTAATTAATTTTGGGCTTAATACCTTTAAATTAATTGGATTAATTTATTGGGTTTCGTTTAATTAATTGATTGGATCAATTAATTAGTGTTTGAGCTTATGTTTATTTAATTGGATTAAATAAACTTTTGGATTTCAATAAGATTTAAAATTAATTGGATTAATTTAAAACCCATGGATCACTTGATTTAATTTGATTAAATCAAGACTGGTCAAAACCGGTCCATGACTTGAAATCAAAGCTCAAAGGTTCGATGCAAGTTTAAGAGGAATTGAAAGTCCTCCATGTAAGCAATGATGTGGCTCCATGTAAGCAATGATGTGTCTTGCCATAATGGCTAGGTGGTCCACATATTGTGCTAACATGGTTGGAGGTTGAGCACAAGTTGTGCATTAGTGTGTAGGTGGTTTTGAAAACTACCTACAACTAAACAACACATGTATACACTTTTCAACTCCCTAACTTGAACTCTCCTCACACAAGCCACGAAATTTCCTGCATTTTTTCTCCATTTTTGAGTTTTCTTTGAATTGGATTCAAGATGAGAACATGAGAAATACGTATACACTAATCAATTGTGTAATGCATATTTCGTTTCTTCCTTGATCTAGCTTCTACCTAGCAGTAGATCTAGATTTACTTTCCTAGTGTGGTGTGGATCATCTTTAGAAGGGTTCTAACTTGAATCCTAAGGTGAACGGAAAAGGAACGAAAAGGGATTGAAAGCTTGTTGCCGTTTACATGTGAAACGAAAAGGTAATGTTACTATTTAAATTATTGTACCTTTTTGTTTCCTCTTTTAGCCACATGTTCAAGCATATTTTTCTGTATGTTATGATGCTTTTGAATACACCGAACGCCCGGTAATTCAAAAGGAACACCTCTTTGAAATCATTTTTATTTTCTTTTATTTTACGCTTCCGCCGTGTTCCCGAGACTTACCGATTCTTTCAGTGGTATCAGAGCCCGGTTCGGTGTTGTGGTTTTAGGAATAACATATTTTTATGTGATGAGCATGTTCAACATGTTTAATTTGCTTTTGGAAAGCATGTTTTTACGATTTTAAGCATGATTATGTGTTTAGAAGAATATGTGTGAATTTTGCTTTCAATTATGGATATCCATGCATTTTTGAATATTGGATTTTCTGTAAATGCATGTTTTAGTTTAAGTTTAATGCCGATATTTAGGCAGGTGCGCAAGGCGCGCGCGGGCCACGCTGGGCGTGGGGCGCGGGCGCGCGCGGTCGGCAGTGCTGCCGGCCGGCTGGTTTCGAACGGCTGGGCCATTTTTGCCGTTTTTACCCAGAAAATTGGATTTTCCATATTTTCGCATATTTTCTGAAATGATTAACTTTGGTTAAATTGGATTTTTCTAAAATTAAATTGTGCCTTAGATTAATTTGGAAATGGTTTCCAAATAAAAAAAAATATATTTTTTGGTACATTGGATGTATGATACTTGATATCCATTTTTAATTGCATTATTAATATATATATTTTTGCATATAATTATGTTGTTGTTTATGATATTGGATATTATTTTTATAAATGCATTGGATGTATTTATTTGTTGGGCATGTTTATATTTGATATAAATGTGTATTAATTGTTTATTGGATAAACAATGGGGATGATCACAAAGCCCATGACCCTTATGTATGGTTTAATTTTTGTTGGGTCAGGCCTGCGTGCCTCTTTGTTTTATTATTCTCACTCTCTATCTCTTTTTTAGCCTTGAAATAATAAGGCTTGCTTTCTCCCTCCTTTTGTACTCACCCCAACTTCTTATTGGGATTTCTTATTTAAGTTATAATGAGTGTAGTTAGGAGTGAGATTTTATTTATTTTGTAATAAATTATAAGGAAGCACTTCCATGCGATGGAGGCCCAAGAAGAGGCCCGTTGGACGGAGCCCACGATGGAGAGTCCAAAAGAATGAAGAGGTGTTACAAGGCCCATTAGAATGATAATGGGTTATAATTTTGTAATAGTGTAGGCCACCCTAGATTGACCATAGATCCACTGCGGGCTCAGTGGATCACATAGGATTGGGCTTGTGATCATACAACAGGGGCGTGCTAGGCTTATTTTTTGCATGTGGTGTATGTTTTAATATTTGATGTATGATGTGTTTGGAATGCATCTCTTTATATTCAATGTTAGAACTCAAGCATGCAAAACTTTCTTAATGATGAGGTCTCGGTCACTAATAAACTTAACTCTCACTTGGATGGTCCAAGTAAATATTAGGCCCATTAATGGATTAAAAAGTCAAATGGTTTGATTTAAATCAACGCCTTCCATCCATAACAATGTAGTGAGGAAGCTACTTTCACCCATTCGTGGTCTCACGAGTCGTGGCACGTTTGGAATGGAAGAAAGCTGCGCTATTGTTATGAACAAAGCAATATGCTGCTATTTCCCTGTCTCATAAGTCGTGGGGGCGATAGTTGAGATATTCATTTGGTTGATGGGTCGGGCCTAACGCTGAGTAACATGGTTCGCTTGGAGTCCTCGGGATCATGTGAAGAGGCGAGGCAAAATAACTTGGGGATCTCATTGGATGAGAATGGTATAGGTTACCTTCCACAAAGCTTTTTTCCGTGTGAATCATATAAGCGGAAAATGGACAATTACGTTTGTGGACCTCAAGCCCACTAGGAAATGGTTTCCCGGAACCCCATTTGAGAGTGATGGGCTTTCGCAGAAATAGTGGGAGGAGTTAATAACTAAAGACCAAGTCTTAACTTGAACATAATATTACTATAATCTACTTTATATTTTTCTATTTACATTTTGAATGTATATGTCTAAGAATCCACTAATGCCAATACTAGAGGCTACTATGTTAAATGGAACAAACTACAACGACTGGCTGCGAAATCTTAGGATAGTCTTAGATTTCGAGAACCAAACTTACATTCTGGATAAGGATCTTCCTCGAGCTTTGTCGGATGGGTCAATGCCTTAAGAACGCTTGGCGTTCGAGTAGATGCATGCTGACCACCGACAGGTCTGCAGCATCGTACTGGCCTCGATGACTAACGAGATCCAGAAGCAGTATGATAGGCTAGATGATGTTGGCTCGATTATGCTTCGTTTGCAAGATATCTATGCGGTCTCGGACCGGCAAGTTAAAAATACGCTGCAACGAAGGCATTCTTCGGAGCTAAGATGACAGAAGGGTCATCTGTACAAGAGCATTGAGTGATGATGCTATCCCTTGTGGAAAAGGTCAAAGACCTCCAAGGTAATCTTGAAAAAGAGACGTACATCGATGTGATCCTTCAGTCTCTTTCTACCTCCTTCGACCAATTTATTATCGACTTGATAAATATGTTGGTCCGGTATGAGGCAATGATTGAAAAATCTGCGCCGGTGGTACTAGTGGGAGAGACTTTGACCTCAGAAGCGAAAGGCAAGGGTTTCGGACGCTAGAAGAGGAAGAAAGCTAAGACAACATCAGCCGCTGCTAGCACTTCGAGTGATCCTGTTACTGAAGGACAAGCGGATCCGCCCGGGAGCGCGAGCGGAAGCGAGAAAAGCGAGAAAAGTGCGTAAATTTAAATCAAATTCAAAATACGCGAATCCCAAGGGGTGTACCCTTGGGTGCTCAACCGGGCGTTCGATGTAGGATGTGTAAATATTAAAACATATATTTAAACACATAGGGCATAGATATATAAATGAAATCAATCAAAGCGTAATAAACCGTTACCTTTGATTGTTTAGCGTATGCTCCCGGCTACTAGCGTTGTTCCTTATCCGGAATGCTCACGAAATCCAAACATATGGATTCTCCAAAGGTGATCCACACCACACCGGAAGAAACACACGTTCTTCTTGCTAGAAAAGAACGGGTTTAGGAAGGAATCGGTTTAAGAGAAGAACACTATGAATTAGTGTTCTCTTAAACTTACTTTGTTCTTCTTCTTGATTCAAAATCAAGTGAAGAACACAAGTGTAAGAGAGGGAGGGAGCACGAAATTTTGAGAGAGAGGAGAGGATTTTTGTCTTCTCTTTTTCCTAGAAAAAGATGAATAATGAATCACTTATGCTAGGTGTTGTATATTCTAATATATATACATAATTAATGTGATTATTGGAATGTGTCTAGATTCATCCAAGGATGTCTAGATTCATTCCAATCAATCACCATCAATTCTTCAATCAAGCCTACCAAAATTTATGGTATGATCAAATCATACCAAAAGGGAAGAGCTTGATTGGAGTTGATTTGTCTCTTTCCAAAAGAGACAAGTCAACATACCACCTAGCATGCAACATGGCTGATTTTGCTTCCTCCAAGGGAGCATGTCGGCTATGTTTAATTAAGGGAAGAAGTCCAACTTCTTTCTATTCCAAATTAGGAATTATTTCTCCTCTCGGGTATAATTTAACGGACCGGGTTTTATCGTAATCCAATTACGACGAACCCAATATTAAATCCAATTTAATGTCCACTTAAATTATTCCCGTTGATCTTTTAATCCAATTAAAAGATCCAACGTCTCAACATCTCAACTTTCCATATTTAATCGAAAATCCAATTTACCGATTAAATGAAAGCCCGATACAATATCGCCCCGTCCATCCAATGGACTTTCCCTTAAGTAATCCAATTACTTATTTTATCCTTCGAGATTGACTCCAAGTCGATCTCTCAACCTCCTCGGTGATTTGTGTGTGACCCTTTAGGTTCACCCTCAGCTAGACTTGGGCCCGTGTCCCACAAGGGCCCGTTACCATGGGTGGCCGTCTAGCAACGGTCCATGGCACTAGAGACTAGGTGAATTGGCGTGAACATTTAGGCGCCGATTCCGTACGTGTACGATCCTTCCGTCTACCGTCTCCCGACCTTAGTCTAGGGTATGGAATTGGGCGTCGGTTCCCATCCTTGACTAGGCATCTATGCTTAATACTCGAGACCACGTATGCTTCATTGCGCCGACACAGGAAACCATTCCCTGTTCGACCAACCACTGTGGCCACAGCTTCAAACAGCATGAACGTGTCTCCGAGTGCATAGGAGATACCTCTGTCACATACTGACAGGGGACGGATCCTCTTCTTGGAATCCACCGTCCTCGCTACACATTCCGACTGCACTGGACAAGGCTTATAATGATCATCTTACAGAATGATCACCTCTCGCCAGATCCAAGATACAGCCGTCCTGTGCACGTGACTGCCATGATTCCTCAAGTCTAAGGATTACTCCCGTACTATCGGAACCGGGGAAAACCAATCATACCGACCAAGCCTCCAAGGCTTCCATATGATGATCCCCGCGAGTCAGTCCAGTCGGCTCGACCCCAGTCGACCAACCCATCAAGATCGTGTAGGCGTCCCACGCCTGTCGCCGATGAAACACGACACTCATCCAATGAACACGACTCTTGACGCAAGTCTCAATAGGACTCTCGATGCCCTGTCTCGAGGTCCTCGACTTGGAACGTTTCAGATCCAACTCTTAATCAGTTGGTTTCATGACCACCATCCAATGCGTGGCCCAACTGCACGAGTTGTTATCCATGGTCTGTGGGCTTTGTTGCGATATAAGTTAAATACCATTTTAACAAATGTAAGATGAGCGCAACAAAGAAGGTACCATTGGTGACGAACACTCATCTTATTCATCACATAATAATATTACATTCACATCAAGTTGTCGGATAGGTTACAAATTGCCAAACCTATTGGCTTTCTGGTCACCTATTCCAACCATCTCTCACTTGACCTAAAGCCAATCACCCATTGACCTCGAACCTCTTATTCAGATGGTGAGTATGGGCAAATTGCGACATGGGCTTAGCAAGTGGATCTGCTATATTTTCTGCGTAGCTGACTCGGTCCAACCAAACGTCACTCCTGCTATCCATCTCTCTACGTAGATGGTAGCGTCTAAGAATATGCTTGGATTGTGATGAGATCTCAGTTCCTTTGCTAGCGCTATCGTCCCGTTGTTATCATAAAAGATAATTACAGGCTTAGCAATGCTAGGTACTACATCCAACCCTTGGATGTAGCTCATCAACCAAACCACTTCTTAGCAGCTTCCAAAGCCGCTATGTATTCAAAACTCTATGGTGGAGTCCGTCGTGGTAGCCTACTTGGAACCCTTCCAAGTAACCACGCCACCATTTAGTCTAAATACAAAACCAAATTGAGACTTGGCATCTTCGTCATCCGACTGGAAGCTAGTGTCGCTATTAGCCTTCCAGTATCAACTCTCCACCACCGTAGATCAAGAACATGTCCTTAGTCCTTTTTCAGGTACTTCAGGATAGTCTTGACTGCACTCCGGTGTGTCTTCCCGGCACACGACTGATATCGACTAGTTACGCTCAAAGCGAAAGCCACATCAAGTTTAGTGCACTGAACAACATACTGTATGTTGCCTACGGCTGAAGCATAGGAATGTCCAACATCCGTTTAAGTTCCTCATCAGTCTTAGGAGACTGCTTCTTGGACAACTTAATTTCATGCCTCATATACGAGGACTGGGCCACTCCTAACATCCTTCTAGATCTATCCCTGTAGATCTTGATGCCAAGGATGTAGGATGCCTCGCCCATATCCTTCATGGAGAATTGCGTTGACAACCAAGCTTTAGTGGTACCCAACATCTTAGCATCATTCCCAATGAGCAAGATGTCATCCACGTAAAGCACCAGAAACGCAACTGAGCTCCCACTGATTTTCTTGTATACACAAGGATCGGACTCGTTCTTGATGAAATCATATCCCCGTATGACTTCATCAAAACGTATGTTCCAGCTTCGGGTTTAACCCCTTTTGGTGGATCTGCTAGGGTCCAAACCTTGTTTGTACCCATCGAGTCCATCTCGGATCTCATGGCCTCAAGCCACTTGTCCGAATCGATGTCCTACATCGCTTCTCCGTACGTCTTTGGATCATTATCCAACTGACCGGTCAGGCCCAGAAATCCATACCTATCAGGTGCATGGGATACTCTGGCCGATCTACGGAGGACTGGAA
Organism: Sesamum alatum; assembly: GCA_034509735.1. Taxonomy (NCBI): domain Eukaryota; kingdom Viridiplantae; phylum Streptophyta; class Magnoliopsida; order Lamiales; family Pedaliaceae; genus Sesamum; species Sesamum alatum. The sequence continues at coordinate 26,921,045 of JACGWO010000008.1, forward strand.
CAATATCAGTGGGAACCATTAGCTCAGATGTCACTGCCGCCTCATGGGGTACCTCACTTGATTCCTCAAGGAGTACCTCATCGCGTCGACTATCCGATGGAAAACCTTTTTTCCAAGAACACTGCGTTTCGCGAGACAAAAACCTTTTGCTCGGAGGGATCATAGAAATAATACCCCGCAGTTTCTTTCGGATAGCCGATGAACCTGCATAAACTAGACCTCAAGTCCAGTTTATCTCCCACTAATCTCTTGACATATGCGGGGCAACCCCACACTTTCAAGTATTTGTAGGAGGCAGGCTTGCCATGCCATATCTCATATGGCGTCTGGGATACCTTTTAGATGGCGCCAAGTTCAAAACTTTGGCCGCCGTCTCAAGAGCGTATCCCCAGAAGGAAAGGGGTAGTTCGGTAAAACTCATCATGGATCGGACCATGTCCAACAGGATCCGATTCCTCTTTCAGACACACCATTAAGTTGCGGTGTTCCAGGAGGGGTCCACTGAGAGAGAATCCCATTCTCTTTTAGATAATCAGCAAACTCACCACTCAAATACTCTCCACCTCGGTCCGACCGAAGGGCTTTGATCCTTCGACCGGTTTGGTTCTCTACTTGAAGTCTGTATTCCTTAAACCTTCCAAAGGCTTCAGACTTGTTCCTCATCAGGTAAACATAACCATACCGTGAGTGATCATCGGTAAAGGTTATGAAGTACGAGTACCCACCTCTAGCCTGAGTATTTAGTGGACCACAGACATCTGTATGGATCAAATCCAACAGACCACTGGCTAGCATACTTTGTCCAACAAAGGGTTTCTTGGTCATCTTTCCCTTTAGACAGGATTCGCAGGTCGGTAGGTTGTCCAAATCGTCTATTTCTAGACTCTTTGAGTCCACCAACCTTCTTATCCTATCTTTAGAGATATGACCTATCCTCGCATGCCATATCTGTGCGTTATTATGATCATCACGTTTTTGTTTGTGTTCTGCAGTCATAATCCAATTAGACTGTTGAAGTATATACAGACCGTTGACCAATGTACCAAGCAGATGAGAAATACCATCTTTGATAATGAAAAAACCGTTTTTGTTGATGGTAAATTCATATCCCTCCTTATCAAGGACCGGGATGGAAACAATGTTTTTAATCATGCTAGGTACATTGAAACAATCGTTCAGTACAATCCTAACATGACTACTAATGGCTAACTCTAGTGATCCTACGGCCTCCGCAGCAACGGCCTTGCCATCGCCTAGCCTCAGGATCATCTCATCCTTGGTTAGCCTTCTACTTCTTTGCAGTGCCTGCAGATCACTGCAGATGTGAGCACCACACCCGGTATCCAATACCCATGAAGCAGAATTAGTAATCATATTAACTTCAACCACAAACACACCTGGGTTGGAGAGGAGTTGTGGGCACTCCCTCTTCCAATGCCCTTTCCCTTGGCAATGCATGCAGACATCATTTGCCTTGGACCGCTGAGAACCACGGGCCTTCCCTTTCCCTTTGCTCGGTCCAACCGGAGCAACAGGGATGCCCGGAGCGTGAGCAGGGGCCACAACCGTCTTCCCTTTGCCCTTCTTCCTCTTCCAGCGTCCGGCCCTCTTGCCATTCGCCTTGGAGGTTGAAGCCTCTCCTATCAATACTGCCGACGCCGACTTGTGGGTCGTTGCCTCGTATTGGACCAGCATGTTGATCAACTCATGAATAGACTTCTCAAGTCTGTTCATGTTGTAGTTTACAACAAACGGGTCATAGGATGGAGGAAGCGACTGGAGGATCACGTCAATGTACGTGTCATTGTTAAGCCCAGCTTTAAGGTCCTTGAGTTTCTCCACTAGGGAGAGCATCTTGACCCCATGACTCTGTACAGACGCTCCTTCAGCGAGCTTGGTGCCAAAGAATGCTTTTGTGGCGGCATATCTAATATGCCTATCCGGAACCGCATAAACCTCGTTCATGCGGAGCATTATGGCGGAGACGTTGTCCAGCCTCTCATACTGCTTCTGGATGTTGTTAGACATCGAAGCCAGTATGATACTGCGTACTTTCCGGTTGTCCTCATGCCATTTCTCGAACGTCAAATGTTCTTCAGGCGTGGACCCTTCCGGTAAGTCGCTCGGTGGCGGCTCGTCCAAGACGTAGCCTTGGTTCTCGAAACCGAGGACAATCCTCAAGTTTCGGAACAAACTACTCGGACTGGCTGAGAAACCTGAGGATTGTCCTCGGTTTCGAGAACCAAGACTACGTCTTGGTTCTCGAAACCGAGGACAATCCTCAGGTTTCTCAGCCAGTCCGAGTAGTTCGTTCCGTTGAATTTGTTAGTCTCAAGAATCATGGTTAACGGGTTCTTAGACATATCTACATTAATGAAAATGTAAAGCAGAAATTAGCAGATGATGGTAATATTATTGTTCAAGTTGAAGACTTGGTCTTTTAGTCTTTAACCCTCCCACTATTTATACGAAAGTCCGCCACTCTCAAGCGGAGTTTCGGGAAACCATTTCCTAGTGGGCTTGGGATCCACAAGCGTAATCTCCATGCCCCGCTTTTACGATTCACATGAAGAAGACCTTGCGGGAGATATCCAATATCATTCTCATCCAATGAGATTCCCAAGATATTTTGCCTCACCTATTCACATGGTCCCGAGGACTCCAAGCGAACCATGTTACTCAGTGTTGGGCCCGACCCATCAACCAAATCATGCCTCAAACTGTCGCCCCCCACGACTCGTGAGACAGGGAAACAGCGAGCGCAGTCTTTTTGTTCACAACAATAGTGCAGCTTTCCCCTAGTCCAAGTGTGCCACGACTCATGAGACCACACTTGGGTAGTGGTAGCTTCCTCACCACATTGCTGTGGATGGAAGGCTCGGACAGATCAAAATACCATTTTGATCCAAGTCCGTTCTGGGTCTAATATTTAATTTAGTCCAACCAAATGAGAGTTTAAGTGTGACCGAGACCTCATCACATTATGGTGTTTTAGCATGCATAAATATCCAATATTTAAAGCGATGAATAAAAAAACGCCGCATGCATAAAACATAGCATACCCCTGTTAGGATGATCACAAGCCCAACCTATGCGACCCACTGAGCCCGCAGTGAGTCTATGGTCTGTCTAGGGTGGTCCTAAATTATTACAATAGTAATATACCCAGTGTCATTCCAATGTGCCTTGTAGTGCTCTTGTTTCACGCCTTGATGCTCCTCCTTGGGGTCTCCGACTCCAATTGCTTGTTAAAATTAAAACCTCACCAATCCTATCTACTCTCATTACAACTGAAAGTAATACATCGGTAATAAAGAAAACAAGCCTTAACATCATGAGGCTGAAACTACAGGAGATGATAGTCCCAAAAACAAGAGGCACGCAGGCCCCACCCAACAGAAAATAAATAAACATTCATTCATCAATACACAAGGTCTAGGGCTTTGTGATCATCCCATGTTGATTCCATCAACTCACATATAACACAATTATTCCAAATAATCATGCAATAAAACCAATGGATATTCCAAATATCCAAGTGATATCCAACATCACAAAAGCATAAACATATAAATAATATGCAAAATCCAAATTTCAAATTTAATGGACATTTTACACAATGCATCCAATGCATGTTAATCCCAAATTAATTAAGCAAATTTAATTCAAGGAATAATCCAATTATCCCAAAATCAAAAATGCAAAATTAACATATTTTCAGAATATCGTGCAGATAATACAGAAAATCAAATTTTCCGAAAAAAGTCGAAAACGGCACAAAACGGCCCAGCCATTGTGCTGGCCGGCCGGCCGCGCGCACAGGGCACCGCGCGCGCGCTGTGCCCTCGGCCAGCAGCGGCCGGCTGCGCACAGCACGCGCGCGCGCCTGTGCGCAGCGTCCGCGCGCATGGCGCGCGCGCAGGCGCCCGCCTGCGCGCGGCCACTGCCGGCCCGACCAAAATTTTTTTTTTTTTTTAGAACTGTTTCAGCGCAATAACATTAATCTTATTCTGAAAATAAGCATGCAAGTTTAGATCCAATCTAACAAAATTAAGCATGCCAAAAGTCCATTAAATCCAAACAATTGAATCATCATATTATTCATATATTTATGTAATCTAACATGCCAATAAAGCCATTTAAAAGCAAGTAGATCATGCCAAACACATAGATCTATGCCCCTTACATCGAACCGGGCTCTGATACCACTTGAAGGACAAGCGGATCCGCCCGGGAGCGCGAGCGGAAGCGAGAAAAGCGAGAAAAAGCGAGAAAAGTGCGTAAATTTAAATCAAATTCAAAATACGTGAATCCCAAGGGGTGTACCCTTGGGTGCTCAACCGGGCGTTCGATGTAGGATGTGTAAATATTAAAACATATATTTAAACACATAGGGCATAGATATACAAATGAAATCAATCAAAGCGTAATAAACCGTTACCTTTGATTGTTTAGCGTATGCTCCCGGCTACTAGCGTTGTTCCTTATCCGGAATGCTCACGAAATCCAAACGTATGGATTCTCCAAAGGTGATCCACACCACACCGGAAGAAACACACGTTCTTCTTGCTAGAAAAGAACGGGTTTAGGAAGGAATCGGTTTAAGAGAAGAACACTATGAATTAGTGTTCTCTTAAACTTACTTTGTTCTTCTTCTTGATTCAAAATCAAGTGAAGAACACAAGTGTAAGAGAGGGAGGGAGCACGAAATTTTGAGAGAGAGGAGAGGATTTTTGTCTTCTCTTTTTCCTAGAAAAAGATGAATAATGAATCACTTATGCTAGGTGTTGTATATTCTAATATATATACATAATTAATGTGATTATTGGAATGTGTCTAGGTTCATCCAAGGATGTCTAGATTCATTCCAATCAATCACCATCAATTCTTCAATCAAGCCTACCAAAATTTATGGTATGATGAAATCATACCAAAAGGGAAGAGCTTGATTGGAGTTGATTTGTCTCTTTCCAAAAGAGACAAGTCAACATACCACCTAGCATGCAACATGGCTGATTTTGCTTCCTCTAAGGGAGCATGTCGGCTATGTTTAATTAAGGGAAGAAGTCCAACTTCTTCCTATTCCAAATTAGGAATTATTTCTCCTCTCGGGTATAATTTAACGGACTGGGTTTTATCATAATCCAATTACGACGAACCCAATATTAAATCTAATTTAATGTCCACTTTAATTATTCCCGTTGATCTTTTAATCCAATTAAAAGATCCAACGTCTCAACATCTCAACTTTCCATATTTAATCGAAAATCCAATTTACCGATTAAATGAAAGCCCGATACAATATCGGCCCGTCCATCCAATGGACTTTCCCTTAAGTAATCCAATTACTTATTTTATCCTTCGAGATTGACTCCACGTCGATCTCTCAACCTCCTCGGTGATTTGTGTGTGACCCTTTAGGTTCACCCTCAGCTAGACTTGGGTCCGTGTCCCACAAGGGCCCGTTACCATGGGTGGCCGTCTAGCAACGGTCCATGGCACTAGAGACTAGGTGAATTGGCGTGAACATTTAGGCGCCGATTCCGTACGGGTACAATCCTTCCGTCTACCGTCTCCCGGCCTTAGTCTAGGGTATGGAATTGGGCGTCGGTTCCCATCCTTGACTAGGCATCTATGCTTAATACTCGAGACCACGTATGCTTCATTGCGTTGACACAGGAAACCATTTCCTGTTTGACCAACCACTGTGGCCACAGCTTCAAACAGCATGAACGTGTCTCCGAGTGCATAGGAGATACCTCTGTCACATACTGACAGGGGACGGATCCTCTTCTTGGAATCCACCGTCCTCGCTACACATTCCGACTGCACTGGACAAGGCTTATAATGATCATCTTACAGAATGATCACCTCTCGCCAGATCCAAGATACAGCCGTCCTGTGCACGTGACTGCCATGATTCCTCAAGTCTAAGGATTACTCCCGTACTATCGGAACCGGGGAAAACCAATCATACCGACCAAGCCGCCAAGGCTTCGATATGATGATCCCCGCGAGTCAGTCCAGTCGGCTCGACCCCAGTCGACCAACCCATCAAGATCGTGTAGGCGTCCCACGCCTGTCGCCGATGAAACACGACACTCATCCAATGAACACGACTTTTGACGCAAGTCTCAATAGGACTCTCGATGCCCTGTCTCGAGGTCCTCGACTTGGAACGTTTCAGACCCAACTCTTAATCAGTTGGTTTCATGACCACCATCCAATGCGTGGCCCAACTGCACGAGTTGTTATCCATGGTCTGTGGGCTTTGTTGCGATATAAGTTAAATACCATTTTAACAAATGTAAGATGAGCGCAACAAAGAAGGTACCATTGGTGACGAACACTCATCTTATTCATCACATGATAATATTACATTCACATCAAGTTGTCGAATAGGTTACAAATTGCCAAACCTATTGGCTTTCTGGTCACCTATTCCAACAGTTACATCGCTGGGCGGAGGTAAAGGAAAGAGGAAGAGGGTTCGGCAGTCAAAGTCATAGATTCCAAACGATGTGTGCATTAACTGTCGCGAAAAGGGACATTGGAAGAGGGAGTGTCTCAAGCTCCTCTCCAATGAAGGTACATTTGAATTGAGTACCAACATGATTATTGTTCTAATCTTTGGTATTGGATACCAGTTAATCATAATCTACGAATGGTTTGGAGATGGTTATGAGTAGAAAGTCCAGTCAGGTCCTAAGGCTTAGCGATGGCAGGGCCATTGCTGCAAAGACTAGGGACTAGTTAGGCTTAGCATAGCAGTGATCATGTTAAGATAGAGTTTGAAAGGAAATATGTAACTTGGCATGATCGAAGTATGTTTTTATGTACTGTTGGAGTTTTTAATTACATACATTTTATCAATAAAATTGCTTTATTTGACAAAGAATGATTATTCTTGTCTGCTAGGTAGGATACATAATTATCCTTAAAAATTATCCCATAATTGGATTATGAGTACTCAAATCAAATGATTAAAATGGATAATCAAGATAAACTTACGAATTTAGCATCCAGAAGCTAGGATGGTTTTTCCTTTAGTTAAGGACGATGAAGTTGGAAGATTCAAAGAGTCTAGCGATAGACAATTTGAGTCGACTAGCTTACAAGTCTTCGCTAAGATGGAAAGACTGGAAGGCTTCTTTGTTGGACAAAGTAGGCTTGCTAAAAGTCTATCGGATTGGATCCATTTAGACATTTGTAGGTTACTGAATACACAACACCAGAAGAGGGTTCACAAGTCTAAGGACCTTGGATAGGTTCAGGGAATTAGACTTGAAGTGGTGAACCAAGCTGATTGCAAAATTTAAACCTCTCGATTAGATCAAAGGGGCGTGTATTTAGTACGAGTTCTTGAATATCCGGATGAGAATGGAATTCTCACTCAATAAAATTCTTCTTGTAAGGACCATGGTTGAACGGTCTCTAATAAGGGAGAAATCAAACCTTGTTAGACTTGGTTCGATCGGGGTTTCACTGGATTACCTTAAACCGTCTAGACATGGGCTTGAAAGTTTGCCAAGTTGAGAAACATGGCATTTTCTAATAGTCATAATCTAGTTGCCATATAGAATATGGTTTGGCAAGCCTGCATCCTACAAAGTTCTTGAGTACATGGGATGGTCCCACATACGTCAATGGACTAGTGGGAGACAAATTAGACTAGTTGTTTGATTTATGCAGGTTTAATGCAGAATAATGCAAACATCATTTGTAATTATATTTTTCCACTGACTATGTTCTAGTCCTCCTAGGGATAATCAGAATACCTTAGTTACTTGAGAGGCATAGGTTTCTGGCCCTGTCCGGTCAATTGGATTATCATCCAAAAGATACAAGGAGAAGCGATGTTGGACATCGGGTTTGGATCAGTGGCTTAGAGCTATTGGATCCGTCATAAAAATTCAAACTGGGTTTGAAATTTTGTATAACTGGAATATTCATTTTGACGAGTTCATACGGAGTGAATCGATCAGTAACAGGCTTTAGGGTCAGTGGGAGGATAGTTTTGTTCCAAGTGTTTAGTGTGTAACGTCTTATTCATTTGGAATGAATTTAAGATGTTAGGAAACACTGAAACACGAGCGTTGTTCACGCAATTCTCCATGATTAGGAATTGGATTCCTATATACAGGGTTAAGCTGTTCAAAACTCAGTCATGCTAGACTGATGAGAAAGCTTAGATGTTTGACATCCCCTACGTCTTTGCCTTAAGCAGCATGAAAATGTTGTCCGTGCATTGGGCATGATGTTGTGTATGCTTTGGGCATAACAACAGTTATTGGGCTTGTGCCGAGAAGGCAGTAGACAGCTGTTGAGAATATCTTTAATACCTAAATAAGGATTGAAGAAGTGTTCTTGATGCACATTTTGTGGAGGGTTGATTCTGGAAGGCTATAGCGATACTAGCTTTCAGAATCATGTGAATAATGTTTAGTCTCAATATGCATGTACATTTGGACTTAATGGTAAGTGTGATGGCTTGGAAAGGTTTCAAGCAGGATACCACGACATGTCATTATGAAAGTCAAATGTATGGCGACTTTGGAAGTCATTTCTGGAAAGTGGTTTGGATTGAAAACCGCATCCATAGGATGGATGTGGTGCCTAGCACGGCCGAGCCAGTAGTTACCTTGGAGGCGAACAACTAGGTTTTGGCAAAAGCTTTTGGGCTCGAGATCTCATCACAGATCCATGGAAAATTCTTAGACAACCACCATTTGCAGGCAGCAATGGTAGGAAGAGGTGACACGGTTGGACCGTTTCACTTCGGCAGAGAAATATAGTAGACCCACGAGACCAAGCCGGTATCGTAGATTGCTTATGCTCAGAAGGCTCTGAGCAACATGGGTAATTGGCTTTGTGGTCAAGTGGGAGATTGTTAGAATAGGTGATCAAAAAGTCAATTAGATTGGTTGTTCTGGGAACTATTCGTCGATCTTTATCAAAGTAATATTATATTGATGGATAAAGTAAGTATTCATTACTGGCAAAATGTGTTTGTTGTGCTTACTACTTACATTGAATGCCGTTTCAATATCACAACAAATGCCCACAGAGTGATTGGTTAAACCCATTGAGTTGAGCTGCGCATACGTTGGCGGCTATGAAACCAACTCCTTGAGGGTCGGTCTGAAACGTTCCAAGTCGAGTGCCCTATAGAGACTTGCACTAAGTATTGCATTCACTGGGTGAGTGCCGAGTTTCATCGGTGCCAAACGTAGGTCGTCTATGCAATTTTAGTGGGTTAGTAGGCAAAGTAGTCGACTGACTGAACTGACTCGCGGGAATCGTCATATGGAAGCCTTGGAGGCTTGGTCGGTATGACTGGAATTCCCGGTTCCGATAGTACGGGATTAGTCCTCGGACTTGAGGAATCATGGCAGTCGCATGCATATGAAGGTTGTATCTTGGATCTGGCGAGTGGTGACCGTGTCTTTGATATGGTCATTATAAGCCTTGTCCAGTGCAGTTGGAGTATGTAGTGAGGACGGTGGATTCTAATAGAGATTTTGTCCCCTGTCAGTATTTGACAGCTATGTCTCCTATGTGCTCTGAGATGGTTTCGACTCATTAAGTCTACGGCCGTAGCGATTGGTTGAGTAGGGAAAAGTTCCCTAGGTCGATCAATAGAGTAAATGCGTCTCGAGTTTGTAGCACAGTTGCCTAGTCCAGAATGGGAACCGACACCCAATTCCATGCCCTAAACTAAGGCCGGGAGATGGTCGATGGAAGGACCGTATCTGTATGAATTCGGAGCCTAAATGTTCACGCCAACATTCACCTAGTCTCTACTGTCATGGACCGTTGCTAGACGGCCACCCATGGTAAGGGGCATTTCTGATTAATGGTTAATCAGAAACAATTAATTAAATTGAATTTAATTAATCAATTATGTTGGACACAAGCCCAAGTCTAGCTGAGGGTGAACCTAAAGAGTCACACACAAATCACTATGGAAGTAGTGGAATTAATTTGGAATTAATTCTGGAAGAAGTGAATTAATTTAATTGGATTAAATTAATTCAAGGAGAATATAAATGATTGGATCATTTATTGGGAAAATCCATTGGATGGATGGCCCAAAAATTAATTAATTGGATTAATTAATTTTGGGCTTAATACCTTTAAATTAATTGGATTAATTTATTGGGTTTCGTTTAATTAATTGATTGGATCAATTAATTAGTGTTTGAGCTTATGTTTATTTAATTGGATTAAATAAACTTTTGGATTTCAATAAGATTTAAAATTAATTGGATTAATTTTAAAACCCATGGATCACTTGATTTAATTTGATTAAATCAAGACTGGTCAAAACCGGTCCATGACTTGAAATCAAAGCTCAAAGGTTCGATGCAAGTTTAAGAGGAGTTGAAAGTCCTCCATGTAAGCAATGATGTGGCTCCATGTAAGCAATGATGTGTCTTGCCATAATGGCTAGGTGGTCCACATATTGTGCTAACATGGTTGGAGGTTGAGCACAAGTTGTGCATTAGTGTGTAGGTGGTTTTGGAAACTACCTACAACTACACAACACATGTATACACTTTTCAACTCCCTAACTTGAACTCTCCTCACACAAGCCACAAAATTTCCTGCATTTGTTTCTCCATTTTTGAGTTCTCTTTGAATTGGATTCAAGATGAGAACATGAGAAATACGTATACACTAATCAATAGTGTAATACGTATTTCGTCTCTTCCTTGATCTAGCTTCTACCTAGCAGTAGATCTAGATATACTTTCCTAGTGTGGTGTGGATCATCTTTAGAGGGGTTCTAACTTGAATCCTAAGGTGAAAAGAAAAGGAACGAAAAGAGATTGAAAGCTTGTTGCTGTTCTACATGTGAAACGAAAAGGTAATGTTACTATTTAAATTATTGTACCTTTTTATTTCCTCCTCTAGCCACATGTTCAAGCATAATTTTCTGTATGTTATGATGCTTTTGAATACACCAAACGCCTGGGAATTCAAAGAGAACACCTCTTTGAAATCGTTTTTAATTTCTTTTATTTTACGCTTCCGCCGCGTTCCCGGGCCGTACCGATTCTTTCAAGATCTACCTGCAAAATATATGTAGAGGAGTGAGCCTGCAACTCAGTAAGTAAATAAATGGCACCACCCACACATGCACATCAAATAGAGGTTCAAATCAGACAAAAATAAGCAACATATATAAAATATAATCAATTTGATTCCAACACATTTCATTTTATTTCTCCACCTAATCATCTCATAACCATAGAATCAATCAAACTCGTCTTTACCTAGTCGGCTTACTAGAAAGGTGATATCGTGTTTTTCTCCACCAACTCAACCTCACTATTCATTCATACATATATGAATCCCCCTTGACATGCCACATAGGCTCATTCGCATCATAGCTCTTTCATTTCGCATTATAGCTCTTTTCATATCGCATCATAGCTTTTTCATACCTCATCATAGCTCTTTCCATAACGTATCGTAGCTTTTTCATATCGCATCATAGCTTTTTTCACATCGCATCATAGCTCTTTTCATTTTATTTTGCCACATAGGCTTTTCAATATCATCAAGGGGAATTCATATCATAATTACGTTTGGTTCCCATCACTCCCTCGTTTCCACATATCACCGTTCTTGTAAGCCACTAGTCACACAAAAGTCCATACCAACATATTATCATTTGTAAGTACCAACAACACATCATTCAACAAATAGAATATTTCAACATAGTTCGTCATTTCACTTTCACGACACAATCATTCAAAATAATCATCAACCACTCACGTAATTCACAATAGCCTAGTTCCAGCACAATCACAGACTTACATAACATAATATCACCAAAAAATGCAACATATATAAAATAAGGAATGTGTATAGTCATCACTAATTATTACTTACATAATACTAATAGGAAAGGAACATATACAGATCGTGCTAATTATTTACTTATCTCGATTTTACAACGATTCAATTAGTTAAAATGATGTGTTCAGTCTCGTATGTTGTTCTTGTGTTCTATAATGAGTTACAAGACGTATAGTCAATATATTGATAATATTGTAATTCCCCAATAATGCATTAGACATTATTCGAACACTTCTCACTAATATTTTAATATCTTGTTCTACAAAATTCAGATGCTTAATCCATTTTCTTCTAATAAAAAGTAGACTCAATTTTCTTTCCATCAATGTATATATTTTCATTATTAAAATCAGTTTTTATATCATTTTAAGATTTACCTTTACCGCCCCTGAATTTGTTAATCCCGCCAGCATGACCATTGCTCACTAATTAAATCATAACTGTAATTATAATGATCCAATTTAAATACTGTTTTAGTATGATAAACTAGACATCCTAATATTTTCAATGGTATAAAATATGTACATTAAATTATAAGAATAAATTTGTTAATAATCTCTCTTGTTCCTATTCATGGTTTTCTTTGACAGAATCTGTGTACCAACTTATAAATTCTACCCAAACCAAAATAAATTGGATACAGGCTTTATTTTTACGCTAAACACTCCCATATGTCTAAAGTTTCATTTAAAACAAGAATAACACGAATTTGATTTGTAAATAGTGAGTTATTCGGGTTTTAACACAACCTGTTCTGTGCTACCATAGATCTATAGCCTCTACTTTAAAATTTTTTCAAAATTCTCATACTCATTCAAAAATTATGATATTTATAGAATACAATATAATATGTGTTTAATTTTATTTTTCGAAATAATCATACAAATTGAACCATTATAACTCAAGTTACAAAGTTTGTAATACACTTAGTCTGGATTACCGCAGAAACAGGACAACAGAATGTTTGATCATTTTTACCAATTAAAATGAAGGATTTAGCTTCTACTCAAAACTAAAAAGTTTTATTATACATCCTAAAGTTTTTATTTGTGCAAGAAAAAGTAAATTTGGTCCAGTTTAGCGCAAGAAAAACATAAATTACCGAGACTAATCTGCACAGAAATTTTTTGGATTAAATTATCCCAAAAATTTCATATCCCTTTTTAATAAATATAATATTTTTTAATATAATTTTCTAATGTCCCTATCTAATGTTTCTATAAATTTCTCAAATATAACTTTCACTCGATTAAACTGAACAAATCTATCATAGAAATGATTAAATATACTAAATTAAGTAGTTTAAGCTACCATCTATAACACACCTAATTCAATTGAGACATTTAATCGATCACTAATTTGTAAATACTCAATTCATAAATTTTTTCGGTTAAACATTAAAGTAGATAGTATAAAGAGTATTTAATAAATGAACTAATCAAATAATATAATTATATAAATGAATAATAATTAAACTTAGAAGTTTTCTTACCTTTTCTTTTCGGCCGAGAGTGTTTGTTTGTGTTTGTGTGTGTGTGTGTGTGATTAAAAGAATGGGTGATGCGCAACACCCATCATTATCCTCCCCTTTTCCTTTTTTTTTTTTAATTTTTAAATAAACTTTTTTAAATACCCATTACGTGCTTCCTAATTTTCTTAATTAATATAATTGCTCTCAAATGTGATATAAAGCTCCAATTCACTCCGTTCAAGTCTTAATATGATCACAATTTAATCAATAATTTATCTACTAATTAACTAAATTTCTTAAATAATTACCAATTAATCTCATAATTATGTATAAAAATTTGTGGACGTCACAATTACTGAGATGCTTCCTTGTATTTATTTACTTCACCTCTGTTCGTTCTTCAATGGGAATATAGAATTTCAGCACCTTCATATTTTAAGATGAATTCTCTCTGTTCAATTCTTCAATTATCTCTCAGTTACATGGTATCAGAGCCTTCATTTGAAAGACTCTGCATATTTTTAGGCACAGAACGGTACATAAGAAGTGCGACCTGTAAAAGAAAAAAATGGCTACGGAAGGAAAGGTAAGAGAGAATACAGTGGTTGGTGATGGTGCTACCAGACGTGAACCAGAGTTCCTGCAACTCCATGGATCGGATCATCCCGGCATGATCCTTGTGAGTGCTCAGTTCGATGGCTCGAATTTTCTAGCCTGGAAACGGTCGGTGGTGCTAGCTTTACGCGCAAAAATGAAGCTTGGGTTCATCGACTGCAAATATGTTATGCCTGAAAAGACATCGGACTCCTAAGAGACTTGGATCAGAGTAGACTCAATGGTAACTTCTTGGATCCTAAATGCTATTAGTGCTAAAATACCCAAAAGCGTTCTATTTCACTGTCGTGGCTCGACCTTGAAGAGAGATATGGTGAAAATAATGGACCGTTGGTGTATCAACTCCAACGCGACATAGCATCGGTTTCGCAAGGGAATCTGTCAGTGGTGGATTACTTCAATAATCTGACCATGCTTTGGGATGAATATGAATGTTGGATGCCCACGCACATGTACTTGTGGATTGTGCACCTGTGTATACACTAAAATTACTGAAGAAGATGCGAATCTGACCAAACTGATACAATTCCTCATTGGATTGGCCGACTTCTACAATCATATATGCAATCAGATCTTGGTAATAGATCTGTTTCCGAGCATTAACAAAGCTTATGCTATGGTACTAAGAGTTGAAAGGTAGAGACTTGTGCATATACATAATGGCGGTTGAAGGTGTGGCTCTTCACACAAGATGGGCAGATAGCAAATCGACTGGACAGAAGAAGGACACTCAATACAAGGGAAAGGGACAACTTCATAAGGGATCTCAAACTTGCAGCAATTGTGGAAAACCAGGACACACCAAGGACACTTGCTTCAAAATCCATGGTGTGGCCGACTGGTATAGAAATTTAATTGAACATAAACGAAAAGAAGGAAGCACAACCAGGAGTTTTAATGTTGTTAACAAAGGGAATGATGGTGGAAACAACTCTAATGAGATTGGAGAGATAATGAAGCAAGTTATCGAGTTGCTAAAGCTGATGAAAATGAAAGTGCCGATGCAACCAGAGGACCCTCTTCAGGTCAACTGTGCACAAGGAGACGATTTTGCAGGTAACTCTTCTGCTTCCAATAGAAATGAGTCTAATGAATTTGGTTTTTGGATTATTGATACAGGAGCCACTAATCATATGTGTGCAGATTCTAAATTCCTTACCACTTTCCGCTCACCCTCACAAAATACTTTAGTCCATCTTCCTGATGGCTCTTCCAAGGAAGCAAAATATATTGGTACCGTACGTTTGCATGATAACTTGGTTCTTAATGGCGTACTCCTTGTTCCCACCTTTAAATACAATCTGCTCTCGGTCCCCAAACTATGCTCATCTAACTCTGTAAAGGCCTTATTCTCATATACCCATTGTTGGTTACAGGACCAAACGGATGATAAGGTATTGGCTGTGGGTAGGATGGAAAGGGGACTCTACATTCTGGACAAGTCATCCATTGATAATAAGACCATTTCACAGTTCCCTTCGTCCACTTGTAATGTGGCAGTAATGTAGCTAAAGCCTCGTTGTGGCATAAAAGGTTGGGGCACCCATCTCAACTTGTCTTACAGCATGTTCAATCAATAAAGCCTATACATTCCTATGATGTGTGTGATGTTTGTCTTGCTGCTAAACAACAACGCCTACCTTTCCCTTCACACAAAATTAAAAGCAAAAGTATCTTTGAACTTGTCCACTTGGATGTGTGGGGACCTTACAAAACTCCAACCATCAACAATTGCCACTACTTTTTCACTGTAGTTGACAATTATAGCAGGGGACTTGGGTCTTCATGTTGCAAATCAAGTCACAAGTATGTTCCGAACTGCCTCATTTCTCACCTCAGTCAAAACACAATTCAACTCCACTGTAAAGATTGTTCGTTCTGATAATGGTTCCGAGTTCGTTAATTCAGCTTGTTTTGACCTTTTTCAATCTTTTGGGATAAGTGACCAATGCTCCTGTCCTCACACCCCTCAACAGAATGGAGTCGTTGAGCATAAGCACAAACATCTGTTGAATGTCGCTAGAGCACTCCTACATCAATCTTCTCTGCCTAAGGGCTTTTGGGGGGAATGTATACTCACTGCGGCCTACCTTATTAAAAGGTTACCTACCTATATTTTGAATTAGAAATCACCCTACGAAATACTTCACCAAAAACCTGTAACGTGCGGATCGGCCTGGGAGAGGCGCGGCGGAAGCACGGGAAGTAGCTTAATATAAAAACAAAAGTGTAAAATAAACGGAATATAAAAGTATACACCGTTCATGCATAGCGAATCAAAGTGTGTGCCCTTGATTCTCCCGGGCATTCAATGTATCTCATGTTCAAGAAAGTACACAACATGGAGGCCGTAAAATTTAGGAACAAGAAACGTAAAAGAGGACGTTACCCTCATAGTCATTTTCATTCGGCTACACACATTGTTCCCTGTTTTGCCACCAAGATCTCAAAGTAGAGACCTTCTAAATCGTCTACACGCTTTATCGGATAGTAACGAACTCTTCTAGCAAGAAGTTGTTTACGGCGAGAAGAGACATCGATACAACGCTATTGATTAACGCTATCGACATCTCCAATGTTCTACCTTGAATTAATCAAGAAGAAAAAGGAAAATCTTGGAGAGAGTAAGCGAGGTGGACGAGAAGAGAGAGAGAGAGAGGTGAGATGAAAAGTCTAGAGATTAGTATGTGAGTGTGTGTGTGTGTGTGTGTGTTTTGAGTATTTATAGAAAATATAGTTTCCTATTCCTACTCAACCTCTTCTAAAGAGGCACACTTTGACTAGGATTTTGACCTAATCAAATTCTAGTCAACCTAGGCTTTAATTAAGTCAAATTAATCATGGCCCTTCATCTCATCAATCTCTAGATCGAATCTCGTCCATCCATTTTCGATGGGCTTTATGGAATGGGCCTATTTAATTCTAAATTAAATAGTCTAAAGGTCCAATGGACTCTATATCAAATTCTATTTAATATTCCAAGCCCACTAATTAATTCACCCATTTAATCTAATTAAAAGGTAAGCCCATGCTTATTAAATCCATAAATTTAATTTATGAATTCAGCCCGATTAATCCAATTAATCCATGAAGGCTTAAATCTCCAAGAAGTATATTTAATCCTATTAAATTAAACCTTCTCCCGGAATTAATTCCAAATTAACTCCTTTCACATCCGGTGAAGCGGGCGTGACTCTTTAGGTTCACCCTCAGCTAGACTTGGACCTACTCTTATTATCCTATAACCAAAGTAGTCCATCACCATGAGGACCGCTAGCAACGGTCCATTGCACTAGATAGTAGGTGAATGTGTGGCGTGAACATTTAGGCTCCGAATTACATACAGGTACGGTCCTACTATCGCCTATCTCCCGGCCTTAGTCTAGGGCATGGAATAGGATGTCGATTCCCATCCTTGACTCAGGCATCTATGCTTCAAAATCAAGAAAGGTTTAACTCTATGATGGACGTAGGAAATCATTTCCCACTCAATCAAGTGCTATGGCCATAGACTTTGAGAATCTAAACCATCTCAGAGCGCATAGGAGGTCTCGTTGTCATAATCTTTGACAGGGGACATATCCTATCTTGGAATCCACCGTCCTCTCTACGTACTCCGCCTGCACTGAACAAGGCTTATGATGGCCATGTCTTATGACACGATCACCGCTTGCCAGATTCAAGATACAACCTTCGTATGTAAGCGACTGTCGTGATTCCTCAAGTCCGAGGACTAATCCCGTACTATCAGAACTGGGAATACGAGTCATATCGACCAAGCCTGTGTGGATTCCATATGAAGATTCCCGTGAGTCACCTCAGTCAGCCGACACTACCCTTGTCAACTAACCCACTAATATTGCATAGACGTCCAACATCTGTCACCGAAGAAACACAATAATCATCTAATGAATGAAATCTTTAGTGCAAGTCTCTATAGGACCCTCGATACCCAATCTCGAGGTCATCGACTTAGAGTGTTTCAAACCTATCTACAGAACTTGGTTCCATAACCGCTAACCTAGCAGTCCAACCTCTTGGATTCATATATCCGGTTTGTTGGCGTTTGTTGTGACATCAAAACGTCGTTCAATGCTAGCAGTAAGCACAACAAACTCATCATTGCCAATGTTTAATCCTTACTACATTCATCAATATAATAGTACTTTTGTTCAAAGATTGACAAATGGCTCTCAGAACAGCCAACCACATTGACTTTCTGGTCATCTATTCTAACAAAACCTCCATCACTTGCTCACATTAGGGTCTTCGGATGTCTCTGTTATGCCACAAACATTCTCCCTCGTAAAGATAAGTTTGATGCAAGAGCTCATAAATGTGCCTTTGTGGGTTACATTCATTCACACAACGCATATAAGGTGTTCCATCTTGAAAAGAGGATCATTTTTGTCTCAAGGGATGTTTAATTTCATGAGCACTTATTCCCCTTTTCCACTATGCGTTCTGATCCCACTCCATGTCTTCCTGTCTCTGTCCATGACTCTTATCCTATATCTCAAATAGATAATCCATCTACCGCCTCTAATTCCAATACCCGATCTCTTGTGTCTGACGAACAAGGTATTACTCCTCCTCCTTCTAGACGATCCAATAGACAGGTCGTTCAACCCCACTGGTTGAAAGATTATGTATGCAACTTATGCTCCTCCACCCCCCACATTTGTGACCCCATATCTTTTAGTTCTACACATGTATTTTTTTTTTTTGGCGCAGGTTGATGTGATCCAGGAGCCAAAGTTGTTTGCTCAAGCTGACCGCAGTACACATTGGAGGGAGGCCATGTCACGAGAGCTTGATGCTCTTAAGGCGAATCATACCTAGGATTTAACAGAACTTCCTGCCGAAAAAAGGGCGATTGGTTCGCATTGGGTTTACAAAATCAAGTTACAGCCTGATGGTTCTGTCAAACGTTACAAGGCTAGGCTCGTGGCTAAGGGTTCCCGCAGATTGAAGGAGTGGACTACTTTAATAGCTTCTCGCCGGTTGCCAAAATAGTTACTGTCCGCCTTTTCATTGTTATTGCCACTGCACGTTCTTGGCCTCTTCTACAGCTAGACGTCAATAATGCTTTTCTCCATGGGCAACTTGACGAGGAGGTATACATGCAGCCGCTTGAGGGATACTCTAGGCGGTGGGTGGTCTCGTGTGCAGGTTACGGAAGTCTTTTTATGGCCTAAAACAAGCATCGAGGCAATGGAACATAGAGCTAACTTCCAAGCTAGAAAACTGTAGTTTTAAACATCTTCACACGACCATTGCTTGTTCACCTTGCGTCAAGACTCCATCTTTGTGGCTCTCCTTGTTTACGTGGATAATGTATTGCTCACTGGGAGCTTTCTTGATTCCATTGACGCCGTGAAATCCTATCTGCATGGCCTCTTCACCATCAAGGACTTAGGTCTTGCTAAATATTTTTTGGGTTTGGAATTAGCCCGTTCAGCTGATGAAACATGTGTTTCTCAACAGAAATACCTATTGGACATTATTGTTGACTGCCAGATGTCTGAGGCGAGACCTACTTCTACACCTCTCCCAGCTGGTCTCAAATTTGACGTTAACTCTGGCCCCTTGCTCGGTTCTCCGGATAAATATCAACGACTGGTAGGAAGACTCCTTTATTTGGGGTTTTCTCATCTGGGTATTTCCTTTTCTGTACAACAACTAAGTCAATCCTTCAACACCCCCGTCAACCACATTGGGATGCTGCTCTTCACTTAGTCCGATACCTCAAAGGTACCTCATCTCTTGGTCTTTTCTTCCGTGCAGGCTCTTCCCTCGACCTCCAAGCGTTCTCTGATTCTGACTGGGCTTCTTGCATTGATACTCTCCGATCTGTTACTGGATATTGCATTTTTTTGGGAGGTGCCCTCATCTCCCAGAAGACCAAGAAACAAGCCACCATTTCTCGTTCGTCCACTGAGGCGGAATACCAAAGTATGGGTTCCACGGCGTGTGAATTACTGTGGGTCAGTTACCTTCTCAAGGAGCGTGATGTCTCTGTCCAGACTCCCATCCCTTTTCACTGCGATAACAAAGCTGCTATCCACATCACTCAAAATCCGGTGTTCCACGAACGAGCCAAACAACTCGACATTGGTTGTCATCTTGTCCGAGATCACTTCAAACGAGGTTTCGTCCTTCCTCGCCATACCTCCATCCAGCAACAAGTTGCTGACTTGTTCACCAAAGCACTGCCTGCAGCCTCTTTTACTCGTCTCTTTTCCAAGTTGGGCATGATATCCCATGCTCCAACTTGAGGGGGGTTGTCAGCATATTGTGTTCTACTTGAGTTTTTTTTTTTTTTTTTTTTAGTTGAAAGCGATGAATTTTATTAATTGAAATAAAGCGATTACAATCAGTCCTGTCAGTATCAATATTGGACAGAAACAAATACAATAATCATATCAAAAATATCACAAACTAACATCTTGCTATTACAACAACAAAAAAAACCTACTATACAGTAGAAACAATATCACAAATAAACCTACTATGCAGTGGAGATAAATCATCCCACATAGGGGATTCGAACCCATGACCTCTAGGATCATGGGGCATCAGCTTCGCCAACTGAGCTAGGCCTCATTGGCGTGTTCTACTTGAAGTTGAAGACACACATTTAGCCCATAAAGTCGCCCTCACACCTTTATTTGTAGAAAGGTGCTTCTTTACTTGCATAGTCTTTGTATAATTGTTCCTTAATTGTAGCACTTTATTAGTTAATGATAGCATTTACTTTTCTTTTGTTAGCTTAGACAGAGCAATCAACTAGAGTAGTTAGAGGCAATTATTGAGATGCTTCCTTGTATTTTTGCTTCATCTCTGTTCGCTCTTCAGTGGGAATACAAAATT
Source organism: Sesamum alatum (assembly GCA_034509735.1). Classification (NCBI taxonomy): domain Eukaryota; kingdom Viridiplantae; phylum Streptophyta; class Magnoliopsida; order Lamiales; family Pedaliaceae; genus Sesamum; species Sesamum alatum. The sequence continues at coordinate 26,941,872 of JACGWO010000008.1, forward strand.
TTCAGCACCTTCATATTTCAAGATGAAATCTCTCAATTTTGTGTCCTTCAATTCTTCAATTATCTCTCAATTACAGAGATTGGCGGGCATTATAAGAATTTGTAATTATCACTAGTTTATAATAGTTATATTCTTTCTTTTTTATTTAATTTTTTTTACACAATATAATATTATAGACTATTTTTAATTAATAAAGATATTTATTAATTATTAAAAATTAATTAAAAAATTAATAATTTAGTTATTAATTATAGTTTAAAAAATAAACGAGTCAATACAACCGATAAATGAGAAAAGAAAAAGACATCAACACCAATGCCAACGACATCCTCATGGGACTAGTGGTCATTACTATAATTTACTAGCAACGATTGCACGCGATCCCCGCGCATATAACCCAATTAGATGCAATATAAGAATTATTTACCGTTTTCTAATTAATAAGAAAATAGAAAAACACAAATTTTTTCCATATTTATCAAATGAGTTAGAAAATAAAAAGAACCAAGAAATGCCGTGCATTTAACAATATACTAAAAGAAGTTTCACCTTCCATGTACCTTATGCAAGTAAAATTCTGATTGTATGATTTATATTTGGGTCAATTCATTTTTGATGAAGTAGAGCTAACTAAATGAAAATTGATGCATGGATGGTGAAACTTCTATTTTTCCATTAGATTGTATGTTATCTTTTGTATATATTTCATGATACGTGTTGATTGCAAGTACTAATTATTCAATTTAATCGTAGTACTTTTTTATTTTATACTACTTGTTGTGTTCATAATATAGATTCTTTATACTTTCAATTAATGTTTATCTTACGTATGAAATTGTTAAGCAATAGTAAAGTTTTAATAAAGAAATGAATTGTATACTTTAACAATTCAATTATAAATTTTATTTCTTCATTTGCCAATTGCCATTAGCATGTAGTCTTATTTCCTAATCAATTTGAAAATATGAATAATTTTTCATCCTTTTATTTTCTCATTAATTGGAAAACGGTATATAGTTCTTGCATGATAATTTCACCCAAGTTGAAGTATTGAAGCATATAATTTATTTTTGTATTATAAAATTTGTTATTGTCGAACAACATTGTATGGAAAGACAACTTGATGGAAAATCAAAAAAGTAACTAATATCAAAAAGTTGAAAATCATGTCATTACTCATATTAAAAATCATTTTTTTTATTTTTTATGATCATACTTTTTTATTTTTTTAAAATTATATTTTATTTCATTAATAGAATAATGATAGAGTACATTTCTTGGAAATAATAACAAAATATGGTATAATGAATACTAAATATCACTTTTTGTTAAAAAGTAAACAATCTAACTCTTTTATTAATAATATGCAACTAATATTACTACAACGAAAAAGAAAATCATACTATAATAGGCCACTATTATTAAATCGACAAAAAGAAGAGTTTCATATCGAATTTTTGAGCCAAGTAGAAGAGAGAATTCAATTAGCATGATCAATTTATTGTAATTTGTTATGGGACAAAATATGAAATATTCTCCAACCTAGCTAATTCATTTTCGTCATATAAGGCAACAGTTCCTTCACCACATTAATTCTATATTTTTGCTCTCTCCTAATCTCTCCTTTCTTAATAGAATTTGAGCAACCAATATTATTTCTTTTCTTATCTTCTTATTTTACCAAAAATTATTTTGGACAAAACAACTCAAAGTGAGGCCTAAATACCAAGCCCTAAGGTTATACGTTTCCGCCCTTACTAACACTCGAAAACCCCCCAATTCACCCTTCCCTTCTATCTCTATTTCTTATTCTTATTCTCATCCCTTTTTTTTTTCTTATCGATAGCAACTTTATTAATAAAGCGGTAAAGAAAAACTAAAGAAAAAAAAGAAATAGAGGTAGAAAAATTCTTTGCTAATGATGTCTGCCGAGAGTTATGCCCCGTTCACTTCTCTAGGCTGCCAGAGATCTTTCTATGCTTTATTCACTGCATTGATCTCTATCATGGAATCAAATTTGGCACCCCAAAAATTTATGTACATCAAATTACTTCTTGCAATAAAACTCTTGACACGATTAAAAAAATTCACTACTAATTATCATTTCCTACAGAAAATGTAAGCATGTAAGTTAAATACAAAAACAATCATATTCACACCATCAATGAGGATCAAGTAAACCGATCCCATTAATTAACACATATAATTTCATTGTGTCGCCCTGCTGCCTGCTTCATGGGTTTCTTCTTTCGTAATTGGTCAATTCTTTCTCAAATTTTAAAATGACAAATTAAGCCTCGCCAAACTTTACCACCGCCAAAGCCTTGCTCGATGTTTAACCCCATTTTGGGATCTTTTTATTTAAGCATTAAAAACTTTTTCTTATCAGTGAAAGAAGGGAGAAAGGGTTGTTGTAGTTGTAGAATTGGTGACATAAAAAAATATAGTTATTTTATTGAGAAGAATAAGTTGAAGAAATGAGTTTAATTAATCAAGAATGGAAGGAGGAGTGGGAAGTTGCGGTTACGCAAAGGGGGCAGTGGTGGGAGAGTGGAAAACTATAGTTAATTGAAGATAATAGGTAACAATTGATGGGTAAAAATTCTACTTAATTTTCAATACTTCACATTTATCATGATAAGGGTATTATGGGTATTTTGAAAAATTGGTGTAGCATAGTATCAAAACTATCATACTGTGAGTGTATCACCCCTTTTCTTTATAAATAGTAAGAAGAAGATAGATAAGGGTATTATGGGTATTTTAAAAAATTGGTGTAGCATGATATTAAAACTCATATTGTGAGTGTATCACCCCTTTTCTTTATAAATAGTATAGACAATTATCACTAACTTTGTAATATTATTTATTTATTTTTATTTATTTGTACATGATATAATATTATAAATCATATCTAATTAATAAATATATTTATTAATTATTAAAACCTTAATTATATTTCTTTAGTAAAAATAGTTAATATTATACTAAATAATATTTATAAAATTATAATTTAAAATTTAAAATAATAATTAATTAATTTAATATAATTATATATTAATTAAATATTAATTATTACTTAAAATCTTAACTAATAATTCACAAAGACACTAATCAAAAAATTATTAACAAAAACACAAGAAACAAATTTTTAAAAAATAAAACATGCATGGATTACCTGGGTTAACAATCCATGCATGAAAAAAATACAGAATAGCTTGGATCGCTACCTCGGTAACGAGTCGCGCTATTTTTTGCAACTGAACCTCAATTTGGGGTATGGTTGGAAGTTTTTTCTTTTTTTTATATATTATTAATATAAAAAAGCCAATAAAGACATATTTAGGCTCAAATATCCAATGTTTCTACAGTTGATTATGGATTGTTATTACTAAATTGCATCGTCATCCCTTAAGATTTGGTGTAATTACACATAAAATATTTATGATTTGAGAAATTATATATAATACCCTGCATTAGTTTCGTCTTACAATTACATCTTTTTATTAGTCAAATTTCACCGAATTTTCTGATATTAGCAAAAAAATAATTGAATATCCATATTTATCCTGATTGACTTGTTACTCACTTATTGCAGGTCAAATAAATTTTTTCTAGCCAAAATGCTCTTATAACGGTAAACATATACCTCCTCACATGCATTAACGTGTGAAGATGTATAAGGGTGGTTTGATTAGAAAAAAACTTGTCTGACTTGCAATAGGTCAGTAATAAATTAATCAAGTGTATATATAGATTTTAATTCAACTATATTGCTAATATCAGCAAGTTTGGGTGAATTTTGACTAATATGGGGGGGGGGTCTATTTGTTATACATAAACAAATATAGGGATACTAAATATAATTTTTCAAACTATAAAAATTTATGTGTAATTACATTAAACCTTAAGGGAGGAAATTATAATTATCCCTACTTTTTAAACATTGATTCATGATATTTTAATTGCTAACTCGTATCTCGTATATGTAAACCTATAATAGTTAGCCAATGAATACCCACTGTGATATAAAAAAGGCATTGGGTTAGTATACGTTTTCATCAATGTAGATAATGCTAAAATAGGTGATCAGGAAGTTAATTATATTGTGTTTATGAAATTTATTCGACAAATTCATTGTAGTGTAATATTATATGTAATGAATAAGACGAGTATTTGTTATTTGGCATTACCTTTGTTGAGCTCATTTCATTCTGTTTATACTGTTATCAACATCACAACAAAGCCCACAGACAACATAGACAACCCATGCAGTAGACCACACACTGGATGGTGGTTATGGAACCAACTGATAAAGGGTTGGGTCTGAAACGTTCCAAGTCGAGGACCTCGAGATAGGGCATCGAGTGTCCTACTGAGACTTGTGCTTCGTAGCATATTTAGTGGATGGGTGCCGCATTTCATCGGCAACAGACGTTTGACGTCTATATATACGATATTAGTAGGTTGGTCGATCGAGGAGTTGGGCTGATAGAACTGACTCGTGGGGAATCGTTATATGGAAGCCTTGGAGTCTTGGTTGGTATGACAGGAGTCTCCCTAGCTCTGATAGTATGGGAGTAGTTCTCAGACTTGAGAAACCATGGCAGTCACATACACACAATGTCTGTATCTTGGATTTGGCAAAAGGTGCTCATTGTCTCAGACATGTTCATCATAGCCCTTATCCAGTGCAGTCAAAATGTGTAGTGAAGACGATGTGTTTTAGGAAGAGGATTCGTTCCCTGTCAGTATGTAAAGCGGTATCTCCTATGCACTCGAAGACGCGTTCATGCTCTTTGAAACTGTGGTCATAGTGATTAGTCGAGTAGGAAATGATTTTCTGCATCGACACAATAAAGCAAACACAGTCTCGAGCGTCGAGCATAACTGTCTAGTCCAAGATGAAAACCGATACTCAATTTCATGTCTTAGACTAAATTCAAAAGATGATAGACAGAAGGACCATACCCATAACATTAATGAAAGAAAGGACCTTGGGAAGACCGAAAAGCATCCTAATAACGACCCCATCTTCGAACAAAACACTTTCAATAATGTACCATAATTTTGCATGTCTCCACTGTTACAATAATGTTGCGATGAGGTCGGTCCATGTCCAAACCCTAGTACAAATTATGAGTCGTGAATTAAGTTGTAGGATAAATTACAACGAGCTCCATATATATTTAATATAATTATGAATACTTTCTCATTATTTAAAAAATTACAAATATTTTGTTGATATTTGATGAAATTATATAATCCTTAGATGGAGGCATAAAATTATCAATTTGCCCTTGTTGTATTTTTTTTCTTTTATATGAAAAATATTTTTAAAAAAAAGACGAGGTGTATGAAAAAAATTGAATTTTTTTAAAAAAATTATCCACTTAGTCCATAAAAAATTACAGAAAATTTTAATAAATAAAATTTTAATTTATAGTGCATAAGTGCATTTGGGCCAGTTCACTATAAAAAAATGAATGAAAACCTGACGGAGATTAAAGGAGTGACGAAGTTGTTAGACAACCGTTAAAATCAAGAGAATATTTGTAGTTTTTCAAACAACGAGGGGATATTCGTAATTAGGGAAAACTTGAGGGGACATAGCTCGAACTTATCCCAAGTTGTATTATTAGTTGTATTATTTAAGATAATTTACTTGTTTTATTTATAATAATACTTGCAGGAAAAGTGAAATTGGAAGTATAAAACGTCTATCAGGACCTGGATTTTATTACCGTCTATCTTTTTTATAGGTAAAAAGGTAGTTTTATCTAAATGCATAATGATGAATCAGATAAACAAACAAAAGGATCCAAATCTAGAACCAGAGATCATTAATAGGAAATTTCAAGCGCCCCATTGCGATATAGGAAATGTACGAAAATTCCTATGTGAAAAAAGAAAAAGATACAAATTAACTCATTCTACTTTTAAAATTGTACGGAAAAACTCCTCTAGCCATTGGTATAAAATAGGAGTTTATTTGTATTTTTTTTTCATAGAGGAATTTAATAGTTTTAAATTATTTAAATTTTTTAATTTTAGATGTGTAATTTTGAAGAATAAATTAAAAAAGGCGTATCTGAATTAAAATTATTATGGTAGAGTAAAGTTGAATTTATTTTCTTAAAAAAGAAAAGGAACCAAAACAACTAAAAACACCCTCAAACTGTTTCCAACTTTCGTCTCATAAGTACTTTTTTAACAGCTCTAAAAACAGAAGTTGACATCATAAACTCCTCAAAACTACTTTTCTTAAGTGAGTAAAAAGTACTTTTTTAAAGGTTCTAGCTCATTATGTATCTTACATGGGATAAATTGTAATTAATCGAACATTAATAGGGCCCAAAGCAATCATCCCACCAATATTTGAATGGAACGCATTGGGAGCCGACTGGACTTCTTTTGTCCAATTTATTTTTTAGAGGCCTGTCGGACTTTCTGGGACTCTACTTGGACTGGGCTTCTTGTTTTGAGTGTTGCATTCTTTTGCACTCATGCGATCTCTTTCTTTCTTTTATATCGTTTGATTCTTTTTGGGCCAATCATTTTTATGTACATTAAAAAATATAATATAACATATGACAATACTATTTAGAAAATCGTTTTTAATTTTTTCAAACACTAGATCATCCGTGTGACCACTTAAGTTGACCAAAAGTTTGATATTTGAAAATTTAATCAGTGTTAACGACTATAGTACGAAACTCAATGAGAAATCAAACGTGTTCCCGATGAAGAAAACAACTGCATTACTAGTAAAATATACGCATGTTGTGCGAATTATAAATATTTTTGAAAAAAATATTATTATGTAAAATAGTATTACATATACAAAATCCAATAAGTCAACGGATGTTCTAGATCTTGCAAGGTTCAAACAACCTTATCATGAACAAATAAGTTACACTTAAAGGTGACAATAAGTTATGATCGCCGCCTTATTTGATATTTGAAATGTTAGAGTTATTGTGATTTTGACGGTATTATAATTAAGACGTCGTGAGTTCAAGTTCTTTTTTTTTAATTAGAAGCGATAAATTTTATTAATCGAAAGTAAAGTGGTTACATACAGTCCCGTCGGCTATTAATAACGAACAGGGACAATTATAAACAATCAAATCTATAATATTATATAAACTAATACCTAGTTATTACAACAACAATTATACCTACTATACAGTATAAATAACAACAACTCGCGCAGGAGTTCGAATCCATGACCTCTAGGATCATGGGGCCTCAACTTCGCCAATTAAGCTAGGCCTCCTCGACCGTGAGTTCAAATTCTAAGCATGTAGGTATTTAGTCTACTTTTAATAATAGTATGATGTTTTTTTTTTGTTTTTTTTTAATTTATTGGTTAATTTAAAATTATTGATGTATTGCGTACTGAATGTTATAATAATTATATATTGGTTGATTTAAAAATATCGATATATTTAAAATATATATATATATATATTGCAACTCATTTATTAATTAACGTTTTAATTAGTTGTCCTACACCCGAATTGAGCCACTATACCATAGTTTATCTCAGGGAAAATGACAATATAATGTTGTTCATTTTTATGATTAGTTAAAATATAATAATCCTCATATAATATGAATTTTAATTTAAACTTAGTCTCAACTTGAATATGCAGGTCAACGCTCTGCATGCAAGTTTGATTTTATTTTGAAAAAATAATACAAATAAGTAATATATTTAAGTTTAAATAACAATAAAAATAATAATAAATATATATATATTGATAAGATAAACATCCACACCTTTAGTGTGACCCGAATCTATAATTTTATACTTATTTGGTGAACTTAATTTAGTACATGTTTGGGAAATAGAAGTCCATCAAAAAATACACTTTTTCAGTAAGTGCTTATTGAGAATTTTTTTAATATCAATAAAATATATTTAATGAAGGTACTCCATATTGTGAGTTTGGCAAATATTTCAAATGGACTTTTGTATCTAAAAGTACGTTAAATGTTAGTTTAGTGTTAATTATGTAAATTAATATTATAATTACATAAGGCTTAATTAATTCTACAAAATATATTAATTGAAAACATTAAATGTAGACAGTCTTATTAATAAAATTTTCAAAGTTCATTGAATTATTTAAATTTATTTGTAGAATGACTAAAGTCCTTTTAACTATCCTAAATAAGTATAGAAATATACAAAAAATAAAATAAAATTATATGCATCTATATTCTTTTATTCATTGAAACAAATATAAAGATGTTTTTTTCTTTTAAATTGCAAATGAAAATTTCTATATTATCAGCATCTTTCTGGGGACTACAAAGACATAATTAGTCTCTATACATTACATAAAATACTAAAAAGAAAAAAAGATACTACTATATAAGAATTGATAGTTCGAATCGAGAAAGATTATTATAAAGTAAGTGTAAATGTAAAGTAAGCATATATTTATACATATAGCATACTTGTCTCTATGTAGTAAATATACACAATACATTATATAAGAATGGGCAAGAAAAAAAATGTAATGTTGGAAAAATGAAAAGAAGCATAAAAAATTTGTAGTGCGTAAATATTATGAAAAATATATTAATGTTACGATCTAAAGCATTTTAATATTAATTAGATTATGAAATTATTTACTTTTACTTGTTATTTTTAAATCTATTTATTGAATTTTCTATGAGATGTTTATATAAATTTAATATCTATACTATTATAAAGGGAAGAGGGTTTATAGACTCAAAGTGGTAGTTGTGATACCACTACACCAAATTATTATAATACCAAAAATGCCCTTCAACTTCCCCACTTATATTGAATTAACTACTTAATCAAGTTTCTTTAAAAAAAATTAATTCCATGCAATTAATGTACTCAAAAAATTAAATTTACTCTCATTTTGTTTAAACTTATTGTTGATTAAAATAGAAATAATTTGAGTAAAATATTTATCGATAATTAACGCATTAGAAAAAGTTATCGGATAGTTTTTATATGTGAGATTGTAAGACAATAAGAAGTTTTAATATACAAGAACAAATTATGAGCTTTAATAAAATAAAAATATTATCAAAAAATATGCGCGCAGGTACTGCGTGCCACGATGTCTAATATCTTATAAAAAAGTTTGATTCTTACGTGCAACGTACGTGCATTTTACTAATGTTTTATAAATTACTTTTTTTCTGTCCCCAAATTAAATTCTTTGATCTCTCTCTTTCCTAACATATTTTTACTTTTATTATAATTAATTTATATTTTTCTATTTATCCATAATATCCTATATATTATTTAACGCATATTTGAGTGCGCTACACACATTGCTAAGAAATAAATAAGCTCCCACCCAGTGAAAACAAAGTATAGTATTATTTTAAAGACAGCTAACATATTGTACAACATATCACAATTTTATTAAGTGTTTGCAACAGAAATTAAATATGGTGCTACTTACGATTCAATTGGTATTTTATTGCGAGCTATTATCCGCTCGGGTTGCATATAAGCCTCATGTTTTTGTCTTAAAAAGACACCTTGTTAAGGTGAGGAGGCTTTGAGACTTATAAGCCGCTCAAGTTCATTGTCTGCAATCAATGTGAGTCATTTGTCTACAGGCGCTGACATATGGCCTCGGTCCCGCATATGATGCCAAATGATGTGACTTGTTATTCGATTGGTATCTCATTACGCGAGGCATTGTCTGTTTTGTATAAGTTTCACGATTTTATCCAAAAAAACGTGCCTTCACTAGAGAGAGAGAGAGAGGAGGAGGCCTTAGGACTTATAAGTCGCTCAAACTCCTCATCTCCAATCAATATGGGGCGTTTTGATTACATTATAATACAATACAAGTTACATAATTATATATACTCAATTCTAGAAACAATTAGATATAGGTATACTAGTCATCGTGGCACGCATTTTTTCCGTGCATATACTAAATAATTTTTTACACTTTAAAATATATTATAAATAAAAGTAAAATATATAAACTAATACATCATGTTAAAAAAAATAGAAGAAAAAATTAATTTATCAATTAATATAAAATTTTGAAAGTTAAATAAAATAATTATCATATCAGTTGAGGGTTTATTTTTGACATTTTAAAAAAATTGTGCGACGAGTCATTAACCATCATTTGTGAGTAAAAAAGAATTTTGTTTTATATAATAGTATATAGATATATATAACAACCAATTAAAGTATTAGAAAGAGTTGTTAGTGACAAGAAATCCCTTGGCCCATTACTTTCTCTATATCAAAAGTTCAAGTGGACGTTTTTTATTCGAATAGACCCACCTATATTCTTCGACATTTCTTACCTAATATTATCCCCTCATCAAAGAAGAATAAAAATAAAAACTTGAGAGAAGCAGACAAGGATAATAAGAAGAAAAGTCAAGAACGGCGTCCTCTGTAATGATCATTCGTGCAGTGTCTTGACCCCAAGCTTGAAAATATGCAAGTCCACGCCCCGCCAAAACTACTTATATACCCACACCCACACCTTAAATTTAACATTTATTACGTCCAAATCAAGCCTTTGGGCTCCAGTCTCACTGTCCGGGCGCGTCATATGTAGTCATTCTCAGCGTGTTTGATCACAATTGTCCAACGCATTTTCAAGTTGTTGAGATCGTTTCAAATAAAAATAGAGAAAAATGCATGTTACCCCACGTGATGTAGAAAATATGCAAAAATATATTAAATTATCTCTCTGTGTTTTTTAAAATAAAGTAATTTATTCTCTCCCTCCTGTAGGTATATCACACGCACTTTAAATGCATTTTTAATTCATTTTTAAGAATAAAAGTCGCGCCCCCCGTCCCCATCGTCACCGCACCCTCTCCTCCCCTTCCCCGTCGGTGACCCTCCCTCCCCCGCCCACTGTCGCCCTGCCCCTCCACTTCCCCCTGTCGCACCCCCACCCATTCCCCTAGTCCGCGTCGCGCCGTCCACCAACACCATTCCCCAGCACCCGTCGCCTTCCCCGCACCCCTCGCCCTCGCTGCCCTTCTACCAGTCGCGGCCCCTCCCCTCCATCCAGCCCCCCCCCTCTCATCCCCTCCCTCTCTATATATAATTATATATAAATATATTGTAGACATATTTTAATATAAATATATATATTATATAAATATATGATTTTAAATTTGGACATTTGATTCAAATTAAGTTAGACATGGGCCATTGATTTTGTCTGGTAAATTTGGACCTTATATTGAATCAGATCCAACGGTTGTTAAATAATGATATTGATGTGGAGAAAAAACTCACTTTGCAAGAAGACCCTCCAACTTATGAATAATAGCCCAAAGACCCCCAAATGGAAGTTAAAAGGAGTTGAGGGAAGTTGAGGAGGAGGAAGTTGAAAAGAGAGTGGGCTAGCAAAATGACGAAAATGCCCTCCGCAGATCAATTTTAGGCCGTAGGATCAAAGGGCAACATTGTAATTTCACCCCCTAAAATTTACTATAAATAGGGGGTGAATTCATTGTAAACTTATCTTTTTCATGAATAAGAAGAACTACATCTACATTTTCCATTACATTCCTTTAGCTTCTCGAATTGTTTTGGTGCGTACGTGCTTAGGCTACACTTTCCCGAGTTTTACACCATCAGCTTGGCGCCGTCTGTGGGAAAGAGTCTAGGCATCGGAGATGAACACCAGATCAAGGGCAAGAAGCGTGAATGTGGGGCAGGAGGACCCCGAGAGAAGAGGCGAGGAGGTCTAGGCCCACGCCTCGAAGAGTCCACCGGCGCACCGCCAGGAGGAAGGGAGGCGAGAAGAGGTCGAGGCCCACGCCTCGGAGAATCCTCCAGTGTGGAGCCAGGAGGAATAGAGGAAGGAAGAGGTTGAGGCCCACCCTCGGAGAATCCTCCAGCGCGGAGCCAGGAGGAATAGAGGAAGGAAGAGGTTGAGGCCCACGCCTCGGAGAATCCTCCAGCGCGGAGCCAGGAGGAAGAGAGGAAGGCAGAAGCAAGGCCCCCGCCTTGGAGAATCCACCTGTGCACCCAAGAGGAGGAGAGGCAAGGAGAGGTCGAGGCTCCTCCCCAGCAGGAGCAAGGCCGCGCCCCGCGCACCAAGGAGGAGGAGAGGCAGGAAGAAGTCAAGGCTCCTCCCCAGCAGGAGGCAGGAAGAAGTCAAGGCTCCTCCCCAGCAGGAGAGGCAGGAAGAAGTCAAGGCTCCTCCCCAGCAGGAGGCAGGAGGAGGTCGAGGTTCCTCCCCATCAGGAGCAAGGCTGCGGCCCGCGCAACAAGGGAGAGGAGAGGCAGGAACGGGTCGAGGCTCAGCCTCCACCCCCAGTTATTCAGATAACTTCCGAGACCCTTCGCCAGTCGGTGAAGGATGCGTCCGCCCAAGCCGGCCGAAGGCTACAGAGGAAGAGAAATGGTCCCCTTAGGGCAGAAGGAAGTAGGCGTGAACGTAGGCCTGTGCCCCCGGAGAATTTAGCTCAAGCGCTCGATGCAACCAAGCTACAAGGATTAGGATCGAGACCATAGCACGGAGAAACGCCACTACTTAAAGAAGGAGGTCGAGGAGCTGATTCGAATAGATGACTTACGAGAATTCGTGGAACAAGGGAAACAAGAGCTCCAGGAAACCGCTTCTGAAGACAGACACGTGGTATGTGGGAGTGAAGCAGGAAGCAAAATAAGCCAGCAGAGACAACCTCCCAACTGCTTGAGTTATGAGGGTTAACTCGGGAGGCCCAATAAGAAGAGATACGAAGCAAGAGTCGCTCAGAGAGCGAGGCAAGATGAAGAGGTCGCATGAGGACAAGCCAAAGTTTCAGAGAGCAAGGCAAGCTGAAGGAGTTGCAGAAAGAGCAATGGGACGCGATGCCAAACCATACCATCTTTGGCGAGAAGGCAGCAGCGTCGCTAGCGGATCTCGGAAACGATTCGGAGTGTGATGCGCTGAGCAAGGGGAGAAAAGCTGACTTGCGTCACAGAAGCGACATATGCAGGGGGAGAAAGCAGGAGTGGCATATGTGGGGGCGGATAGCGACTTCCAACTTGTGGACTAGCAGTGGAATGGAGGCCACGGAGCTGGAGGAGCAGATGACCAAGTACTTAGTAAACTTCCAAGTATTAAGAAGGAAACTCGATGAGTTCACAATAGAATAAAGCCCGCGGTTGTACAAGGAAGAGACGAACTGACTCGTTAAGTCTGCCAACTCATTGGCTCCTTTGGAGAGCGAGAGAGTAACTTTGCTAAATCAAAATTAACACGATGTGAACGTAGTGTGGGAAGAAGCCTTGACGGTGAAGAGCGTTTCATCAAGCTGGGAAGAAGGTTTGGAAGAAGATTGAGAATTTGGGATTCTGCCTCAAGAGTCCAAAGAACCCCAAGGAAGCAAGGGTAAGTCAAGCTAGATCAACAGAGCTCATGGTAATTAGAAGTAAGTTGTATAAGAGAGACTTTTTTGCAAACCACATCTTGGATACGTCGGTGAGGATTAAGTAGAGTAGAAAGAGGGAGGCTGCGCAATCACTCCGGAGGTAGAGTGATAGCATGCCAGGCCCCGAAGCGTGGACACCTTTGGTCTACTGAGCGTAAGGATGCATGGAAGTTAGTGAAGGACTCCGAGGATGCCAGGAGCATGCCGACGTCATTCACGCCCCAGCGGGAAGTATGGACCTTCGCAACATCTCGTTCGGACGGGCAGGGCAGGATAGTCTTCCAAAATTTGAAGACAAAGCTAGAAGACACCAAAGGCAATTGAGTAGGGGAGCTTCCGGGAGCTCTATGGGCATATCGAACCACCCCATGTCGAAACACGGGGGAAACCCCCGCTCAGTCTGGTCTGGCCTACGGGTCGGAAGCCGTCATCCCAATGGAGATTGGAGAAAAGACACTTAGAGTGAAGTGCTATGAGCCGACTAGCAACAAAAGTAAAAAGAGGGTCGACCTGGATTTTCTGGAGGAGCTGAGGTGCAGCGCCTACAATGATGGCGAGAGCCTGCAATGACAGAGTTAGACACCGAGAGGCTTCCAAGTGGGCGACCTCGTGTTGAGAAGGGCTGACGCCACAAGTAACATTGGGAAGCTAGACACCAAATGAGTCGGAACATATCAAGTGATTAGGATTGTGGGGAAAGGAACGCACCGCCTGCAAAAATTGGATGGGAAAAAAGTACCACGTACTGGGAATGTGGTCTACTTGAAGAAGTATTTTGTATAAATTTTATTTCCGCATTTTAAGTTGTATGATGTTTTATAATTTGAGATTATACCTCCGATCGTGGGTAATAAAATTTTCTTTTGACAAGTTCTTGTCGCCTATATATTTTATTTTTTAGAAAAAAGGGGGATTGCCCCGAGATAATAAAGAGAGGGACTGCTTCTCACAGGGAGATTTCCCCGAGATAATAAAGAGAGGGACTGCCTCTCATAGGGGGACTGCCCCTAATACTTAAACATCATCTAAAAGAGAGGGACTGCCTCTCATAGGGGGATTGCCCCTCACATTAATATTATATCTATAAGAGGGGGACTGCCCCTCACAGTGTTATTTCGTCTAAAAGAGGGGGATGACCCCTCATGTTAATATTTTTGCTTGCAAGAGGGGGATCACCCCTCACTTTAATATCTTGTTTGAAAGAGGGGGATTGCCCCTCACAGTATTTAGTTTAATATCTTTGCTTGCCAGAGGGGGATGACCCCTTACATTTGTATTCTACCTCACAGTATTTAGTTTAATATCTTTGCTTGCCAGAGGGGGATGACCCCTTACATTTGTATTCTACCTCACAGTATTTAGTTTAATATCTTTGCTTACCAGAGGGGGATGACCGCTTACATTTGTATTCTACCTGACAGTATTTAGTTTAATATTTTTGCTTGCAAGAGGGGGATGACCCCTCACTTTAATATCTTGTTTGAAAGAGGGGGATTGCCCCTCACAGTATTTAGTTTAATATTTTTGCTTGTAAGAGGGGGATTTCCCCTTTCGTTTGAAAGTTAATTCGAGAAAAAAAAGCTTAACATAATAAGCAATAGAGAAACAAAATTTAATAACATAGTAAAAAAGAGCCTTTGCGAAATTCCAAATGTATTTTGATAAGAAGAACTCTTAAGAAGTTCCTCGAATGACAAAGAACTCCCGCGAAGTTACAAAGTGTCCCAACCAAGGGAACTCCTACAGAGCTTTCGAAGAGATCAACAGGATGCGTCGCAACGCAAGGTGATCTAAATGCAACGCAACATAATTACAACAACCATTAAAGGGGCAAGGCCCCCTCGCCACCACGGCGGCATACGAGATGGTGGAGGATGAGGGAGCGAGCAACAACATTTCCCTTCCATGACGAAAAGCGAAGCACACCAAACCTCTAGGGAAAAATGCGTTACAACTGTGGAGAGGAAGGGATAGAGGAGCGAGTCCTTAACAACTCTCCCAAGGATGAATAAGATATCGAAAAGCTGCAAGAGAGGAAGTGGCGCCGAGATCCTGCAAACACCAGAAGAAACTCTTCGAAGTACGCAAAAGAATTAGGAGAGAAGTGGCTGACGCGCGACCTCGAGGTTTGAAGCGGGGGGCTTGCGCTATCAAATGAAATCGAGGAAGTTTTCAACTTTTTTCTAATTCTAAATTCCGGGAAAATCTAGCAAGTCAAATGAATGTTCCTAGTGCCACAAACCGAAATCACCTCGTGATCAAAATCAAAACACTTTAGCAAGCGAGAGAAGAGGAAGGAGGGGCAACAAGACACCTTCAACTGAAATCCGACCGAGGGGGGGGGCCAAAGCCAGGCCGAGGCAGACGCCTCGGCCACAGCCAAGCCGAGGCATGTGCCTCGGCCACATGCGCCTCGGCCACTTCCAGGCCGAGGCTTGTGCCTCGGTCAGGCCATTATCCACCATCAACGGATCCGCCATTGACGGACCCTTGACAACGTATCCTTGGACATTTTCTTGAAGTGCGTGACATCCTAAAAAACTCTCGAACTGGCAAATTATTTATGTCTCTTCCAGATTGACGAACGATGACTTTTGGAAGTCGAACAACAAACACTACTGCAAGGAAAGAGATGAAAAGCCATATACTCGAGCCAAATCGTTCGGACATCTTTCTGGAATGGGGCGGAGACCAAGTAGGCAGACCAAACAAAGCAAGAGGAAAAAAGTCAGAATATCCCACCAAGTGTATACGTAGAAGATAAGGAATCCCAGCGAGTGAAGGAAGAAACCTGTGGCAGAAGTGGAAGGTCAAGGAAAAAGTGCCCTAGTAGAAGTGGGAGCTCCAGTAAAAGGAGGATTTGTGCCAAGAGGACTCCCCGAAGAACAAGACCCTACGTCAAAAAGGGAACATTATCAAGAAGAGAAAAACGAATCAGAATCAACTTGCTGATTGGAACTTTCAGATTTCCAAGGAAATACTTGAAAGTCGGGGGGCTACTGATGTGGAGAAAAAACCCACTTTGCAAGAAGACCCTCCAACTTATGAATAATAGCCCAAAGACCCCCAAATGGAAGTTAAAAGGAGTTGAGGAAAGTTGAGGAGGAGGAAGTTGAAAAGAGAGTGGGCTAGCAAAATGACGAAAATGCCCTCCGCAGATCAATTTTAGGCCGTAGGATTAAAGGGCAACATTGTAATTTCACCCCCTTAAATTTACTATAAATAGGGGGTGAATTCATTGTAAACTTATCTTTTTCATGAATAAGAAGAACTACATCTACATTTTCCATTACATTCCTTTAGCTTCTCGAATTGTTTTGGTGCGTACGTGCTTAGGCTACACTTTCCCGAACTTTACACCATCAGATATAAATATAATTTATAATTGAAAATATAAAAAATCTAAAAAATGTGCGTGTACTATATGTGCTCGCGTGAGGGGCTTAATCGCTTTATTCTGAAAAATAAAGGGGGGTAATTTGCTATTTTTATTTATAAGGGATAATTTGCTCAGTTTCAATATCATAGGGGGATAATTTGCATTTAACCCAATAAAAATAGGGTAAATTACACTTGCATTCTCTAAGGTTTGACATAATTACAATACCTCTTGTTGTCTGAAAATTTACAAATACCCTCCTCAAATGGAAAATAATTATGTGGGCCCTAAATGAATATGTGAAAAATACTACTTTACATTTGCTTAATTTTTATTTTTTATTTTTAAAAATATTTGAAAAAATGTAATTTTTTTGAAAAGTGGGTAAAATAAATAATCAATAGTGAATATTAGTACATAAAAATATTTTAGAAAATTCTAAAATATATATAAGGCTATAACTTATAATCCCAAAGGGTAGTTGAGGCAGTTCACCCAAAAAATTGGATGAAAGCCTAACGGAATGTGTATGTTGTTGGACGGACATTAAATTCAAGGGTATATGTAGTTTTTCAAATAACGAAAAAATATTTATAAATATGCCAAACTTCAAGGAGGTGCTCGTAATTCATCCTAAAAAATATGAGGTAAGAAGTGAGATATATCTAATGTGTTTCAGAATATTATTGCGATACATTTGAACCAATCATATTTCAATATTCAAATAATACTTTGGTCTTTGGATTGTTCTATATTTTTGTTGAAAAGTTTAAGATATAATTATATTTAACGATTTTTTAAAAATATAAACTTATACTTTCCTTTGAAAAAACTTTTGAATACATTTACACCCCCTCTGAGTATTTCACTTTTACAACTATACTCTTCGATTAGAGTATAGACAGAAAATACTGATGTCAACAATAAATTTACATAAATTTTTAATTTTTCCATCATTCAACATTATGTATAATTTATTGATAAAAATACCTTATTGCTACTTTTCTACTTTTGAGGAAGTAAATATAATATATATACAAACTTAAAAAGATATAAATGTAATAACATATTGAATCTTGAGTTATTATCATTGGTTAAAAAAATTATCATTGATAAATGAAAAACTAATCATATTGTAAAAAAATTATACAAAATGTTAAATAAGGTGTAAAATTAGAAATTTATGTAAATTTCTTGTTAATATCAATATTTTTTTATCCAAATTCTAATATAAACAAATAAAAAATTCTTGAAAAAGGTGTGAGTGTAAATTTAAAAATTTATTTAGGAGAAAATTTTATCTTCTTAAAAGAGTCTAAGTGTAATTAACCAAGGTTCCAAACATTTATTAACAATCATTAGTCATATAAATTATTTTCCCGTACATACATAGATACTACAGTTTAAACACACACATATATATATGTAGATATGTAACCATATCTGTATATATCTCCTTCTACCTCAACAAATCTCCTGTGTACAGCTCTTTCCTGATATTTCTTTTATTCATCCAAAAGAAGCAGTAATCACTTAGTTCCTAACAATTATATTATTTCCACATGGCGGCGGCGCCGCCTCTAATGCGTCTGATGTCACGGCGGCGCTTGCTGGTCTTGTGCTCTTTGGTCGCCTTTGGCCAACTGATGGCCACCGCCGGAGCTCAGACTACGGCCACCACCGATCCTCTTGAAGGTACGCCCAATTCTGAACACTGAGGTCCCTTTTAATGATTCTGATGAATATTATTTCCGATTTACTGGACTTTACTCTTTTGGGAGGGGAATAGAAGAAAAAATATATTTAATAAATTTTCATTTACTTAAATAGTATTTTTGAATTTTTATTTCTGATACTTGTTCTTCTTTTCCTTAAATAACTTATTCAAATAATAAAATCAAGGCTCCATAATTATATTTTAGTATGATGTTTCTAGTTATTTATTTATTTATTCTTTTGAAATGAGTATGATGTTTCTAGTTAATTAACTTGTATGATGTTTCTAGTTCATCGAGGTTCATGATATAGCTGATTGCAATAGAGTTGCATTTACTTTATTAACAAGTTAAATATTAGCAAGTGTAATACAACATTCACACTTTTAACATACTTATATCTGATGTGAATAATTTGATATTTGATCAAGAATACTAATAACACTCAGCAGTGTTGAGAGACAATGTAGATCTATCCATGAATCTTAGATAAATTATATATATCAATGTAATTATAATAATTGATATTTATCTAGGTTAAGTAAATGATACTAACTAAAATATGTTCTTCAAAAACACAAAGAATTAATGATGTGTACAGGCATATAATTCTTTGTAATTTATTATCTTGAAAGTTCTAAATAAATTTAGAATTTCTCAATCTCTTTTTATAGGAAATCACAAAAGTATGTGGAATATGCCTAAAAATTGCACATAGTATATTATTAACAAAAGGTTAACCACAAACCCCCTAGGGGATAACTAAGTGATTTTTAGCTCAAAATATTTGTTGGAGGTCTTGGGTATGAACCCTGGGCATGTGGATGAGTGGGGATGGGTGTATGCGGTTAAAAAAAAGCAAAAATGGTTAACTACAAAGATTATTAATGAGTAGAACAAAAAAGAACTATTCTGAAACAAATATAATTTTGAACAATCTTATTTGCACATATGTAGCATTTTTCTGTCCCTATAATGTATTTATGATAATCATAAGCATGGAGAATGAAGAAGAATCGAAGTGTAATTTTTAATTTTAAAAATTAAAACAAGTATATACAAAATACTGTTGGGTATGTAAATTGCTAATTAAAATTATACTTTCGGCAAAGTTATGTAATTTATTCATGCATCAAAAGGATAAAAATATCCTAAACAATACTAATGAAGAAGTATATTAATAAAAGTATTCACATATGATACTAACAGAAATTGTTGTTCTTTTACCGCAAGAACTAGAACATCTGTTGATTTGTTGAATTTTATATGTAATACTATTTTACATAAGCTTAATATTTTTTTAAAAATGCTTATAATTCACTCAACTTTTGTATATTTACTAGTAATTAAAAGCAGTGGTTTTCTTCGTTGTGAACACATTTGATTTCTCATCGAGTTTCGCACCATAGCTTATAACAGACTTTTCTTCACGTCATAGTTCATACTGATGAAATTTCCATCTTCCTAGCTATTGCATATTCTCCTGTATTAATTAAGATTGAATTTATAAGAACTCATTCACACTCTTCAATTGTAATGTACCAAAACACATCCGATTTGGCTAGTGATCAATCATTATTGAGCTCTTATTTTTATGAGAATATCTAGCCACTACATTGACATATTGAGCTCTCTTACTTTTGGTAAGACTGAAACTCTAAAATTTCATCATTGTAATGTGTCTAAGATCTCGTGCTGTCCAAGCTCGGCATCTAAAATATGTTGAAATAAAAACAAAAAAAAAATTCCTTGTGAGTCCTTGTTTCCAAGTTAAACCATATAATTAGTTGATATACACAACCTAAAGTTGTAAGGTGGATTCTCTTTTAGTAACCGTTACATAGATAGATACGAACATACTAAGATTGATGGACTGGTATGAGGCTCGCCACATGAATGGTACCTAATTCTTGAAAAGTTGAAATGCAATTTTCCATTTCCTTTCATGGTTTTCTAATTTCCCCATGATACGACATAAGTCTTTCACCGGCCCCTGTCCTAAACTTTGGTTTTATGCTTAGTGGAAATTGATTTGATCCACAGCAAGAGCTCTGAATGCCATGTTTGCACGATGGAGGATTTCAGCCACAAATAATTGGAATATTAGTGGTGAATTATGTAGCGGTGTAGCCATCGATGATACAGAAATTATAACCTTAAATCCGGGCATTAAGTGTGACTGCTCCTACAATAACCGGACTACTTGCCACATTACTGCTCTGTAAGTAGAAATGTCGAGACATCATATCCAGGCTTTCTAACCATGAGTTCCTTTTTTTTTTTTTTTTTCCTCATTTAAGTGCTTTACATACATAGGTATTACTTACTTTGACTTAGTCCACATGGTACAATTGACTGATCGTGTCCTTCTTTTTCAGGAGAATTTATGAGTTGGATGTTACTGGTCCAATTCCAGATGAGCTCTGGAATTTGACCTATATGGATGATCTGTATGTTTAATTTGGATATGGATTCTATTTTGGTATATCATATAATTAATAAGAAAGATGTATGCTATAATGTTAACTTCTATTCTCTTCTCTCTTATTGCAGAAATTTTGGCCGAAATTATTTAACCGGTCCGATTCCTGCATCAATTGGCATTCTCAATCGCATGCAGTATCTGTATGAATCTTCTTTTTTCTGTTTTTTATGTTTGTGTCTTGGAATTCATTCTCAATCAACTGTGTTGACATGCTTTTAGGAGCTTTGGGGAAAATGCATTGTCAGGGGAGGTTCCAGGAGAACTTGGATTGCTGACTGACTTAAGATCATTGTGAGTCCTTTAGTTCCATTCATCCAGAAGAGTAGTCTTCATTCATGCAGGCATATATTTATGTGATCGAGTTGAAATTTCTCGTTGTAATGAACATATTCTTACATTGTGTTACAATTCATGTATTCGCTTATGTGTAGGAGCTTTAACAGAAACAACTTCTCTGGGCCTTTACCCGCTGAACTTGGGAACCTGTCAAGACTAGCGCAGCTGTAAGTCTACATAGTTAGTTCTCAAGACTTATTTGAGTTGTGAATAAACTCAACCTTGGAAGTTTAATTACAAAGAAGTTATTTGTTTAAGCTCCTTTATATTTTATGATGCATATTTTACTCACTCTTACAAGCCTGACCTGTAACCAAATTGTCGTTTGCATTGTTCATCCTCTAGTCCGAGACACATACAGTTTCATTTGCCAAAGAAGAGAAATGCTCTGGCCAACCTTTTGCTTATGATTTTGTCTTTCATATTTGCCAGATATTTTGATAGCTCTGGAGTTAGTGGACAAATACCTCCAACATTTGCTAATCTTCGGAGCTTGGAGAGAGTGTGAGAGCACAAATAAAATATCTTTCTACTTTACTTCCCTCAACCCATGGAAAAGTAATCATTTGATTTGATTTTGTTGATGATTGTGTCCTTTGGAAATCATCGTTGGGACTTTAGGTGGGCGTCAGACACTGAACTCACAGGCCAGATACCTGACTTCATTGGAAATTGGTCAAACCTCATTCAACTGTGAGACCATATCCAATTTCCTTTCCATTTCTATATGTTAATTTGACTAATGCTTTCTCTATCATTTCATTTAATAGCTTGGAATTCACTTTTACGCTCTATGTCTGCAGGAGGTTTCACGGAAATTCATTTCAGGGTGTACTACCACCAT
Source organism: Sesamum alatum (assembly GCA_034509735.1). Lineage (NCBI taxonomy): Eukaryota > Viridiplantae > Streptophyta > Magnoliopsida > Lamiales > Pedaliaceae > Sesamum > Sesamum alatum. The sequence goes on from JACGWO010000008.1 coordinate 26,964,047, forward strand.
CGTTTTCCAGTTTAACCTCTTTGAATGACTTGTGAGTGTCACCATCTTGTTTTTCTCATTGTATTTTTAATAATACTAATAGGAACTACATGTGTTGCATGTAATGCTTATTACCTCGATAAAATAATTATATTATTATTTTATTAAGTAAAAATATAAAATATGTCATACTTTAAGAAACATTTATTTTGAAACTTTATAAGTATTTTATATATGAAAAGGTATTATTCATTAAGCTTAACGATTTGAACTTTTTGAAATTATGGTAAAAGTTTTTTATTCAATGAAAATTCAAAAGCTAAATAATAATATAACTAAATAAGTTGTTATGTAAACACATGGTTCCGTTATTCATTTGCTATTTTGATTTTTTTGGCAGGAGAAATTGCTTGGTTTTATGAATTTCTTGAGTTTTCTCGATGAAATTATTAATTATCTACCATTGCTTGGCGTTTGAATTTCAATGTCATCTTTCTTATTCATTGTTTACTATTTCCGTCGTCTTCTTAAGATACTGCGTCATGCTTCTTATCAATTTGATGCATTGACTTTATCAACATTACATGGAATTTAAACCAATCAAGATTAAGTGAGTTAATTGAAATTTTATTTTTGATTTTTTCCTTTAACAGGGAATGTATCCTATAGATGTATTAGTCACAACATTCAATTTTTTATTCATTAGTTCCGTGTTTTTTAGTTGCATGAATTACCTAGATGCTTACAAGCTCATGTCTCTATAATATTTGAAGTTATGTTATAAACTAACAAATTAGTAAAGTGGCCAACTCTATTAAATTAGAACTTTTTATACTTAAAAGAGAAGAATTGCTAAATTATATACATCATTGCAATAAAGTTTACATTCCTCTCCTTAAAGATGGAAAATATAGATATAAAAAAATATTAGTTTTTGCTAACAATTATAAGAAAATTAAAATAGAAATTTGCATTAACTTTGAAATATAATACAAAAATATAATTTTAGTAGCATGTTTTGAAAATGCAAGTAGACTCTTTAAAGATCACTTTTGGTTGAAGGTAATTAATAAGAGTAAATATTGTAATGTGAAAAGTAATTAATATGAATTAATAAGCACATGATTTTACATAATCACCCTTAAGGAAAATAATATAATAAGGTTAAATTAGGCAAATCAAAAAAGAAAGAAACCTTTAGAGGGATTGGTACTTTTACATTGCTCTCTTCAGAAGCTAATATGTTATTGTTTGGTTTCGATGCTTAGGAGGATAACTGAACTGTCTAATGGCATCTCTTCGCTCGACTTCCTCAGAAATATGAGTTCTCTATCTACCTTGTAAGGATATACTTCCAGTTGTACTAAATAAGCTGATACGAAAATTCTTTTGACTTTTGATCATCAGCCACTAAACTAATGATTGAGACTTGTTCGGCAGAGTTTTGCGGAACAATAATATTTCTGGTTCCATACCTTCATTTCTGGGTGAACTTCCGAGTTTGTCTCTCCTGTAAGTATCTCTTTCATGTCGTGCTTCCCTGAAGCATGTTGAGACCACAGCATGGAAGTTGTGACCCTGTTATGAGCTTGAAATCTTACACAGCTGATTATACCGTTAGATCCCAGTTACGTATTAATCTCCCACAAACGTGTTGATTCCATGTTTTAGGGATTTGAGCTTCAACAATTTGAGTGGAAGAATTCCAGATTCACTTTTCAATCACAGGAGTCTCACTAACTTGTAATTGATTTCAACTCCTAATTAGTTATGGTTAAAAGCTCAGTTTCGGAGACCCCTTTCCCAGCCAAACAAAAAAAGGCAATAACATAAGAAAGCTACTTAATTTGCCTTTTCAAATCTTCAGGTATCTTGGTAATAACCGGTTCACCGGAGCACTGTCATCCCAGAAGAGTCCATTTCTTAGAAATATGTGAGTATTCAAGCTATCACGGGACTTGCTTGTTTGGTGGCATGTTAAGATTCTTTAGTAAGGGTAGTATTGAACCAAGATCAAGTCAATGTTTTCAATTTTCCATGTTCTCCAAAGATACAAGTCTCAGGAATGCATGCCTCTAACATCCTATTATTTGCTTGCAGAGACTTATCATACAATGAATTATCAGGAAGCTTTCCGTCTTGGGTCAGCGAGCAGAACTTACAGCTGTATGATTGAATGCACCCGAATCTTTTACATTCGTAATTGTCCTTTATGATGTTTCCTCATCTTTTAAACTGTTCTAGCTCACGACATCAATATCTTTTTTTGGTGTAGTAATTTGGTTTCAAACAACTTCACCATTAGTCCCTCTAATGGCAGGTGAATTTATATATGCACATTCCATCAAACTTTCATTTATTTCTTTTTCTTCTCATCTACTCATATCCATTGGTCATAACTTATATTTTATTTTTTCTCTATAGTGCTTTGCGGTTTGGATTGAATTGTCTTCAGAAGAATTTTCCTTGCAATCGAGGGTCACCTATTTGTAAGTGATATATTTATTTCAACTACAATAAATGTTTCTAGTGTTATTGAGTGGTGAATAATCAACATCTTCTGTGGTATAATTATGAGCATCCTTAGAAATTATTGCAAAACAAAAAATATATGTTTTTTGTTGTGGAAATGTTGCTGCTATCGTCTTATTGGGTAAGGCTCATCTAAGAAGAAATCATAATAAGAAGGTAAATTACAACGATTCCCTTGAGATTTGATATAATTACAAATACCCCCTCATTGTTTGAGAAATTACTAATACCGTCTTGATTTTAACATCCATCCAACAACTAACCCAATCCGTTAATCTCCATTAGGTTTCCATCAATTTTTTGTGGTCAACTAACCAAAATGCCCTTGTGGACTATAAATTATAATTATACTTATTTTCTAATTCTTTTTACAATTTTCATTTTTTTAAATTACAGTAAGGGCAAAGTTGACAATTTCGGGCCTCTATCCAAGGATTATATAATTTCATCAAACATTGGGGCTATTGGTAACTTCCCAGACAATGAGGGGTACTCGTAATTATGTCAAATCTCAGGGGAGCTCGTTTTTAACTCACTCGAGAGTTATTTAATAACAGACCACTTTGAACCATGCATTCATCTGATAGACTACGCCTGTAGAGTTTAGTTTAGAATGCAGAGAAATGTTAGTTACAAGAGCACATTTTAATACATGCATACTCATCTAAAATGTTAAAATGAGAAGGCAGACATTTGTCTGCAATTCTCATTGCATCACTAAGATTATTTACGTCTTGTACAAAGTTAATATTGTTGATAGTTACAAATTATTTCTGGATGTTGTCGTCCAGATTCCAGCTTTGCGATTAATTGTGGTGGGATGCAGATTCTGTCTTCCGATCAGATTGTGTATGAGAGGGATAATGAGAGTCTTGGTCCAGCAACACATTATGTAACCCCTACGAGGAGATGGGCAGTCAGCAATGTAGGTCTGCCTGCTGATAGCACTAGTCCACAATATACAAGCACCTCTCTATCACAATTTACAAATACCTTGGATTCGTCTTTGTTCCAAATTGCGCGAATTTCAGCTGGATCATTAAGATACTATGGTTTGGGCTTGGAGAATGGTAATTACACTGTCAGACTCCTGTTTGCTGAGACGATAATTCTAGGTACTCGGACTTGGAGGAGTATTGGAAGGCGTGTTTTTGATATTTATGTCCAGGTCTGTGTAAAGTAGAAACTTTACCAATGTGGATATATTTTCATGAAGTGATTCAAATAGACTTTATTTACCGACACCCGTTGAAAGTCATTTATTTGCTTCAGGGTAATCTGGTACTGAAAGACTTTGACATACTAAGAGAGGCCAATGGAACCTTCTTAAGAGCTGTTGTGAGGGAATTCAAAGTTCAGGTATCGGAAAACTATATCGATATCCATTTCTTTTGGGCAGGAAAAGGGACTTGCTGTATACCTTTCGCTGGTACCTATGGACCTTTAATTTCAGCAATAAGTGCAACTCCAGGTATGTACAAATTCGGACAGGATGGATCCAAGAAGTTTTGTGAGTTTGTTTTCTCGAACCGATGCCAGTATTGATCACTAAATATTTCGACAGATTTCAGACCTACTGTCTCAGAGAATCTTCCTGGTGGGAACGAGAACCGGACTGGTCTGATTGTGGGGATCACTGTTGCAGTTGCTGCTGCAAGTTTGCTTTCTGCTGCCACGTATTATGTCATTCGGAGAAGAAAAATGCAGAAAAAGTTTGAGGACGAAGGTAATAAGGAAGACTGAATTTGTTTTCTTGTGCAGAGTCATTTAAAGAATATCTTACTTACATTTCTAATTGTTTATGATTCACAATCTGAAAGCGTCCACAATGAGAAACAATTGAATCGGTGGAAGTATCATATTATGAGACAAGGGTGGGTTATCTCTATGAACTAACTGTTTTTATGCATTTGCAGAGTTCTCCGGGTTTGATGTGCGACCTTACACCTTCAGTTATGCCGAACTTAAAACTGCAACGCATGACTTTAACGTTGCTAATAAGCTAGGCGAGGGAGGGTTTGGACCTGTTTACAAGGTAAATGCTAAATTTCAAGGTCGTAGACTATAAAAATTATCTAGCGATAAGTCCCACATACATAACATGGGACCAGAAAATGATCCATCGAAATTAAGCTGACATATGCACATTGGATTGAAACTAAATGAAAAATAGGGAGAGAAAAGATAATGCATGATATCTACGGCTTGACCAGCATTTCTGCATGTTACTACGAACTTCTATATTTGATTTCTTACCCATGAAACATAGTGTAATGAGTATTTTATTCACTGTATTGTGCATTAACAGGGAACACTTGAAGATGGAAGAGTAGTTGCCATTAAACAATTGTCCGTGGCATCACGTCAAGGAAAGACTGAGTTTTTGGCGGAGATTGCAACTATATCTGCTGTGCAACACCGTAACCTTGTGAAACTGTACGGTTGCTGCATTGAGGGAGATAAACGCTTGCTCGTTTATGAGTATCTCAAGAACAAGAGTCTTGATCAACTATTATTTGGAGCTGGTAAATTGGCTTTATGCTATGTGTCATACAAGAGTTTTTTGCACTCTAGACTAAATTGATCTGCTCTGATGGAACAGAGGGTAAAAGCTTATATCTTGACTGTGCAACCCGTCATGACATATGCTTGGGAATAGCTAGGGGTCTTGCTTATCTTCATGAGGAATCTCGAGTACGAATTGTTCACAGAGATGTGAAGGCCAGCAACATTCTGCTTGATTCTGATCTCACCCCCAAGATTTCAGATTTTGGCTTGGCCAAATTATATGACGACAGTAAGACCCATATAAGCACTCGAATTGCAGGCACAGTGTAAGATATATTCACAAATTCCAGATTCATTTAATAGCAATTTCAACTTCAAATTACATGGATTAAAATGAGTGCATAATTGAGTTCTTTAAATGTTTTGCTTGTGTAGAGGGTATGTAGCGCCAGAATACGCTATGCTTGGACGTCTTACCGAAAAGGCTGATGTATTCAGCTTTGGAGTTGTAGCGCTGGAGATCATCAGCGGAAGGCCGAATTCTGGCTTGGGGTTGGAAAATGACATGATATATCTTCTTGAATGGGTATGTGTTGTAGGTCCGCATTTAGGAAGTAATTGAACTACAAACAAAGTCCAGCTAATCTTTTTTAATCTCGGTTGTAAAGAATGAATGTTTGATATGCTATATTTCAGGTTTGGAATCTTCACGAAGACAACAAGGACATGGAGCTGGTCGACCCAACTTTACATCAATATGATGTGAAGACAGTGCAACGGATCATCGATGTGGCTCTTTTATGCACGCAAGCATCCCCAAACTTACGGCCCCCAATGTCCCGTGTGGTGGCAATGCTCTCCGGAGACATTGAGGTGCCCTCCGTCGCTTCAAAACCTGGGTACCTTACCGACTGGAACTTTAGTGATGTGACTACTTTTATGATGAGCACGGCGGATACTTCAACATCAAAGTCTAATACTAGTTATATCAACTCCACAAGTGCACCCACGACCACGACAGATTACGCTAATACACCTGTAAATCCTGCCAAACCCATTCTTCATGGGACGATTGGTTCCGGCAGATGATGGAATCAAGACTCTCTGTACTTGGTTTCTGTGTGTAACGTGAGGGAGCTTCGGACAAAGCTTGCTTCGCTTGCATTTTGGGTTGTTTGCTTTCTTCAGCAGAGTTTCTGATCATTTAAGTTTCTCCATGAGTCTCCCATGATATATGATTCTTGAAACTGCTCCCTCCCAGGACACTCACTATCAGAAATTTCCTAATTGGGAAAACCAACCAAATTATTTAAAAAAAGTTGCACTTCTGGTGCCACACGAAAGAAGTTGTTGCATTTTTGATCCCACAATTTACGGACTTAGCACATCAGGTCCCATAAAATAACAAATTGTGGTATTTTTAGTCTTCTAGTAAGAAGTACGTGTGTTGCACGTAGTAAGAATAATTCAAATTATCTTACGAAAATTATTACTTTGGTATATGTATTCTTTAAATTTCACATTTGATCCTAGTAAGAATGAGTAAATAACTAGTACATAATCATTTAGAAAAAAATATTCATATATATTTCTCTGGTAATTTCAATAATGAAAATGATAAATCAAATTATTAATTATTTTGCCTTTATTTTTCACTTATCATTTTATTTTTTTTACATTTTGAAGGTATGTAATCAAGCTATTTTTGAAAATACCTCAATCAATTGTTATTAGTCATGACAAAATATCCAGCATATGTTACCTTCTTATAACTCAAAAAAGATAAAAGATAGACACTCATTTGGCTCAAATGGGAATGTCCAAGGGTACTATAGATCAAACTAAATATAGATAAATCGTCCTTATCTACTCCAGGTTCGTCAAGTTATGGGGGTGTGTTTAGAAACCATGAAGGTAAGTTTATTATAGCTTATTGGTCATCTACAGGAATAAATACTAATAATACAACAGAAATGTGGGCTTTGAAGCATGGACTGCACCTTGCAAAATTCAAGGAATTCACGCATTTACTTATCCATACTGACTCATATTTTGTTTACAATGCTATTTGCAAGGGAGCAGCTCCACCCAAACACATTTCCTACTTCCTGCAGGAATGCAAGAGATTGTTGACTGAGATCCTTCATTCGAGGGTCGAGTTTTGCTATAGGGAAGTGAACCAGGCAGCAAATGCACTAGCCAGGAATGCTGCGACGCAATGTTTGGTTTCTTCCGTTTTTAGCAAATGCTCGGAGTTTTTGTTGGATATTGTGTATCAAGATTTACATTACTCATATCCACGATCTGTAACAAACACATGTAACCTTCCCATGCTGCAGTAGTTTTATAAAAAAATTTCTTTGTTAAAAAATAAAATAAAATATATAAATATATAGTCTTGTAGATAGAATAACTATTTTGCTACGTATAAATTTGTGTTTATAATTAACAAAGAAAGTTGTCCATATTCAAATAATTTAAAAGAATTTTAAATTAAAATTTTAGTTAACAACAGTTGATGATCATTAAAAATGAAATGTTAATTTTATTTTAATAAAATTCACTTAATTAATAACTCTCTTGAATATTCACCTATGTTTCATTAAACTTATGATATTCAACTTTTAATAAGAAGGTAGGTATTTCTATTTTTTGGATTTTACCTTTTTATAAACTTTGAGATATTATATTTGTAATGAGAAAATCAGGCAAAATTGAAAATTTGGTCCTATAAGATGGGGTGATTTTAAAAATAGTCTTGCACTTTATGAATTTTTAAAAATAGTCCCATGTATGATTAAATTTTGCAAAATGGACTTTTAGTTGAACAATTAGTCTCACTCATTACTTGCCGTTAAAAACATAATGGCATATGTCAATTAAGTCTCGGTTAACTGTTAATAGAAGGTGAAAAAAATAAGTTTGCAACTCACGTGCTTTTCATTCCCTAAAATTCTCATTTCGTCCTCATTTCTTCTTCATATTCACTTTTTTAAAGTTAATAAATATTAAGAGAAATTGTCAGTTTTTTAATATATTGAGATTGAGATTAATACAAGGATAAAATTATACTGAGAAAAATATAAATTAAATTACACAAGATATAATGATAACAATTAAATAGATGTTCATCAACTCATTGGGAAAATGTTTTAGAGAACCTGATTGGGAAAATAGATGTTCATAACAATTAAATAGATGAACATTTTTTTAATTGTTATCATTATATCTTGTGTACTGTAAATTTTCTTAGTATAATTTTATCATTGTATTAATCTCAATCTCAATATATTAAAAAACTGACAATTTCTCTTAATATTTATTAACTTTGATAAAATGAATTTGAAGAAGAAATGAGGACGAAATGAGAATTTTTGGGAATGAAGAGCAATTTTCCCCCAACAAAAAAGCACGTGAATTGCAAACTTATTTTTTCCACCTTCTATTAACAGTTAATAGAGACAATTGACATATGCCGTTAAGTTTTAACGGCAAGTAATGAGTGGGACTAATTGTGCAACTAAAAGTCTTTATTTTGCAAAATTTAATCAAACATGGGATTATTTTTAAAAATTTGTAAAGCGCGAGATTATTTTTAAAATCACTCTATCTTATGGGACCAATTTGCAATTTTGCCTAGAAAATAACCATTGTTTCATGTGAAAATTATTGATAATTAATCTTTTTGTTCTTTTGCCTTCTTTTGAAATTTTAGATCTTATAACTAATTCTCTCTGTAATATTAATTTTTCATCCTTATATTTATTTCAATTATTAAATATGATGTTAATATTTATATTTTTAACTTTTTAATTCTTATACCAACAATCTTAGAAATACTTATAATATAATTCGTTAGTAGTAATCTCATTAATATTATTTTATTTTATTAGTCATGTTGTTCAATGAAATTGTGGAAAAAAGTTTTAAATTGATTAACAGTTGTTTGTGGAACGAAGTGAAGTGCTATAAATTAATTTTTTGAACTAATTTTAGTTAATTTAAAGATCAGTTAAGAAGTTAATGATATATAAATTTATTACATAGTGCTAGAAAATTTATTCAGTAGAATTGAAGTATACAGACCAAATACTTGAGAGCATTATACATTCAGTAGTCCAATTAATAATCTTGTTCCATTAATTAGACATAAATTATATTATCTATTATGATACCAAATTGTATTTATTATATCATTAATAATTTTAACAATTTTGTTTTAGTCATTATAAAAGGTTAAGAAACTAAAAACACCACAAATCACTTATACTTACATATACAACATAATATGAATATGATTTATAATATATAATAAATCATAAATATGTTAACAAATATAATTATATAATATAATATGCATATAAATGATTTTTGTTAGAATCCTATTATCATTTAATTTTATACATGATTATAACATCTAATTAGAGGGGTAATTTTAAATTACTTATATAATATTTAGGGTAAAGTACACTTTCCCCCTTTCTCAAACACATTATTTTCAGGGTCTTTTATTTCAATATTGCTGCCAAGTGGTGGTCCACATCAACAAATACATCGCAATTTTGTTTTTGATTGGGCATGAATTAGATGGAATCTTTAACATGTCTATGGTCAAAGTTATTGACCGTTAATTGCAAGGGATAAAATATCGAAAGGGAGTTCAGGGGTAATTGTTACATGGCCTATAATTCAAGGGGAAACTGTATTTACCCTAATATTTATACTATTTATAAAAGAGAAGGCTATTTTGTGTTTAAAATGATAGTTTTTTTTTGTGATTTTTACAAAAATTATCCTTTACTTTTTGTATAATACATTTGCGTATTTATTTCTATAAAATGAAATTAATATTTTATGGAGGACAAAAATAGAATTTTGATATCATATTGGTAGTTCTCATACCAATTTTACAAACTACCAATTATGCCTTCTTGTCATAACCACCCATGTTCTCCCACCAACTTTTTCTTTCTTTCTATTTTTTTTGTTTGGTCTACAAAAATCCAATTAAAAATCTAAAACCTTTCTCACAATTTAATATGTTAATATATTTCTCCAAAATTTGGTCTTAATAAGAAATATGTAATTAATATGTTGTTTATCAACTCTCAATCCTTAAAAGAAAAAAAAAAAAAAAAACTAAACTTCCATGTTCTCATCTTTATTTTTATATTTATTTTATTTATTTTATTTTATAATAATAAAATTCACTTTTTTTTTTTGTAGTATAAAACTGTAACATCCCATGTGACATGAAGTGTTCACCATAATTTTTAATTTAAAAATATTATCCACGAGAATTTTCATATATATATATATATATATATATATATACTAGCCGTTGTGGCACGTCGTCCCTGCGTGCATATAATAAAAATTTTTTGCGCATTAAAATATATTAAATAAGAACAAAACATAAGCCAATACATCACATTAAAAAAATAAAAGAAAGAAAGAAAAGAAACTAATTTGTCAATTAATATAAAATTTAGAAGTTAAATAAGTTAGTTCTATTATCGGTTGAAGGGCATTTTTGACTTCACAAAAAAATGGTGCAGCGGTGTTATCAACCGCCGTCTGTGAGTGTGGGAGGGGTTTTCTTTTTATATTAGTATATATATATATATATATTTAAATGTAAATTTATGGATATATTTATTTGTTATATTAAAATATATTAAAACTGTAATAAATTATATTATAAAAATGAAAAATAAAACAAATATCGGATATTGAAGATAAGAGTGTATTAAATAATCTGAAAATATCAAAAGAAAAATCAATTAAAAGAATGAATATATATAAGTAATATTATATTTAATATTTTAATCGTGAAGTGCAATCATGGTACCTTAAATTAAAAAAAAATAAATCTTAATGAATAATTATTGACTAATTAATATTAAAAAAGTAAGTCATAATATTCTCTACTAATTATCTATACTAATTATTAAAAAAAATACTTTTTTATGTTTACAATGGAAGTTATTTTAGCATTTTATAAATTTTACCCTTTATTTTTGCATAATCTATTTTCATATTTCTTTCTACAAAGTGAAATTTATCATTTGTGTGGGCAAATAGATTTAACACAGTATCAGTGTTCTTATACCAATTTTTAAACTACCTAATTGCCCTTTTTATGAACCCTTATTTTTAAAAAGAAAAAAAAAAACTTCCATGTTATCATCTTTATTTCCATATTTATTTGATTTATTTTACATTAATAAATTACTCTTTTTTGTAATATATAAAACTGTAATATGACATATGAAATGAAGTATTCACCAAATTCTTTATTTAAATTTTCATTTACTCTCTCTAGAAATATCCATTACTTCTATTAATTATTTTGAAAATTGAAATTTTTGCCCACAATTTCTTTTGCCGCGCACCCACTTAAACCCAAATTTTTAACTTTTATTTTGAATCTCTTTCCTTTGTCTCCTTTATCGATTGAAGGAAGCTGAGAAAATGATTACGACGAAGAGAGTAAATAGAAGAATTCAGTTTTGTATTTTCTTTTTTCAATAAACAAAAGGAATAAGTTATGAATAAGGAATCAAATAGACTAGTCATTGATTATTCACCAACAACACAATATTGTATCGGAAGTAGGTGCTCTATGTGAATTCATTATATCTACAAATAGATAAATCCTATCACAGTATAATGGATATATAATCTTATTTTATTTACAATTAAAAGAATTTTGTATTTGTCTGAACTTACATTTAAAATTTTGTGCGCGCGAGGATCGCGTGCAGTGGGTACTAGTATATATATATATATATCGCAAAGATTATATTAATCTACTTTGCTTTTTATATCCCTATATTTGTAATAAAAAATATTATTTAAATTAATCCAAATTTTAAATTTGTTCACGAATGAAATAAGGTATTATTTTTTCTAGTTGTGCAAATCAGGATAAAAATAAATAATGTTTTTTTTTTTGTTCTTTTTTAACTCTTATACTAACTATCACTAAAGTTTTTATAATGTAATTTTCTTGTAATAATCTCTATATTTTTTTGTCGTGTACGTATCCATTTTTGCATTTATCATGTGCAATAATCTCTTTACCTTTTGTCCTCAATGTGCGAAATTTTAAAATTACATGATAATTGCAAAGATAGATTTATACAAAATTAAAATTGCCACGCCCCATACTTGCAGGACTAAATTGAAAATTTCCCTAAATTGACGAATAATATTATGTAATAAATTGAAAGGAATAAGCATAAAAGTCATTGCTTAATTTTATTAAGTTCAAATCGAATAAAAAATATAAATGTACAAAAATAAAATTACTTTTTATTGAAAATAATGTAGTAAAATTCTTATAGACATAGTAACCCGTGCATGAACATTCCATAAGCATAGACTTATTTAATTCATAAAATAAGTTTTGGTAATATTATTATTATGATTTTATAATTAATATTATAAAGATAATTAATTATGAAATCACTTATAAAATAAGTAATCTTATTCTAAGTTTGTTTTTTCATAAAAAAATGATTTTTTCAAAAATAAATAACTGATTTTATTTAAGGTCCTGTTTCTAATTTTTTCTATGCATTTTTAATCTTTTTATTCATCAAAGAAAAAAAAATTCAAAACATCTCAAGTTACTCATATTCTTGCAATATCTTATTATATATAGAATTTAATTGTTTCAAATTAATGGGGAATTATTCCCACATATTGATTGCTTCCCTTTCTTTGAAAGAGATCCTTCTTCAAATTCTAAATCGTATATTCTCACTTCTATAGTATACATAGATAATCGTATATTCTCACTTCTACAATATCTAGTACAATATAGATTTTTTGAGGCTATTTTATGTGCCTCTACATCTATGAACATTGCCTTCAATATATATAGAGGCAACAAAGTAAAAGAGCCTCCATAGCTACGGTCGCAAAAGATCTAGAGACACTCTAAGAAACTACCTCTATAAAGAGGTTATGGAGGCACTTTTCCACTTTGTAAAGGCTCTTTGATTGCCTCCATACCCTATTTTTGGAGGTTCAAAATAAAAATGAGTTGTCATACAACATCTCGAAAGAGACACTTACTTGTCAAATGCCTCCAAAGCAATTTTATACCTCATCATTACCACCTGAATGAAAAATGAAATCGGCTCCAAACTCAATTGAAATATCCTAATCAAACAAAAAGCTTCATGGTAAGGTCTAATTCCTAACTGGACGATAATAATCTCATGGTAAGCATCATGCTTCACAACCAGATAAAATAGTCTCATTCATAACTGAATGAGAAATTAAATCAACTCCAAACTCAATCCAAATATCCTAACTAAAACAAAAACTTAACACTAAAACTTAATTCACAAAAGTACTTCACAACCAGACACAAGTCATCGTTACTACTTGAACGAAAATGTAATCAACTCCGAACTCAGTGAAAATATCCTAAGTAAACCAAAAACTTCCAAGTAAAACTCGATACACAAAACTTTTTCACAACCAAATACAACAATCATTGTTTAAGCAACAATCATTTGCAAAAAGTAGGGGAACTTCACTTTATGGTCATCTTTGAGAAGAACGTAGATATCCTGCATAAAATATCAACGGAGTCAAGAAATCAACTAAAACTCTCCAAACTTTTATAAGCTCAAAAATCTTCTATATAATGCATAACAATGACCAACAAGCAATAATCAACTCTAAACTCCATCTACCATCACTAAAACTTCAAGAAATTGCCATGTGACATTTGCACGCATCATATGCAACACAATTTCAGAAAATCATTCAATTGTAAAAAGTATGTTCAAATAAGAAACAACCAAACAATATCAAGTATCTTCAAACAGGAAACTTTTTAGCATATACATCATCCAAGTATGACACAATATGTGGGAGTTATATAGATTAACAATCTTTCCTTTCACCTTCTACTATACTAATGGCCTTGAGTATCTATCAAGTAGGATACAAAATAGAAATAATCTTCCCTACAAGCACGAAAGTCAGACAATTGTGTATTATGATCAAGAAAAATTTTCTGCATCTTTGAGGAGTTTGTAAAAATTTTCAGCTTTAAAATTAGGCCCTCCATATGTTCAATTCTTCATCACTAACCTCGCATTCTGAGCTTGTAATACGACAAACTGTCTCAAGTATATCATACATATCATCAAATTCATCCATGTAAGAGCTATTAATATTACTAGGCACAAAAGATGATGATGATGAAGACGCCTCCCCATGTGAAGTCCAATGATAACTACATACATATTTGGAAGTGTAAAAGAAGAATTGGGAAAATTACTTTGGTTTATGGATCCAACTCTTATCCCATCATATATAATTATTCTAGCCTAAACTCCAATTCTTTGAATATCTCTAAGAAAAACACGAAGGTAGTATTCCACGATCTCATATGAATTTTCAGTATATAAGCCAAGAAAAAATCAATTTCGTTTATAATGGAAAAGGAAAAATTTTCAGTAGCAAAAGCAGAAAATTCAACTGTAGAAAATATTTCTGCACAGTTCCTAGAGAAATTTTTTTGTTGTGCTGAAAATTTGTTGTATAGCTTCAGTTTAATGGGTTTACAAAATGTTAGGTGAGGTAAGAAGCTTAGGTTCAATAAGCAAAACTAAGGCTCATCTTCGTCCTAACTAACTACGCTATATAGGTTGTTGTAGACCTCATCTATGATTGGAAATTCAAAATTATTGGGAATAATGAAATGAAAAAATTAGCAATTAACACATCCAAACATTCTAAAAGATGGCCATAAAAACATTTTGGAAAATTACTGCACCACTTCTCCACCTACCTGATTGAAAAATTAATTGAAGTGAAAGAAAGAGATGGAAAAACCAATATTATATGATGATGCTTGGACAGGGATAGGGAGGGCCAAATAATTCAAGTATGTAACATTACAAAATGAGCACAATAAGCACCAAACATAAAAACTAAAGATTTTTGGCCTTGAGAGCCAAACAATATCAAACATAGTTTTCTGCTGCTGAAAGTTTTCAGCAGCAAAGCTTCTGCTGCTGAATTTTCTCCAACAGAAAATTCTGCTGCTAAAAACTCACGGGAATTTTTTGCTGTTAGAAACTTAGCAGCAACAAAAAATATTTGTTGTTTTGCTGCTGAAAACTCAACAGAAAATATTTTCTGCTGCTGGAGTTTTCAGCAGCAGAAGCTTTCATTAGCAGAAAATATTTTCTTCTGCTACTGAAAACTCAACAGAATTTTTTCTACTACTGAAAGTGTTTAGCAACAAAAACTTTCAGTAGCAGAAAACATTTTCTGCTGCTGAAAATTTTCAACAGCAGAAACTCCAGTGGCAGAAAATATTTATTTTCAGCAGTTTTCATATTAGACTTGGGCACATAAAACAAGCTATTATTAAAACACGAGGTTGATTAAATATCTATCTTGCAGTAGAAACTTTGAAGCTTTTGAGGAGTATGAAAGTACTTATGTATGGGTGCAAATGCAATATAAGTTATTCGACACTGTGAGGAAGGGATATATATATATATGGAGAGAGAGAGAGAGAGAGAGAGAGAGATAGAGATGACAATACCTGGGAAACTTAGGGCAAGTGTCACACCCCGAATCAGGGGTCACGACACGGCCATGCCACCAAGTCCATAGCCTTAGTAGCATGAAGCCCTCATCACCAAAAAAATAAATCCAAACTCAACAATACTCCTACTTAAACAATAAAAATCCCAAAACAATACTTGTTGTGGAAATACATAAATCTAAACATTTTAACTCTAGCATCAAGTCCTAAAACCTAAACAATGGAAGGGTAATTCCTAAAAAAAAGTTGTCCATAGAACTTCTTAATGGACGCCATGTGAGCACTTAGACCTTGATTGGCTACCAACCCCAGTATCGCTCCTCCCCATACTCCTCATTCACTTCATCTGCAAGGTATCGTAAGTGGTGTGCGTAACTAATCGCCCAGTAAGCAGTCTCTACCCCTTACCAGATGCGAACATAGTACGTAAGTAATGAATGACTATCATTTATTAACACAAAATGATAACTTGAAAAGAAATTGAATAAAGGAGGAAGTTTACAGTTTCAAAGTATTTGTCGTGACAATGATAACTCTAAACTTTTCAATCAAAGCAAGGTATACACAATAATTGTGGGTGACAACAACAATGTGAGAGATCAGTGCAAGTGTTTTCATAAATTGACCATTTTAACGAAGTAGGCATGCTCGCATTCACTAGCAACATAACAGACCTCTTACTTATTTGTGACTATAATTATAACCCATAGTCCGGGCCTCAATCTTTAACCCCGATTGAGAGGGTCAGAACATAGTCTCAGTTCAGGATAGATTCTCAGTTTATAACCCCAACTGAGAGGGTCAGACATAATTTTTCAGTTTATAACCCCAACTGAGAGGGTCAGATGTAACCCCTCAGTTTTTAACCCCAACTGAGAGGGTTCAGAACAACTCTAGTATTCCCGGTTAATAGTGATTTCGTTAACGGTTGAGCATGTTCTGTCTATTAGTCGATGAACTTGAGCATGCTTTTATTTAAAAAAAAATAACATAACATTTGTCACCCATATTTCGATTTCAAAAGAGCTCAAAAGAATAACAAATAATAGCTTAATTTGACACAACACAATGGCTTTCAAATTTCAGGATTTGACCAAGTGCTTACATCAATATTTAACAGCAAAATCCTACCACACGTATCTAAAATATGAACTTATAAAAGAATATCATATGCTCGCATCGCATATTACTTTAAATCCAAAATTATCTTTTGAAATAAGAAAATATTTGAGAAAACATCACGTAAGAGGGAGGTAACCACTTACCAGAATCTTCTGGCTCTAGTCCATTTATTTAACCACTTGCTCCGAGACTGCAGGATCCTATACGTCAGTTGATCATAATTCTTACAATCAATAATCACCTAAGTCACATTCGACCCAATAAAAATAGGTGTGCTACCTATTTAATCCTAGAGAAACAAACTATGAAAAACCTATAGCTTAACTCAATTTTAACAATCATATGGATTCAAATCTATAATTCAATACAAAATTTATCTCATTACAATTGATACCCAAAATAAATCAATAAATACCTATATCGATTGATGGTCCTAGTTGCTCAATTAATCCTTAATGATTCAATACCCAAATAAGGGCACTAGACTAGACGGATAATAAGGTAACGCCAACTGGCAATCTAATTGTGTGAATTTTGTAAAATTATATACTTAGTAAATGAATATGAAAATTTTATGAAGAGTGTTAAAGATACTGCATAACATATATAAAAATATACTAGATGATTAAGTTGAATAAATAGGTATAAGAGTTTTCAAGATCGGGTTGGAGAATAATTACAAAACAGACTGCTAGTTTTACTTGAATGAATTTTTAAAATTCAATTATACATGAGAAAACCATAAAAATTTTATATGTTACTCAAGACTCATATAAGTGAATAAAGAAAATAATTAATCTTTATAAGGAGCATAAAAAATCATCATAAAAAGTCAGAAAGTGTAAGGTTCTGCAGAAAAGAGTACCGCTGCAGGACATGACTCGAGGAATTTTATAAATTTTTTCGATACTCCAAAAATTCTTAAAAATAACAGGTACTCTCTATGTGGTTTAATAAATATTTAAAAAAAGTTTTGTAACTAAAAGACATACAGAAGTAAATTAAATAGATCAAAAACGAAAGTTGTCAGATTCACGCCTAACTTCTGGCGGTGCTCGTGTAAAATTTTATAAAATCTAATACAACTCGAAAATTTCTAATATTTTACGAATAAACCAGAAACACAATAGGGTTTCATAAAAAAAAAATTTCTTAATCAAATAAAACGTATAATATATAAATAAGATAAGTTTTTTCAGATATCTAGAAACTGTTCCATGAATCAAAAACACCAACAGGCTAATTCTCCTATGAAACTCATACTTGATTAACTCCAAAATCTCCAATCAATTCCTATAGAAATTTCTAATTCATGAAAACATAAATATGTACTAGACCTAATATTTTTACGCTAATGACTCAAGGCTCAAACAAATCACACAATTCATCTAGATCCTAAAAGAACCTATCTAATTATCATGACTTGATTAAACTAAAAGTTGAAGCTACCTCAAATTCGCAGCAACGGAGTGCTTCGACTTCCTTCCATCTCCTTCCTAATATGACTCAATTTAGACGTGGGATATCGTGAGTTTTGTGTATTTTCGCTTATGGAGAGATGTGTAGAAGAAAATAGGTTTTAGAGTTTGAATACGGTATGTTTTTCTATTTTTTGGATGGTGGTTGGGCATATATAGGCTTAGAAAGTTGTATTCTATCAAAAGTCTCCAAAAAAATATTTTAAATCCAACTTTTAGCAAAAATAAATCCGAAAATAAAAAAAATGCTAGTTAAGGTGTGTCAATAAGAGTTAAACTAATTGGTTTGACTTGATTGGGTGCGGGAGTATTACAGCAAGGCCCGTGCAACAACCAACAAGTCCTGCATTTATTACTGTATGGAAAGAAACAAGTCACATAAACAAGGGTGGTTAAGTGATGCAGTATTTCTTCATAATAAGAGGATTTATCATCATCTTTGCCCCGCAATCTCTTCAGAAAACAGAAAACTGCAATGCAAGGATGAGGGACAACTAAGAAAATCGAACTACAAATGATCTCATATCAAGAGATCACATGGCATGTCAAAAGTAAACATCATACCTTGGCAGAAGATCCAACCTCGGCAACTAATCCTTTAAAGCCCTTCTTCTTAATTAATCCAGAACCTAGTACACAAAACCTCGCAAAGATAAATTTGGATAAATCTCATTCCAGAAGTACGATATGAGGACAATCAATGATAGTCGCACTACCTATAACACATTACCCAGTTTAGCCCTCAAATATTCTCCCATTTTTTAGAACAAGCAATAAAATTGTAACCATGAATGAAATTCATTTGTAAATTAATTCTAATGTTCCAATAGTGAAATCACTCCTAAATTGATAGCAAGTTACATTTAAAAGCAAATTCAACCTCTTGTGCTTAATGCAGAGAGTTAGTGGACAACAATCATTGAGAATTCGAACTATAATACCCTCTGATAATAACCAAAGCAACAAGATGCCAGGAGAAAACAAAGAACTACTGCTAAGTACAATGCACTAGAAGTAACAAAACTCTATCTCAAAATAAAACCATTTGTTCTGCTACCAATTAATTTGAGAGGATAACACACCTTACACCAGTAACATCAACAAATAAGCAAGAACCAAGAACATGTGCTCTTGAGGTAAACAATATTACACGAAACATAAAACCATTGACAATTTCGAAAATGCAAAACGCAGAAAACGGAAAAATTCTATTTACAACGAAAATAAGCCAACTAAAACACTGCTAGAAAGCAAAGTTTTATGAGAAATCAACATGCAAAAAGGAACTTTACATATTAAATTTTGTAACAAAAATCATCAAATAATATGTCTAGCAAATTACCTGAATTTACTTGTTCTAGCTAGAGAAAAATTCCGGAGTCCGAATAGCTAGTAAAATCCCCCAATTCTGATTGTGAGAGATCCAACTCAAATTGCCAAGCACCATACCAACACAAACAAACTAGATTGTGGAAGATGGAGCTATTGTGGAATAGAAAGATTGAACGAAAAGAAGTGAAAATTTAGCTGAAAAATCAATGATTTGTGGAGAAGAGAAGAAGAAAGTGTTGTGTGAAACGTGTGTTTTGGTGTGAGATCCTCAAATAGAGAGCTCGTTCCTTTCTTTTGTGTTTTTATTATTTTTTGTTATTCATTATTACTTGAAAAAATAAATTGAGCTGAAAAAATTTTCTTTTATTGGCTCTTTTGGGTTGAGTGTGCCACCAAAAATTGGATTAAAATTTATAAAGGCTGTTTAATAAAAATAGTCCACTTAATTATATTTTGCAGGCCAATTTTAAAATTGTCCTAAATAATGAGCCACTAAAACCACATATTTGTTGTAGTGTTAATATAGATAGATAGATAGATAGAATAAAAAATTAAGAATTAAAACCAGGAAACCACAAAATGCAAGACACCAACAAAAATTACAAGACACTAATGATCTTTTATCCTAATAATTAAGTTTGAAGTCTCATGATTTTAGAAGTTATGGATTCGGGCCTCATCAATTCGTAGAATGATAATTTTCTGTATAACAGGTATTAATCGCTTTCACTAAAAAAACAAAAATAACATGACAAGAAAAACAAACAATTCCCATATATATAGTATGCAAATTTACTGCATTATATAGAAACGTTTATTGAAAACAATTTCCATGAGATGTTCCAAAATACAGAACAGAGAGTTCTGCAACACCCAACAAACAAAAGGAATAAACAAACTCTCACTAACTGCACAATATAACCCTGGTGAGACCCAACACCAAACACGACATCGTAAAGAAAAACAGGGTTATGAAATCCCGGGCCGACCATTTCCGGACCAGTTTGGATTCGACCCGCAAACTCTTGGCCCGGCGGAGGGCGTCAACCTCCTTCAGCAAATCAAACTCCACTCCCTTCCTCTTCAACTCCTCCACGCACTTAGAGAGCAGCGAGGAGTCCTCTTTCTCCCTCTCCAACATCTTCTCTAGATGAAATTCCACATCGGTCTTGTACCGAATAGCCCATATGAACCCGAGAGAGAAGAAGAGAGAGCAGAGCGACGGGATCCATGATTTCCTGCAGAAATGGGGGCCGTCGACGTGCGAGGCGGCGCTGAAGAGGAGGAGGAGAGCGGTGGAGTGGAAGACGAAGAAGAGGGAGTAGAGCTGAGTGATCTCTTTCCGGGTCGAATCGAGTTGGGTTTCTTTGAGGGAGATCCGGTTGAGGATGAGCTCTTCCTCCTTCACCCATTGCTTCAGGAGGAGCTTGTGGGTTGGGGTTCCGGCGATCTGGTGGAGCGGGTGCACAGCCTTCGACTCCATGATTGATGATGATGATGATTTGTTGAGATGAAGGAAGGCGGAGAGAGTAGTGAGTGATTTTGAGGAAAACAGTGAAGAGGAGCGGTGGTTTTTGTACCCCCAACGCTGGACTACTTTTGTTTTTCAAATCTGCAACGGTCGAATTCTCTGGGTCGGTGATAATCTGATTTTTTTTATAATTAATTTTAAATTAGATCAGAAGCAAAAATTCGATATTTAAAATCATATTTTTTGTACACGTTCAGATTAAGATTTGAGTTTCCACCACTGTTACGATTCAATTTATATTATTTTATTTTATTTTAAGATTTTGAATTTGATAGACAAATTGCAAAACTTACTTCTTTTTTCTGTTTTTTTTTAAAATAAAGAAATTAGTCCTTATGGACGCCGTTCCTGTGTCCATATAGTAATGATGTGAAAAGAAATATTAAATAGACAAAAAATTAAAAATACTGTAAATTCCTGCAAATATATATGGGATACGAGTAGATAAGTGCCCCTTCGTAGTGCACCCCCTCCTCGTACGAGTACGAGACCTTTCATTCCTAGCACAATATCGAACAAAAGATAACAAGTTTTTTCTCGCCTTACGATGCTGCGCCTTTCAACGTCTTACTTCCAGTATTATTCGAGGCGGTATCTGTAGAAGAACTCCTCAAAGAAAAATACACGAGGTCATCCTAAGAGGGAAATTGGGCTGAATATACGAGCAAATCCCTTAGAGAGATTCTCCCTCTTGCAAGTGGGGATTAAGTAAGCCTCCCTCGTACGAGGATCAATGAAAATAATCCTATAAATACCCATGACCCATGTTTCCTTTAGCACAGGAAGGCAAAAAAACTCCAATTCACTCACATGACTGGTACATTTTTCTCTTCATTCTCTCTATTTCATCAAATAAATCATATTTCATTTGCCAGATTTCCTAAGTATACACAATAGGATTTCTTTTTCTTATTTTTATTGGGAATTCTCATTTTAACCCACGTCAAGTAAATAATTCATATTTTAAATTATATTATAAATAAAAATAAAATATATAAATCAACAAATCTATTTCACAAAAAAAAGTAGAAAAAGTCGATGTAAGGTATTATCGACACAATAAAAGAATTGTTCTAGTGGTGTTAAAATAACGCGAAATCAGTTTTATAAAATAAAAAATATAATTAATTTTTAAAATTATCTAATTAGAGGTATAATTGTCATATTTAAAAATTGGTGTAGTGATGTCTTTAACCACTATTTATGCATGTAGAGAACCTTTGTTTATATATATAATATATATATATATATTAGTATATGATGTTGCAAGAAATCGGAGAATAATTCAATAACAACGCGACAAAATGATATGCGTGATAATCGAGTTATTTTATTAAAATCGGGCACAATCACCAATACGTACAAGTCGATCCAAGGAATAATTATGCTAGTAGAGTTCTTACATGAGTTCCAGGTCCCCAAATGAAGGGGTTGAACTCATATTTATACTACAATTTTATTTACGGTAAGTATGGCGTAGTGTCCTTATTGTCCTTCATTTCCATATTTTCGGATATAAATGGTAACGTCTCTTGGGGACGTTGGGGTCTTTTCCTTGCTTCCTCATTAATGTAGGAGTTTCCATGGATCAAGCCTCCTTTGCTTGATTCCCTCCATGTCTTAATGGCCTTGGTCAACCTTCCCTTGCTTTTCTCACACTTGATGGAGGAAAATAAATGCCTCTTGACTTGGTTATTTTTTCTCCATGTCAACTACCCCCTCAAGTTTCAAGCATTCGGGAAGGAATAATTGGAACTTTGGTAAGTAGGATCCGTTTAATTTAGGTGACCATCTTGTTTCTCCTTCAAGAGATGGGAACAACGTATTTTTGGTGGGTAAAATCTTCTTTGTTTGGAAATTTCTTCATCTCCTTCATCTATATATATGTATCTCATTCATTCATTCTAGGGCTTTTTTGAGCTTTTGTTCCTCGTTCACTCCTTCTTGATCCCGTGCTCTTCCTTAGGCTTGAGGGGAACTAGTCCATTCGAATGTCGAATCGCAAAGGTACTCATTAACCGTTCTTTTTTTCTCGTTGTTTCATTCGTATTTTAATTTCCTCGTAATTGCTTGCATCTTTTCCTTTCGAACATAGTCGTTAATTCTCGTTTAAGGAGTATGGAATCTTCCCATAGGTCTAGTGGGGCTCGTTCCGGTCATGAGGGGGGGGGGGTCGGAATGAGGTGAACGACGCTGGCCGTGGCCCTAGTGGGCTTAGCCAGCGTCTTGGTCGAGGTACCGGCTTCGACCAACCTGGTCGAGGCTCAGGCCTCGGCCAGCTTGGTTGAGGCTTAGGCCTCGGCCGGGCTGGTCGAGGCTCGGGCCTCGACCAGGTTGGCATCGACCAGCCTGGTCGAGGCATTAACCTCGACCAAGCTGTTCGCGGCCTTGGCCTCGATCGTCCTGGTCGAGGCTCCCCCGACCGTGGGGGCCGGGAGGGCCTCCCTCGGCTCGGCGGTTGGGGGTCTCTCCTTCGCTCTCCTACTCTTCCTTCGGGCGAAGGGTCCTCGCGTCGTCGTGCCCTTAATCCTCCTAATTCCTCTAATGTGATCGTCTTAGACGGTGATGATGATAGCTTTAATTAAGAGGTTATCGAGGCCATACGTAACCTTCCTGATTGTCCAGCCGATTCGTTAGATGTTTCCTTTGAGTCTAACTCATCTTCTCCAAAGGGGGTAGGTTCCAAAGCTCCTTTGACTACCTCTACTGAGTTTGGGGGGGAATGCTCTTCGGCTCCTAGATCTCGTTGTAGGGTCATGGATGTAGAGGTATGTGATAGCGTCATAGTGTTGGAGGAGCTTCGTTTTTTGGAGGCTAACTATAATTCTTTTCCTCCAGTTGAGTTTCTTCTTCCTTCTTGTGGGGATCGTGTCAAGTCTCCTCCGTCAGGTTTTTTTACGGTCTATTTCGTCTATTTTTCTTCGGGGTTCATTCTTCCGCCTCACCCTCTTCTAGTGGAAATTATTCGTAGCGTTGGCGTGAGGGTGAGTTAGCTTACTCCTAATGCCTTCATGTTCTCTTTGGGTTTTCTTCACCGCTTCAGTGAGTTAGACTTGTCTCCTTCCGTAGACGCATTTCACACTCTATTTTCAGTCAAGAAGGTAGTGAACGACTTTTTCTTCTATTTCTATCCTCGCAATGGTTGTAAGTTTTTGGAGGGTTGTACTTCCTCTCGTGGTCCTTGGAAGGAGAAATTCCTTTACGTTCGAGATTCTGATTGGGGTTTGTGTGCTCCTTAGGTTGATTCTTCCCTTGATTTCCCCCCGAACCATTATCTCATTATGTCCTATATTGGGGCTGGTTTGTTCGACAAAATCTTTAATGTGACGGGCTTGTTCTCCGATGGTAACCTTTTTTATTCTCTAACTTTTTCTTATTCTTTTCCCTTTTAACTCATAGCTTGTGGCTTATGTGTTTTACCTTCTATTTTTCAGGGAAAAAGTTGTCTTTGGAGGACGTACGCCGCTTTAAGGCCTCACGGGATGGAGGTTCTTCCGAGGCTTCTGCTCGGGCTCGTCCTCCTCCTCCTCCTCCGCCTCCGCCTCCGCAAGGTAAGGGCGATAGGCGTGGTTCTAGTCCTTCCCGGGCGAGGGATGCTTCTGGTGGTCGGCGTTCTCCTCCTTCAAGTTCTGGTGGGAGTGGTTCAAAACGTCCCCGAGATGTGTCCACTGATTCTCCTTCACACGGTCTTGGGAAGGGATACTTCACTTATGGGACCAATCGCCGTGGGGATGTCTTTTCTTATTGGGACACGGCCGATGTGCATATAGCGAGGGAGAAACTCCGTCCTACTATTAGTGATTTCGATGTGGCTAAGTTTTCTTCCCTTACGGATGATGGTTTTGTGAACATGCTCTGCGGAGAGTCTGCCCGGGTACGTATTTTTGCATCGTCTTTGTTTCAGTTATGGATTTTGGCGAAGTATTATTTCTTTCTCCTCGTAGGTGAATACTTTGGCAGAGGTGGCTTTCAAGCGCTTTGAGAAGTACCAAAAGGAGATAGCTCGTTTGACTTCCGCGCTTGCAGATTCCGCCAAAGCTAAGGAGCGTTTGGAGGGGGAGCTTGCTGACGTTGTGGCGCTTGGGAAGGAGTTGAAGGATTCTCTCTATCGAGAGGTTAGCTCTGGTTCCCGATTCCTCAAGTCTGACGCGGGGAAGCTTTACTTGGAGTGCGTCAAGGCTGACTTCAGAGAGGAGTTTGAGAAGTCTGGGGATTTTGAGCTTGCGGCGCTCGCCAAGGCCGAGGAGGTTTATGACCAGACCATCAGGGAGTGTCGTGCAACCTTGCGTTCCTGCGATCGTTTTCCTGGGGAGGATTTTCTATTTCTTGATCCCTCGGTGGCGGAGCTTGGAGGTCCTGAAGTCGAGGGGGGAGCTACTGATAATGGGGACGCTGTGATTGCTCCGGTTGATGTTCCTATGGCGGACGCCTCCTAGAGTGATAGGATTATTAGTTTTTCCCTATTTTTAGTACTTTGATACTTGGTTGTTTTTTTGGGGTGTTTCCCCTCACATTTCGTTTCATGGATATATCTATGCATACATTTTATATATATGTCATTATTTTTGATTTCAATCCTTCTGAAATATTTTCTTTAGGAGTTCCCATGCTATGGTGCTCTCTTTGTTTATAGGAGATTCTTTCCACCTTTTTCACTCCGGGGGGGGGGGGTACCTCCTCTCAAGGTAGTTTTTTCGGCCTTTATTCTTCCAGACTGCCGTGTGTTGGATAGCCTTTTGGAAATTTTTTATGTAATTACACGTTTATATAATTGTACGTTTATCTGTATGGAATATAATGTATGGCGAAAAACAGAAAGATATCACAACGAATTTATTCGAAAGAAGTTATGAATTTATTCAACAAGAGCGAAACAATTACACGTAGTATTTTTTCAAGTTTTTTGCATTCCAAGTGCGAGGGAGCGGACTGCCATCTTCTTTCTTTAATTTGTATGTAGCTGGTCCCACTACTTCTGTCACTATGTAGGGGCCGTCCCATTTGGCGTCCAACTTTCTGATGGGCCCCAATGCTTCTGTCTTCCGCAATACCAATTCCCCTTCCTGAAAACCTCGGGGGTGGACCCTGTTGTCATATGCCTTAGACATCGAACGTTTGTATGCGTGGGTCCTTCTTTCAGCTGCTTCCCTTATTTCTTCGATTAAGTCCAAGTCTTCCTTCCGTGCTTGGAAGTTTTGCTTTTCATCGTACATTTTCACTCTCCACGTTTCCTCTCCTATTTCTGCGGGGAGCACGGCTTCCGTTCCATACACCAAGTTGAATGGTGATTCTTTTGTTGCTTCTCTCTGGGGGTGGTATGGTATGCCCATAGAACTCCTGGGAGTTCATGCACCCAATTTCCTTTAGCTTTTCCCAAACGCGTCTTCAGCTGATGAAGGATGGTTCGATTTGTCACTTCGGCTTGGCCATTCGCTTGGGGGTTGTTCACTGATCTGAACAGTTGTTTTATCTTTAACTCTCTTAGCCAACTCTTCAATTTGTTGCCTTCGAACTGGGTTCCGTTGTCCGAAACTACATCTCTAGGTATGCCGAATTGGTAAATGATGTTTTGCCATACAAACTTCATAACTTCTTTTTCGCTGATACTTGATAAGGGTTCCGCCTCCACCCATCTGGTGAAGTAATCCACTGCTACAATTAGATATTCCCTTTGTCCAACCGCTCGGGGTAGTTTTCCCACTATGTCCATCCCTCACATGTCGAATGGGCAAGGGCTCTCTATCGTTTTCATGAATGCGGCGGGATTATGTAGGTGATTGGCGTGCTTTTGGCATGGGGAGCATGCGCGGACCAAATTTGAAGCATCTTCTATCATAGTCGGCCAGTAATATCCTTGTCTTAAAACTTTCTTGGCCAAAGATCGAGCTCCTGAGTGGTTTCCGCAACTACCTTCATGTGTTTCACGGAGGACGTATTCAGCTTGTTTTTGGTCCAAGCATTTCAACTATGGTGTTGAGAAACCCCTCTTGTACAATTCTCCATCTATCAAGGTGAATCTGGCAGATCTTGTCTTTATTTTCTTGGCTTCCTTTTGGTCCGAGGGCAAGGTGCCTTCTGTTAGAAATTGTGTGATGGGAGATTTCCACTGGGTGGTGGCGTCAGCGGTCACCATGATTTCGCTTTCTGCCTGGCTCTTCTTTGAGCTGATGGTCGGATGTGTTGCAGATAACAGGGTTATCGTGCGTTTTTTTGTGAAGTGCGCAGCGCTGGCTAGCTTCGCTAGTTGGTCTGCTGTTGAATTTTGCTCTCTAGGGATTTGCTTCAAGGTGAACTCTTGAAATTTCTCTTTTTCTTCTTGCAATTTCAACAAGTATTTCGCCATCCTTTCTCGCTTCGCTCCATATTCTCACTCCACTTGGTTAACTACAAGTTGGGAGTAGCTGAATACGTGTACACGTTGGGCATCCGCGCTGCGCGGATCAGCTTGCTTCCCAGTAACATTGCTTCGTATTCAGCTTCATTATTTGAGGCCGGGAAGGCTAGCGTGATGGCGTACTCCATAATGTCTGCTTTCGGGCTTTCAATGATGATCCCCACTCCGCTACTTGTCGCGGTGGAGGATCCGTCAACAAACATTTTCCATAACTTTGGTTCTTCTGCTTCTGCCCTTGGGGTCAACTCAGAGATGAAGTCTGCGAGGCTTTGTGCCTTTATCGCGGGGCGCGTTTGAAATTCTATTCCATGTTCGCTCAATTCTACTGCCCATTTGATCATCCTTCCTGAAGCGTTGGGGCTTGCTAGAATATGCTTTAGGGGGTGGTTTGTCAACACCACTACTTGATGGGAGTGGAAGTATGGACGTAGTTTCCTGGAGGCTGTCACTAATGCTAGGGCCAGTTTTTTGATGGGGGAGTATTTGGGGTCTGCCCCTTGCAACATCTTGCTTATGTAATATACGGGTTGGTGTTCTCTCCCTTGCGCCCTTACCAATACGGCACTCACGGCGTCCTCTGATGCTGCTAGGTATAAGTATAGCGGCTCTCCTTGTTCGGGTTTTTTCAGGAGAGGGGGGGCAGACAAATACTTCTTCAAGTTCTCAAATGCTTTCTGACATTCTTCATTCCAAGTAAACTCTTCCATTTTTCTTAGTGTCTTGAAGAAAGGGAGTCCTTTCTCCGCTCCTCGCGATAGGAATCTGCTTCCATTCTTCCTGTTAGTTTCTGCACTTCTTTTTTGTTCTTTGGGGGCTCATCTCTTGTATGGCCTTGATTTTTTCCGGGTTTGCTTCAATTCCTCTGTGCGATACCAAGTATCCCAAGAATTTTCCTCCTTGTACGCCGAAGGTGCACTTGGAGGGATTGAGTTTCATCCCCAATTGGTTTATGATGGCGAAGAATTCTCGTAGGTCTTGTATATGATCCCCCTCCGAAGGCTTTTCACCAACATGTCGTCAATGTAAACCTCCATGTTTCGTCCTATCATATGTTGGAAAGCCTTATTCACTAATCTCTGGTATGTGGCTCCGGCGTTTTTCAGCCCAAATGGCATCACTTGATAACAAAACGTGCCTTGCTCGGTGATGAAGCTTGTCTTCTCCTGATCCTCTACTTCAAGGGTTATTTGATTATATCCTTGGAAGGCGTCTAGGAAGCTCATCATTTCACATCCCGCCGTTGAGTCAACTAACGCATCTATTCTTGGGAGGGGGAATGAATCTTTCGAGCATGCCTTGTTGAGGTCGGTGAAGGCGATGCACATTCTCCACTTTTTGTTAGGTTTGGGGACCAACACTACATTAGCCAACCATTCGGGGTATTGTACTGGGCGGATGTATTTGGCGGCCAACAGTTTTTCCACCTCCTCTTTAATTATTTTGTTTATTTCGGGGCCAAAGCTTCGCTTCTTCTGCTTTACTGGGCGGAGGTTTGGGTTGACATTCAGCCTGTGCGTTATAACTTCTTGGTCTATCCCTACCAAATCATCGATGCTCCCATGTAAATGTGTTGGAGTGGTCTTGGAGGAATTTTACCAACTTCTGCTCTTGCGCTGAGCCCATGGTTGTTCCAATTGAAGTGATCTTTTCGGGCTCGCCTTCCACCAATTGAACGGTTTTCATTTTTCTGCGGCGACTAGTTTTTCATCTTCTGTCTTTCTCTTCTTTTGTTCTTGAATGTGTCGTTCTGACAAGGGATACAATGGAGAGGACTGAAGCACCGTTCTTTTTGTCGCTCTCTCGATTTCTGAGGGCTGGTTACTTTTTTCCCTTCCCGGATTCATTTCTTTCCGGAGGATGTTAGCATGACACTCTCTCGCAAGGCGGCGATCTCCTATTTCCTCTCCTGTTCCCCTGTAAGCGGGGAATAGAACTTCATGTGAAAGGTGGAGGTGATTGCTCGGAATGCATTCAGGCTTGGTCTTCCCATGATTATGTTGTATGATGATGGCACGTCCACTATCAGAAATTTTATCATTCGAGTAGCTCTATAGGGGGCGGATCCGATTGAGATAGGCAGGGCTATTTCTCCGAGAGGTTCCACCACACTTCCGTTAAATCCCACTAACGGGGTGTTAACTTTTCGTAACATAGTGGAGTCAATTCCCATTTGCGAGAATGCTTCATAGAACAGAATGTCGGCCGCACTCCCCGTATCTACCAAGACTTTTTTGACTAGAAAGTTGGAGACAGTGGCGGAAATAACCAACGCGTCGTTATGTGGTGGTATTCCTTTCTCCAAGTCTTGTGTGTTAAAAGTGATTTCCTCTTCTGGGGTTTTATCCAGAGTGACTTCCTCGCAAATGTGGATGTTGTGAGAGGGCTCAGCTGCTCTGATTAAGGCCTTTCGTGCTCGTGTTGAGTCTCCTCCGGCGGGTCCCCCCGTGACTACTCCTATAACTCCTGCGGTTGGGAGATTTTCCGCCCCTTTGTCTTTGTATCGAGATGTTTCTCCTCGGTCCGCGTTCTGGCTGAATCTTTGATTACCTATTGGGGCTTCCCGGTCACGACTTTGTCCTTCCACGTATTCTTTTAAGTATCCCCTCTGAATCAATTTCTCAATCTCATTTTTCAAATGATAGCAATCCTCTGTGCTATGTCCTCTATCCTTATGGAATCGGCAATATTTGTCTGACTTCAAGCACTTAGGATTATCTTTCATCTTCCTCGGCCATTGAACGATTCCTTGTTGTTCTGCCACAGCAAGGATCTCGGCCCTCGGGGCTTTAAGCGGGGTGTATCTCGTGAAGCTAGTTGGGGGCATATGTCTTTGTCCCTCCGCCTGCCCCTCTCTCCTCGGGTCTTTCTTTTCTCCTTCTCGCACTTTCCTTTTGTTTGACTGTTCTGTTTTCGGTTTGCTCGCCTCTTCGATACGGATGTATTTGGCAGCTCTTTTCATCAGTTCGTCTAATGTCGATGGTGGTTTGCCAGCGATAGATTCGCAGAAGCGTCCTCTTCTCAATCCCTGTTGCAATATGCTTGCTAGCAGCTCGTGGTTGAGGTGGGGGACTTCGAGGACGGCACCGGAGAATCTTTGTCTAGATGGTCCTCGGGATCGGTGGTTCCGTCATATTATGCCAAGTGTGGCAACCTTAGGCCTTGAGGTAAAGCCTCTGCTAGTATTTGCATGGAGAATGAACTCCTCCTTGCTAGGGCCACGGCCATCGGCACCAGGTCCTGCGGGGCGCTCCGGAGCCAAGAGGTTTGGAGATGCGAACTGTCGCCTCTCGTTTTGTTTGGCAAATCTTCGTCTCTCCTGCCCTGCTTCGCTCCAACATCCTTATTCCGCCGGGGGAGGCTAGCAGGTTGGGAGGCTTGTATGCTTCCTTCTTCTTCTTCCATGGACATGTCCTGGGGGCCATCCTCCCTCGACTCGTTATCCCCGGGGGCGGAGGGCGTACCTCGGCCTCGGCGGGGGGAACGAGGGGGAGTAGGCTCTCGGGGACGATTCGCCATGAAATGCATGATCGCCCTCTCGGCAGCCTTCGCCGATGCATCTTCGATCATTTTTTGCAATGCTTCGGCTGTCATCTGAAGCATCGGCGGCTGTGCAACGAGCGGCGGGGCTTCGCTGGCTCCTTCCCTCCTTTCCTCGTGCCTCCTCCTGTGGTCCTACTGTGGACCCAGGCTCATGTGTTCCAAGGGAGGGAGCTCTCCTTCGTTATTCTGTGGAGTTTCTGTCCTCCGCTCCTCGTTCATTTCCAAGTCTCTGGCCATGGATCGAGTTTGCATTCTCAGTATTGCGATTGAAGATTCCTACAGACGGCGCCAAGTTGATGTTGCAAGAAATCGGAGAATAATTCAACAACAACGCAACAAAATGATATGCGTGATAATCGAGTTATTTTATTAAAATCGGGCACAATCGCCAATACGTACAAGTCGATCCAAGGAATAATTATGCTAGTAGAGTTCTTACATGAGTTCCAAGTCCCCAAATGAAGGGGTTGAACTCATATTTATACTACAATTTTATTTACAGTAAGTATGGCAATGTCCTTATTATCCTTTATTTCCATGTTTTCGGATATAAATGGTAACGTCTCATGGGGACGTTGGGGTCTTTTCCTTGCTTCCTCATTAATATAGGAGTTTCCATGGATCAAGCCTCCTTTGCTTGATTCCCTCCATGTCTTAATGGCCTTGGTCAACCTTCCCTTGATTTTCTCACACTTGATGCCTCTTGACTTGGTTATTTTTTTCTCCATGTGAGTATATATTATCAAAAAATAGTCAAGATCTTTCTCAAATTTAACCGTGTTGGCTGCAACTAAATTGTACGTTTCTAAATTCATGGTAATTTTCATATCTATTTATCTGTACTAATATAACAAGAAAAGGTCTTCGCCACTCAAAAAAATGACGATTTATGACACTGTGACATCAACTTTTTGGTATGTTGATAATATCCCTAAGTTATTTTTCTTTCATTTCTTTCTTTCTTTCTTTATTTTTTTTATATGTAATGTGTTGGTTTAAATATATATATATATATATATTTATAATTATTTTAAAATGTGCAATATTATTTTTTATTCACATAGAATCGACGTGCTGCGACAACTAGTCTAATTAAACAAAAACCGCCATCTAACAATAATTTCGGCCCTTAGGATTTGAATGGGCGATGGATTCACCCCTACTCCTAGCATGGATGAAATTTCATTTTGTCCTTTTGAAAAACGGTAATGTACATATTTTTTTCTGATACTCGAAAAAATTTCATTTTTGGACCTGTACGTTATGGTCCTGTTTAATTTTGGTCTCATCCATTACAAAAATCTCAATTTCAAGATAGTTTTTGTTGATTTGTTTCAGTTTTGATCCCACGGTCAAATAATTGATGGAAAACGTTAATTGCCCATTAAGTAGTCACGTGCTTCTCACATGCTCTCACACCACAGCGTATTTGGAGAAAATCAAATACCTCCGGTCATAATTTCTTACCCGATTTCCTTGTCTTTGCTAAATGCTTCTTTGCCAAAAAACCCATATAATTTTTTTTTTTTATCAAATCTCCCATCGAAGAAGCGAAGAAGAAGTATATTATCATAAGAAGAACGAGCCTTCATGACCTAAAGTTCAACGATTTTCTGCCACCCAATTTCCATAAGGTTTTTTTTTTTTTTAAAAAAAAAGAAGTTTCAAAAGAGCAGTCTGTTGAGATTGGGATTTATGTTGAATGATGTGAATTCGTGTTGGTTTTTTTTTATTTAATACAGTGAATGATGCCAAATTTTCAGAAATCAAAGCTGGATTTGGGCGTCTTTAAAAAAGAGAAAATGATGGATGAATTGTAATTAATGATTTTTCCATCTTTTGTATCATGTCATGTATTTATTTGTTCCCAAATACGCATTATGTAAGAGGCACATGCCTCTTCAACGGGCACTTAGCGTTTTCTGTCAATTAAATTGGGATCAAAATTGAGACAAATCAAAAAATATTGTCATGAAATTGAAATTTCGTAATGAATTGGATCAAAATTGAGCAGAACCTAAGATATGAGAACAAAAATGAGATTCTCCTCGTGATATCCTATTGAACTCTCTCTATATATGTTACTAAAAAATTTGGTCTCCCTCATTTCGTTTATTCAAAAATTAGTATTTTAAAAATCTTTTTTCTTGAAAATATTGAGATATATAATAGTATTTTGATCTTTAAATAAAATGTATTAAAATCTCTAACTTAAAACTGGCAAAGGAGATGTGATTTTTAATAAAGATGGGGTTAACTTAATATACCTTAGTAGATGCAAATTATTAGCAAAAGCCAATTAAAAGCCAAAATATCTTGGTACAAATAATTAACCTCGTAAATACTGATAGATCAAGCTCAAGTAATTCAAGCCTAGACAGTCATAACCAAAAATAAATAAATAGTTATTTTGTTAAGATTATATAAAAACACTAGTTATGAACCCGTGCGTTGCACGGTCATATAATTTTTTTTATAGAACTAAATATTTAATATTGGTTATCTAATTTATATTTGAATTTAATTAATATTTTATATATTAAGATATTAATTGTATTCACTCCTTGACAATCAAAATTATTTGGCAAATTATTTGTGTTTGCTATTATATAGGAATTGCATGACTACGGATATACCTTAATGCTTTGTAACATTTATACATACGGGAAGTTTTTTTAAAGAAAAAGTAATGACACATAACAAAAAAAAAAAAAAATCAAATTGAATCAATTTTAAAATCCATTGATGTAAAATATATTAATTCAGGAATAACAAATCTAATACTTAATGAATAAAAGTAAAAATTTGAAAATTCTTAGCTAAATATGTACGAAATGGTTTCAAATAAATGCATCAAATAAGTTCGTTGAAATACTTTATTATAAAAGTAAAAATTTTCAAACTACAATAATACCAATTGAACCACTATGATAACTACTTTGAGCATACATTTAAATTGCACAGTACTCTGTTAAATTTTAAAAACTTATAAATATTAAAAAATGTATAATCAATTATATGTATTTCAAACATGTTATGCAAACTTCTTCTCCTAATTTGTGGCTTGATTGTCAATCTGATCTTGATCGTGTTTCCTATTATGATTTGTGAGCGTATAAAGATATCGGTAAATATGAATTTTTCAACAAATTTTGCATATGGGGGTATCTAATTGATTCAGATACAAATATTTTTTTAGTGGAGATTATTCATCCAACAATTCTTGAAGAAGACTAAATTGGTTTACAACTCTGAATATTTTGACTAATATGTTATGATGGCCCAATATTTGAAGAACTCTCACCTTGAAACACAAAAGTTTGAATATTTGCTTGCACCACTAATATAATCTATAATAACACAAAACATATATAATATCAGGACC
Source organism: Sesamum alatum (assembly GCA_034509735.1). Taxonomy (NCBI): domain Eukaryota; kingdom Viridiplantae; phylum Streptophyta; class Magnoliopsida; order Lamiales; family Pedaliaceae; genus Sesamum; species Sesamum alatum. The sequence continues at coordinate 26,998,436 of JACGWO010000008.1, forward strand.
CAATATAAAAATTCTATAAACACAAAAGTTAAAACAAAATAAACGAATTCTATTACTCAGATAGGCAAAAGATGGTACATATAATGAAGAACAGTGGTAAGGAGCAACCTATTTCAAGAGATATGTTGAGAGATATTTGTTTTTTTTTTCTTTTTTAATATATCTTCTTAAGTAATTTTTACCTATCCTTTTTTGTTTTATTATATTGTGATAGTTTATTTGTGTTTTATTTTTCTTTACATGTCTCTATACTTATCGTTGAATTTGTGCAGGAGTAGCTATAGAGAAAAATAGAGTTTTTAATATCCAAAAAAGTAAACATTTTATTTGAAATTGATATGTTTATTAATTTTTGAAATTTAAAAATGATAATTATTATATTTATCAGTTCAAGTATCATTGACTGTAATTATAAGATCGATGTTGGATTTACTAATTATATTATGTTTTTCTTGAGAGAAGTGATATAATATAAATTAATTTTATATTATTTATTGCACATAATTCAATTCATAAAAATTATTATATTATACCATGTAAATGACCCCAAAAAGGCAGGAAACTATTGAAGCTAGACAAAATTTAAAGAAATATATGTAAAACAATTAGTAATTATTGCACAATTTTTAAAATCCAAGATCATATAAAGTTAGAAAATTAACGGGCTTGATTAAAGAATTAGCTTTAATTAAGAAAATTGTTAAACAACTTAATCGAAGAATTGATTAATTAACTTTGGTTAAGAAAAATTGACGATTTGACGTAATCAAACGGATATATGTTTTCTTTTGTGAAAGAGTGAGAAGACGAATGAGATCTCAAATAAAAAAGAAAAAAAAAAGGCAAATGAGAATATTTAGTAATGAATAGGTCAAAGCATGTAAATTAATTATCTTAAAATTTGAATTAAATCAAACATTAAAACATGGAATGATGATTAAAAAAATGTAACTGAAATCTAAATAAGGTATATTGAAAAATTATAAATTTTAACTAATTGAAATTAAATATGAAAATATGTCAATGTGACAATTTGGAGAAAAAAGAAGTTAGCCACCTTCTCATCCAACTAAAAAAAAGATTGAAATATTGGTTGGTTATCATTTTGAATAATATAATATGATTTGTTGCTTAATTTTTTTCTTTTGATTTTTCCTCTCATGAAGTTCGAACAAAAATAGGAGAAATGAGCGTATTGGACTAAAACTTGAAAAATATCATAAAATAAGATAAAAATAGCAATTTTTTTCACTTACATTGAAATTTCCGTTAACTTTAACGGAGGAATTACCAGAATGATCACAAGTGCCTAAAAAAATAATAATTTGAAGACAAGAAATTGCAACATCATAATGTTTGAGAACCAAAATTGCTTAAATAACTATATTTGAGAACCAAAAATACAAATATCCCTTAGAAGACCAAACCACCGAACTCCCATAATTACATGCAGGATCAAAATTACAATGAAGTTCTAGATTCTATTGTTGCCAATTCACATTGTATCTTATATTTCTTTCTATATATATATTGCATATATAATATATTTTCTTAAATATATAAATAACGTAAAAGTTATATATATAACATTTATATAATAAGTGCATTATGAGATTATTGAATAATGTGGCCCATGACCCTTGGGAGGCCCAATGCTCACCAAGCCCAGTTACCCTTTGACCTCGGACGGCCCAGAGCAAAAGCAATCCACTCAGCCCACTCAAGGACCCGGCCCACTCTGATCCGACCCGAAAGCCTAACCTATTTATGAGAAGCCCTAACCCTAATCTGACGATTAGTCTCTCCTCCTCACCTTCATTTGTTTCTGTCTTCTCTCTTCTTGAAGATGCGTCTCCTTGACTCTCTCTCCCCGCCATTATCCGATGGCCTTGGAGAATGGCCTCACCGTCTTCATACCTTCTCCAACAGCCATTTTCAGTTCCTATAAAAGATATCTTCTCCTTTTGTGGGAACATACTTAAGATCTGAGTGATCCTCTTCTTCTCCCCAAACCTCTCTGTGATTCTTTCTGAGAAACCCTTTTGTCTTCGTGGTCCTTTGTGGCTCTTTGTGGTCCTGAGTGGAAAGCCTCTGTGTGAAGCCTAGTGCTTTGTGAAGTGTGATTCAGAGGAAGCCTGTGTGGCTCTCCCCTGAATCCTGCTCTGGTGCAACCGGTCAAAGGGTGCCGGCCTTGTGGCTGTGAGCAGCTCTCCCGGATTTGGCTCCCTGAGCCTTACAGTTGAGTTCTCTCTTGTTTTTGTTGAGTTCTGATTAAATATATGTATCCCTCTATTAATCTGTAATTTGTGGGTTCCTTGTAACCCTTCCCCGTCTGTAATTTTTAAAATTTGTGTAATATACCATTCGATCCGCTGGTGGTAAGTCCACCAAACAGTGGTATTAGAGCCTTTGGGTTCTGGTACTAAGCCAAAAGCATCTCTGGTAAGTGAGAATACTGACCTCCCTATTGCATCCATTACTTCGCATAACTATTCTGCTCTGTGCGATATCTTGCTTAGTGGCTTAGTACTATATTTCTGCTTAATGCTGTTTACTGGTATATTTCTGCTTAGTGCTGTTTACTGGTATATCTCTGCTTAGTGTTGATTACTGGTATTTTTCTGTTTGGTACTGATTATTCTTATCCTCTACTTAAGTATCGATTATTCTGTTATTCAGTGCTTTACATTGGTATATTATATTGCTCAGTGCTTTATAACATTACTGCTTCTACGACCTAGACCAAACCCTCTCATATTCCTCCCTTGGCCGGGTCCCTGAGACCATCGGGTATCTGGCTGAGGTTAGGTTGAGGTCCCTCTCTATACTGATTATACTGTTAAAATTCATATATTGCATTCTCTGTGATCTTTGTGATAAATGGTTGGGTATAGTCTGCAACCTTTTGATGGCAAAACTGATTTTCTCATTTGGCAACAAAAAATGAAAGGTATTCTGATACAACAAAAGGTTTTCAAAGCCATTGATGGAAAGTATCTTGAAAATATTTCTGATGAAAAGAAACTTGAGAATGATGAGTATGCTTATTCTTCGATTATCTTGAATCTGTCTGATATTGTTCTTAGAAAGGTAGGGAAACAAAATACTGCCAAAGACTTATGGGATAAATTAGAGGAGATATATACTGAAAGTTCCCTACCTAGTAAATTGTTCCTGCTTGAAAAATTCTTTCTCTATAAGCTAGACCTTTCTAAAAACATAGAAGAAAACCTAGATGAATTCACTAAACTGATTCAAGATATAAAGTTGACAGGAGATAAGAACATTGATGAATACTCTCCCATAGTCCTCCTAAATGCAATTCCAGATGCATATAGTAATGTTAAGGCAGCTATAAAATATGGTAGAGATGAGGTTAACCTTGAAACTGTTGTTAATGGACTAAAGAGTAAAGAGATGGATATAAAAGCTAATAAACCTACTCAGGCTCAGAATGAGGTTAGCTTTGTAAGAGGAAGAATGAAGAAGAGAAACTCAGACTACAAGTTCAGAAAACACAATAAGAGTGAAAAGGGCAGAAGCAAAAGTAGGTCTAAGTCTAGAACAAGAGATGACAAATCCAGTAATGACAAGTACAAAGAAAGAAAATGCTATAATTGTGGTGGGAAAGGTCATTACATTAAGGATTGTAAAAAGCCTAAGAAAGACAAAAACAATAACAATTATAACAATAATTATAATGAGGGTGCTAATGTCACAATTGAAGAAAATGGTGAAGTATATGTGGTGTGTGATGTTAACAATGTGCAAAACTCTGTGTACATGAATAAATGGTTGATTGATTCAGGATGCACTTTTCACATGAGTCCTTTTTAAAGAAATTTTCACAAACTACAGATCTGAGAAATTAGGCTTTGTGTTTATGACAAATGAAAAGTTGTGTGAAATCAAAGGTCTTGGTGACGTCTTTGTGATTTTCGATAATGGTTATAAGTTAACTATGAAAAACGTCAGGTATGTCCCTGATTTGTGTCATAATTTGATTTCATGTGCTGCATTAGAAGAAGATGGTCTCGAGGGAAGGTGGGGAAAGGTGTTATGAAAATAATGAAGGGATCCTTAAATGTTTTCAAAGCCGAAAGAAAAAGGAACCTTTACATATGATGTGTCAAATATGATTTTTGTGCTGCTACTGTTTCTAACAATGACAAAACCGATTTATGGCACAAAAGGTTGGGGCACATAAGCACTAAAGGTTTAAATCTTCTACACAAAAATGGTTTGCTAATCGACACAATAAGCAAGGTAGAGTTTTGTGATGATTGTGTTCTTGGCAAACAACATAAGGTTCATTTTCCTACATCACCTTACCCCATCCCCTCATCATCATCATCAATTCTTGACTATGTGCATGCTGATGTCTGGGGGCCAGCAAACACGGAATAGATATTTCTTATCTGTGATTGATAACTATTCTAGAAAAGTATTTGTGTTCTTAATGAAACAAAAGTCTGATGTTTTTGAAAAGTTTAAAAATTGGAAAACTTTGGTAGAAAATCAGAATGGTAAGAAATTGAAAGCATTAAGAACAGACAATGGGCTTGAATTCTGTAATCAACAACTTACCAATCTGTGTAATGAGCATGGGATAAAAAGACACAAAACCACACCTTATACTCCTTAGCAGAATGGTGTGGCTGAAAGAATGAATGGAACCTTGTTAAATAAAGTTAGATGTTTGCTTATTAGTTCTGGATTACCAAAATCTTTTTGGGGTGAGGTTGTCTTAACAGCTGCTCATCTAATTAATAGATCTCCCTCTATGCCTTTGTTTGGAAAGATTCCAAAGTCAGTATGGTCTGATAAACATGTTGATATGTCGTTATTACATATTTTTTGGGTGTTCTGCATTTGCATTACAATCTGGTGATAAACCTGACCCTAGATCTCAAAAGTGTGTGTTCATTGGTTATCCTGAAGGGGTAAAAGGTTACAGGTTATGGGTAAGAATGAAGGACAAGCGGAGCCGCCCGGGAGCACAAGCGGATCCGCCCGGGAGCGCGAGCGGAAGCGAGAAAGCGAGAAATTGTTCACAAATTTAAATCTGATTTAAATATGCGAATTCCAAGGGGTGTACCCTTGGGTGCTCAACCGGGCGTTCGATGTAGGATGTGTAAATATTGAAAACATATATTTAAACACATAGGGCATAGATATATAAATAAAATCAATCAAAGCGTAATAAACCGTTACCTTTGATTGTTTAGCGTATGCTCCCGGCTACTAGCGTTGTTCCTTCTCCGGAATGCTCACGAAATCTAAACGTATGGATTCTCCAAAGGTGATCCACACCACACCGGAAGAAACACACGTTCTTCTTGCTAGAAAAGAACGGGTTTAGGAAGGAATCAGTTTAAGAGAAGAACACTATGAATTAGTGTTCTCTTAAACTTACTTTGTTCTTCTTCTTGATTCAAAATCAAGTGAAGAACACAAGTGTAAGAGAGGGAGTGAGCACGAAAATTGAGAGAGAGGAGAGGATTTTTTTTCTTCTCTTTTTTCTAGAAAAAGATGAATAATGAATCACTTATGCTTAGTGTTGTATATTCTCATATATATACATAATTAATGTGATTATTGGAATGTGTCTAGGTTCATCCAAGGATGTCTAGATTCATTCCAATCAATCACCATCAATTCTTCAATCAAGCCTACCAAAATTTATGGTATGATCAAATCATACCAAAAGGGAAGAGCTTGATTGGAGTTGATTTGTCTCTTTCCAAAAGAGATAAGTCAACATACCACCTAGCATGAAACATGGCTGATTTTGCTTCCTCCAAGGGAGCATGTCGGCCATGTTTAATTAAGGGAAGAAGTCCAACTTCTTCCTATTCCAAAATAGGAATTATTTCTCCTCTCGGGTATAATTTAACGGACCGGGTTTTATCGTAATCCAATTACGACGAATCCAACATTAAATTCAATTTAATGTCCATTTAAATTATTCCCGTTGATCTTTTAATCCAATTAAAAGATCCAACGTCTCAACGTCTCAACTTTCCATATTTAATCGAAAATCCAATTTACCGATTAAACGAAAGCCCGATACAATATCGGCCCGTCCATCCAATGGACTTTCCCTTAAGTAATCCAATTACTTATTTTTATCCTTCGAGATTAACTCCAAGTCGATCTCTCAACCTTCTCGGTGATTTGTGTGTGACCCTTTAGGTTCACCCTCAGCTAGACTTGGGCCCGTGTCCCACAAGGGCCCGTTACCATGGGTGGCCGTCTAGCAACGGTCCATGGCACTAGAGACTAGGTGAATTGGCATGAACATTTAGGCGCCGATTCCGTACAGGTACGATCCTTCCGTCTACCGTCTCCCGGCCTTAGTCTAGGGTATGGAATTGGGCGTCGGTTCCCATCCTTGACTAGGCATCTATGCTTAATACTCGAGACCACGTATGCTTCATTGTGTCGACACAGGAAACAATTCCCTGTTCGACCAACCACTATGGCCACAGCTTCAAACAGCATGAACGTGTCTCCGAGTGCATAGGAGATACCTCTGTCACATACTGACAGGGGACGGATCCTCTTCTTTGAATCCACCGTCCTCGCTATACATTCCGACTGCACTGGACAAGGCTTATGATAATCATCTTACAGAATGATTACCTCTCGCTACACATTCTGACTGCACGCGACTGCCATGATCCCTCAAGTCTGAGGATTACTCCCGTACTATCGGAACCGGGGAAAACCAATCATACCGACCAAGCCTTCAAGGCTTCCATATGATGATCCCCGCGAGTCAGTCCAGTCGGCTCGACCCCAGTCGACCAACCCATCAAGATCGTGTAGGAGTCCCACGCCTGTCGCCGATGAAACATGGCATTCATCCAATGAACACGACTCTTGACGCAAGTCTCAATAGGACTCTCGATGCCCTGTCTCGAGGTCCTCGACTTGGAACGTTTCAGACCCAACTCTTAATCAGTTGGTTTCATGACCACTATCCAATGCGTGGCCCAACTGCATGAGTTGTTATCCATTGTCTGTGGGCTTTGTTGCGATATAAGTTAAACACCATTTTAACAAATGTAAGATGAGCGCAACAAAGAAGGTACCATTGGTGATGAATACTCATCTTATTCATCACATAATAATATTACATTTACATGAAGTTGTCAGATAAGTTACAAATCGCCAAACCTATTGGTTTTCTGCTCACCTATTCTAACAATCTCCCACTTGACCTAAAGCCAATCACCCATTGGCCTCAAAACTCTTATTCAGATGGTGAGTATGGGCAACTTGCGACATGGGCTTAGCAAGTGGATCTGTTATGTTTTCTGCGGAGCTAACTCGGTCCAACCGAACGTCACTCCTGCTATCCATCTCTCTAAGTAGATGGTAGCATCTAAGAATACGCTTGGATCATGATGGGATCTCGGTTCCTTTGCTAGCGCTATCGCCCCGTTGTTATCATAAAGATAATTACAGGCTTAGCAATGCTAGGTACTACATCCAACCCTTGGATGTAGCTCATCAACCAAACCACTCCTTAGCAGCTTCCAAAGCCGCTATGTATTCAAAACTCTATGGTGGAGTCCGCCGTGGTAGCCTGCTTGGAACCCTTCCAAGTAACCACACCACCATTTAGTCTAAATACAAAACCAAACTAAGACTTGGCATCATCGTCATCTGACTGAAGCTAGCGTCGCTATAGCCTTCCAATATCAACTCTCCACCGCCATAGATCAAGAACATGTCCTTAGTCCTTTTCAGGTACTTTGGGATAGTCTTGACTGCACTCCAGTGTGCCTCCCCGGCACACGACTGATATCGGCTAGTTACGCTCAAAGCGAAAGCCACATCAGGTCTAGTGCACTAACAACATACTATATGCTGCCTACGGCTGAAGCATAGGGGATGTCCAACATCCTTTTAAGCTCCTCATCAGTCTTAGGAGACTGCTTTTTGGATAACTTAATTCCATGCCTCATAGGAAGGAATCCTCGTTTTGAGTTCTCCATCTTGAATCTCTTCAAGACTTTCTCAATGTACGAGGACTGGGCCATTCCTAACATCCTTCTAGATCTATCCCTGTAGATCTTGATGCCAAGGATGTAGGATGCCTCGCCCATATCCTTCATGAAGAATTGCGTTGACAACCAAGCTTTAGTGGTACCCAACATCTTAGCATCATTCCCAATGAGCAAGATGTCATCCACGTAAAGCACCAGAAACGCAACTGAGCTCCCACTGATCTTCTTGTATACACAAGGATCGGACTCGTTCTTGGTGAAATCATATCCCCGTATGACTTCATCAAAACGTATGTTCCAGCTTCGGGAAGCTTGTTTGAGGCCATAGATGGACCTTTGGAGACGGCAGACCTTCTGCTCTTCTCCAACAGTTGTGAAACCATCCGGCTGATCCATATAGATCTCTTCCTCTACGAAACCGTTGAGGAAAGCCGTTTTGACGTCCATCTGCCATATTTCATAGTCATACCATGCTGCTATGGCAAGCAGTATCCGAATGGACTTGGCCATTGCTACAGGCGAGTAGGTTTCCTCAAAATCGACCCCGGGTCGTTGAGTGTAACCTTTCGCCACAAGCCTGGCTTTGAAGGTTGTAACCTCCCCGTCAGCTCCAAGCTTACGGTTGTAGACCCATTTACACCCTACGGGTTTAACCCCTTTGGGTGGATCTACTAGGGTCCAAACCTTGTTTGTACCCATCGAGTCCATCTCGGATTTCATGGCCTCAAGCCACTTGTCCGAATCGATGTCCGACATCGCTTCTCCGTATGTCTTTGGATCATTATCCAACTGACCGGTCAGGCCCAGAAATCCATACCTATTAGGTGCGTGGGATACTCTGGCCGACCTACGGAGGACTGGAACAATATCAGTGGGAACCACTGGCTCAGATGTCACTGCCGCCTCATGGGGTACCTCACTTGATTCCTCAAGGAGTACCTCATCGCGTCGACTATCCGATGGAAAACCCTTTTCCAAGAACACTGCGTTTCGCGAGATAAAAACCTTTTGCTCGGAGGGATCATAGAAATAATACCCCGCAGTTTCTTTCGGATAGCCGATAAACCTGCATAAACTAGACCTCGAGTCCAGTTTATCTCCCACTAATCTCTTGACATATGAGGGGCAACCCCACACTTTCAAGTATTTGTAGGAGGCAGGCTTGCCATGCCATATCTCATATGGCGTCTGGGATACCCTTTTAGATGGCGCCAAGTTCAAAACTTTGGCCACCGTCTCAAGAGCGTATCCCCAGAAGGAAAGGGGTAGTTCGGTAAAACTCATCATGGATCGGACCATGTCCAACAAGGTCCGATTCCTCCTTTCAGATACACCATTAAGCTGTGGTGTTCCAGGAGGGGTCCATATAGAGAGAATCTCATTCTCTTTTAGATAATCAGTAAACTCACCACTCAAATACTCTCCACCTCGGTCCGACCGAAGGGCTTTGATCTTTCGACCGGTTTGATTCTCTACTTCAAGTCTGTATTCCTTAAGCCTTCCAAAGGCTTCAGACTTGTACCTCATCAGGTAAACATAACCATACCGTGAGTGATCATCAGTAAAGGTTATGAAGTACGAGTACCCACCTCTAGCTTGAGTATTTAGTAGACCACAGACATCTGTATGGATCAAATCCAACAGACCACTGGCTAGCGTACTTTGTCCAACAAAGGGTTTCTTGGTCATCTTTCCCTTTACACAGGATTCGCAGGTCGGTAGGTTGTCCAAATCGTCTATTTCTAGACTCTTTGAGTCCACCAACCTTCTTATCCTATCTTTAGCGATATGACCTAACATCGCATACCATATCTGTGCGTTATTATGATCATCACATTTTCGTTTGTGTTCTGCAGTCATAATCCAATTAGACTGTTGAAGTATGTACAGACCGTTGACCAATGTACCAAGCAAATGAGAAATACCATCTTTGATAATGAAAAAACCGTTTTTATTGATGGTAAATTCATATCCCTCCTTATCAAGGACCGGGATGGAAACAATGTTTTTAATCATGCTAGGTACATAGAAACAGTCGTTCAGTACAATCCTAACATGACTACTAATGGCTAACTCTAGTGATCCTACGGCCTCCGCAGCAACGGCCTTGCCATCGCCTAGCCTCAGGATCATCTCATCCTTGGTTAGCCTTCTGCTTCTTTGCAGTGCCTGCAAATCATTGCAGATGTGAGCACCACACCCGGTATCCAATACCCATGAAGCAGAATTAGTAATCATATTAACTTCAACCACAAACACACCTGGGTTGGAGAGGAGTTGTGGGCACTCCCTCTTCCAATGCCCTTTCCCTTGGCAATGCATGCAGACATCATTTGCCATGAACCGCTGAGAACCACGGGCCTTCCCTTTCCCTTTGCTCGGTCCAACCGGAGCAACAGGGACGCCTGGAGCGCGAGCAGGGGCCACAACCGTCTTCCCTTTGCCCTTCTTCCTCTTCCAGCGTCCGACCCTCTTGCCATTCGCCTTGAAGGTTGAAGCCTCTCCTATCAATACCGTCAGCGCCGACTTGTGGGTCGTTGCCTCGTATTGGACCAGCATGTTGATCAACTCATGAATAGACTTCTCAAGTCCGTTCATGTTATAGTTCACAACAAACGGGTCATAGGATGGAGGAAGCGACTGGAGGATCACGTCAATGTACATGTCATTGTTAAGCCCAGCTTTAAGGTCCTCGAGTTTCTCCACTAGGGAGAGCATCTTGACCCCATGACTTTGTACAGACGCTCCTTCAGCAAGCTTGGTGCCAAAGAATGCTTTTGTACCGGCATATCTAATATGCCTATCCGGAACCGCATAAACCTCGTTCATGCGGAGCATTATGGCGGAGACGTTGTCCAGCCTCTCATACTGCTTCTGGATGTTATTAGACATCGAAGCCAGTATGATACTGCGTACTTTCCGGTTGTCCTCATGCCATTTCTCGAACGTCAAACGTTCTTCAGGCATGGACCCCTCCGGTAAGTCGCTCGGTGGCGGCTCGTCCAAGACGTAGCCTTGGTTCTCGAAACCGAGGACAATCCTCAGGTTTCTCAGCCAGTTCGAGTAGTTCGTTCCGTTGAATTTGTTAGTCTCGAGAATCATGGTTAATGGGTTCTTAGACATATCTACATTAATGAAAATGTAAAGCAGAAATTAGCAAATGATGGTAATATTATTGTTCAAGTTGAAGACTTGATCTTTTAGTCTTTAACCCTCCCACTATTTATACGAAAGTCCGCCACTCTCAAGCGGAGTTTCGGGAAACCATTTCCTAGTGGGCTTGGGATCCACAAGCGTAATCTCCATGCCCCGCTTTTACGATTCACATGAAGAAGACCTCGTGGGAGATATCCAATATCATTCTAATCCAATGAGATTCCCAAGATATTTTGCCTCACCTATTCGCATGGTTCCGAGATAGGGAAACAACGAGCGCAGTCTTTTTGTTCACAACAATAGTGCAGCTTTCCCCTATTCCAAGTGTGCCACGACTCGTGAGACCACACTTGGGTAGTGGTAGCTTCCTCACCACATTGCTATGGATGGAAGGCTCGGACAGATCAAAATACCATTTTGATCCAAGTCCGTTCTGGGCCTAATATTTAATTTGGTCCAACCAAATGAGAGTTTAAGTGTGACCGAGACCTCATCACATTATGGTGTTTTTGCATGCATAAATATCCAATATTTAAAGCGATAAATAAAAAAAAACGCCGCATGCATAAAACATAGCATACCCCTGTTAGGATGATCACAAGCCCAACCTATGCGACCCACTGAGCCCGCAGTGAGTCTATTGTCTGTCTAGGGTGGTCCTAAATTATTACAATAATAATAAACCCATTGTCATTCCAATAGGCCTTGAAGTGCTTCTTGTTTCACGCCTTGATGCTCCTCCTTGGGGTCTCCGACTCCAATTGCTTGTTAAAAGTAAAACCTCACCAATCCTATCTACTCTCATTACAACTGAAAGTAATACATTGGTAATAAAGAAAACAAGCCTTAACATCATGAGGCTGATAATACGGGAGATGATAGTCCCAAAAACAAGAGGCACGCAGGCCCCACCCAACAGAAAATAAATGATCATACATTCATCCATACATAAGGTCTAGAGCTCTTGTGTTCATCCCATGTTGATTCCATCAACACACATAACATAATTATTCCAAATAATCATGCATAAATTCCAATGGATATTCCAAATACCCAAGTGATGTCCAACATCACAAAAGTATAAACATACAAATAATATGCAAAATTCAAATTTCAAATTTAATGGACATTTTAAACAATGCATCCAATGCATGTATTAATCACAAATTAATTAAGCAAATTTAATCCAATGAATAATCCAATTATTCCAAAATCAAAAATGCAATATTAATATATTTTCAGAATATTGTGCAGAAAATACAGAAAATCAAATTTTCCGAAAAAAGTCGAAAAACGGCACAAAACGGCCCAGCCGTTGTGCTGGTCGGCCGGCCGCGCGCCCGTGCACGCTGGCCGAAGCCCAGCGCCGATCAATTTTTTTTTTGTTTTTCGAAACTGTTTTACCACAATAACAATAATATTATTCTGAAAATAAGCATGCAATTTAAGATCCAATCTAACAAAATTAAGCATGCCAAAAGTCCATTAAATCCAAACAATTGAATCATCATATTATTCATATATTTATGTAATCTAACATGCCAATAAAGCCATTTAAAAGCAAGTAGATCATGCCAAAAACATAGATCTATGCCCCTTACATCGAACCGGGCTCTGATACCACTTGAAGGACAAGCGGATCCACCCGGAGCGCGAGCAGAATCGAGAAAGCGAGAAATTGTGCACAAATTTAAATCTAATTTAAATATGCGAATTCCAAGGGGTGTACCTTTGGGTGCTCAACCGGGCGTTCGATGTAGGATGTGTAAATATTGAAAACATATATTTAAACACATAGGGCATAGATATATAAATAAAATCAATCAAAGCGTAATAAACCGTTACCTTTGATTGTTTAGCGTATGCTCCCGGCTACTAGCGTTGTTCCTTCTCCGGAATGCTCACGAAATCCAAACGTATGGATTCTCCAAAGGTGATCCACACCACACCGGAAGAAACACACGTTCTTCTTGCTAGAAAAGAACGGGTTTAGGAAGGAATCAGTTTAAGAGAAGAACACTATGAATTAGTGTTCTCTTAAACTTACTTTGTTCTTCTTCTTGATTCAAAAATCAAGTGAAGAACACAAGTGTAAGAGAGGGAGAGAGCACGAAAATTGAGAGAGAGGAGAGGATTTTTTTTCTTCTCTTTTTCCTAGAAAAAGATGAATAATGAATCACTTATGCTTGGTGTTGTATATTCTCATATATATACATAATTAATGTGATTATTGGAATGTGTCTAGGTTCATCCAAGGATGTCTAGATTCATTCCAATCAATCACCATCAATTCTTCAATCAAGCCTACCAAAATTTATGGTATGATCAAATCATACCAAAAGGGAAGAGCTTGATTGGAGTTGATTTGTCTCTTTTCAAAAGAGATAAGTCAACATACCACCTAGCATGAAACATGGCTAATTTTGCTTCCTCCAACGGAGCATGTCGGCCATGTTTAATTAAGGGAAGAAGTCCAACTTCTTCCTATTCGAAAATAGGAATTATTTCTCCTCTCGGGTATAATTTAACGGACCGGATTTTATCGTAATCCAATTACGACGAATCCAACATTAAATCCAATTTAATGTCCATTTAAATTATTCCCGTTGATCTTTTAATCCAATTAAAAGATCCAACGTCTCAACGTCTCAACTTTTCATATTTAATCGAAAATCCAATTTACCGATTAAACGAAAGCCCGATACAATATCGGCCCGTCCATCCAATGGACTTTCCCTTAAGTAATCCAATTACTTATTTTTATCCTTCGAGATTGACTCCAAGTCGATCTCTCAACCTCCTCGGTGATTTGTGTGTGACCCTTTAGGTTCACCCTCAGCTAGACTTGGGCCCGTGTCCCACAAGGGCCCGTTACCATGGGTGGCCATCTAGCAACGGTCCATGGCACTAGAGACTAGGTGAATTGGCGTGAACATTTAGGCGCCGATTCCGTACGGGTACGATCCTTCCGTCTACCGTCTCCCGGCCTTACTCTAGGGTATGGAATTGGGCGTCGGTTCCCATCTTTGACTAGGCATCTATGCTTAATACTCGAGACCACGTATGCTTCATTGCGTCGACACAGGAAACCATTCCCTGTTCGACCAACCACTGTGGCTACAGCTTCAAACAGCATGAACGTGTCTCCGAGTGCATAGGAGATACCTCTGTCACATACTGATAGGGGACGGATCCTCTTCTTGGAATCCACCGTCCTCGCTACACATTCCGACTGCACTGGACAAGGCTTATGATAATCATCTTACAGAATGATTACCTCTCGCCAGATCCAAGATACAGCCGTCCTGTGCACGCGACTGCCATGATCCCTCAAGTCTGAGGATTACTCCTGTACTATCGGAACCGGGGAAAACCAATCATACCGACCAAGCCTCCAAGGCTTCCATATGATGATCCCCGCGAGTCAGTCCAGTCGGCTCGACCCCAGTCGACCAACCCATCAAGAACGTGTAGGCGTCCCACGCCTGTCGCCGATGAAACACGACACTCATCCAATGAACACGACTCTTGACGCAAGTCTCAATAGGACTCTCGATGCCCTGTCTCGAGGTCCTCGACTTGGAATGTTTCAGACCCAACTCTTAATCAGTTGGTTTCATGACCACCATCCAATGCGTGGCCCAACTGCATGAGTTGTTATCCATGGTCTGTGGGCTTTGTTGCGATATAAGTTAAACACCATTTTAACAAATGTAAGATGAGCGCAAGAAAGAAGGTACCATTGGTGACGAATACTCATCTTATTCATCACATAATAATATTACATTTACATGACGTTGTCAGATAGGTTATAAATCGCCAAACCTATTGGCTTTCTGGTCACCTATTCTAACAAAGAAACCAACCGGGTTTTAAGGTCATAGTAAGTAGGGATGTAAGATTTAATGAGACCAAAATGCCTTCCCTTAGTGGCACACCCATAACAGATAAAGATATAGATATAGAGACCACCTTTAATAAGGTAGAGGTCCTCTCAGAAGATAATCAACCAATGGAAAACAACACTAATGAAGAAGACATAAGTCCTCAAAATGATCTTCGAAACCATCAGCTTGTTAGGGATAGAGAATGTAGAGAGCGTAGACTTCCCTCTAGGCTGCAAGACCTTGAACTAGCTCTGAACATTGAGAACTCTGAACCTAGCACATATGAGGAAGCACTAAAATCAAAAGATTCTAGGGAATGGCTTTTAGCCATGAGAGAAGAAATGAGACCCCTTAACAACAATAAAACTTGGGAACTAGTGCCAAAAGCTAGTAATTGCTCAGTGATAGACTGCAAATGGGTCTATAAAATTAAACCAGAAAATGCTACAAATTGATATAAGGCGAGACTTGTTGCAAAAGTTTTTACACAAAAAGAGGGCATTGACTACACTGAAATATTTGCTCCTGTAGTAAAGTATACCACTGTTAGAACCATTCTTGCATTAGTTGCTCACTTTGACTGGGAGTTAAAACAAATGGATGTTAAGACTGCTTTCCTGCACGATGATTTAGAAGAAACAATTTACATGAAATACCCCATTGGTTTTGAAAAAAAAAACAAAAATCTGATCATGTATGTTTGTTGAAAAAGTCTTTGTATGGTTTAAAGCAGTCTCCCAGGCAGTGGAATAAAAAATTCAGTGCATTCATGCATACTCTGAATTTTAAACCCAGTGCAAATGATTCCTGTTTATATCTAAGTATGACAAGAATGTCCCTGTTTTCTTGCTATTATATGTTGATGATATGCTTATAACCAGTCCTAACATTGCATTAATAAAGGAACTTCAAGAAAGCTTAAGCAAACAGTTTGACATGAAAGACTTGGGAAATGCTAAGACTATTCTTGGCATGACCATTGATAGGGACAGAAAGAATTCCTCACTTTTTGCTGAATCAAAATCTTATATTCTGTCCATGTTGAAAAAGTTTTCTATGACTAATGCCAAGTCTGCATATGTTCCATTAGCTGGTCATTTTCAATTAAGCGAAGAACAGAGTCCTAAAACTGATTCAGAAAAGAAACAAATGTAGAAAGTTCCTTTCTCTAATGCCACAAGCTCAGTCATGCATTTAATGGTTTGCACCCGACCTGATATAGCATATGCTGTGAGTTGTTTAAGCATCTACATGTCGAAACCAGGAACCTCTCACTGGGATGCCTTAAAATGGTTGCAAAGGTACATAAATTGTAGTGCAAACCTAGGGATTAAATTCTCTAAGGGTGTGTTTGTATTGATGGATTTGGATTTGAGGGATGGATTTGGAGAAAGGATTTCAAATAACTCCATTTGAAAAGGATTTAAAATCCATTCATTTTCATCAAAACATAGTTCAAAATTGGAATGGAAGGATTTGAAATCCTTTAAATTTGAAACTACCCAAACAAATTCAAAGGATTTGTTATAAAGGAATTGAAATCCATGATTTTAAATCCTTCAATCCAAATGCAAGCGAAAAGCAATGATGGTGTGAATTTAGTAGGATATGTTGACTCTAACTATGCAAATGATAGGGATAGTAGAAAGTCAACATCTTATGTCTTTACTCTATGTGGTGCATGCATAAGTTGGAAATCTCAGCTTCAACCCATTGTTGCCTTATCGACTACTGAAGCTGAATATATTGCCACTTTGAAGCATTCAAAGAAGCTATCTGGCTCAAAGGTTTGATAAAAGAAATTAGTTTTCTTAAACAAAATGTAACTCTATTTTCTGATAGTTAGTTTGGAATCCAATTGTGCAAAAATTTTGTTTTTCATGATAGGACAAAACACATTGATGTCAGATATCACTTTATCAGGGATATTGTTGAAAAAGAGATAATTGATTTAGAAAAAATTAGATCTGAATCTAATCCTGCTGACATGGGAACTAAGTTTTTAACTGTTCAAAAATTCGAAAACTGTCTCAGCATTTTAAATCTGGCATAGCTCTTTCTGCTAACCATATATCTTGTGCATAGTATGGTTTTTGTTTTGCAGGTACAATAAAAGAAGAAGAAAAGGCGATGATGAAACGTCAGATCCGGCCTTGGGCGTAGTCCCCCTGCGGGTCTTGGTCCAAGGTAGAGAATATTGAAATAATGTAGCCCATGACCCTTGGGAGGCCCAATGCTCACCAAGCCCAGTTACCCTTTGACCTCGGACGGCCCAGAGCAAAAGCAATCCACTCAGCCTACCCAAGGACCCGACCCACTCTGATCCGACCCGAAAGCCTAACCTATATATGAGAAGCCCTAGTCTGACGATTAGTCTCTCCTCCTCACCTTGATTTGTTTCTGTCTTCTCTCTTCTTGAAGACGCGTCTCCTTAGCTCTCTCTCCTTGCCGTTTTCCGATGGCCTTGGAAAATGGCCTCACCGCCATCATACCTTCTCCAACAGCTATTTTCAGCCCCTATAAAAAGGTATCTTCTCCTTTTGTGGGAACACACTTAAGATCTGAGTGATCCTCTTCTTCTCCCCAAACCTCTCTGTGGTTCTTTCTGAGAAACCCTTTTGTCTTCGTGGTTCTTCGTGGTCTTTTATGGCTCTTTGTGGTCCTGAGTGGAAAGCCTCTGTGTGAGGCCTAGTGCTTTCTGAAGTGTGATCCAGAGGAAGCCTGTGTGGCTCTACCATGAATCTTGCTCTGGTGCAACCGGTCGAAGGGTGCAGGCCTTGTGGCTGTGAGCAGCTCTCTCGGATATGGCTCCCTAAGCCTTACAGCTGAGTTCGCTCTTGTTTTTGTTGAGTTCTGATTAAATATATGTATCCCTCTGTTAATCTGTAATTTGTGAGTTACTTGTAACCCTTCCCCGCCTGTAATTTTAAAAATTTGTGTAATATACCATTCGATCCGCTGGTGGTAAGTCCACCTAACAGAGATGAATTGCGAATCTGCAATAAAATATTCAATCTCTATTTTTTTTATAATGAGTGATGAACTATTAATTTGAAAGTACAACAATATTTTTAAAGCGATCAATTGATATTACAATATTCAGTGTATAGTATAACCATATATATTCAATCCACGGTATAATAACATATCCACATCTACCAATACCAATCAAAGGAACAATATAAGCATCCTATAAATTAAACAACTCTCTACATTCGTAGTACTCGAATCCACAACCATCAACCTCACTACTTGGGCAAGGGATCATCGGTAGCCCCCCACTTATACATGCATCAATTTCAGTTTTTGGATAAACCTAACCCTCAATCCGTGTTTGGATTTAGGCAGAATAGAATTGCAGAGCAAAATTGGATGACCCTCCACAACTTGAACCTGAAAATGCTATATGATAGCGGTAGCCAACATTTTCAGCTAAACGAAAGACATTTTTTTTTACCACGATAGGTTCTTGGCCCGGAATTAAATGCTGGAAACTTGAAGGACGAAACCACCCTTATGTTTGGTTTTGTTTTTAGTTTGTATTTGATCTGTGGAGAGAGAGAGAGAGAAAAATAGAGATAAATAAGTGTGTGTTAGAAAAAGGGTGTATGTTTGGATTTATTTTTGAAGATAGTTTAAAATAGTGTAAAGAAGGTGATGCCCCCTCAAAATCCTCTCGGCCAGCGCAAGAGCTAGGAGCAGGCCCCCAGGCTGAGCAACCCAGCAGGCCGACACCACCAGGCCCAAAAGTAAGGTTTTTTTTCCCCATATATAAGCCCAGTTTCGAATAACTAACCTGGCAGGCCCACGGAAAAAGCTCGTACAAAAAGCCTAGTCATCAAACAGCTCGGATTCCATGTCACACGGCTAGCCAACACCTCAGACCACGTCATGTTAAAAGATCTCATCCAGATTCCCAGTAGATTGGCCAGAATCCGGATGTTTCTCAACAAGTAATGGTTTTCCCGAAAAATCTGGTAGATGTAGCAAGGTCCACTGAAACGGATATATCTCCACCAATTAAACTCCTATTCATACGCGGCTTGTTGGGTTAGGAATCTGGCTCTTCAGGATTTCCAACGGTATACGACACTTAACAAATCTCCTCCAAAATCGAGTTCAACACTGGCTATAAAAGGAGCATACCATGCAGTCATTTGTCAACTTAAACTTCATCATCTCACAAGTTCACTACTTTGAGAACTCTCAAGTAACATCTACTCAATCTTTTGCACACGAATTTCTCTCCACCTTTCAGGATATTCACACATGAATTATCACACTTATACCATTATTCTCATTGTGTTTAAGTGTTCTTTTATTTATTCCAAGTCGAACGTTACTGACTTAAGCATCGGAGTGCTAACCCTTCTCTGTAGGTTAGTCTCCCCTATAATCTTGGGACTTTCAAGAAGATCCCTCAATATTTTGTGGTGCTGCTGGACCCCAACACACATCAGAAGGTGTTGTTTGTATTGTGTTGTATATTTTGGAGACAAAAAACACTGTTTATTGTCAAATCATGTCTTTTTTATTAATTTTTTAAATGTATATATGTAGATATTAATATTTATTTGTTTGTGGAAAGATTAAATTATTTAATACATTATTATATATATATGTTTTGTTTAGTTTTATTGAGGAGTGGGCCAAAAACCCCAAAACACCAAGATATGGTGTTTTGCGGCTAAAACAAACATGTTTTGTTTTTGGGCCATCTTGGAGATGGCCCAAAAATGAAACCAAACACATGGCACCTGTTTTATCCCTTCTCCATATGAAATCCACCTTTCATGCCTAAATTCGAAGCAATCTTTACCCCATACATTTTCCATTCTTCGTGTTGAATAAAAAGCAACTATGACATTTGTATTCTGATTGAGGTAATTGCCACTAGGGAGAGTATCAGGTTTGGATGGAGATTTCCGCTCTAAAGTTTGCATGGAGGTAAACTAGCTTCTGGGACTCTTGTACGTTGAAAACCCTCCATTTTCGGTCCCCGAAAAGGGTCTCAATGAGGAATCTTATTTTCTATTGATGGGTTTGCAGAAATTAACCAGAAAAGCCATGTGAGAGTAGTGGTTGAGGTGTGTGAGTGCAGAAATGCGTATAGGACACTAGCTATCAAGTAGTATAAAAGATATCGAATTCACGAGAATTTAGCGAACTAATTACCACAACTGTAACTAACCCCTAATTATTTGGACAATCGAAAAGTTTGGATGGTTTAGTAACTACGAAAAATCAATAAAGATAACTACAATAGATTAACACGTCGAAGAAAAATGCAATTTGGATAAGGTGCTACGGCTATAGGTCCACCTAGTCGATACAATGAATGCAATATTAACGGATTAATCGAATAAACGAGTATTTTCACATACTGAGGCTTTTTCTAATTTAATCCGATATACTCTTTGAGTTATACCAAACCTATTACTATCAAAGAATTAGTGGATATCTCCTTTCTAAAACTTGTGACAATAATGCATTAGTATATGTCAAAAACCTAGGTAACCAGATGGATCATGCCTATATATGTCTACATATCATTCAATCCACACTAAATTATTCTATCCACTATGTTAAATTCCCTCTCGGTTTATCAACACAATTAATAAAATCTAAGAGGTGATCAAGCTTGCAAATAATAGCAACAAACTCAACAATTCATGGATATGTGAAAAAACAAAATAGATTAATCCGAAAACACTTAAAACATTGTATCAATTAGGTTTTCATAAGCCCTAGCACAAAATAAATTAGTTCATCCTAACTAGAACTAAAGCTAAGGAGAAAGATTGAGAAAAACTCATGTAATAGAAGATCGGCTAGATGGTCGCCACTCCAATGCTGGATCCGTCTTCACGTGCTCCTCGTTGTTGTCTTCCTTTGCTCCTAAATGTGGATTCTGTATTTTTCTTTTCTCTGCAAATTTTTGCTGAAAATCGAATCCCCATATTTTCTTCTTCCCCTCCTTTTATAATAAGTCCTAATTATGGTAGGAAAGGAAAAGGATTCTACCTACCATGAAACTCTTTTTCCTTCCCGAATCCTTTCATTACCAAACTTCTAGAGCTAATTGCAAATGGAATAAAATTATTCTCATATTGCAGAAAATCAGAATCACAGATCAATCCATCTGTAATTTTTTCCCAGCGCATGTATGATAACCCATGGGTCACGGGCTAGGTTGTTCGCGCTTCTGTCCAGTGGATTTCTGATGACCCGTGGGTCACGGGCATGTTTTGGCATATTTCTTAGCTTTTTCTCCACATTTAAGCTATTTGCTTGCATTTGTCTTTTGTCCACGAGAAGCTCCTAAAATGTCACAAATGCAACCAAGAACAAGCATCATATCCAGAGAAAAATGGATGTAAACAATGAAATACGTCATATAATTTCCTCTAATCAAACACCCCCACACTTAAGCCATGCTTGTCCTCAAGCATGTAGCAGTCTCATTCAAAAACAACCCCCCCCCCCCCCGTTAATGCATTCCCGTCAAGGTGTAAGTAACAATAAACTTCATAGTACAAATTCGCACAAGCCACACAATGAAACAACTATCTCAACAATCTATTCGGAATCAAAATGTAAAAGTGAGTTAACACCCTCACTCAAGATTCACTAAGTACGCTCGAAGTGTTTAAGGGTGAAGAACAACTCTCAAGTCATGCTCTAACAAGGTTTTGCCATACGCTTGCTCTTATATCACATCTCCACCGCTTGAAGTGAGTTAGAAGAGAGAATCAAAGGGTCTTTTTCGGGTTGTAATAGGGCTTTATGCAAAGGTAGAAAGCAAATTAGAATGAAAGAAGGGTTCTATAGGGTTAAATGAATTGGGTGACATTGCTCGAATATTTTTGTACACTACGAATGCAACATCGAGGCAAAACCTCACACCAGCTCAAAAATTCACGACTATACGGCAGTGTTCCTGGCCATGTAACTCACAGGAATGAGTGCAAGGCCCAGAACACAACCATTTATGTGGAAGTGTTGCTCAATGTATCTGAGCTATTTTTCAAATCCTGCAAGTGGCGACTACCTGTAGAGTTTGTGAACGATTAAGACCAAGTAGCCTATTTCTAACCTGATCTATCACAAGAAATGCAAGAATCAAATAACGATTAAGCCCAAGCAGCTACATTGTAACCACAAGCTAGTATTTAGTGCATACAGAAAGTAACTCATATAGCAACATCCATCTAAGTAGTTTGCTCAAATTCCTTTTATCAAAGCATCATTGTCCTTAATACATTTTTGATTGCTTGCAGTCTTTGTTTCAATTCAAACTAGTATAAGTCAAGTAAGGTTCATTTTGATTCTTGATTCCAGGCAATTTCTCTCATTGAATTAAACCAACAAATTGCAGAGGATCAAATCTAAAATTTGAGCCCTAAATCACCTGGTTTCAAGTACCATGTGCCGTAATCCGCCAGGAAAAGTGTATATGTTTATACGGTTCTTATATACAGAGAATAAATTCCCAACTCTGTGTTCACTTAGGCTTTGTTTGTTTTCATTTTCAACTTGTTTCTGAGAAGCGAGAAAACAAAACCAAACATAACATTACTCAAAACACTTTTACTGGCTGTTTTGGCTCGTTCTCCCATATATACATACATCCACCTACAAATAAATAAATATTATTATATACATATATACATTTATAAAACTATATGAAAGAGACATGATTTGACAATGAACAGTATTTTTTGTCTCCCAATATACAACACAATACATACAAAAAAATAAATATTATTATATACATATATACATATATAAAAATATATAAAAGAGACCTGATTTGACAATAGACAGTGTTTTTTATCTCCCAATATACAACACAATACATACAATATATTTTTTATACTATTTAAAATTAACTCAAAAAATAAATCCAAACATACATTATATCTCTAACACACACTTATTTATCTTTATTTTTCTCTGTCTATCTCCACAAAATAAACAAAATATTTCAAAAATAAAACCAAACACAAGGTTAATCTTCTAGGTCGAAAGACTCCTTTTGCCACAACCATAGGTTCAGATTCCACATTCCTAAGCAAAGTTATTCTCAAAAGCAATACAAAAACATTCAAGCAAAAGCAATTAATTTCCTATTGAATTGTCCCCAAAAAGGTTTCGCTAATTTCTATTTAAGTGTTGACCTACAAGTTCTGCAAAATACTGAGTATTAATTATGTCTTGTTTGATTTCATTTCATTTTTCATTTTCAACACTGAAACAATAATGAAGGTGAAAATATATTTGTTTATATGTATTCTCACTAGAAATTTTATATTATCATTCTCATCTCAATAGTTACCTTTTTATTTTTTACACACATATACGTTTTTTGTCCATCATTAATTTTATAAACTAATAATAAATTTTTTTCATTATGCTTTGACTTGACATACTAACAATTTTAAATCAATATAAAATATAATTATCCATTTCATTTAAATAAAAAAAATATATTTGATTTGACAACACTAACAATAAAAAATAGAAAACTAGCATTTTAGTAAATTTAATTTGACATCACTAACATAAAACACAATGTCATCAACTAATTAAAACACATTTTTAATTCATAGATATAGAAGGAAATTCATAGAACAAATTTTCTAACTTCTGCCAATTTGGATCATGAACACAATGAAAACCCACCAAAATAAATAAATAGGTAAGCTGGGAGAAGCAAGAGAAACTGGTTGTACTATACCTTGGAGTACTGGATATCCAAAGATAATATGCCAGGTTTATTGGTTTTATGAAGAGGATTTACAATGAGTTGAGTGTCTCTCTCCACAGCATCGCCATCAATAGGAGCCAGTGTACAAGGTATCTGGTAGAATACATACTTATATGAAAGGCTAAATAGCATAAAATCTCCTCGTATTTTGAAAATTCAGCAAAAAAACTCCCTTATATTTTAAAAATAGGCTAAATCTCCCATCTGTTTTCTTAAATGTAACTCAATTGTCCTATTCCGTCAAGTGTAACTAACGCCGTTAATTTTTTTACAAAGTGACAATTATGCCCTTACTTATTATATCTTATTCTTTATTTGATGACCGTTGGATCTTTTTGAATGAATAAAACTGTTGGATCTGATTAGTTCATTTTAACCGTTGGATCTAAAAAATTGAAGGTCCAAATTTAACAAATTTATAAATTTATATTATATGCAAATATAAAAATTAAATAATTATTATTTAATATAAATTTAATAAAAATTAAACCTTACCCCCACTCACCCACCCACCCGCCTACCCCATCTCCCCACCCCCGCCGCCGCGTGCCCCCCTCCCCCGCACCGCCGCCTACTCCCCCTCCCCCCACACCCGACCACCCGCAGTGGGAGGCGACGACGATGCCGCCTCCGCAGAGAGGGGTGTCATGACCTTAAGTGGAAGAAGAAGATGCAATTTGGGCCACTCATCTGGGATCAAATTGGACCGTCAGATCAAGGGCAAAAGCGAAGGGCTCGACGACATCGTTTTCACTAAAGAGGGGGCCCAACCTGGAAAGCAATACGACAACGTTTAGACTCAACAATCCAACGACCAGAATATAAAGCATCCAACGGTTCCAAGCACATCTTCATCACTGCCACGCATTTCCACCATGGCTGAAGCATCTTTCAGTCCCACTTCCATTCTATTACTACTCTTTCAGTATTTTCCATTTAATTAAATAGGTGTTAGTTATGGGCAGCTAGGGTTTGTTAGGATTTCTGCACTATAAATATTACCCCTGTAATCAAACAAAGGCAAGCAATGAATAGAACCTTTTCCAGTTATACCTTAGGCAACCTTCTCTGTCTCTCTTTAGTTCTTCTTAACATAGGAAAATTCTGACATTTGGTATCCAGAGCCAAGCCTTCCTCGGCCGCTCTGAGCTCCAATGGCGGATGGCACTCGCCTGAAAGAAATTATTGATGTATAGAAAAAATTAAAAATGTGGGTTGTGGAAGGAAAATCGAAAAGGCAGGTTAATGAGCAACAAGTGCAGGCTCATTTTGAAAGCATGATGAGCATACAGACAGGTTTACAAAATACGTATTGAGGCCCAGCTCCAAGGATTTATGGAGCAAATGCAGCTACATAACAAAGACAAATCTATATTGGGGGAAGGTCCTACATCACATTCTGACCACTCTACCAACTCACAAATGGATTCTGGCAACTCCTAGGGACGCCCACCATCTATCTCTTACATTGAGTTCCCCAGGTTCAACGGAGATGAGCCCAAGGGATGGATCAGAAAGTGTCATTGGTATTTTGAGGTCGTATACACCATACCAGAAGATCAGAAGATTTCACTGGCTTCCATCTACTTGGAAGGGAAGGCCGAACTATGGTTTCAAGGATGGGTGAACGGAAAATGTACCCCATCATGGCAACATTTTGTTGAATCTGTTTATGAACGATTCGAAGGAGTTGACCCAGGGGCTATGCTGGGCGAGTTCAACACACTGCAGCAAGGTACAGGCACAATTGAGCAATATTTAGAAAGGTTTGAGGAACTCAAGTCCCATGTAATGATATTCCATAGCGATTTTCCGGAATCTTACTATGTTACCTGTTTCTCAATGGGTTAAGGAGGGATATCAAGGGCGCTGTGTTATCCATGAGACCCACAACACTCCATCAAGTTGTAGCCCTCGCAAAAAACTAGGAAGAAACAGTAACCGCCATACTCCAACTAATGAACCCTACAGCCAAACCACTCCCACTCAAATCATTCACTACCCCAAAGCCCAGCTACACCCCACCTCTATCTAAAATTTATCACCCACCACAAAAACCACCCATAAAAAAACCCTTTAGCTAGACCCCCAAACGAAAAATCCTATCCGAAGATGAAATGCAAGATCGCAGGAATAAAAACATGTGTTATAATTGTGATGAGACCTTCAGACCAGTCCACAAGTGTAAGCAGCAATTCATGTACTGCCTTCTGACTGAAGAAGAGGCAACCATGGGAATGGAGGAAGGGGAAAAACCTCAGACCGATGAGAGTGAGGTAGACATGACTATATCCTTAAATGCACTCAGTGGTAACACGGATTTTAACACTTTCAGGGTAAAAGGAAAGGCATATGGACAAGAGCTGCAGGTGCTGATTGATGGTGGTAGCACCTACTGTTTTTTAGACGAGGAAACCACAGAAAGGTAGGGTTGCAGGCTAGAATCTATTGCTCCTATGGTAATCAGTGTTGCAGATGGTAGAAAAATGGTAAGCCAGCTGTATTGCCCAGCATTCAATTGGGAAATACAAGGTAAGGCTTGTTGCTACCCAATCAGGAAACTTACATTGGGAGGATGCCACATGGTTCTAGGAGGCGACTGGTTAAGGCAGTACAGTCCAGCAGAGTTCGATTACCACACAATGACTGTCACCATATCCCAAAATGGTAAGAAGTTAACATTTCAAGCCCTGTCCCAACGCCCTGAATTAATAATTATTTCCGCAAAAAGCATGTCAAAACTGGTGCATGATGGAACCTGTGGTTTTGTGGGGCAACTGCATTCAATATCAGCCACACCATACTATGACACATCACTAACATCAAAAGAGCTAAAACTGCTGCTCGCTGCATATGATGATGTATTTCAGGAACCTCAAGGTTTACCTCCTAACAGAAACATTGAGCACCAGAGTGTTTTGAAAAAGGATGCCATCCCAAAAAGATGCTCCCTTATCGCTACTCATACACGCAGAAAGGGGAAATTGAGACCATTGTGAAGAGTCTGTTCAAGATGGGGTTATCCAGCCCAGCCAAAGTCCGTTTGGCTCACCTGTTTTACTGGTAAAAAAGAAAGACGGTACGTGGCGTATGTGCGTGGACTATCGCTATTTGAATAGCCTTACAGTCAAACATAACTTCCCTATTCCAGTAATTGATTATGGTGCTTGCTATTTTTCAAAAATATACCTACGCTAAGGGTATTTTTAAATACGAATGAGTAAAGAGGATGTCCCTAAAACGAGCTTTGTCACTCATCACGGGCACAAAAGAATAAAGGAGGTTTAAATAGCAAGATTAGATTTAGTGGGTTGTCCTATAATTACATAGAGATCAATGCCACATTGTTGTAGAAATTATATGTCTCTTTTTCCTTTGTTGTGAAAGAATAGTATTACAATGAATTCAAGTTGGATGAATAACTGTTCAAAGGTGATATGCTTGAGCCCACACTCACTACCAGGCTCAAGAGGAAAATTAAGAAACCGGCCCGTCTATTGGACTAGCAACTTACTTCTGAAGTCCAACAACTCTTTCACTTAAAATATTATGTAAGGCCTAAGGACCCTTCTATTAGCTATTTTCATGAAGTGGATTGATTCCACCTAGGAGAGAATCTACGGTTGAGATTAGGGGAGTTTGTTATTTGAATGTGCAAGTGGGCAATGAAACAGTACAGAGAAATGAATTAATTCAGTAAAAGAAAGTTTCCTTTTTTGTCTTGTTCCACAAGTCGCCGGTAATGGAGCTCCGACCTAATTTTCCTCATCCTTATCATTTTGGTGCTCTTGTTTCGATCCTTCCTCCCAACGATGCAAACGCAAAAATCTTTGATGGAGTTCCAACAACTTCAGGAATCTGTCGCATCCCTTACAGCGGTTGTCCAGGACTTGCGAGCCACCATGGATGAACGGCACGAAGCCACCTTCGCCGCCATCACTGCCCTCCATATTCAACAGTCCCCATCACCCCCATCACCCTTGCCAGTAGCCCCTAAGCCTTCCTATACACCACCAACCCCCAATTTCCCTGCGCCTCCTAAACTTCATTTGCTGTTGTTCGATGGCTTCAACCCCCTTGATTGGATTTTTCAGGCAGATCAATTCTTTAACTATTATGCAATTGACAAGGAGCAACGTCTGCACCGGGTCGCTTGCTATATGACGGGACATGCTTTGGGTTGGTTCAAGTGGATGCATTCCAATCACCTTATCTCGACTTGGGATGCCTTCATCCGAGCTTGGAGCTGCGTTTTGGCCCTTCTTTGTACGAAAACCATCGTCAGGCTTTGTTCAAGGTGAGCCAAACCAGCTCCCTTGATGAATACCAGCTTGAGTTTGAGAGGGCTTGTAATAGGGTGGTGGGTTTGTCCCCGGAAGCCATTTTGGATTGTTATTTGTCGGGACTCCGCCCGGCCATTTAGCGTGAAATGGTGGTTCTTCATCCCACGACCATCTCCAGGCTATCGGATTGGCTAAGCTCATTGATTCCAAGCTCAAGGACCAACCATTTTTAGCCAGGCCGATTTCTACCGCACTTACACAGGCGCGTCCGCCGCCCCGGACAACACAACCTTTTGGGCCTCCTACTGTGCAGCGCCCCGCCCTACCTGTGGCACCTCGCCCTTCGCTTCCTATCCGCCACCTCTTCCCGGAGGAAATGCAGGCCCGACGTGCAAAAGGGCTATGTTTCAATTGCGACGAACTATTTCGCCCGAGCCATCGTTGTCATCTGTTCCTTTTGCTGGTGGCCGACGATGACCCTCCTGATTCGTGTGATGCGTAGAATACCCCCCTACTGTGTTGTTGGTAGAGGACCTTGCTCCCTTGATCCCTGTTGCGGACTGGCCCCCTACTCTAGAAGGTGTCTCCCATTTCCATCTTTCGGCGGATGCCATTTCCAGGCCTTTGTCACCACGCACCTTGCGGCTGAGGGCTATGATGAAGGGGCATTTGGTTTCCATCATGGTTGATTCGGGCAGCTCGCCCAACATTTTGCAGCCGCGAGTCCCTCACTTCCTCCGCCTTTCTATTCACCCACTCCCAACATTCTCTGTGATGGTTGGTAATGGCGCTTCCATCCCCTGTTCAGGTTTTTGCCCGGATGTTTCCATCTCCATGCAACAATATTCAGTCGTCATCCCCTTCTATTTGTTGCCTATTTATGAGGCCCAGGTGGTTTTGGAGGTGCAATGGCTGCGCACCCTTGGTCCCTTCGTATCGGACTTTGTTGTGCCCTCCATGCATTTCTACCATAACGGACAACTAATCAGCCTTTCCAGCGAGTCCCCCACACTGCCGTGGGAGGCTACGGTACATCAGCTGCATAGGCGTTTGTCTTCCAATGCTGTGGCTTCACTTCACGCCATCACCTTTAGCTTTTCGGAACTATAGTCGGAGGGCGTTTCTGAGCAATTATCCGAAGGTGACCACAGTAAGTTGATTTCTTTTCCCCCGGATTTATCCACTTTACTATTGCACTACATGGCTATTTTCGCAGTTCCTCATGGCTTACCACCCAGCCGGCAGCATGACCACCGAATTCACACAGTTCCGAATGCACAACCGGTGAATGTTAGGCCTTATCGCTATCCACTCTCCCAAAAGGAAGCCATGGCCGAATTGGTTTTGGAAATGTTACGAGAAGGCATCATTTGCCCAAGCACTAGTCCGTATTCATCCCCTGTCATTTTGGTTAAGAAAAAGAATGGTTCTTGGAGCTTTTGCCCCGATTATAGGGCCTTTAATGCTATTACGATCAAAGATCGGTTTCCCATACCCACTATTGATAAATTGCTTGATGAGTTACCGGGTGCCGGATTTTTTTCTAAAGTGGATTTACGTTCAGGTTATCATCAAATCCGGATGTTCCCGGCAGACATACACAAAACGTCTTTTCGAGCGGTAGATGGGCATTATGAATTCTTGGTTATGCCTTTCGGCCTTTCTAATGCACGGTCCACTTTCCAATCAGCCATGAATGATCTACTCCGTCCTTATTTACGTAAGTTCATTGCTGCTTTCTTTGATGATATTTGAATTTATAGCACCACTTGGATGGACCACTTGCGGCATTTAGGCCTGATTCTGGACTTACTGCTTTCCCACAGGTTTTATGCCCAAACTCTCAAAGTGCACATTTGGGGTTACAGAGGTAAATTATTTAGGCCATGTAATTTCGACCCATGGGGTCAGCCCGGAGACTGATAAATTGCAGGCAATTCTTAACTGGCCTACTCCTACCTGCATCACGGCACTTCGAGCCTTCCCGTGCCTAATGGGTTTTTACAGAAAGTTTGTACTGAATTATGCCACAATTGTCGGCCCCTTAACGGATCTCCTCAAGGCAGGCCCATTTCACTGGACTAAGGACACGAACGATGCCTTTCTGGCTCTGAAGACAGCCTTGACTTCACTTTCTGTGCTCGCTTTGCCGAATTTCAACCAGCTTTTTGACGTCACGACGAATGCTTCGTCGGTGCCGGTGGGAGCGGTGCTCTCCCAGGGTGGCAAATCAATTGCCTATTTGTTAGAATAGGTGATCAGAAAGCCAATAGGCTTGGCGTTTTGTAACCTATTTGACAACTTGATGAAATATAATATTATGTGATGAATAAAATGAGTGTTTCGTCACCAATGGGACCTTCTTTGTTGTGCTAACTTTACATATGTTAAAAATGGTGTTTTACTTATATCACCGCAAAGCCCACAGACCACGATTAACAACTCATGCAGTTGGGCCACGCATTGGATAGTAGTCATGAAACCAACTGATTGAGAGTTGGGTCTGAAATGTTCCAAGTCGAGGACCTCGAGACAGGGCATCGAGAGTCCTATGGAGACTTGTATCAAGAGTCGTGTTCATTGGATGAGTGCCGTGTTTCATCGGCGACAGGCGTGGGACGCCTACACGATCTTGATAGGTTGGTCGACTAGGGTCGAGCCAGTTGGACTGACTCGCGAGGATCATCATATGGAAGCCTCGGAGGCTTGGTCGGTATGATTGAATTTCCCCGGTTCTGATAGTACGGGAGTAGTCCTCAGACTTGAGGAACCATGGCAGTCGCGTGCACAGGACGGCTGTATCTTGGATCTGGCGAGAGGTGATCATTCTGTAAGATGATCATTATAAGCCTTGTCCAGTGCAGTTGGAATGTGTAGCGAGGACGATGGGTTTCAAGAAGAGGATCCGTCCCCTGTCAGGATGTGACAGAGGTATCTCCTATGCACTCGGAGACATGCCCATGCTGTTTAAAGCTGTAGCTGAAAGAAATTGGTAGATCGTTCCGGGAATTGCGCGAATGCGGAAGCGCGATAAAAATAAACATACAAAGATTAAAGCATGCTTTTAAATTTAAAAGTACACGCTCAAGGGGTGTGCCCTTGAGGTTCCCGGGCGTTCGGTGTATCTCATGATCATATAACGTGTAAAGAAATCATGGAGGCCATAGAGTTGAAAATTAAAGAGGGACGAAAAAGTAAAACGAGACCTACCCGTTGTCGTTTTCGTCTTCAATGGCTACTCGCGTTGTTCCCCGTTTTGCACCGAGATCTCGTTCTTGAGACCCTCCAAATCGTGACACACGATCCACCCACGTATCTTGCACGTCGTGCTAGCAACGAACAAGTGTATAATTTTGGAGTGGATGAATCAACAACACGTTATCAATTAACGGTATTGATTCATCTAAGTTCTAATGTTCCAAGAACAAAAGAACTAAGAGAAATATTTTCTTGTAGAGAGAGAGGGGCGGACGAGAGGTGAGGAGGGGAGAGATGAGTGTGTGTTGTGTGTGTTTTCAAGAATCATCCTCCATCAATTGTTGGAGGCTAGAGGTTTATATAGAGGAGGAGTTTAATCCTCTTTAAACTCCAACTCTAAGAACTCTAATTTGACTAGGGTTTTGACCTAGTCAAAGTCCTAGTCAAACTAGTGTTTGACCTAGTCAAACGAATCCTAGCCTTCCATCTCCCCTTTCCATCTCAACCGTTGATTTAATTTAATGGAATATTTAAATCCCATTAAATATTCCAAAAGGCTAAAAGAATAAATATAATATAATAAATATTAATATTTATTCTAAGCCCATTAAATCAACCCTTTAATAAATCATATTTATTAATTTAATTCCCTTTATCAAATAGAAGGAATTAATTTCTCCAAGAAAAATAAAGGACCCGATTAAATCTAATTTAATCATTCCTTTAATCCAATATTTAATCCCAAATTAAATATTAAGTGTGTGTGGATAGTGTGTGACTCTTTAGGTTCACCATTCAGCTAGACTTGGTCGGATTCCTAGAATCCGCCCGTTACCATCTAGCAACGGTCCATGGCACTAGAGACTATGTGAAATAATTGGGGATGAACATTTAGGTTCTAACAGTACACTTGTCCTTCTGTCTTCGGTCTCATCACTTAGGGTCTAGGGCACGGAAAATGCAGGTACCCATTTTGGACCTAAGTGTCGGTTTGTCCTTACTAAACGTCGCAAGGGAAACCTTCCCTTCTGTTCAGTTACTGTGGGCACAGATTTCAGGGACAAGACACAGAGCATACATGAGACTCAACTGTCAATACCTCATGACAGGAGACAGATCCTTTCTTGGAAACTACTGTCACTTTGTACACCCGAGCTGCACTAGACATGGATTATGACTACTCAAGAGTATTTTGGCAATCTCTCACCATATCTAAGATACAGACCTGATGCACAGGTAAACTCAGCAGTTCCTCAAGTCAAAGGACTTGGCCTGTACCGTTGGAACCGGGAATACACGTCATACCTTGCTGACCATACTCAAGGTCCTCCGTAAGACGGTTCCCGCGAGTCACAGTCAACTGCTTCCTAGCATGTTGACCCACTAACACTGCTTAGACGACCTTCGTCACCCGTCGATGAAATACGACAGCAGATGCTTAGTGCAAGTCTCAAAGGGAATCCCGGTACCCATTTTCGGGATTCCTTGACTTGGAGATTTCCGGACTGATTCGGTAAGACTGATTTCATGGACATACCTCCAAGCGTAGTCCCAGTCCCCGAAATCGTTTCTCAGTCCGTGGGCTTTGTTTGCATAGTGAACAGAAATGTAAATGCAGATAAGTGAACGTAAACAAAGTATTGCCATATGAATTTTCACTTCTTTATTCATAAATGTTTTATCAAATACCAAAGAATTGTCTAGACATAGGTTACATATTCCTGCCAAAATTGGCTTACATGGTCACCTATTCTAACAGTAGCCATAGTGGTTGGTCGAACAGGAAATTGTTTCCTGTGTTGACGCAATGAGGCATGCGTAGTCTCGAGTATTAAGCATATATGCCTAGTCAACGATGAGAACCGACGCCCTAGACTGAGAAGGTTGAGAGATTGACTTGGAGTCAATCTTTGAAGGATAAATAAGTAATTGGATTACTTAAGGGATTGTCCATTGGATGGACGGGCCGATATTGATTAAACAAGGAAAGTCGAGACGTTGAATCTTTTATTGGATTGAAAGATCAAACGGGAATCATTTAAGTGGACATTAAATTAAATTAATTTTAGGTTCGTCGTAATTGAATTACGGTAAAATTCGTCCCGTAAATTTTGACTCGAGAGGAGAATTAATTCCTATTTTGGAATAGGAAGAAGTTGGACTTCTTTCCTAATTGAGCATGGCCGAAAATGCTCCCTTGGAGGAAGCAAAATTCAACCATGTTGCATGCTAGGTGGTGGTTGACTTGTCTCTTTTGGTAAGAGACTAATCAACTCCAATCAAGCCCTTTCCTTTTGCTATGATTTGATCATACCTTAAAAGTGAAGGACGAGCGGATCCGCCCAGGAGCGCAAGCGAAAGCGAGAAAGCGAGTTATGGTGCGTACATTTAAATCTAATTTAAATAAACAAATCCCAAGGGGTGTACCCTTGGATGCTCAACCGGCGTTCGATGTAGGATGTGTATGTTAGAATAGGTGACCATGTAAGCCAATTTTTGCAGGAATATGTAACCTATGTCTAGACAATTTTTTGGTATTTGATAAAAATATTTATGAATAAAGAAGTGAAAATTCATATGGCAATACTTTATTTACGTTCACTTATATCTGAATTTACATTTCTGTTCACTACGCAAACAAAGCCCACAGACTGAGAAATGATTTCGGGGACTGGGACTACGCTTGGAGGTAGGTCCATGAAATCAGTCTTACCAAATCAGTTCGAAAATCTCCAAGTCAAGGAATCCCAAAAATGGGTATTGGGATTCCCTTTGAGACTTGCACTAAGCATCTACTGTCGTATTTCATCGACGGGTGACGAAGATCGTCTAAGCAGTGTTAGTGGGTCAGCATGCTAGGAAGCAGCTGACTGAGGTGACTCGCGGGAAACCGTCTTACAGAGGACCTTAAGTATGGTCAGCAAGGTATGACGTGTATTCCCGTTCCAACGGTACAGGCCAAGTCCTTTGACTTGAGGAACTGCTGAGTTTACCTGTGCATCAGGTCTGTATCTTAGATATGGTGAGAGATTGCCAAAATACTCTTGAGTAGTCATAAGCCATGTCTAGTGCAGCTCGGGTGTACAGAGTGACAGTAGTTTCCAAGAAAGGATCTGTCTCCTGTCAAAAGGTATTGACAGTTGAGTCTCATGTATGCTCTGTGTCTTGTCCCTGAAATCTGTGGCCACAGTAACTGAACAAAAGGGAAAGGTTTCCCTTGCGGCGTTTAGTAAGGACAGACCGACACTTAGGTCCAAAATGGGTACCTGCTTTTTCCGTGCCCTAGACTCTAAGTGATGAGACCGAAGACAGAATGACGACTGTACTGTTAGAACCTAAATGTTCATTCCCCAATATTTCACCTAGTCTCTAGTGCCATGAACCGTTGCTAGATGGCCACCCATGGTAACGGACGGATTCTAGGAATCCGACCAAGTCTAGCTGAATGGTGAACCTAAAGAGTCACACACTATCCACACACACTTAGTATTTAATTTGGAATTAAATATTGGAGTAAAGGAATGATTAAATTAGATTTAAATCGGGTCCTATATTTTCTTGGAGAAATTAATTCCTTCTATCGGATAAAGGGAATTAAATTAATAAATAGGATTTATTAAAGGGTTGATTTAATGGACTAAGAATAAATATTAATATTATTTATTATATTATATTTATTCTTTTAGCCTTTTGGAATATTTAATGGGATTTAAATATTCCATTAAATTAAAATCAACGGTTGAGATGGAAAGGGGAGATGGAAGGCTAGGATTTGTTTGACTAGGTCAAACACTAGTTTGACTAGGACTTTGACTTGGTCAAAATCCTAGTCAAATTAGAGTTCTTAGAGTAGGAGTTTTACGAGGATTAAAACTCCTCCTCTATAAATACCTCTAGCTTCCAACCTTTTGTAGGATGATGATTCTTGAAATCACACACACAACACACACTCTCCCCTCTCCTTACCTCTCGTCCGCCCCCTCTCTCTCTCTACAAGAAAATTACTTCTTATTCTTTTTGTTCAAGGAACAATATTAGAACTAAGGAAGATTAGTCCCGTTAATTCATAACGTGTGATTGATCTATCCTCTCCAAAAATACTTGTTTCGTTGCTAGCACGACGTGCAAGATACGTGGTTGGATTGTGTGTCACCAAACCCTAGCTTCCCTGGGGTTTAGATCTAGAATAAATAAGGACGATTTGGAGGGTCTCAAGAACGAGATCTCGGTGCAAAACGGGGAACAACGCGAGTAGCCGTTGAAAACGAAAACGACAACGGGTAGGTCTCGTTTTATTTTTTCGTCCCTCTTTATTTTTCAACTCTATGGCCTACATGATTTTTTTACATGTTATATGATCATGAGATACACCGAACGCCCGGGAACCTCAAGGGCACACCCTTTGAGCGTGTTCTTTTAAATTAAAAGCATGCTTTAATTTTTGTATTTTTATTTTTATCGCGCTTCCGCATTCGCGCAATTCCCGGGACGATCCACCGATTTCTTTCAGTGTAAATAGTAGAACATATATTTAAACACATGGGGCATAGATGTATATTAAATCAATCAAAGCATAGTAAAACCATTACCTTTGATTGTTTAGCGTGTGCTCTCGGCTACTTGCGTTGTTCCTTCTCCGGAATGCTCACGAAATCCAAACGTATGGATTCTCCAAAGGTGATCCACACCACACCGGAAGAAACGCACGTTCTTCTTGCTAGAAAAGAACGGGTTTAAGAAGGAATTGGTTTAAGAGAAGAACACTATGAATTAGTGCTCTTTTAAACTTACTTTGTTCTTCCTCTTGATTCAAAACCAAGTGAAGAACACAAGTGAAAAAGGGGGAAAAAAAACCGTGAGTTAGTGAGGGAGAGGAGATCCGATTTTTGTCTTCTCTTTTTCCTAGAAAAAGATGAACAATGAATCACTTATACTTGGTGTTGTATATTCTCATATGTATACATAATTAATGTGATTATTCGAATGTGTCTAGGTTCATCCAAGGATGTCTAGATTCATTCCAATCAATCACCATCAATTTTTCAATCAAGCCTACCAAAATTTATGGTATGATCAAATCATACCAAAAGGGAAGAGCTTGATTGGAGTTGATTTTGTCTCTTTCCAAAAGAGATAAGGCAACATACCACCTAGCATGAAACATGGCTGATTTTGCTTCCTCCAAGGGAGCATCTCGGCCATGTTTAATTAAGGGAAGAAGCCCAACTTCTTCCTATTCCAAAATAGGAAGTATTTCTCCTCTCGGGTAAAATTTAATGGACCGGATTTTGTTGTAATCCAATTACGACGAATCCAACATTAAATCCAATTTAATGTCCATTTAAATTATTCCCGTTGATCTTTTAATCCAATTAAAAGATCCAACGTCTCAATTTTCCATATTTAATCGAAAAATTCAATTTACCAATTAAACAAAGGCCCGATACAATATCGGTCCGTCCATCCAATGGACTTTCCCTTAAGTAATCCAATTACGTATTTATCCTTCGAGATTAACTCCAAGTCAATCTTTTAACCTTCTCGGTGATTTGTGTGTGACCCTTTAGGTTCACCCTCAGCTAGACTTGGGCCCGTGTCCCAAAAGGGCCCGTTACCATGGGTGGCCGTCTAGCAACGGTCCATGGCACTAGAGACTAGGTGAATTGGCATGAACATTTAGGCGCCGATTCCGTACGGGTACGATCCTTCCGTCTACCGTCTCCTGGCCTTAGTCACGATATGGAATTGGGCGTCGGTTCCCATCCTTGACTAGGCATCTATGCTCAATACTCGAGACCACGTATGCTTCATTGCATCGACGCAGGAAACCATTCCCTGTTTGACCAACCATTGTGGCCACAGCTTTAAACAGCATGAACGTGTCTCTGAGTGCATAGGAGATACCTATGTCACATACTGACAGGGGACGGATCCTCTTCTTGTAATCCACCGTCCTCGCTACACATTCCGACTGCATTGGACAAGGCTTATGATGATCATCCTACAGAATGATCACCTCTCGCCAGATCCAAGATACAGCCGTCTTGTGCACGCGATTGCCGTGATTCCTCAAGTCTAAGGATTACTCCTGTACTATCGGAACTGGGGAAATCCAATCATACTGACCAAGCCTCCAAGGCTTCCATATGATGATCCCCTCGAGTCAGTTCAGTCGGCTTGACCCCAGTCGACCAACCCATCAAGATCGTGCAGGCGTCCCACGCCTGTCGCCGATGAAACATGACACTCATCCAATGAACACGACTCTTGACGCAAGTCTCAATAGGACTCTCGATGCCCTGACTCGAGGTCCTCGACTTGGAACGTTTCAGACCTAACTCTTAATCAGTTGGTTTCATGACCATCATTTAATGTGTGGCCCAACTGCACGAGTTGTTATCCATGGTCTGTGGGCTTTGTTGCGATATAAGTTAAGCACCGTTTTAACAAATGTGAAATGAACGCAACAAAGTAAGCACTAGAATTGGTAAATACTCATTTTATTCATCACATAATAATATTACATTTACATCGAGTTGTATAATAGATTACAAATCGCCAAACCTATTGGCTTCCAGGTCACCTATTTTAACAATCTCCCACTTGACCAAAAGCCAATCACCTATTGACCTCAAACCTATCTTATCCAGATGCTGAGTATGGGCAACTTGCGACATGGGCTTAGTAAGTGGATCTGCTATGTTTTTCTGCGGAGCTGACTCGGTCCATCCGAACGTCACCCCTGCTAACCATCTCTCGGAGCAGATGGTAGCGTCTAAGAATATGCTTGGATCGGTGATGAGATCTCGGTTCCTTTGCTTGTGCTATAGCCCCGTTGGTATCGCAGAAGATAACCACTGGCTCAGCGATGCTAGGTACTACACCCAACTCTTGGATATAGCTCTTCATCCAGATCACCTCCTCAGCAGCTTCCGAAGCTGCTATGTATTCAGACTCTGTGGTGGAGTCCGCCGTGGTAGCCTGCTTGGAACTCTTCCAAGCAACCACACCACCATTAAGTCTGAACACATAACCAGATTGAGACTTGGCATCATCATCATCTGACTGGAAGTTAGCATCGCTATAGCCTTCCAGTATCAACTCTCCACCGCCGTAGATCAAGAACATATCCTTAGTCCTTTTCAGGTACATCAGGATAGTCTTGACTGCACTCCAGTGTGCCTCCCCGGCACACGACTGATATCGACTTTGTACGCTCAAAGCGAAAGCCACATCAGGTCTAGTGGACTGAACAACATACTATATGCTGCCTATGGCTGAAGCATAGGGGATGTCCAACATCCGTTTAAGCTCCTCATCAGTCTTAGGAGACTGCTTCTTGGATAACTTAATTCCATGCCTCATAGGAAGGAATCCTCGTTTTGAGTTCTCCATCTTGAATCTCTTCAAGACTTTCTCAAATATACGAGGACTGGGCCATTCCTAACATCCTTCTAGATCGATCCCTGTAGATCTTGATGCCAAGGATGTAGGATGCCTCGCCCATATCCTTCATGGAGAATTGCATTGACAACCAAGTTTTAGTGGTAACCAACATCTTAGCATCATTCCCAATGAGCAAGATGTCATCCACCTAAAGTACTAGAAATGCAACTGAGCTCCCACTGATCTTCTTGTATACACAAGGATCGGACTCGTTCTTGATGAAATCATATCCCCGTATGACTTCATCAAAACGTATGTTCCAGCTTCGGGAAGCTGTTTGAGGCCATAGATGGACCTCTGGAGACGGTAGACCTTCTGCTCTTCTCCAACAGTTGTGAAACCTTCCGGCTGATCCATATAGATCTCTTCCTCTACGAAACCGTTGAGGAAGGCCGTTTTTACGTCCATCTACCATATTTTATAGTCATACCATGCTGCTATGGCAAGCAGTATCCGAATGGACTTGGCCATTGCTACGGGCGAGTAGGTTTCCTCAAAATCGACCCCGGGTCGCTGAGTGTAACCTTTCGCCACAAGCCTAACTTTGAAGGTTGTAACCTCCCCGTCAGCTCCAAGCTTACGTTTGTAGACCCATTTACATCCTACGGGTTTAACCCCTTTGAGTGGGTCTACTAGGGTCCAAACCTGGTTTGTACCCATCGAGTCCATCTCGGATTTCATGGCTTCAAGCCACTTGTCCGAATCGATGTCCGACATCGCTTCTCCATATGTCTTTGGATCATTATCCAACTGAGCGTTCAGGCCTAGAAATCCATACCTATCAGGTGCATGGGATACAATGGCCGACCTATGGAGGACTGGAACAATATCAGTGGGACCACTGGCTCAGATGTCACTGCCGCCTCATGGGGTATCTCACTTGATTCCTCAAGGAGCACCTCATCGCGTCGACTATCCGATTGAAAACCCTTTTTCAAGAACAGTGTGTTTCGCGAGACAAAAACCTTTTGCTCATAGGAATCATAGAAATAATACCCCGCAGTTTCTTTTGGATAGCCGATGAACCTGCATAAACTAGACCTTGAGTCCAGTTTATCTCCCACTAATCTCTTGACATATGCGGGGCAACCCCACACTTTCAAGTATTTGTAGGAGGCAGGCTTGCCATGCCATATCTCATATGGCATTTGGGATACCTTTTTAGATGGCGCCAAGTTCAAAACTTTGGCCGCCGTCTCAAGAGCGTATCCCCAAGAAGAAAGGGGGAGTTTGGTAAAACTCATCATGGATCGTACCATGTCCAACAAGGTCCGATTCCTCCTTTCAGACACACTATTAAGCTGTGGTGTTCCAGGAGGGGTCCACTGAGAAGAGAATCCCATTCTCTTTTAGATAATCAGTAAACTCTCCACTTAAATACTCTCCACCTCGATCCGACTGAAGGGCTTTGATCTTTCGACCGGTTTGGTTCTCTACTTCAAGTCTGTATTCCTTAAACCTTCCAAAGGCTTCAGACTTGTACCTCATCAGGTAAACATAACAATACCGTGAGTGATCATCGATAAAGGTTATGAAGTACGAGTACCCACCTCTAGCCTGAGTATTCAGTGGGCCACAGACATCTGTATGGATCAAATCCAACAGACCACTGGCTAGCGTACTTTGTCCAACAAAGGGTTTCTTGGTCATCTTTCCTTCAGACAGGATTCGCAGGTCGGTATTTGTCCAAATCGTCTATTTCTAGACTCTTTGAGTCCACCAACCTTCTTATCCTATCTTTAGAGATATGACCTAACCTCGCATGCCATATCTGTGCGTTATTATGATCATCGCATTTTCGTTTGTGTTCTGCAGTCATAATCCAATTAGACTGTTGAAGTATGTACAGACCGTTGACCAATGTACCAAGAAGATGAGAAATACCATTTTTTACTAATGAAAAAACCATTTTTATTGATAGTAAATTCATATCCCTCCTTATCAAGGACAAGGATGGAAACAATATTTTGAATCATGCTAGGTACATAAAAGCAGTTGTTCAATACAATCCTAACATGACTACTAATGGCTAACTCTAGTGATCCTACGGCCTCCGCAGCAACGGCCTTGCCATCGCCTAGCCTCAGGATCATCTCATCCTTGATTAGCCTTCTGCTTCTTTGCAGTGCCTGCAAATCATTGCAGATGTGAGCACCACACCCGGTATCCAATACCCATGAAGCATAATTAGTAATCATATTTACTTCAACCACAAACATACCTGGGTTGGAGAGGAGTTGTGGGCACTCTCTCTTCCAATGCCCTTTTCCTTGGCAATGCATGCAGACATCATTTGCCTTGAACCGCTGAGAACTATGGGCCTTCCCTTTCCCTTTGCTCGGTCCAACCGGAGCAACAGGGACGCCCGGAGCATGAGCAGGGGCCCCAACCGTCTTTCCTTTGCCCTTCTTCCTCTTCCAGCGCCCTATCCTCTTGCCATTCGCCTTGGAGGTCGAAGCCTCTCCTATTAATACCGCCGGTGCCGACTTGTGGGTCGTTGCCTCGTATTGGACCAGCATGTTGATCAACTCATGAATAGACTTCTCAAGTCCGTTCATGTTGTAGTTTACAACAAACGGGTCATAGGATGGAGGAAGCGACTGGAGGATCACATCAATGTACGTGTCATTGTTAAGCCCAGCTTTAAGGTCATCGAGTTTCTCCACTAGGGAGAGCATCTTGACCCCATGACTCTGTACAGAAGCTCCTTCAGCAAGCTTGGTGCCAAAGAATGCTTTTGTGGCGGCATATCTAATATGCCTATCGGGAACCGCATAAACCTCGTTCATGCGGAGCATTATGGCGGAGACGTTGTCCAGCCTCTCATACTGCTTCTGGATGTCATTAGACATCGAAGCCAGTATGATACTGTGTACTTTCCGGTTGTCCTTATGCCATTTCTCGAACGTCAAACGTTCTTCTGGCGTGGACCCCTCCGGTAAGTTGCTCGGTGGCGGCTCGTCCAAGACATAGCCTTGGTTCTCGAAACCGAGGACAACGCTCAGGTTTCTCAGCCAGTCCGAGTAGTTCGTTCTGTTGAATTTGTTAGTCTCGAGAATCATGGTTAATGGGTTCTTATACATATCTACATTAATGAAAATGTAAAGCAGAAATTAGCAGATGATGGTAATATTATTGTTCAAGTTGAAAACTTGGTCTTTTAGTCTTTAACCCTCCCACTATTTATACGAAAGTCCGCCACTCTCAAGCGGAGTTTCGGGAAACCATTTCCTAGTGGGCTTGGGATCCACAAGCGTAATCTCCATTCCCCGCTTTTACGATTCACATGAAGAAGACCTCGTGGGAGATATCCAATATCATTCTCATCCAATGAGATTCCCAAGATATTTTGCCTCACCTATTCGCATGGTTCCGAGGACTCCAAGTGAACCATGTTACTCAGTGTTGGGCTCGACCCATCAACCAAATCATGCCTCAAACTGTCGCCCCCCACGACTCGTGAGACAGGAAAACAGCGAGCGCAGTCTTTTTGTTCACAATAATGGTGCAGCTTTCCCCTAGTCCAAGTGTGCCACGACTCGTGAGACCACACTTGGGTAGTGGTAGCTTCCTCACCACATTGCTGTGGATGGAAGGCTCGGACAGATCAAAATACCATTTTGATCCAAGTCTGTCTGGGCCCAATATTTAATTTGGTCCAACCAAATGAGAGTTTGTGTGTGACCGAGACCTCATCACTTTATTGTGTTTTAGCATGCATAAATATCCAATATTTGAAGCGATAAATAAATATGCCGCATGCATAAAACATAGCATACCCCTGTTAGGATGATCACAAGCCCAACCTATGCGACCCACTGAGCCTGCAGTGAGTCTATGGTCTGTCTAGGGTGGTCCTAAATTATTACAATAATAATATACCCATTGTCATTCCAATGGGCCTTGTAGTGCTTCTTGTTTCACGCCTTGATGCTCCTCCTTAGGGTCTCCGACACCAAATGCTTGTTAAAATTAAAAAAACCTTACCAATCCTATCTACTCTCATTACAACTAAAAGTAATACATTGGTAATAATGAAAACAAGCCTTAACATCATGAGGCTGAAAATAAGGGAGATGATAGTCCCAAAAACAAGAGGCACGCAGGCCCCACCCAACAGAAAATAAATGATCAAAACATTCATCCATACATAAGGTTCTAGCGCTCTTGTGATCATCCCATGTTGATTCCATCAACACACATAACATAATTATTCCAAATAATCATGCATTAAATACCAATGGATATTCCAAATACCCAAGTGATGTCCAACATCACAAAAGCATAAACATACAAATCATATGCAAAATTCAAATTTCAAATTTAATGGACATTTTAAAAAATGCATCCAATGCACGTATTAATCC
The DNA here is from genome assembly GCA_034509735.1 of Sesamum alatum. Classification (NCBI taxonomy): domain Eukaryota; kingdom Viridiplantae; phylum Streptophyta; class Magnoliopsida; order Lamiales; family Pedaliaceae; genus Sesamum; species Sesamum alatum. The sequence goes on from JACGWO010000008.1 coordinate 27,041,561, forward strand.
CAAATTAATTAAGCAAATTTAATTCAAGAAATAATGCAATTATTCCAAAATAAAAAATGCAAAATTGACATATTTTCAGAATATTGTGCCAAAAAATACAGAAAACCAAAATTTTTTTCGGAAAAAACGTCGAAAAACAGCACAAAACGGCCCAGCTGTTGTGCCGGCCGGCCACCCACGCGCACAGGGCGGTGCGCGCGCGCGCGCAGGCAGCAAGCCTGCGCACCCTGCGCTCGCGCTCTGTGCCACGCGCTGGCCTCGACCGGCTAAGCACAGCGCGCGCGCAGGCGCTTTCCTGCGCGCGGGCCGCTGCTGTCCGATCTCAAATTTTTTTTTTATTCAACATCCTTTTTCAGCACAATAACAGTAACATTTTTTCTGAATATAAGCATGCAATTTTAGATCCAATCTAATAAAAATAAGCATGCTAAAGTCCATCAAATTCAAACAATCATATTATTCATACATTTATATAATCTAACATGCCAATAAAGCCATAAAAGCAAGTAGATCATGCCAAGCACATCGATCTATGCCCCTTACATCGAACCGGGCTTTGATACCACTTGAAGGACAAGCGGATCCACCCGGAGCGCGAGCGGAAGCAAGAAAGCGAGTTATGGTGCGTAAATTTAAATCTAATTTAAATAAACGAATCCAAGGGGTGTACCCTTGGGTTCTCAACTGGGCGTTCGATGTAGGATGTGTAAATATTAGAAACATATATTTAAACACATAGGGCATAGATGTATATTAAATCAATCAAAGCGTCGTAAAACTGTTACCTTTGATTGTTTAGCGTGTGCTCCCGGCTACTTGCGTTGTTCCTTCTTCAGAATGCTCACGAAATTCAAACGTATGGATTCTCCAAAGGTGATCCACACCACACCGGAAGAAACGCACGTTCTTCTTGCTAGAAAAGAACGGGTTTAAGAAGGAATCGGTGTAAGAGAAGAATACTATGAATTAGTGCTCTCTTAAACTTACTTTGTTCTTCCTCTTGATTCAAAACCAAGTGAAGAACACAAGTGAAAAGGGGGGAGAAAAAAACCGTGAATTAGTGAGGGAGAGGAGATCTGATTTTTGTCTTCTCTTTTTTCCTAGAAAAAAATGAATAATGAATCACTTAGATTTGGTATTATATTCTCATATATATACATAATTAATGTGATTATTGGAATGTGTCTAGGTTCATCCAAGGATGTCTAGATTCATTCCAATCAATCACCATCAATTTTTCAATCAAGTCTACCAACATTTATGGTATGATCAAATCATACCAAAAGGGAAGAGCTTGATTGGAGTTGATTTGTCTCTTTCCAAAAGAGATAAGTCAACATACCACTTAGCATGAAACATGACTGATTTTGCTTCCTCCAAGGGAGCATCTCGGCCATGTTTAATTAAGGGAAGAAGTCCAACTTCTTCCTATTCCAAAATAGGAATTATTTCTCCTCCCGGGTAAAATTTAACGGACCGGATTTTGTCGTAATCCAATTACGACGAACCCAACATTAAATCCAATTTAATCGAAAATCCAATTTACCGATTAAACGAAGGCCCGATACAATATTGGCCCGTCCAGCCAATGGACTTTCCCTTAAGTAATCCAATTACTTATTGATCCTTCGGGATTAACTCCAAGTCAATGTTTTAACCTCCTCGGTGATTTGTGGGTGACCCTTTAGGTTCACCCTCAGCTAGACTTGGGCCCGTGTCCCACAAGGCCCGTTACCATGGGTGGTCGTCTAGCAACGGTCCATGGCACTAGAGACTAGGTGAATTGGCGTGAACATTTAGGCGCCGAGTCCGTACGGGTACGATCCTTTCGTCTACCGTCTCCCGGCCTTAGTCTAGGGTATGGAATTGGGCATCGGTTCCCATCCTTGACTAGGCATCTATGCTTAATACTCGAGACCACGTATGGTTCATTGCGTAGACACAGGAAACCATTCCCTATTCGACCAACCACTGTGGCCACAGCTTTAAACAGCATGAATGTGTCTCTGAGTGCATAGGAGATACCTCTGTCACATACTGACAGAGGACAGATCCTCTTCTTGGAATCCACCGTCCTCGCTACACATTCCGACTGCACTGGACAAGGCTTATGATGATCATCTTACAGAATGATAACCTCTCGCCAGATCCAAGATACAGCTGTCCTGTGCACGCGACTGCCATGATTCCTTAAGTCTGAGGATTACTCCCGTACTATCAGAACCGGGGAAATCCAATCATATCGACCAAGCCTCCAAGGCTTCCATATGATGATCCCCTCGAGTCAGTCCAGTCAGCTTGACCCCAGTCGACCAACCCATCAAGATCGTGCAGGCGTCCCACGCCTGTTGCCGATGAAACACGACACTCATCCAATGAACACGACTCTTGACGCAAGTCTCAATAGGACTCTCGATGCCCTGTCTCGAGGTCCTCGACTTGGAACGTTTAAGACCTAACTCTTAATCAGTTGGTTTCATGACCACCATCCAATGCGTGGCCCAACTGCACGAGTTGTTATCCATGGTCTGTGGGCTTTGTTGCGATATAAGTTAAACATCGTTTTAACAAAAGTGAAATGAGCGCAACAAAGTAAGCACCAGAAGTGATAAATACTCATTTTATTCATCACATAATAATATTACATTTACATCGAGTTGTATAATAGGTTACAAATCGCCAAACCTATTGGCTTTCTGGTCACCTATTCTAACAAAAAGTTGGTAGGCTTGATTGAAGAATTAATAGTGATTGATTGGGATGTATCTAGACATCCATGGATGAACCTAGACACATTCGAATAATCACATTAATTATGTATATATATATTGGTATATACTAGCACCTTATGCATGAGAATCATAATTCATCTTTTCTAGGAAAAGAAGAACAAAAATTCGGCCTCCTCTCTCTCCCAATACTCTCGGCCTCTCTCTTCCTCGCTTACTATTGTTCTTCACTTGATCTTGGATCAAAAGGGAAAGAACAAAGTAGGTTTAACAAGAACACTAATTCATAGTGTTTATCTTCTTAAATCGATTTCTTCATAAACCTGTTTTCTTCTAGCAAGGAGAACGTGAGTTTCTTTCGGTGTGGTGTCGATCACCTTCAGAGAGTTCATACGTTTGAACTTGGTGAAAATTCGAAAGAAGGAACAAAGCTTTTAGCTGTACGCACGTGAAAACTACGAAGGTAACAATTTATTACGCTTTCCATTGTTTTCAATTCATCTATGCCCTATGTATGATACGTGCCTTAGTATTGATACATTCTACATCGAACGCCCGGTTGAACACCTAAAGGTACACCTCTTGGGATTTCGTTTTAATATGCGATTTAATTCATGCTATCATTTGCAATTTTTTGCATTTCTCGCTTCCACTCGCGCTCCCGGGGGATCCGCTTGTCCTTCACTACTTTTAGCAAGAAAATGGGTCCACGTATGGCTGTTCTTGGCTTATGTTCGAGAACTCTTTGCTATTACTGAGGCGGTTAAAAAAGTGGCGAAATATCTGTTGGGGCGCTCCTTCCGCATCTATACCGATCATCACAGTATTAAGGACATGTTCAACCAATCGATCAAAAAACCGGAACAACAACGGTGGCTATCCAAACGCTGGGATGCGACTATGAAATTTTCTACAAACCTGGCAAATGGAACATAGTGGCGGACGCACTCTCTAGGGTGCCCATTGATGCCCAGTTATTAGCCTTGGCAGCTAGCAACCCCTCATCGGACTTGGTTGCCCGATTGCGCACTTTCTACTCCACACATCCTGTTGGCTCTAAATTGCTAAAACGCGCCCAAGCCGCTGATGGTATTTACTCAGAACAGGTTGGATTGGTCCTCGTTAATCACCGCTTATTCATTCCCCCTGAAGCCAACATTCGAACACAGCTGCTGCAAGAGTTTCACTCCACCTCTTTAGGTCTCCATTCAGGAGTTAGGGCGACCCTGAGCCGCCTAGCTGAGACCTTCTACTGGCAAACATGTGAAAAGATGTTACGGACTTCATCCGCAAATGCTCCTCCTATCAACAATCTAAGTACTCCACCCAGGTTCCCTATGGTCTTCTGCAGCTGCTGCCTGTACCGGAGGGTGTTTGGGAGGAGATTTCTATGGATTTCATCACACATCTTCCCCCGTCCCATGGCAAAACAACCATTTGGGTGGTTGTGGACCGCCTCACCAAATTTTCCCATTTCATAGTGCTGCCGACTGGTTTCACTGCTGCCAGTCTTGCTTCCCTGTTCCTTGCAGAAATATATCGCCCGCATGGGCCCCCCGAAGGTTCTTATCAGCGATCGGGATAGAGTTTTTTGTAAGCCACTTTTGGAGGGAGCTTTTCGCTTGATAGGTACTACTCTATCTTTTAGCAGTTCCTATCATCCACAAACGGACGAACAAACAGAGGATCTCAACAGATGCCTTAAAACCTACCTTCGTTGTTTTTTCAGCGAACCTCAGCTCTGGTCCAAGTTTCTCCCTCTTGCCGAGTTCTGGTATAACACTAGTCACCACAGTGCCATTGGCATGACCCTCTTTCAAGCTCTTTACGGCAGGCCGCCGCCAATGATTGCGGGTTAGAGTCCGGGGGCCACCAAAATTGCTTCGCTTGATGACGCCTTACAGCACCGCCAGCACCTCTCGGCCTCTTGAAGGACTACCTAGTCAAGGGCCGCAAAAGAATGGTTCAATACGCCAATGCCCACCGCCAGGAAAATGAATTCGCGAAAGGGGACTGGGTTTACCTTAAAATTGCAGCCTTACCGACAACATTCTGTCCAACACCGCAGTTCTCAAAAAGCTCGCTCGTCGCTATTTCGGGCCCTTCAGAATCCTCCACCGCGTCGGACCTGCGGCATACGAATTGGAACTGCCGGCGGCTTCGCGAATCCATCCAGTATTTCGTGTGTCCCTGCTTCGCCCTTGTCTGGGTACTCCGGCGAACCAGCTTTGTCCCATTCCACAGGGTTTCGACGGTGCGCAACCACCCTCCACTCCGGACAGAGTGCTTGATTTCCGAGGCGACGAAGAGGAGAAGGAAGCTTTGGTAAAATGGGTTAGGTCAATCTGAACTGGAGGCCACTTGGGAGCCTTTCACAACCTTGGCTGCTCGTTTTCCGAATTTACGGCTTGAGGACAAGGCTTTGGCCCATGGGGGAGGCAATGATATGCTTGAGCCCACACTCACTACCAGGCCCAAGAGGAAAATTAAGAAATCGGCCCGTCTATTGAACTAGCAACTTACTTCTGAAGTCCAACAACTCTTTCACTTAAAATATTATGTAAGGCCCAACGGCCCTTCTATTAGCTATTTCCATGAAGTGGACTGATTCCACCTAGGAGAAAATCTACAGTTGAGATTAGGGGAGTTTGTTATTTGAATGTGCTAGTGGGCAATGAAACAATACAGATAAATGAATTAATTTTCAATAAATAAATTTTCCCTTTTTGTCTTGTTCCACAAGTTGCCGGTAACGGAGCTCCGGCCTAATTTTCCTCATCCTTATCAAAAGGTTTATAGTTTGCCAGAAATCATAGCTTGTAAATTAGTCAAATTATGTTATTTTGCAATATTCAGCTGAGGGTTAAAGTAGAAGTTTAATGAGATATGAGCTGTTAAATTTAGATTAGTGTATAAACTCTTTCCTTATACGTAGTTATGAATGTTAATAACCCCCATAAATTAGTAAAAGTAAAATGTTTCAATTTGTCAGTCTCAATATTATCTTCTCCAAACAGTTACTATTAGAGTTTAGAGGAAACTAAGTTGTAATACAACTGTAAATCTAGAAAAAAGATGAATATGATGGGAAGGTCGACAACACACAAGTATGCCCAATATCATACTAATTATGAACTTGCTTCCAGAAGTGGAAGCAGTGAACACATTCAACCCCAATTTTTTCAATAATCCTGCCATGCAGATATTCAATTTGAAAACAAATGCTAAAATTTCTAATTCTGGGCACTACACATTGTTAGAATAGGTGACCATGTAAGCCAATTTTTGGCAGGGATATGTAACCTATGTCTAGACAATTTCAGGTGTTTGATAAAACATTTATGAATAAAGAAGTGAAAATTCATATGGCAATACTGTTTACGTTCACTTATTATCTGCATTTACATTTCTGTTCACTACGCAAACAAAGCCCACGGACTGAGAATCGATTTCGGGGACAGGGACTACGCTGGAGGTAGGTCCATGAAATCAGTCTTACCGAATCAGTCTGGAAATCTCCAAGTCAAGGAATCCCGAAAATGGGTACGGGATTCCCTTTGAGACTTGCACTAAGCATCTGTTGTCGTATTTCATCGACGGGTGACGAAGGTCATCTAAGCAGTGTTAGTGGGTCACCACGCTAGGAAGCAGCTGACGAGGCGACTCGCGGGAACCGTCTTACGGAGGACCTTGAGTATGGTCAGCAAGGTATGACGTGTATTCCCGGTTCCAACGGTACAGGCCAAGTCCTTTGACTTGAGGAACTGCTGAGTTTACCTGTGCATCAGGTCTGTATCTTAGATATGGTGAGAGATTGCCAAAATACTCTTGAGTAGTCATAAGCCATGTCTAGTACAGGTCGGGTGTACAGAAGTGACAGTAGTTTCCAAGAAAGGACCTGTTCCTGTCAAAAGGTATTGACAGTTGAGTCTCATGTATGCTCTCTGTCTTGTCCCTAAAATCTGTGGCCACAGTAACTGAACAGGGGAAGGTTTCCCCTGCGGCGTTATAAGGACAGACCGACACTTTAGGTCCAAAATGGGTACCTGCATTTTTTCGTGCCCTAGACTCTGAGTGATGAGACCGAAGACAGATTAGGACAAGTCACTGTTAGTAGCCTAAATGTTCATCCCCCAATATTTCACCTAGTCTCTAGTGCCATGGACCGTTGCTAGATGGCCACCCATGGTAACGGACGGATTCTAGGAATCCGACCCAAGTCTAGCTGAATGGTGAACCTAAAGAGTCACACACTATCCACATACTTAGTATTTAATTTGGAATTAAATATTGGAGTAAAGGAAATGATTAAATTAGATTTAATCGGGTTCTATATTTTCTTGGAGAAATTAATTCCTTCTATTTGATAAAGGGAATTAACTTAAAAATTGGATTTATTAAGGGAATTGATTTAATGCCTAGAATAAATATTAATATTTATTTATTATATTTATTTGGCCTTTTGGAATATTTATTGAGATTAAATATTCCATTAAATTTAAACCAAGGTTCTGAGATGGAAAGGGAGATGGAAGGCTAGGATTTGTTTGACTAGGTCAAACACTAGTTCTTTTTGATTAGGACTTTGACTAGGTCAAAAATCCTAGTCAAATTAGGGTTCTTAGAGTTGGAGTTAAAGAGGATTTAAACTCCTCCTTGTATAAATACCTCTAGCTTCCAACTATTGGCATGATGATGATTCTTGAAATCACACACACAACACCACACTCCCCCCTCTCCTTACATTCTCGTCCGCCCCTCTCTCTCTTCACTCTCCAAGAAAATTATTTCTTGTTCTTTTGTTCTTGGAACATTTAGAACTAAGGAAGATTAGTCCCGTTAATTCATAACGTGTGATTGATCTATCCTCTCCAAAAATACTTGTTCGGCTAGCACGAGTGCAAGATACGTGGGGTGGACGTGTGTCACGATTTGGAGGGTCTCAAGAACGAGATCTCGGTGCAAATAAGGGAACAACAGTGTAGCATTGAAGACGAAAACGACAATGGGTAGGTCTCGTTTTATTTTTCGTCCCTCCTTATTTTTCAACTCTATGGCCTCCATGATTTCTTTACATGTTATATGATCATGAGATACACTGAACGCCCGGAACCTCAAGGGTACACCCCTTGAGCGTGTTCATTTAAATTAAAAGCATGCTTTAATTTTTGTATGTTTATATTTTATCGCGCTTCCGCATTCGCGCAAATTCCCGGGACGATCCACCGATTTCTTTTCAAGTGGTATCAGAGCCCGGTTCGATGTATAGGCATAGGGTTAATGTGCGTTCTAAGCATGAAACGTGGTATTGGCATGTTTTATATTAAATCTTGATTTTTTCTTGATTTAAGCATGTCGGTTTATTGCTTTTAATTCGGTGAATTTCTGAATGTTGACGGAAAACGAGAAACGACGCAGCCGGCCAGCCGGGAGGGCTGGCCGCGCCCAGCTGCGCGCTGCCGGCAGGCAGACGCGCGCGGCAAGGGAAGCCTGCGCGCGCCCGCCCAGCCGGTCGCACAGGAGGCAGCGTGCAGCCTCCCAGGCTGCGCAGGGCAGCGCCTGCAGGCGCGCGCGCAAGGCTGCGCGCCTGAGTGTCGCGCACGGACGGACTCTGGCAGCGCCGCTAGGCGCGCACGCACGCAGTTGAGGAGTCTACGCGCGCGCCCCCGGCAGGCGTGCCCAGTGCACGTCTGTTGCGCGCACTGCGCACGGCACGACCGACAGCCAGCAGGCCAGCGCGCGCACAAGGCAAGGGAGCCTGCGCGCGCGACGGCCTGCCGGAATGCCAGGCCGCGTAGTGCGCTGCCGGCCAGGCGCGCGTGCACGCATGCAAGGGGCTTGCGCGCGCGCGCCCGGCCAGGCAGCGCCTGCGCGCGCGCAGGGCCGCAGGCTGAGCCTGTTGCCCTGTGGGCCGCTGCCGGCGGCGGGCGCTGCTGCTAGGGTTTTGAAACCCTAGCAGTGTTTTCTTTTATTTTTTAATTATTTTCAGTTTTAATTTTGAATTAATTCTGAAAAATCGTTTTTGGGTTCAATTATGCCTATTTTTCTAAAGACATTATTTTAGGAGTAAAATAAAATTGGATTTGGAATCCCGGGGTTATTTTACTTAAAATAATGAGGAAAGGTTTTCCCTAAAACGAGAAATATTATTACCAATATTTGTGTTTTATTTTCACACGTTATGCACATATTCATTTATTATTTTTGCGATATTCATGATTGGATATCATGTGTTGTTGGTATATTTGTGATTATATGATTGGATCATGTGATTATGTGTGTTGGATGAAAATGGATGAGCACGAGCCCTAGACCGGATGTATGGTTTATTTTTCTATTGGACCTGTGTGCCTCTTTTACTGCTTTCTCCTTCTCTCTTTCTAGTTGCCTTGGAAATAATAAGGCATTCTACCTCCCTCCTTATGTACTTCCCCCCGGGTTTTCGCTGGGGTTTCTATTTCCTTAATATGTAATGAGAGTAGACTAGGAGTGAGGTTTCTATTTTTGTAATTGGTGGAGAAGAAGGAAGGACCACATGGAGAGCCCAGACGGGAGGTCCCTTGGAGTTTTCCATGAAGTGAAGAAAGAGAAAAGAGAGACCAAGGCCCATCAGCATGATGATTGGGTTACTATTAATGTAATATATAGGACCAACCCTAGATTGACCATAGATCCACTGCGGGCTCAGTGGTCGCATAGGATTCGGGCTCGTGATCATCCAACAGGGCGTGCTAGGCTTTAATTTTGCATGTGGTTATGATGATGAATGAATGGGTTGTTATTTATCGTATAACTGCAGTGGATAGTTTATTTACGCATTATGGATGTATGTTGTAATATTTATTTATTTGAGATCTCGTCATTTCTTACTCTCATATTGGTTGGACCAATGTCAAAATATTAGACCCTAAACAAAGTGGACATGAACTCTAGGAGTTTGTCCATGCCTTCCAATCCATGGCATAGTGAGGAAGCTTGCTTTGGGTCAATAGCGTGTCTCACGAGTCGTGCACGTTATTGTACTTAAAGGAAGCTGGCATTATGTCATGAACGAAAAGCGGGCTGCTGCTACCTGTCTCACGAGTCGTGGGGTACCAGTGGGTCTGTGGCTCGGTCGATTGGGTTGGGTCTAACGCCCAACTAACATGATTCGCTTGGAGTCATCGGGATCATGTGAAAGGGTGAGGCAATAATCTTGGGAATCTCGTGGAACGAGAATGGTATGGAATACCTCCCACAGGATCTTTTCCATGCGAATCGTAAAAGCGGGGTATGGGAAAAATCATTGTAGATCCCAAGCCCACTTGGAAAGGATTTCCCGAAAATCACGTTTGAGAGTATCGTGTTTTCGTATAAAATAGTGGAGGATTAAATAACTAAAGTCCATGCATTTAATTATTTTATCAAAACCACTGTCTTTTATTTTCTGCTGATCGCGCGCTTTTTTCTAAAATGTAGATTTTAAAATGTCTAAGAACCCACTTTCCACCATTCTTGAGACAAACAAATTCAATGGAACAAACTACAACGACTGGTTGCGCAATCTCAGGATAGTCCTAGATTACGAGAACCAAGGCTACATCATGGACGAGCCTCTCCCTAGGACCTTACTGGAAGGATCCACGCAAGAAGAACGTGAGACGTTCGAGACTTGGCATAAGGATAACCGGAAGGTCCGTGGCGTCATACTTGCTTCGATGACCAATGAGATTCAGAAGCAATATGAAAGGCTAGACGATGTCCCTTCCATTATGGCTCGCCTTAAGGATTGCTATGCAGTCCCGGACCGGCATACTAGGTATGTCGCGGACCAAGGCGTTCTTTGGAACGAAAATGATAGAAGGATCCTCTGTACAAGAGCACGGGTTAAAATGCTTACCCTGGTGGAAAAGCTCGAGGACCTAAAGGCAGGTCTCGACAATGAAACGTACATAGATGTGATCCTTCAGTCACTCCCACCCTCCTTTGACCAATTTATCGTCAACTACAACATGAACGCACTTGAGAAGGGCATTCATGAGTTGATCAATATGTTGGTTGCAATACGAGGCAACGACTAAGAAGTCCACGCCTTCGGTATTGTTTGGAGGTGCTTCGACTTCTAATACGAAAGGCAAGGGTGCCGGACGTTGGAAGAAGAAGAAAGGGAAGGGAAAGGCCGTCAAAGCAGCTACGAACACTAAGAGTGTTCCCATTGCCAAAGAGGGGAAAGGCAAAGGAAAGGGAAATGGTTGTCTCCAAGCAACAGTCGAAGGCATATGACATATGTATCAACTGCCGTGAAAAGGGCATTGGAAGAGAGAGTGCCCCAAACTCTTCTCGAACCAAGGTATATATGTGATTGAGGTTAATATGGTCACTAGTTCTACCTCTTGGGTATTAGATACCGGCTGTGGAGCTCACATTTGCAATGACTTGCAGGTGTTGAAAAGAAGCAGAAAACTGGGTAGCGGGGACATCTCGGCAGAAGCAGTAGGATCCGCCACTCTACTGATTAGTGATAGTATTAGCATAGATTTAGAGCAAGTTTATTTTGTACCCAGTATGATTAAAAACATCATTTCCATTCCATTGTTGGACAATAATGGTTATGAGTTTAGAATCAATAAAAATTGCTTTTATTTGATTGAGGTGTGGAATTGCTCATCTACTTGGTACATTGCATAACGACTCTATATCTTGCAACAAACGAATATCGTCCTCAATTGCACAACACAAATGAAAATTAGATAATAACGGGAACGCACGACTGTGGCACGCCAGGCTAGGTCACATATCCCAAGATAGGATAAAAAAGGTTGGTAGACTCAAAGAACCTAGAGGTTGGGGACTTGAGCGATCTACCAACTTGTGAATCCTGTCTAAGAGGGAAAATGATCAAGAAGCCCTTTGTAGGACAAAGCAGGCTTTGCCACAGGTCTGTTGACTTGGTCATACAGACGTATGTGGCCACTAAGGACGCAAGCCCAAGGTGGGTTCTCCTACTTCATAACCTCACCAATGATCATTCGCGGTATGGTTATGTTTACCCGATGAGGTACAAGTCTGAAGCTCTTGAGAGTTTTAAAGAATTCAGACTTGAAGTGGAGAACCAAACCAACTGCAAATAAAGTCCTTCGGTCGGACCGAGGCGGTGAGTACCTTAGTACGGAGTTCCTAGATTATCTTAAAAGAACATGTATAATATCAGAATGGACACCTCCAGGAACACCACAGTTAAATGGTGTCTCTGAAAGGAGGAATCGAACCCTGTTTGACATGGTTCGGTCCATGATGAGTTTTACCAAATTGCCCTTATCGTTTTGGGGCTATGCACTAGAAACGGCGGCCAAATTGTTGAATTTAGCGCCTACTATACATTGACCTAAACGCCATATGAGATATGGCACGGCAAGCCTGCATCCTACAACTACTTTTGAAAGTGTGGGGTAGCCCCGCATACGTCAAGAGGTTAGTGGGAGATAAGTTAGAATCTAGGTCTAGCTTATGCAGGTTCGTTGGATGCCCTAAAGAAACTGCGGGTTATTACTTTTATGACCCCTTTGGAAGAAAAGGTGTTTGTTTTCAAGAAATGCAGTATTCTTGGAGCAAGGCTTTCCGGAGGATATCCAACCTGATGAGCTGATCCTTGAGGAATCAAGTGATGGAATCCAGCCATCAGAGGAGGCCGCGGAACCCTCACTTAGAGGATTCAGGATTAACAGCCGAAGGGCTGACCAACCTCGAGATGTCCAACATGCTAGCATGAAGGACAGCCTCAGGAATAGCCAGTCCCGGTTCCTGAACCGCCGGCTCCGATACAGTCAGCACCCACAGTCACCACTGACGTTCCCGTTCTCCGTAGGTCAACTAGAGAGTCCAGACCTCCAGTGAGATATGGCTTTCTAGGTGCGACCGATCTTTTTGGATAGCGATCCTAAGATGTATGGAGAAGCGATGTCTGACATCGACTCCGGGAAATGGCTTGAGGCCATGAAAAGCCGAAATGGACTCCATGAGCGAGAACCAAGTATGGAGTCTTGTAGATCCACGGAAAAGTGTTAAGCCAGTCGGCTGTAAGTGGGTCTACAAGAGCAAACTTGGCGTTGATGGAGAAGTCACAACCTTTAAGGCTAGGCTTGTAGCTAAGGGATACACTCAACGACCCGGGGTCGATTTTGAGGATACCTACTCGCCAGTAGCCATAGCTAAATCCATTCGGATTCTGCTCGCCATAGCAGCATGGTATGACTATGAGATATGGCAGATGGACGTGAAAAACAGCCTTCCTCAACGGTTTCGTTGAAGAAGAGATCTATATGGATCAGCCGGAGGGTTTCACGGTCACTGGAGAAGAACAGAAAGTCTGTCGTCTCCAGAAGTCCATCTATGGCATCAAACAAGCCTCCTGAAGTTGGAACATTCGCTTTGATGAAGTAATACGTGGTTATGACTTCATCAAAAACGAATCTGACCCTTGTGTGTACAAGAAGGTCAGTGGGAGCTCAGTTGTGTTCCTAGTGCTTTATGTGGATGACATTCTGCTCATTGGTAATGACGTTAGAATGTTAGGAAACACAAAAGCATGGTTGTCAAACCCAGTTTTCCATGAAGTACTTGGGTGAAGCCTCCTACATCCTAGGCATCCAGATTGTCAGGACAGATCTAAAAGGATGTTAGGACTCACCCAAAACTCGTATATGGGAAAGTCCTAAAGAGATATCGAATGGACAACTCCAAACGAGGATTCCTTCCAATGAGGCATGGAATCAAGTTGTCCAAGAAACAGTCCCCACAGACTGATGAGGAACTTGAAAGGATGAAAGTCATCCCCTATGCTTCTGCCGTAGGTAGCATCCAATATGCGGTCCACTGCACTAGGCCTGATGTTGCATACGTTTTGAGCGTAACAAGCAGATATCAGACTGCGCAGGAGAGGCACACTGGAATGCTGTTAAGGGCATCCTTAAGTACCTAAGGAGGACTAAGGAAATGTTCCTAGTCTATGGCAATGGAGAACTAATTCTGGAAGGTTTTAGCGACGCTAGCTTCCAGTCTGATGACGATCGATGATGCCAAGTCTCAATCGGGGTACGTATTAAACTCAATGGAGGAGTTGTAGCTTGGAAAAGTTCCAAGCAAGCAACTATTGCTGACTCCACCACAGAGGCTGAATACATAGCAGCTTCAGAAGCTACTAAGGAAGCGGTTTGGATGAGAAACTACATCCAAGAGTTGGGTGTGGTGCCTAACATCGCCGAGCCTGTTGTCATCTTCTGTGATAACAACGGAGCAATAGCGCAAGCAAAGGAACCGAGATCTCATCACCGTTCCAAACACATTCTTAGACGCTGCCATCTTCTTAGAGCATTGGTAGGAAGAGGTGACGTCCGGATGGACCAAGTCAACTCAGCAGACAACACAGCAGCTCCACTGACAAAGCCTATGTCGCAGAGCGCTCATACGCAACATCTTGAGAAGATGGGGATTAGACATATGGGCGATTGGCTTTAAAGGTCAAGTGGGAGATTGTTAGAATAGGTGACCATGTAAGCCAATTTGGAAGGGATATGTAACCTATGTCTAGACAATTTCAGGTGTTTGATAAAAATATTTATGAATAAAGAAGTGAAAATTCATATGGCAATACTTTGTTTACGTTCACTTATATCTGCATTTACATTTCTGTTCACTACGCAAACAAAGCCACGGACTGAGAATCGATTTCGGGACTGGGACTATGCTTTGAGGTAGGTCCATGAAATCAATCTTACCGAATCAGTCCGAAAATCTCCAAGTCAAGGAATCCCGAAAATGGGTACCGGGATTCCCTTTGAGACTTGCACTAAGCATCTGTTGTCGTATTTCATCGACGGGTGATGAAGGTCGTCTAAGTAGTGTTAGTGGGTCAGCACGCTAGGAAGCAGCTGACTGAGGTGACTCGCGGGAACCGTCTTACGAAGGACCTTGAGTATGGTCAGCAAGGTATGACGTGTATTCCCGGTTCCAACGGTACAGGCCAAGTCCTTTGACTTGAGGAACTGCTGAGTTTACCTGTGCATCAGGTCTGTATCTTAGATATGGTGAGAGATTGCCAAAATACTCTTGAGTAGTCATAAGCCATGTCTAGTACAACTCGGGTGTACAGAGTGACAGTAGTTTTCCAAGAAAGGATCTGTCTCCTGTCAAAAGGTATTGACAGTTAAGTCTCATGTATGCTCTGTGTCTTTGTCCCTAAAATCTGTGGCCACAGTAACTGAACAGAAGGGAAGGTTTCCCTTACGGCGTTTAGTAAGGACAGACCGACACTTAGGTCCAAAATGGGTACCTGCATTTTCCGTGCCCTAGACTCTGAGTGATGAGACCGAAGACAGAAGGACGAGTGTACTGTTAGAGCCTAAATGTTCATCCCCCAATATTTCACCTAGTCTCTAGTGCCATGGACCGTTGCTAGATGGCCACCCATGGTAACGGACGGATTCTAGGAATCCGACCAAGTCTAGCTGAATGGTGAACCTAAAGAGTCACACACTATCCACACACTTAGTATTTAATTTGGAATTAAATATTGGAGTAAAGGAATGATTAAATTAGATTTAATCGGGTCCTATATTTTCTTGGAGAAATTAATTCCTTCTATTTGATAAAGGGAATTAACTTAATAAATTGGATTTATTAAGGGAATTGATTTAATGGGCCTAGAATAAATATTAATATTTATTTATTATATTTATTTGGCCTTTTGGAATATTTAATGGGATTTAAATATTCCATTAAATTTAAATCAACGGTTGAGATGGAAAGGGGAGATGGAAGGTTAGGATTTGTTTGACTAGGTCAAACACTAGTTTGATTAGGACTTTGACTAGGTCAAAATCCTAGTCAAATTAGGGTTCTTAGAGTTGGAGTTTAAAGAGGATTAAACTCCTCCTCTATAAATACCTCTAGCTTCCAACTATTGCATGATGATGATTCTTGAAATCACACACACAACACACACTCCCCCTCTCCTACATCTCGTCCGCCCCTCTCTCTCTCACTCTCCAAGAAAATTATTTCTTGTTCTTTTGTTCTTGGAACATTAGAACTAAGGAAGATTAGTCCCGTTAATTCATAACGTGTGATTGATCTATCCTCTCCAAAAATACTTGTTCGTTGCTAGCACGACGTGCAAGATACGTGGGTGGATCGTGTGTCACGATTTGGAGGTCGCAAGAACGAGATCTCGGTGCAAAACGGGGAACAACGCGTGTAGCCGTTGAAGACGAAAACGACAACGGGTAGGTCTCGTTTTATTTTTCGTCCCTCTTTATTTTTCAACTCTATGGCCTCCATGATTTCTTTACATGTTATATGATCATGAGATACACCGAACGCCCGAGAACCTCAAGGGTACACCCCTTGAGCGTGTACTTTTAAATTAAAAGCATACTTTAATTTTGTTATGTTTATTTTTATCGCGCTTCCGCATTCGCGCAATTCCCGGGACGATCCACCGATTTCTTTCACACATAAACTTGCAAAGTTTTTACGATATGAGTAGAAAATCTTAGCGCAAAGGGTAAGTAACAAAGTCACATACAATCTGAAACATTCCAAACATCTCAGGAATACATGCAGCCTGCACAGGTCAGGGCTTCACTACCTGCACAAATATCCAACTGAATTTCAAAGGAACAGAATAGGCATCCCTTAAAGTGAAGACCCAGAAGGGCAAATATCAATCCAAAATTTACTGGATATTCATCTAAGGTACCTTTCGAGTCCTGATTGGAACACATCATCCATTGTCAAGGGTGCAAGTGACGGGGGATCAGCCCGGGGGAGTGCAACGAAAGCGCGGGGATGGAAATTGACATGCATAATGGAATTAAAACGAAAATTAAAACCGGATCAAGGGGTGTGTTCCCTTGATTCTCCCGGGCATTCGACTTATCTCATGAATAAAAGAAAATAAGTAAGCTTCATGGAGGCCATAGGGTGAGACGAAGAACAAGAATCGTAACAAGAGTATTCACCCTTGTATCTTTCTGTGTTCGGCTACACGCGTTGTTCCCAGATTTGCAACCTAAATCCCAATGTAGAGATCCTCTAAATCGTCCACGCAATTCACAGCAATTCTTGATACTCTCGTGCTAGCAAGATATCAAAGAAGGGAGAGAACAATCGACCAAATGCTATTAATTAACGTGATCGATCGTTTGTATGTCCCCTTGTATGAAAACAAGAAGACAAGAGAGGATTTTGGAGGTGGAGAGTAGAGAGGATGGCCGAGAGGGGAGAGGGCGTCGGTTGAGAGATGGTGCTAGGAGAAGTGTAGAAGAAATTGTATGTGTTGTGTGTGTTTTGAGTATATATATAGATTAGTATTCCTAATCCTACTCAAATTCTTCTAAAGAGACACACTTTGATCAACTTAGGACTTTGACCTAGTCAACCAAGGGTTTGACAAAGTCAAACTTAATCCTAGCCATTCATCTCAACATGCCCTAGATCGAATCTCATCCATCCATTCTTGCTGGGCTTTATGGAATGGACCTTTATTAAATCTAATTTAAATGGTCCAAAGTCCTAATGGGCTTCATGTATAAATCTAATTAATACTTAAGCCCAATAATTATTTCACCTCTTTAATCTAATTAAAAGGGGAAAGCCCATCCTCTACATCTAATTTATGAATGAAGCCCGATTAATCCAATTAATCTACAAAAGCTTGATACTCCAAAAGGGGGTTAATTTAATCCAATTAAATTGTTTCATCTCCCAGAATTATTTTCCAAATTAACTCCTTCACTTCCAGTGAAATGTCTGTGACTCTTTAGGTTTCACCTTCAGCTAGACTTGGACGAATCACCGATCATGTTATAACCAGGATTCGTCCTGTCACCATGGGTGGCCGTCTAGCAATGGTCTATGGCACTAGAGAATAGGTGAAATCATGCCATGAATATTTAGGCTCACGAATGTATACGAGTATAGTCCTTTCGTCTACCATCTCACAACTATAGTCTAGGTTATGGAATTCGAACGTCGGTCCCCATCCTTGACTAAAGCAGTTACTCATTCACCCACTGAAATGCCATTGGGATACCATCCCACGGTTCAGTTACTGTAACCACAGATTTATAGGGGACGAGTCTTAGAGTAAATGTGAGACACTACTATCGAACCTTGATAGGAGACAGATTCTATCTTGGAACCCATCGTCCTCATTGCACATTCTGGCTGTACTAGATAAGGGTTATAGCAACCAAGTCTTTCGACGTGGTAGCCCTTTGCCAAACCTAAGATACAGGTATAGTGTGGATGTGAATGCCGTG
This sequence comes from Sesamum alatum, assembly GCA_034509735.1. NCBI lineage: Eukaryota > Viridiplantae > Streptophyta > Magnoliopsida > Lamiales > Pedaliaceae > Sesamum > Sesamum alatum. The sequence goes on from JACGWO010000008.1 coordinate 27,059,589, forward strand.
GTTTCTGAAGTCCGAGGACTAATCTCGTACTATCGGATCAAGAAATGTAAGTCCTACCAACCAAGCCCCTTCAGGCTTCCATATGGTGATTCCCGCGAGTCACCTCAGTCAGTCGACATTGAGCCAACTGATCAACTAATATTGCATGGACGACCTTCATCACTTTTCGATGAAACATGACTGATAGTGTAAGTCTCGATTGGGCCCTCGATACCCAATCTCGAGGTCCTTGACTTGGAGTGTTTCAGACCGATCCACAGAGGATGGATTCATGACTGCCAACCTATCCCCAGTCGAGCCTCTTGGATTAATGTACCCAATCTGTAGGCTTTCTTTGTGCATTGAACAATAATATAAGTGAACAGAATCAAAGTATAACATGTTAGAATAGGTGACCGTGAAGCCAATCTCGTTAGGCTTATGTAACCTGTTTCTGACATTCGTGGTATAAATAATTTTTTCTGAATAAAAGTGATGTTCGGTTCCGGCATTTATACTTTGATTGTGTTCACTTATTTTGTATGACTGTTCAATGCACAAGCAAAGCCCACACACAATTCACTGAAAACGGAGGAATTAATTCCGGGAGATTGAATGATTTAATTAGATTAAATTGGCTCTGTTTTGGAGTATCAAGACTTTAAGTAATAATCGGATTAATTAGGCTTGATTCATAAATTAGATTTATGAAATTAGGGAATGGGCTATTTTTGTCTTTAACTAGATTAAGGATGGAAATATTAACTTTGGGCCCAAGTATTTATTTGATATTTACTAGAAGCCCATTACGATTTGTTGGATCATTTAAATAAGATTTAAAGGTCCATTCCATAAAGCCCATCAAAGGATGGACGGACGAGATTTAGTCTTGGGGCTAGATGAGATGAAAGGTCAGAATTAAGTTTGACTTAATAAAAGCCTATGTTTCCTATGATTTGACTAGATCAAATCCTAATAGTCTTCAACGTGTGTTTCTTTGTAAAGGCTGAGTAGCAATGAGAAAACTACTCTATATAATCTCAAGGTTACACACACACACAACAACAACAACAACTCTCTCATCACACACACACACACCAAAAGCGCCGCCCCTCTCTCTCTCTCTCTCTCTCGGCCATCACCCTCACTTCACCTCAAAAGGTCTTCTTGTTCTCTTGTCTTTGATACAAGAGAACATATGAACAATCGAACGTTATGTAATAGCGTTTGGCCGATTGATTCTCCCTTTTCTTTGATATCTTGCTAGCATGAGGGTATCAAGGTTCCGGTGAATTGCGTGGATGATGTAGAGGATTCCTAAATTGAGAACTAGGTTGCAAATTCGGGAACAACGGGTGTAGCTGAACGGAGAATCAAGGGAACACCCCTTGATCGGTTTTAAATTCTATCGTTATTATGCATGTTTATGTTTTATTATGTTTTAACGCCCTGCGCTTCCACACGCGCCCTCTCCGGGCCGATCCACTTAGTCTTACAGTAGTATCAGAGCCGATTTGGTGTTTAGGCCTAGGTTTTATGTGCTATACATGTGTGAGCATGTGTTACGTAGGCTTTATTTTCCATATTAAAGCATGTCATAAATTGTAGGGATTATCGCGTTAATTTTTGTACTTGAAATATTGATCATGGAATTCATGTGTATCTTGGATTACATTCTTGGTTTCCTGGAAAAAAGAGTGCAAAACTAACATAAAAAATGGAAAACGATGATGGCGGCAGCCGTCGGCCGACCGCACGCACAGTGCGCGCGACCAGGACCGCGCGCAGGCAAGGGAGCATGCGTGCTAGCGCCCGGCCAGGCGTGCACCATGCGCGTAGGATCGGCAAACAGGTCTTCCGACCGCGCGAGTAGGCAAAGTAGCCTGCACAGCCAGCACGCCCAGCGTGCACGGTCTGTAGAAGCGCGGCCAGGCGCATACGCAGGCAGGGAAGCCTGTGCGCTGCCGCCCGACCAGCGCGCGCGAGCGACAGCTGCCGGCCAGTCAGGCCGCGGGCGCAAGCAAGGGAAGCGCGTGCGATTAGCTGGGCAGCTCATGGGTCGCACAGCCCCCAGGGGCGCGCATGCATGGACGAGGGGCTTTGCCCGCTATCCGGCAGACACGCACAGCCGGCCAGGCTGGGGTTGCCGGCAACTATGGCCGTTGCCGTTTTTCGCCTTTATGTTATTTTTCTGAAATTGTTAATTTTTGGATGTTTCTGAATTATTTTCTGCATATTTTTTAAAAAATATTATCTTGAAATATTTTATTTGGATTTGGTATAGAACCATCTTAAATTTACTATTGTCTGAAGAATGAGGAAAGGATTTCCTAGCAAGAAATATTGCAATAGTTGCCGCGATGGTCGATTTTCTTATGTAGAAATTTTGCATTTATTTTGCACTACATATGATATTGGTTATCATATTTTTGAATGAATAGCATTTTTGATTTGGATATGTATTATTGCTATTTGCTTTGATGAGATTGACTAATGGATGACCACAAAGCCCTTAGACCGAATTTATGGTTTATTTTCTGTTGGGCCTGTGTGGCTCATTTTTGCTTCCTTATCTTTTTGGTTGCCTTAGAATAATAAGGCTTTTTCCTCCCTCCCTATGTACTCCGCCTGGGTGCTCGTCGGGGGTTTCTTTTTCAGTTGTAATGAGAGTAGGTAAAAATAAGAGGAAAAGAATGGCAACACTCTGAAAAAAGAAACTGAAATGGAGGAAAACGGTAAGTGGTGGCTGGAGACGGTGGCGGCGGACCATGGTGTCGACGCAAGGGCTCGATTGTCACGGTAGTCTCGAGCTATGGTGGCGTCACTAGAGAGACAACGGGGCGAGGATGCACAGAGAGCTATAGTCAGAGTGGTGGTCGGCTGGACGACAACGCAAGGAGAACGCGGCAGCGACAGTCAGACGCGGCGGCGTCACTAGAGTAGAGGGGAAGAAGGGATGGATGGCTGCCCTTCTTGATGTGAGGTACAAATAGACATAATTGTGCCCTAATCACATCACAGATGGAATTTCCTTTTCTTCATCTTTTTCCGTTTATATATATATATATATATATATATATCTAATAATAATAATAAAAACAAAAATCTAAAAGAAAAAGAAAAAAACGAAGAAAAGGAAAACAGGAGAGAGCGCTTTGTCATCAGACAGAAACGCTTAGCCCAAAGCCCGTGGTCACGTCTTATCAGAAATTCGCTAGCCTAAAATGCTCGTGAGATAGCTCGTGGGTCACGGGTATCAAATATCCATCTCCTGCACTTAATGAGAACAAAAATATGAAAAAATAATAGAAAAATAGCGCTCATTTAACGTCACCAGCTTGACGTTAGGATATTTCTCACGCCCCTGCAAGTTGGAGAGGAGGCTCAGGATGAATCTTTTGCGCCTCTTCAACATACCCTTTTAGTTTTTGCCAATTCAATTTAACACGTCCCTTGTCTTTGTCATGCCACTCTTCACCATCCTTGAAGTGTTTCTTTCTTACAAGAGATTCATGTCATGCCTTAGTGCATTTCTTGTACATTCGGGCATTCTTGTAGGCCTTCCTCATCCACTTTTTCTTTTCTTATAGTGGAAGCCTATTAGTCTTGCTTGCATTTATCCAATTGGATGATGCTTTATCCGATGGTTTTGGTTTTTGATTGGAAGTGAATCCATTTAAAGCAAAATCTTTTGTAATTTGGATTTCAATTCTTGACTAGTGTCCGGAAAATTTGCAACCTCCACATGCTTTCCTTTCGTATCCTGCAAATTATTCCCTTATAATTTGTGAAATAATTTTCTTTGGGATCCTTACATTGGACTAAATGAGCATTTTCAGTTCTAGGGTATTAATGCTATCAATTGCAAATATGTCATGCCCATTCTTGTGCAGATATTTCATAGGCTTAAACCCATTAATGACTATATATTCATCATTAACTCTAAGAGTGAGTTTACCTTTTTGCACATCAATTAACGCTCTACTCGTAGCAAGAAAGGGTTACCCAGAATCAATGGCATATTTTTATCCTCTTCTATATCTAACACAATGAAATCAACGGGGAGGATAAATTTTTCGACTTTGACCAACACATCTTCACTATTCCCCTAGGATATTAATGCTTCTATCGACTAGTTGCAAAGTGATCATAGTGGGAGTAAGCTTATGCATTCAAAGTTTCTCCAAAATAGAATATGGCATCAAATTCACACTAGCACCTGGATCGCATAAAACCTTTTCAAAATTGATATTCTCTATAGTGCAAGGGATAGAAAAACTCCCTGGTCCTTGAGCCTGGGTGGTAGCTTGTTTTGGAGAATCGCCAAACATTCTTCATTGAGCTTCATCGTTTCACCTCCTTCCTACTTCCTCTTGTTTGAAATCACCTCTTTCAAGAATTTGGCATAGCTTGGCATCTGCGAAAGTGCATCAACTAGAGGGATATTAACATGAATCTTTTTAAATATCTCTAAGAATTTGCTATTTATCCAAATTTTCCTTCAAGATTCTTTTGGGATATGGGATATATGGGGGAACCTCATCTAGATTGAAGTTGAGTTTATGAGTACTCCCTTTCATTTCCTCTTGAGGCTACTCCTCTTTCTTAGCTTGTGCTTCCTTCAATTTCTTCTCGGTGGCTCTTCTTCAATGCATCTTTCGTTCATCACTATGATGTCATGAACTTGTTCTCTTGGATTCTTCTCGGTATAACTTGGGAGTTGACCTTTATTCCTACTCGACATCATGCTCATGAGTTGTCCCATTTGAACATCCAAATTTCGAATTGCTGCACCTTGATTTGGATCATCGTATCTTGATTCTAAATTCGAGTATTGGCTATGGTGATGAAGTTGGAAAGCATGTCTTCAAGCTTGCTCTTTTTTCCTTGTGGTGGTTGGTATCCTAGTACCCTTGCTACTAATTATTGTTCCATGAAAAATTGGGGTGACTACGCCATCCCAGATTATAAGTGTACGGGTTAAAGTTGGACCCTGCCACCACGAGAAACAAAACTAGCATCTTAATATACAATATTCGTGTTTCCTACCTTGCAGTCCTGACTCAAGTGACCCATCTGACCACATGCACCGCACGGTCCTATGGGTGCCACATTCCATATTGCAGCTCCGATGTTATCCACTTTTTGTGCTAGTGCAGCCATCTGCGCCGATAATGCAGTCACTGCGTCAACTTGGTGGACGCCGCTACTCGTCCATCCTGATCATATGGGTATAAGCTAGATGCTATCTCATCAATGATTGTGAACACCTCCGGTGGTAGCTTCCTCATGATAGTGACACCTGTAGTTGCATCAATAGTCACCCGATTAACCAATGTGACACCATTGTAGAATGTTTGTACATGCCGCCATACTGGTAGCTCGTGATGAGGGCACTTTCTAAGCATGTCCCTAAAGCGCTCCCATGCATCATACAATGATTACCTATCTGACTGCACAAAAGAAGTAATATGTATCATTCAACAATTTAGCAGTTTTAGACGGGGGAAAGGATTTTAGCCAGGAATTTTTGTGTCAATTCTGCCCAAGTTTTAATACTACCAGCAGGTAATGACTGAAGCCAATCTTTGGCTTTATCATATCAAGAGAATGGAAAAAGCCTAAGTCTCACAGCGTCATCACTAAAACCATTAAACTTAAAGGTATCACAAATTTTAAGAAAAGTTAGAGAGATGCTTATTGGGATTCTCGTCAAGCAGACAAGAAAACTGCACGGGCGCTTGGATCATCTGGATAATGGCTGGCTTGACCTCAAAGTTGTTGGCTTGGACCGTAGGCTTGGCAATGCTGGATATCACCCCATCAGCTGTTGGGAAAGAGTATTTCATCATCGGCCTCTATGGCTCTTGCGTTCTCCATGACCGAGTCTATGAAAGAAACTTGATCTTTCGTGTCGGAATTTCCACTGCCTTCGCCTCTCTCAATGACGTTCTTCTGTCGGTGGAAAGTTCTCTCAATCTCTGGATTGGATTGTGTTAATTCTCCACCACTGCTTCGTGTCATCAAACTATGAACCAAAGAAAGAGAACAAGTGGGGTAAAAATAAAAATAAATATAGCAAAGAAAATTCAAATTAATTAAGACTAACGAGTTATGATATTATTTCAAATTAAATCATCGACAACGGCACCAAAAACTTGATTGTAAAAATGCATATAGTTTACTAGCAAGTGCACTAGCATCAAGTAGTATAAAAGATATTGAACCCACGAAGATTAATGAACTAATTGCCACAACTATAACTAACCACTAATTATTTGGACGACCGAAAAGTTTGGATGGTTTACGGTAACTACAAAAAAATCAATATAGATAACTATTGCAGATTAACACGTTGGAGAGAAACGTAGATTGGATAAGGTGCTACGGCTATAGGTCCACCTAATCGATACAATAAATGCAATATTAACAGGTTAATCAAACAGACGAGTATTTTCACATACTGAGGTTTCTCTAATTTAATCTGATATACTCATTCGAGTTATACCAAACCTATTACTATCAAGGAAATAGTGGGTCCCTTTCTAAAACTCGTGACAACAATGCATTAGAATTTGTGAAAAATCTATGTAACCAGATGAATCATGCCTATGTATGTCAACATATATTTCAATTCACCATGAATTATTCTATCCACTATGCTCAACTCCCTCTCAGTTCATTAACACAGTTAATAAAATCTAAGAGGTGATCAAACTCTCAAATAACAACAACAAATACAACAATTAATAAATACGTTAAGTAACAAAATAGATTAATCCATAAAAACACTTAAAATCTTGTATCAATTAGGGTTTCCATAAGCCCTAGCACAAAATAAATTAGTTCATCCTAACTAGAACTTAAGCTAAGGATAAAGATTGATAAAAACTAATGTAGTAGAAGATCGGCTTGATGATCGTCACTCTAATGCTGAATCCACTTCTTCACGTGCTCCTCGTCGTTGTCTTCCTTCGCTTCCAAACGTGGATTCTGCATTTTCTTTGTGAATTTTTGCTGAAAATTGAATCCCCATCTTTCCATCTTCCCCTCCTTTATTAATAAGTCCCAATTATGGTAGGAAAGGAAACAGATTCTACTTACCATAAAACTCTTTTGCCTTCCACAGTCCTTTTCTTACCAAACTTCTAGGGCAATTACAAAGGGAAATTAAAAATTGTTTCTCATATTGCAGGAAATCAGAATTACAGATCAACCCATCTGCGATTTTAGCCCAGCGCATGTGTGATAACCCTAGGTCACGGGCTAGGTTCTTCGCGCTTTTGTCCAGTGAATTTCTGATAGCCCGTGGTCACAGGCTAGTGTGTACACGTTTCTGCAAATTTCTTAGCTTTTTCCCCACATTTAAGCTATTTGCTTGTTTTTGTCTTTTGTCCACGAAAAACTCTTAAAATGTCACAAATGCAACCAAGAACAAGCATCATATCTAAAGAAAATATGGATATAAAAATGAAATATGTCATATAATTTCCTCTAATCAGTGCCTTGCCCCACAATTGAACATCAAACTTAACAAAGAGTCCCTCAAGAATTTTCTTAAATCCCCAGAAAATTAAATATGATCACTTCGTTCATACGCCTTTCTGAAAGCTAGTTGTCAGTGTGTTGAAGCTTTCCTCCCGCTTAACCTCTCCCCACGAGGAAATAAATGGGTATATGAAATCGTCGAAAGCCTTCCATGCTTCAATAAGCTTCTCTCATTACCAACTTTCAACCATTTTTAGTTTGCAGCTTCCAAATGTTTCCAGGGCCTCATTGAATGCCTCTTCACAAGGAATTAAAGGTAAGGCAAATCAGCAGATAAGCTGCCTGGATCATAGTCTAACAAAATTTGACAGATACTAACAAACCAAAATCTCTGCAAAATACACCTGAAAATCAATGTTAATAGTCCCTTGTTCAGAGAAATGATTAAGAATCGGGAGAATCCCCATTTCTATCTTTTGCCAAATAGTTCTCTCCAAAATATATACTGTAGAACTTGGGCTAATTCAATAGGGAAAGAGTTGTCCTCCTTTGAAGTTCAAAATCAGCACTGAAAAATCCATTAATTTCAAATATCTTCCTGAATTCAAGACCCTTTGAATATATAGTTTGAGAACTTAATATTTATGGATATTGGCAGGATCAGAAGTGAAGACCATGTCTGTGCGTATTGTTGAACAACAGACATTTGCGCAAGATCTCTGTGACAATGTTCTGAAGCAGCATCCCGACGACAAGCCAATTTGTCGGCACCGATCGAGCCTGTTTTCAGGTTCTGATTCCAAGGAAACAAAGGAGAGGTATGCAGGAGAATTAGGAGAACCTCGCGATATTTAAAAGGGAAAATTACAACTATCTTCCCTGAGATTTGGTATAATTATAAATACCTCTCGTTGTTTGAGGAATTACAAATACCCCTGTGAGGTTTGTAATCGCCTAACAAATAACCAATTTCCATCCATTTTTATGGGTGAACTAACCAAAATGCCCTTATGCACTGAATTATTTTTTATTTAATTCTTAAAATTTTTAGAACTACAATGTGTAAGGAGAGGTTTTCTTAAGTTTTTTATATAGTGGATCAATAATACAATTTGCCTCAGCTGATTTTTCTATAATTTTAATAAAAACTTTAAGGGCAAAATTATCAATTTCAGGCCTTTGGTTAAAAATTACAAACCTCAGGGGAGTATTTATAATTTTTCAAACAACAAGGGGGTATTTGTAATTATGCCAAACCTCAGGGGAGGTGGCCGTAATTTACCCTATTAAAAATAGCCATAAGTTAGAGCTGAGGTTTTTTCCTATTGTTGGTTTAATGCTAGCTAGTACTCTTGTCTATTATATACACGTTCAAGCCTAATAATCTGGTAATCTTTTACAGTTGTAGGATATAAAAAATTCTTGTTCCAATTAGACTTGGTATCATAGAATCAATTGCATAATAAGCGTAATTAAATTTATCATGTGATTCGTAGTTTTTTCTAAGCTATGCATATATTAATCACATGACAAGTATATTATATAATTAATTCAAGTATGATCAGATCTAATTTGAGGTAGAATTTTTGGATACATACATATATATACAAAATCTAATTCATATAACTTATACATTATTAAATTAAAATATACTTGAATCTATTTTTGTATAAAATATAGGGTTAATTACACTTAGTCCTTCTCTAAAAATACGAAATTACACTTTTCCCCCCAAAAAGATTTAAAATTACACTTATACCCCTTTCAAAAATTCACCATTTATACCTGACCCCATTTTATTAGAATTTTGATGAAATTAATGCTGACATTAGCAAAAAAAATTAAACATTTTCAATTTGCCACTCATTTAATACATTTAATATCCCCATATAATAGTTTTGTACTTACAAGAGGAAAAATATAATAATGTTAACCCCACTCGCTATATATACATTACATTTATCCGATAAGTACAAAAATATACATAATAATGTTACACTACAAAAAAATGCGGCCATTGGGACGGTTTAACGCGACCATTCCAAAATCCATTCCAAATAGGAACGGTAACTGAAACTATTATGGAATGGTAACCCATTGCTGACGTCACTTTCATATTATTGGGACTCAGAACGTATAGGAACGGCAATACCATTCCTATTTGTATGCCAACCTATGTGTGCCAATATGTAAATCCATTACCGTTCCAAAAAGGGAGCGGATATATTTTTGTATTCCATTTGGAACACATATGTGTATATTGGAGCAGTTATTTAACCAGGACAAGTTGCCGTTCCTACCCATGTTCCAAAACCCAGGTCGATTTGGAATGCAGGTTCGACCGTTCCAACATGTAGTGCTAAATGAGACCCTTTGACGCTTTGAGTGAACAATGTAATGCAATGACCATTCCAAATTGCGGGTATTGAGAAAATCGAGTTTAGGTCTAAACACCGCTCCAAAATGTGCTACTATTAGGAACGGTCAGTTTACATAAACCATTATGTGCACCGATGACCGTTCCAAATATGCACAAACAACTATTTTATACCGGTTACTTTACTGTTCTTATATCCGTGCCAGAGGCCGTTCCTAATGATGGAGCAACGACTATATTTCAACGGCTAGTTTAGTGTTTCAAATAATATTGCAATGCCCGTTCCAATTTTTCTATATATACTTTATTTTAATTGTTTTTATAATTACTCTCCAACTCATTTGTTCCAGCTCCCTCTCTTGATTCTTTATACGTAAAATCGAAAATATCAAGAATCTACGTGAAATTTGCATCGATCATGAAAGGTATTTTGCTCAGCTAAGAAGTTGAAATTCTTTAATGGTTAATATTATATATATATATATATATATATTTGTTCTGGTCATTTAATTACTGTTGTGAATTGCTTGTGTATATAGGACTAATCATGTTAAGACAGTTGAGGAGATGGATGTATGATTGAGACGTGCTGGGTGTGACGCCGGAGTTTGAGGATGGTGTTACAATATTTCTAGAATGGGCCCAGTCTCAGCGTGCATATATGGACGGGGAGAAGATTAGGTGTCCCTGCCGAAAGTGCAAAAATGAACGGTTTAAAGCGCCGGACGAGGTAAATTTTGACTTGTGTATGAAAGGATTTATGCCTGAGTATTATAATTGGACTTCGCATGGTGAGGAAAGGGTGCAGGAATACTTTGAAGCATTGACAGCATCCACTATGCAGCAGCAGCAAACGCCACCCGTTTAGGAGGAGGGTAGTTCGCATTGGGGTGATGCGGCTCAAATAAATTGGGTGCAGAGGATGAAATTTGATGTCGCCGTGCCGTCTTTCTGGTCTTCGTATAACCAGGAGGGGCCGACTGATGATGGTACTCGGTATTGTCCTTCTGATGTGGGTTCTACTTCATATTACGATTCAGGTCCTTATGTGTCTGGCTTGTCAGACCATTTTTTTGATGTAGTTCATACTGCCGACCAATCATTGTGGAACGGCTGCACTACCTCTCAGTTGGCATCAATTGCTTCTTCGGTGAATATCAAGGCCGAAGGGGGTTTTTCCGAACATACATATGATCACTTGTGCTGGTGGGCTGATACTGTAATGCCCCGCGATCACACTTTTCCCACCGATTATTACAGTACGAAGAAATTGATAAGAGTATTGGATTTACCAGTTCAAAAGATTGATGCATGCAAAAATGGTTTCATGTTGTACTAGAAGGACAATATTAGTCTAAAATATTGCAAGTTTTGTGGAGACGCTAGGTACAAGCCCACCAGGGACAAAAATCCTAGACGCAAGAAGTCCCCATATCCCATTCTTAGGTATCTACCGCTTACCCCTCGGCTGCAGAGGTTGTATGCGTTGGAGGCCACTACAGAGCATATGACTTGGCATGCAAGCCATCAGACGGAGGAAGGATCCATGTGTCATCTGTCAGATGCAGAGGCTTGGAAGCATTTTGACCAGACGTATCCTGATTTTGGAGCTGAACCCCGTAATGTTAGACTTGGGTTGTGCACGGATGGGTTTGCATTGCACGGCCAGTATGGTAAAACTTACTTATGTTGGCCCGTGATACTTACACAGTACAATCTCCCACCGGGAATGTGCATGAAGTCTAAGTATATGTTCCTAACGATGGTGATCCCTGGCCTATCTATTCCCAAACGTCTTATTGATGTCTACCTGGAGTCGTTGATCGAGGAGTTGCAAATTTATGGCATGTGGGTGTACGTACGCACTGTTAGAATAGGTGACCAGAAAGCAAATAGGTTTGGCATTTTGTAACCTATTTGACAACTTGATGTAATGTAATATTATGTAATGAATAAAATGAGTATTCGTTACCTTTGGTATCTCTTTGTTGCGCTCATTTTTCATATGCTGAAACTGTGTTTTACATATATCGCAACAAAGCCCACGAACCACAATTAATAACTCATGCAGTTGGGCCACGCATTAGATGGTGGTCATGAAATCAATTGATTAAGAGTTGGGTCTGAAACGATCCAAGTCGAGGACTTAGAGACAGGGCATCGAGAGTCCTATAGAGACTTGCATCAAGAGTCGTGTTCATTCGATGAGTGTCGTATTTCATCAGCGACAGGCGTGGGACGTCTACACGATCTTGATGGGTTGGTCGATTGGGGTCGAGCCGATGAACTAACTCGTGGGGATCATCATATGGAAGCCTTGGAGGCTTGGTCGGTATGATTGGATTTTCCCAGTTCCGATAGTATGGGAGTAGTCCTCAAACTTGAGGAACCATGGCAGTCACGTATGCAGGATGGCTGTATCTTGGATCTGGCGAGAGGTGATCCTTCTGTAAGATGATCATTATAAGCCTTGTCCAGTGCAGTCAGAATATGTAGCAAGGACGGTGGGTTCCAAGAAGAGGATCCGTCCCCTGTCAGTATGTGACAGAGGTATCTTCTATGCACTCGGAGACATGTTCATGCTGCTTAAAACTGTGGCCACAGTGGTTGGTCAAACAGGAAATGGTTTCCTGTGTCGATGCAATGAGGCATGCGTAGTCTTGAGTACTAAGCATAGATGCCTGGTCAAGGATGGGAATCGACGCTCAATTCCATACCCTAGACTAAGGTCGATTAATGATAGACGGAAGGATCGTACCCGTACGGAATCGGCGCCTAAATGTTCACGCCAATATTCACCTAGTCTCTAGTGCCATGGACCGTTGCTAGACGGCCACCCATGGTAACGGGCCCTTGTTGGACAGGGGCCCAAGTCTAGTTGAGGGTGAACCTAAAGGGTCACACACAAATCACCGAGAAGGTGGAGAAATTGACTTGGAGTCAATTTTGGAGGATAAATAAGTAATTGGATTAATTAAAGGATTGTCCATTGGATGGACGGGCCGATATTGTATCGGGTCCTCGTTTAATCGGTAAATGGAATTTATCGATTAACATAGAAAGTTGAGACGTTGGATCTTTTAATTGGATTAAAAATATCAATGGGAATTATTTAAGTGGACCTTAAATTAAATTGGATTTAATTTTGGGTTTGTTGTAATTGGATTACAGTGGAACCCGATCCGTTAAATTTTGACCTGAGAGGTGTGTTAATTCCATTTTTGGAATAGGAAGAAGTTGGACTTCTTCCTTAAATAAGCATGGATGAAAATACTACCTTGAATAGAGCAAAAATCGGCCATGTTGGTTCTTGATGTGATGACTTGTCTCTTTTGGTAAGAGACAAATCAATTCTAATCAAGCCTCTTTTTTTTTTATGATTTAATCATACCTTAAGGGATGGTAGGCTTGATTGAAGAATTCATGGGATTGATTGGGATGAATCGAGACATCCTTGGATGAACCTAGGCACATTTCAATAATCACATTAATTATGTATATATATGAGTATATACTAACATCAAAGCATAAGATTCATTTTCACCTTTTCTAGGAAAAGAAGAAGAAAAATTTCACTCCTCTCTCTCCCTCAACTCTCGGCCACCTCTCCCTCTCTACACTTGTGTTCTTCATTTGATCTAGGATCAATTGGAAGAACAAAGTGAGTTTAAGAAGAATACTAATTGATAGTGTTGATCTTCTTAAACAAATCCTCCTAGATCCATTTTCCTCTAGCAAGGAAAACGAGCATCTCTTCCGGTGTGGTGTGGATCACCTTTGGAGAGTTCATACTTTTGAACTTGGTGAACGTTTCTGGAAAGGATCAATGCAAGTAGCCGATTGAGAGATAAACTACAAAGGAAAACCTCGGTTTACTATGCTTTCGTAGTTTATTATTATTATCCATGCACAATGTTCAATATCCATTTTTAATATTGGTACCTCCTACATCGAACGCCCGGTTGAGCACCCAAGGGAACACCCCTTGGGATTTTAGATTATGCGTTTATTTATGCGATCTAAATTTACGTATTCTTTCGCTTCCGCTCGCGCTCCCGGGTGGACCCGCTTGTCCCGTCACGCACGACAATGCGACAAACCAGGCATTCATGATGCAGGCCGCATTGATGTGGATAGTGAACGACCTTCCCGCTTATGGAGTGGCGTCTGGATGGAGCACTACTGGTGTTATGGAGTGTCCAGTTTGTATGGAGGACCCACGAACATTCTATTTACAGCACGGCCGGAAGGCATGCTATTTTGACTGCCACAGGCAGTTCCTTCCACCGAACCATCCTTATCGCAGGAACAAGAAAGCCTTCACTAAAAATCGAATGGAGAGGAAGGTTGCACGTCCGAGGCTTACTGGAGAACAGATCCGAACCCGTGTCAATGCGTTTAGTGTTGCAGTCGAACAACCGTTGAGTGAACTGGAAGGCTACGGTGTCGACCATAAGTGGACGAAGAAAAGCATCTTTTGGGAGCTTGAATACTGGGGGACGCATCTAATACGACACAATCTTGATGTCATACACATTGAGAAGGATGTGCTCCATAATATATTCAATACTGTGATGGACATCAAGGGGAAAACGAAGGACAATCTGAATGCATGGAAGGATCTCAGATCATATGTAATCGCCCGGAGATTGAGGTGGACGAAAGGAGACTGAACGTGATGCCCAAAGCTTTATATACACTGACGAAGGATCAAAAGAAGAAGATATATGAGTGGATACATTGTCTTAGGTTTCCTGAAGGGTATGCCTCTAACTTGTCCCGCTGCGTCAACATGAAGGAGCTAAGGATGCACGTCATGAAGAGCCATGATTGTCATGTATTCATGCAAAAGTTGATTGTAGTTGTCTTACGTGAAATGCTTCCTGAGCACGTGTGGGGGGCTTTGACGGAGGTGAGCATTCTATTCTAGATTCTATGTTCAACCACACTGGATGTGAACAAGGTAAAAGAATTGAAAGACAGTGTAGCCGTCATCCTGTGCAACCTCGAAAAAAATATTTTCTCTTTTTTTTTTCGACTCAATGGAGCACCTAATTATTCACTTTCCATATGAGGCGCGCGTTGGTGGGCCCGTTCCAAAATTCTTATATAAATTGGACCCTTAGCAGATTCATTCTCATTTTCTGGCTATCTCTCTAACCCTCCCACTCTCTCTCTCTCTCTCTCTCTCTCTCTCTCTCTCTCTCTCTCTCTAAAGCCCAGCCACAGCCACCACTGAACGCCGTCGCCTGTCGCCGCCTCCACCTCCTCCGCCGTACGCCTCTGCCGAAGAACCAGCGCGGCCCTCCGCCCGAAGAACCCAGCGTGGGCTCCTCCACCTCCACCGAATAACCCAGCGCGACCTGCCTCCGCCATCTGCCGGCTCCTGAGCCTCTACCTCCGCCTTCGCTTCCGCCTCTACCACGTCAGTATTACCCTAGTCTTTTTGTTATTGTATTTTGTATTTTTATGGTTTTTTTTCCTGTAAATTTCTGAAAATGTGTAATTAGTGTGTAGGGAGTTTTTGTAATTTCTATTAATTTCTGTAATTATATTGTAATTTCTGTAATTAATGTTATAATTTTCCTTAATTTTGTTTTATTTTTGTTATTTTCTGTAAATGTAAATGTGTTGTAATTGTTAATGTTAATGGAATTTCTGTAATTAGTTTTTGTGTTAATTTCTGTTGTTGGAATTTCTGTAATTATTTTTTGTGTTAATGTTAATTTTCTCTAATTTTTTTAATTTTTGTGTATTTCAGATTTTTACTGTATTTTTTAAAGATTTTCTGTAACCTTCATTTTTTTTTTTTAAATTTTCTGTAATTTTCAGTAAATTTCTAGAAAAAAATACCTGTAAATTAAGTAAATTTTCTGGAAGAAAAAAACATAAATTCTGTAATGCACAAAAATTTTCTGTAATTTTGATGTTTTTTTTTTCAAATTTTCCGTAATTGTTCGGGGGAAAAAACTGTAAATTAAGTAATTTTTCTGAAAAAAAAAAAAAAAACCCGTAAATTCTGTAATCTTTACAAATTTTCTGCAACTTTTATGTATATTCTGAAAATTTTCTGAAAAAAAGTAAAACTGTAAAATTCTATAATTTTTTTAAAAAGAATGTAAATTCTGTAATTTTTTAAAAATTTTATGTAATTTATCAGTATTTTTTGAAAATTTTTCTGTACTTTTCTGAAACTTTTTTATGCAAATACTGTATTTTTTCTGAAATAAAAATCTGTACATTTTGTATTTTTTTAAATTTTCTCTAATTTTGTTTGATTTTTTTTTTTTGAAATTCATGTGAAATTAGATAGAATATTTTGTATATATATAGGAAAATATATGTTCTAATTTATAATATAAATCATATTTTCACGAATAATTTTGGGATTTAGTATAAGGATATAGGAAAATAGAAAGACTTAATATAATTAAGAAATAATTTTGGGTTTTAGTATATATTTTAGGAAATAAGCGTAGGATTTAGTATACATTTTAGGATTTAGTATACATTGTAGGACTTAGTATACAATTTTAGGATTTAGTTTACATAATTATTTTAAAAATTAGAAAATTATCATTATTCAAAATAAATTGATACTTACATTTATTTTTAAATTGTTCATGTCTGGTCGGGATTTCCCTCCTCGAGGAAGTGGCTATACTCGTGGCCGTGGTCGTGGCTCGGTGGCCACACCGCTGGCGGGTGCTGCTTCCCAGGGTGGGGAAGCAGCATTCCGACCACCCCCACCGCCGCCACCGGCAGAGCCGCTAG
This sequence comes from Sesamum alatum, assembly GCA_034509735.1. Taxonomy (NCBI): domain Eukaryota; kingdom Viridiplantae; phylum Streptophyta; class Magnoliopsida; order Lamiales; family Pedaliaceae; genus Sesamum; species Sesamum alatum. Next base: position 27,076,207 of record JACGWO010000008.1, read on the forward strand.
CTGCCGACCCAGTGCAGGATCAGGAGCCTGATCCATCTACTCCTCTGCACCTATCCCAGAGGCTGCTGGAGCATCTGCTCCAGCACTGGTGGTAGATCCGGCCCGTCCATGGGTTGCACCACCCCCACCACTCCCCCCACCATCTACGCGCCAGTATATCACCCTCGCTGACGCCATGCATATATTTTTTTTAAATACTTCAGTAATTGTAAATTATTATTTTTATGTCACAATTATTATTATATAATTTCAGGGTTAAGCGCAAGATACACGAGCACATGTACGCGGTGGTGCGAGGACACTATCCCATCCTTGGGGCTGTTTGCGCCAGGTGCCGCCAGAGCACCAACATTTCTGGCTCGAGAGCCTGAAGGTAACATACTTTAATTTCAGTTTAACGATAATTGATATTTTTATTAAATATTTTAACAATTTATTTATTTATTTATTTATTTTTTTTGCAGATCACTTACTGGTGGGACTGCAACGATGAGTCCATCTTCAAGATCTTCCACATGTTTGCAGGAAAGTTCCTCCGCAAGAAGTTCATCCTCCCCAGACAGACTCTGGTGAAGCCTCTCTGGCTGGTGAACAAAGTTTGGCGGCAGCTCCTGCTGTACTGGGACAACCAAGAGTTCAAGGACGAGTGCGCCAAGAACAAGGCGAACTGATCCGCCAACCCAGCTGCATCCTCTTCTGTGTACCGCGGGGGTTCTGCCTCCGTTAGGATGCACAAAAGGAAGATGGTAAGAAATTTAATTTTTCTAAAAGTATTCATCATTATTAAATTAAAATTGTAATAACTGTTCCTTTTTTTTTTACAGGAGACGCAGCTCGGTCGGCTAGTCAAGCAGATGGAGTTATTCTCCAGATGCTACAAGAAGAAGGCGGACGACGGCTGGAGCGGCCCGAGGGCAGCGGAGGTGGCGGTAAGCTTTGTATTACATTTTCAAATTTATTTTCTTTAAATTTTTAAAAAAAAAATAATAATAATTTACTCTTTTTGCAGGAGATGTTCCAGAAGTTGCTGGAGGATCACCAGTCTCAGGCTATGGCCGATCCTAGGGATCGTCTGGTCGAATTGGAGGGCTCGGTGGTGCAGACCGAGCAAGAGTTGTGGCTGGCTGCAGTCGAGGGTAAGAACAAGGGTGGGGCATTCGATCTTGGTTCTGAGGTCCACGGCCTTAGCCAGACCTTTACCTCGCCACCACTATCGCCACCGCCACCACCACCGCCAGCGTCAAACTTGGAGGATCGCATGGTCCGGCTGGAGGAGATGATGGTCGATATGATGGGCATGATGAAGACGCTGCAGACCAACAACGCTGCCGGCCCGTGACGGCCTCTAATGGACCCCCCCCCCTCCAGACGATGACGATATGGACCAGGATGAGGGGGTGGCGTGTAGATTTAGGATTTTTTTTTAACAATTGTTGTAATTAAATTGGATAATATTTTTATTTAATATAGTTTTTTTTCTAAATTATGTATTTTTTTTTGGTATTTAAATAATAATTATTTAACCAAATTCAAAAATATTATTAATAATTTAAATTTTATTTTAATAATAATAATTATTATTATTATTATATAATTAAAAATTTTAATGATTTATTTATTTAGGAACGGTCCTTTAGACGGTCCTAGATCTCATAAAAATCTACGTAACTGTTCCAACTGAAGACCGATTTAATGAGCCAATCGTTCCTAAAACCGCGTAAATAAAAATTCCAAATTAGGAGTCGACTGTCCCTAAAATCGAATAAAAAATAATTCCTAATTTTGGATCAACCGTTCCTAAAAATAGTCCAAATTCAATGATTCCGTGGTATAGTTAGCGTTCTGAACCGAATACCTAAAATCATTCCAAACACGTATTCCAAATAAAGATTAAAAAATCGTTCATACGTTCCTTAGCAAACAGGTCCATGTGTGTTCTAACTACCGTTCCACAATATCCCCAAATTATAGTACACCGTTCAAATTTGTATTCCAGAACTAGTGGAAAAATGTATCTCCAATATTTTTGCCGTTGCAAATTGTGTTCCAAGGACCGTTCCAATTTACGTGTTTTACGTTACATGTGACTGTTGGAATAGGTGACCAGAAAGCCAATAGGTTTGCCAATTTGTAACCTATCCGACAACTTGATGTGAATGTAATATTATTATGTGATGAATAAGATGAGTGTTCGTCACCAATGGTACCTTCTCTGTTGCGCTCATCTTACATTTGTTAAAATGGTGTTTAACTTATATCGCAACAAAGCCCACAGACCATGGATAATAACTCGTGCAGTTGGGCCACGCATTGGATGGTGGTCATGAAACCAACTGATTAAGAGTTGGGTCTGAAACGTTCCAAGTCGAGGACCTCGAGACAGGGCATCGAGAGTCCTATTGAGAGTTGCGTCAAGAGTCGTGTTTATTGGATGAGTGCCGTGTTTCATCGGCGACAGGCGTGGGACGCCTACACGATCTTGATGGGTTGGTCGACTGGGGTCGAGCCGACTGGACTGACTCACGGGGATCATCATATGGAAGCCTTGGAGGCTTGGTCGGTATGATTAGTTTTCCCCGGTTCCGATAGTACGGGAGTAATCCTCAGACTTGAGGGATCATGGCAGTCGCGTGCACAGGACGGCTGTATCTTGGATCTGGCGAGAGGTAATCATTCTGTAAGATGATTATCATAAGCCTTGTCCAGTGCAGTCAGAATGTGTAGCGAGGACGGTGCATTCCAAGAAGAGGATTCGTCCCCTGTCAGTATGTGACAGAGGTATCTCCTATGCACTCGAAGACACGTTCATATTGTTTGAAGCTGTGGCCACAGTGGTTGGTCGAACAGGGAATGGTTTCCTGTGTCGACGCAATGAAGCATACGTGGTCTCGAGTATTAAGCATAGATGCCTAGTCAAGGATGGGAACCGACGCCCAATTCCATACCCTAGACTAAGGCCGGGAGACGGTAGACGGAAGGATCGTACCCGTACGGAATCGGCGCCTAAATGTTCACGCCAATTCACCTAGTCTCTAGTGCCATGGACCGTTGCTAGACGGCCACCCATGGTAACGGGCCCTTGTGGGACACGGGCCCAAGTCTAGCTGAGGGTGAACCTAAAGGGTCACACACAAATCACCGAGGAGGTTGAGAGATCGACTTGGAGTCAATCTCGAAGGATAAAATAAGTAATTGGATTACTTAAGGGAAAGTCCATTGGATGGACGGGCCGATATTGTATCGGGCTTTCATTTAATCGGTAAATTGGATTTTCGATTAAATATGGAAAGTTGAGACGTTAAGACGTTGGATCTTTTAATTGGATTAAAAGATCAACGGGAATAATTTAAGTGGACATTAAATTGGATTTAATATTGGGTTCGTCGTAATTGGATTACGATAAAACTCGGTCCGTTAAATTATACCCGAGAGGAGAAATAATTCCTAATTTGGAATATGAAACTTCTTCCCTTAATTAAACATGGCCGACATGCTCCCTCGGAGGAAGCAAAATCAGTCATATTGCATGCTAGGTGGTATGTTGACTTGTCTCTTTTGGAAAGAGACAAATCAACTCCAATCAAGCTCTTCCCTTTTGGTATGATTTGATCATACCATAAATTTTGGTAGGCTTGATTGAAGAATTGATGGTGATTGATTAGAATGAATCTAGACATCCTTGGATGAACCTAGACACATTCCAATAATCACATTAATTATGTATATATATTAGAATATACAACACCAAGCATAAGTGATTCATTATTCATCTTTTTCTAGGAAAAAGAGAAGACAAAAATCCTCTCCTCTCTCTCAATTTTCGTGCTCCCTCCCTCTCTTACACTTGTGTTCTTCACTTGATTTTGAATCAAGAAGAAGAACAAAGTAGGTTTAAGAGAACACTAATTCATAGTGTTCTTCTCTTAAACCGATTCCTTCTAAACCCGTTCTTTTCTAGCAAGAAGAACGTGAGTTTCTTCCGGTGTGGTGTGGATCACCTTTGGAGAATCCATACGTTTGGATTTCGTGAGCATTCCGGAGAAGGAACAACGCAAGTAGCCGGGAGCATACGCTAAACAATCAAAGGTAACGGTTTATTATGCTTTGATTGATTTCATTTATATATTTATGCCCTATGTGCTCAAATATATGTTTTAATATTTACACATCCTACATCGAACGCCCGGTTGAGCACCCAAGGGTACACCCCTTGGGATTCGCGTATTTTGAATTTGATTTAAATTTACGCACTTTCTCGCCTTTCTCGCTTCCGCTCGCGCTCCCGGGCAGATCCGCTTGTCCTTCAGTGACCGTTTCAAATATTAACAAGGTGTTCCAAATACACAAATTATATATTCATACATACAAAGGTAGTTAGGAATGGTTTCTACATTGTATGCCAAAGACAGGTCCAATATAGGAACAGTCTAGGCTGTACCGTTCCTAAATATTAGGAACGCCTTTCCTTTCAACGGAAGGCTGACCGTTCCATAACCATTCCTAACTGGGGCCCAACATCATCCAGTGATCTTTTTACGATTCCAAACGGAAAAAATACCGTTCCTAGAGCCGTTGCAATTTCCTCATTTTTTTATAGTGTTAAATGACATGCAAAATTGAAAATTTATGTAATTTTTTTTTGCTGACCATTTTCGGTTCAAACTCTAACAGAAGGGAGTCAGTTGTAAATAGAGAATATTCGAAGGGATGTAAGTGTAAGTTTAATTTTTTTGGGGGGAAAAATAAAATTTTATATTTAGAGAGGATCTAATTGTAATTAACTCTAAAATATATACATGCTTATGCATTATAAAAGAAGCAATTTGTCCCATCACAAGCAAGTTCTTCTTTTTCATATCTCTCTTACACCTTGGTGACATACAAGGCATTCTCGGACTTGAATGTAATTGTTCTAGCAATTAGGGCGAAAAACACGTGAACTAATTGAAATATTGAAATTAAATTCCTAATAACTACTTTTTTTTTTTTATTAAAACTAGCATGTGCCTGGTGCTATATATGGCTTTAATTTAATTATGAATAAAATTATATCTCATAAAATTTATATATTATGAGAAAGTTAATTTAGAATTTTCTTAATGGGATCAATTATATAATATTATTTTTTCTCGAAATTATAATGTATCAATGTTAATAAAATTTTACAAAAGTTTACAATCATCAAATTAAAAATAAAGAGCTATATGTCCAATAAAATTAAATTTTGATTAATTGTTAAGTCCGAATGACATGCTATCTTCTCCCTCTTTATTTATTATGGACTTGGAATTTAGTCAAAAAAAAAAAAAAAAGAATAACACTAACTACAGAATCATAAAAAAATAATTTAGATATAAAAAAATTATACCAAGTAAGAAAACATTTCGCTAATTATTGTAAAAATTGCATAATTAATGAATCTTGACCATGCCTCATAATATAATTAATGATTTGAGCAAAAGTAAAAACATAAAAAAAGATAAATAGAAATAAAGAGAAAATTGCACGATAAGAACAATGAAAAAAATGAGTTAAGAAAACTTTTTAATAAATTTAGATTCAAAAATAGCAAATACTTTTTATAAAAGTTGCTCTCCAACAATGCCTTAACAGTATTGTACATTTATTCAAAAAATATATCAAAATATTTTGTTTCAATATCAAATAATAGATACCTAATAATATTGAAAATATTGAATAAATAAATAAAGTGAAAAATGTTTATAAAGTTAAAAGTAACAAAGGGAAATAAAAAAAATTAAATGATACTGAAATCTGGGGTAAAATTACACTTTTGGTCTCATAGGATTGGGGGGTCAACACTTTTGGTCCCGCGCTTCTTGAAATGACCAATTTAGTCCCAAAATTGAGAATTTTTGACACTTTTGGTTCCGCGCTTTCTGAAATGATCAATTTAGTCCCAAAATTAGAAATTTTCGACACATTTGGTCCCATTAAACGATTTCTGTCGAAAATATTAACGACAAACGTCTCGCCATTAGTGGGACCAAATGTGTCGAAAATTCCAAGTTTGGGACTAGTTTGGTCATTTCAGGAAGCGTGGGACCAAAAGTGTCGAAAATTCTCAATTTTGGGACTAAATTAGTCATTTCAGGAAGCACGGGACCAAAAGTGTTGACCCCTCAATCCTATGGGACCAAAAGTGTAATTTTGTCTGAAATCTGGTTATAATAGGAGATTAAATTTACAAAATGTAATAAATATTAGATTACCGTTATTCGTATTTAAAAAATAAAATTACTAATTTGGTACCACTATATAAAATAATCTCAAAACGCAAACATTGAATGGCTTTAATTTCAAATTCAATCTAGAAAATGAGTTTAACTAAAAATTCTAACAAAAAAAAAGGATAGTCCTGTTAGGAAAATCTACATAATCAATAAGTTTAAGACATGATACATATATATTCACTATATATCATATGGAAACTGTATATAAGACAACTTTTTGCATCAATTTAAGATTTTTATTTTTTAGAAAAGATCGATATTCTGTAATAATATTTTTATTTTCTATTTCGAGCAATGTATTTTAATGTAACTAATAGGAATTGTTAATATAATTAAAAAAATCAAAATTTGGTTAAAATTCTGAAAATACAAAATGATAATGTTTTTCCTCTCAATTAATTTTTTTAATCTTCTGTGTATTTTAATTATCATGATAGACTCATAGCTATTTCTTTTTTAGTCTTTAATAAAGCTCATTTTGTAATAAGAAATTAATTTCAAACACTGATGACACTTTGAAAAATATAATTCACCTTCATCTCCATCAAACACTATAAATGAAAGCTTAAAAGACAAAAAATGATGAATAATGAACTAAAGAAGCTTAGGAACTAAGTTTACCTAGAGTTTGTTATCTTGCTTTTCTTATTTAAAAAATATTGTGTTAGTTTTACACACTCAAAACTTAATGTCCAAAAGATAGCAAAACATAAATAACGTTAAACATAATGGAATCGACATATTAACTACGACTAAAATATTTCTCGAAATAATAAAAATATCATACTTTGGGATGGGTTCTCGTGGACAATACCACCTTAAATTGTTCTTTTAGTTTTCATCATTATCTAGAATTTTAAATTTATACAAAAGGGATAAATTTTTATCTAATAAAAACTCAATTTTTTTTTAAAAATTGCTAACCTAAATTAAAATATAAAAAAAACCAAAAAAAATATTTGAAACAAATCGTACAATATCAACTGATCACCGAAATTTTCACATAATTTATTTTTGTTTCAGTTTGAAAATGAAATATAGAATGTAACATAAATATTTTTTATAAATGGAAAAATGCACTTTTGGTTCCATAGAACATGTGCTGTTGCAATTTTGGTCCCATAGTTTACGGGCTCAGCACTTTTGGTCCTACAAGAACCAAAAGTGCTACACTTTTGGCCCTCACTCCGTTAAATGTGTTAAAATGTGGATGAAAAATTACCTTTGACTTTCAAATGTGGTTTTCTATGGTTTGAAACCACTAGAGGTCTTGAAGGTGGTATTTTTCCATATTTTGACTCCAATTTGAAGACTTTCTTTCTATAAAATGTATTTTAACAGCTTGATTTAACTAAAATTTGTAGAAATTTGATAGAGTATAATCTGCAATTTTATAACAATATTACTATAAATTACTGCAAAAAATAAAAATAAAAATAAAAGAACAAGAAAATTAAAAACAAAAACGAACCAACTGCATTTGAGGGAAAAAAAAACAAACTGTTTGGAATTGACACATGTTTTTCCCTGCCAACTATATAGAAATTTTCCCCTAACAACTAGACAACAATTTGCCAAATTACACAGAAAGTGTCATGTTTTCTCCTGCCAACTATGCTGCAATTTACATCACAAAACATTGCAAATTTGCCCAAAAATTGCAAATTTCATCCCCAAAAATCTGATTACATCCTCAAAAAACTTTACAAAATCCAAAAACTGATTACTTCAATTGCTTGGTTTCTTCTTCTTGGTGGCATGTATTGCAGCAGACAGGTTTGTCATGGTGACAAACCTTTTTCCTCATTTTGTTAAAAAAGGCACTAGGCACCCTGATGCTTCATTGACGTTCAAACATTGTGTAAAAATATGCCTAAGTGGTTGAGATACCTACACACAAAGAAAATATGTCATTTACAGTTAAACTAAATCATACATTATAACTCTTCCATAACATTAGCATCTTGACTTTGGATTCCTTGTGTAGGGGATTGGCTTTCAACCTGCAATGTCCAAGAATCTCAGTCAGTTTTGACCATTTGAGCAATAAATCAGTTAAAAGGATCAATACTTACAGATACGAACTACTAACTTTGCAACACAAGAGTTGAAATGGTCATTTTCCTTGCCTGTAAAAAGAAGATATGTAAATTAGAAAAATAAAGGATTCAATTTTGAATAAAACATTACATGACATTAGAAGAATAAAGCAGTACAAATATATATAATTTATAGTCAGTTTAATTTGGGGTTGTTGTTGTCCTCCTTCAATCTTCTTCTTCTCATAGCCTTTTTGTTTGTGGCTAGTATGTCTACAGTAGTGGCACTTCACTGCGTAAGATTGCTTCTTCAGCTTCATTGGTTTTTTCTGGCCCCTTCTGCTGCTTCTCCCATGTTTTTTTTGATACTTCATCTGGATCCATTCTCCTAGCTCTTGATGGTCTACCTAATTTTCTACCAAAATTGGGTGGAAGTGAAGGAATATGCCCTGACTGAGCCCACAACTTAGGAACATTTACAAGCATGATTGCAGCCTAGTAGACCCTCTTAAAAGTATGCACACTATAGCATGGATTAACAAAATCCTTTGGATCAAGGACTTGACTGCATATTACACCAATGGCATGATTACATGGAATGTCAGTCAATTTCCATTTCCTGCAACTACATGTGTCTTTCTGCAAATTGACCACAAACAACCAAGCCCCATCATAACAGGATACTTGGTTATATTGGTCTGATTTTATGGGAATGCAGTCAGCTGCTTTGTCCATGTTCTTGTCAAGTATCTTTCTTATTTTTGAATAAATTTTTCTGTCAGACCACTTCTTCTGAACCCTATCTCTATTTTCTGTCAACCTCAACATGATAAATTCCCTAATCCACTCAAGCATTGTTAAAAATGATTTCTCTCTTATTTCTAAGATGCAACTGTTGAAGGATTCACAAATATTGTTCAATAACATATCACATTTGGAAAATGTATTGAAAAAAGCCTTGCTCCAATGAATTGGAAGCTTATCACTTAACCACTCAGCCACCTTTCCATTCAGTTTGATCATTTCCTCCATTCTCATCTTAAATTCAGACTCTGTACTTGCTTTAGCAGCATTCCATAATGCAGTTTTATATGCCAACCCTTTAAAGCATGTTGTTTCCATGCAAATGACGCACACAAAACCTTTTATCTAAACCTGGAAAAACTGACTCAAATGCTGGTACTAACCCCTTTTGTTTATCACTTATAAAATTGTAATCATTGTCTCTTATAATGTTCAGATCAGATTTTAACAACCCAAAAACCACTCCTATACTTCCCTTGTTTCCCCAGATACTATTGCATATGCCAAAGGATATAAATTATTATTCGAATCAATTGACAGAGCAGTTAACACTCCACCATGTGGCCCCTTTAAGTGGCAGCCATCAACCCCTATAATTGGTCAGCACCCTGACAAGAACCCCACCCTCAATGCATCAAACATCTCATAAAACTTGAAATTCTAGTGTGGATCGTCTCAGGAGGAGCGCGAATGCAGAAGCACGATGAATAGAATATGAAAAATAAAACATGCTTAAGCTGAAAAGTAAATACACGTTCAAGGGGTGTTCCCTTGAACCTCCCGGGTATTCGGTGTATCTCATGATCAAAGTAAATATGCAATATCATGGTGGCCTAGAGTTGCAACAAAGAAAAATGCCACGAACATTGACAAACCCGGTTGTTGTTTTTTTTTTTTTTTTTTTTTGTACCGCTACACGCGTTGTTCTACGTTTTGCCACCAAGATTCCAAGTTAGGAACCCTCTAAATCTTCCACGCAATCTTACTGAATTTTGATCCCCATGCTAGCAAGAAATCAAGAGAAATAGGGAGGAAAAATTGACCAAGCGTTATTAATTAATGTGATCAATCCGTCTAGTGTCCACTTGTATCAATACAAGGAACTAGGCTTTTCTTGGAGAAAAGAGGAGGAAGGGACAAGAGAGAGAGAGGGATGGTCGACGGTGTTTGTTTGTGGGTGTGCTCATAAAATGATCACCTTGTGTATGTGTGCATCTATGAGTATTTATAGAAGAGCATACTCCTATTCCTCAACAAACTCTAATTAAGATGCACACATTGACTAGGACTTTGACCTAGTCAAATCCTAGTCAATTTAGGCTAGACTTAGTCAGACTAATCTTGGCCTTACATCTCTCTTCTTTAATCTCATCCGTCCATCACTTTGATGGATAATTTTATGGAATATTTAAATCCTATTAAATAATCCATATGGCTTTAAATAATAAATAAATAATTATTTTAAGCCCATTTCCTCATTTCTAATAAATCTTATTTATTAGTTAATTCCATTTAATCTAATTAAAGGAATTAACAATCCAAGAAAAAGGGAATCAATTTAATCTAATTAAATTGTTCCACCTCACGGGATTAATTCTAAATTAATCTCTCTGTTACCGGCGGATTGTGTGTGACTCTTTAGGTTCACCCTCAGCTAGACTTGGCCGAATTTTCAATCATCTCATGAAGGAAATTCATCTGTCATCATGGGTGGCCGTCTAGCAACGGTCTATGTCACTAGAGACTAGGTGAATATTATGGTGTGAACATTTAGGCTCTTCAGTATGTTTATCCTTCCGTCTACTATCTCACAGTGATAGTCTAGGGTAAGGACCTTTAGGACGTCGATACTCATTCTTGACTTAAGCCTTGGCTCGTCCACACTAAATGTCACAGGGATCCCATCCCACTGTTCAGTCACTGTGGCCACAGATTTATGGAGGACGAGTCTCAGAGTATACGTGAGACACTACTGTCAACCCTTTTTTGAAATGAGACAGATGTTCTCTTAGGGCCTACTGCCCACACTACACATCTTGACTGCATTAGATAGGGCTTACGATAACCAAGTCTCTCGACTTGGTAGCCTCTTGCCAAACCTAATGTACAAGCATGGTGTGTATGTGACCACAGTAGTCCCTCAAGTCCGAGGATCAAACCCGCACTGTCGGAACCGGGGATACAAGTCATACCGACCGACCCTACTCAAGGTTTCCCATATGACGATTCCCACGAGTCACCTCAGTCAGCTGGCACCTAGCTGGCTGACCCACTAACATTGCATAGACGACCCTCGTCACTCGTCGATGAAACGCGACTGCAATCGCTTAGCGCAAGTCTCAAATGGACTCTCGATACCCTATCTCGAGGTCCTTAAACTTGGAGTATTTCAAACCGATCCACAGAAACTGATTTCATGACCTGCCATCCTATGCGCAGTCTAGTTTTTTGGATTGATGTTTCGGTCTATGGGCTTTGCTTGTACATTGAACAGTTTGTAATATAATGAAGTAAGTGAACACAAACAAAGTATTTATGCCATATGAATATCACTTCTTATTCATAATATTTATTAAAACACCAAAACTGTCAGACATAGGTTACATAAGCCCAATCAGGTTACATAAATACCAAAACCGTCTAGCCTCTCATAATATTTTTGTATCTCACTAATCGGGAAACCCTTTCATAGTGGACTTGGGATCCACAACGAAATTTTTCATACCCCACTTTTACGATTCGCATGAAAAACAACTTGTGGGGGTATTCCATACCATTCTCGTCTAACGAGATTCCCAAGATGTTTTGCCTCACCCTTTTACGTGATCCCGAGGACTCCAAACGAATCACGTTATTCAGGCGTTAGACCCGACCCAATCAACCGAATCATAGCACTCACTGCTACCCCCACGACTCGTGCGACAGGCAATAGGAGTGTATTCACTTCTTTCACAACAAAGTGCAGCTTATTTTCAAGACAAGATACGTGCCACGACTCGTGAGACCATGCAATTAACTAAAACTAGCTTCCTCACTTTGTCATAGATGGAAGGCTTGGACGAACTACTAGGGTTCTAGTCCATTTATTAAGGGTCTAATATTTTAGCTTGGTCCAACCAAGTGAGAGTTTAAAGACCGAGGCCTCATCACACAACATACATACATTATGTATAGAACGTTTTGCATGCTATAGCGATAATATGATAAATAAACCATTCATCCATCACATAAGCCACATGCAAAATAAAATCCTAGCACGCCCTTGTCGGATGATCATAAGCCTGAATCCTATGCGACCCACTGAGCCCGCAGTGGATCAACGGACAATCTAAGGTTGGTCCTACACTATTACATTAATAGTAGAAACCCATCAACACACTGATGGGCCTTGCCTCTTTTTCCACCGGGTCTCGATGGAACTCCTTGGATCCTCCTTCTGAGCCATCCTTCATCTTCTTCATTTAAAAATAAAATAAAATCTCACAACTATACTACGCCCATTACAACTTAAAAAGAAACCCCGGCGAACACCTGGGGGAGTACATTTGGAGGGAGATAGAAGCCCTTATTATTCCAAGGCAACTAGAAGAGAGAGAAGAAAATAAACGAGGCACACAGGCCCAACACAAAAATAGAAACATACATACGGTCTAGGGCTTTGTGATCATCCGTTCTCATGTAACGCAAATAGCGTTACACATAATCCATCATATCAAATATCATTAATCAATAAAATAAGCACATAATTTCTACACTTAAAATTGGTGCAACAATTGCGATTTTCTTGTTAGGAAAATTTTTTCTCATTATTTAAACAATATTAAATTTTCGGTTGTTCCAAACCAAGCAAAAACAAAATATTTCTAAATAATGTCTTTGAAGAAAAATATGCAAAAATAATAAAAACAATTCCAGAAAAAATAATTTTGAAATAGAACAAGAAAAAACTGAAGACGGCTGAGGGCCACTGCTGCCAGCGGCCCCCTAGCCGGACGCACAGTGTGCCGGCCGGGCGTGCGCGCGCAAGCTCCCCTGCCTGCGTGCGCGCGTGCCTGGCCGAACCTCTTGCGGCAGGCTATATCTACCTGCCTGCGCGTGCTGGCCGAGCGGCCACGCACAGGTGGCCCTGCCTGTGTGCGCTGCCCTGCTGTGCAGCCTGCGCGCGCGGCTGACAGTCGGTGCTCGTGAGCTCTGGGCACGCTGGCCGGGCGCGCGTGCCTGGCAATGCTGCCCTGCGTGCGCGGCCTGACTGGCCGCGCGTCTGCCTGTCACGCGCGCTAGACGCACTAATGGAGCGCGCGCAGGCACCTCTACCTACGTGCACGCGCGCCTGGACGTGCTTCCTGCGCACACGGCCGGCAGCGTCACCTGCTGCCTGTGCGCACCTAGTCGGGCGCCTATGCGCAGGCTTCTTTACCTCCGCGCGCGGTCAACCGACGGCTACCGCGTTCGCCATTTTTCGGTTACCACTATTATTTTCTGCCCCATTTTTCCAAGAAACCAAGAAAACCAAAATTTCGTGCAAAATTAATACGATGAACCTATAATATTTACGACATGCTTCAAACGTAAATAAAAACAACGCAAATCATGCTTAACACGTATAGGACAAAAAATACTAGGTCTGTACACCGGATCGGGCTCTGATACCACTTGAAAGCTAGTGTTGATCGTCTGGGGAGGAGCGCGAATGCAGAAACACGATGAATAAAACATGAAAATTAAAATATGCTTAAACCGAAAAGTAAATACACGTTCAAGGGGTGTTCCCTTGAACCTCCCGGGTGTTCGGTGTATATCATGATCAAAGTAAACATGCAATATCATGGTGGCTATAGGGTTGCAACAAAGAAAAACACCAAGAACATTCACATACCCAGTTGTAGTTTTTTCTTCGTACCGCTACAGGCATTGTTCCAGTTTTGCCACAAAGATTCTAAGTTAGTAACCCTCTCAATCGTCTACGCAATCCTACCGAATTTGATCCCCGTGCTAGCAAGAAATCAAGAGAAATAGGGAGGACAAATCGACCAAGCGTTATGAATTAACATGATCAATCCGTCTAGTGTCCACTTGTATCAAACAAGGAATAAGAGAAAGAGAGGGATGGTCGGCGGTGTGTGTTTGTGTGTGTGCTCATAAAATGATCACCTTGTATATGTGTGCATATATGAGTATTTATAGAAGACGAATACTCCTATTCCTCTTCAAACTCTAATTAAGAGGCACACATTGACTAGGACTTTGACCTAGTCAAATCCTAGTCAATTTAGGCTAGACTTAGTCAAACTAATTTTGGCCCTCTATCACTCTTCTTAAATCTCATCTGCCCATCACCTTGATGGATAATTTTATGGAATATTTAAATCCTATTAAATAATCCATAGTGCTTTAAATAATAAATAAATAATTATTTTAAGCCCATTTCCTCATTTCTAATAAATTTTATTTATTAGTTAATTCCATTTAATCTAATTAAAGGAATTAATAATCACAGAAAAAGGGAACCAATTTAATCTAATTAAATTGTTCCACCTCCCGGGATTAATTCTAAATTAAATCCCTCTGTTACCGGCGGATTGTGTGTGACTCTTTAGGTTTACCCTCAGCTAGACTTGGCCGAATTTCCAATCATCTCATGAAGAAAATTCATCCGTCATCATGGGTGGCCATCTAGCAACGGTCTATGTCACTAGAGACTAGGTGAATATTATGGTGTGAACATTTAGGCTCTTCAGTATGTTTATCCTTCCGTCTACTATCTCACAGCGATAGTCTAGAGTAAGGACCTTTAGGACGTCGATACTCATTCTTGACTTAAGCCTTAGCTCGTCCACACTAAATGTCACAGGGATCCCATCCCACTGTTAAGTCACTGTGGCCACAGATTTATGGAGGACGAGTCTCAGAGTATACGTGAGACACTACTGTCAACCCTTTTTTGAAATGAGACGGATCCTCTCTTAGGGCCTACTGCCCACACTACACATCTTGACTGCACTAGATAGGGCTTACGACAACCGATTCTCTCGACTTGGTAGCCTCTTGCCAAACCTAATGTGCAAGCATGGTGTGTATGTGACTACAGTAGTCCCTCAAGTTCGAGGATCAAACCCGCACTGTCGGAATCGGGAATACAAGTCATACCGACCGACCCTACTCAAGGTCTTCCATATGACGATTCCCACAAGTCACCTTAGTCAGCTGGCACCTAGCTGGTTGACCCACTAACATTACGTGATGACCCTCGTCACTTGTCGATGAAACGCGACTGAAATCGCTTAGCGCAAGTCTCAAACGAACTCTCGATACCCTATCTCGCGGTCCTTTGACTTGGAGTGTTTCAGATCGATCCACAGAAACTGATTTCGTGACCTGCCATCCTATGCGCAGTCCAGTTTCTTGGATTGACGTTTGGATATGTGGGCTTTTCTTGTGCATTGAACAGTTTGTAATATAAAGCAATAAGTGAACACAAACAAAGTATTTATGCCATATGAATATCACTTTCTTATTCATAATATTTATTAAAACACCGAAACTGTCAGACATAAGTTACATAAGCCCAATCGGATTAGCTTCACGGTCAGCTATTCTAACAAAACTTAGCAAATTTTTTATCATCAGAATCTGTCATCATCATGATCACATTAGACCTAGGGTTACTTTTCATTAATTCTCCAGCATAATCCCGTAAAAGGGCAAATTGATCATCACCAGACCCCTGTATAGCATTTAATGCCTTTCTTTTGGCTCTATATGCTTGGTACTTTGAGACATTACACCTAATGTCTTTTATTGTATCTTTCCTAAACCCCTTAACATCCCTATTAGGACCAGTTCTGAATGAGTCTTCATATTTTTTTAGAGCCATCCACTGTTCACATTTTTCACATTAAAAGATCTTGCACATGTATGAACAGGATTATACTCTCTTATGTGGAAGGTGGATTCACCTATCACTTTCAATACATTTATCTTCCGCTCACCCTTCCCCATCACATCTTGCATATATCCTCCTACTATCATTTTTTTTTTCAGGCTTCTTCTTGTCTTAACAGCATGCCCGTGTACAACATCTTTAAATTCAGATTTTGAACTAAAAATCATCCCAATTTCAAAAGTGGGATCATATTTTTCAGATGCATTAAACACCTTTATCCCATCACCCCTTTCATTATCCTCCTCACTTTCATATTTCTCTTGTACAACGATGCATTTTGTTCAGAATCTATATATTTAAGAAATTTATTTAGGAGAAATGGATATTGAATGTTGCAATAGATTATTAATTTAGTTGTTGAGTATTCATATTGATTTTTCTTTGAATACTTGTTTATCAGGTTGTACGATGGAGGATGGTTATATTTGAGATTTGAACACGTCAAATGTTGATACGTTGTGTAGATATAGCATCTTTGATGAAAATATATTGGTCGTGTTTTTAAAGAGTACTTTTGAATTTTTAGGAATTGATATGAATACATAATTGTTCTTTTTTCTAGTTTGAATTTTGTAATCTATTCACATTTTCAGCATTTCAAGTATGATTTATATTCGAATATTTTATCCCAGTTTTCTCTAACGCATGATTCTTTTTATTTCTTTAATTAATGTACGAATGTCTTGCAATTTATTATCTAATTGACACAAAATTTTAATTTTTGATTAAAAGTTCAAGGTTAATATTTATATTGAATTATTTTGTGACAAATTGGCTTGAGATTCGAAATTTCATTTTATTACGCCGAGATATATGGATGACGATATGAATCTTATAAAATATTGATATTGTGATAAAATTGCAATTAACATTTTTTGTGATGACTAAATTATGTCACATTAGAATGTTAATGTGAGGAAATGCCCCTCACAAGCAAATTTAAAAAATGTATATTAATTGAAATAAAATTATAATGTGAGGAATTTTTTGTCACAAATTATTTTTTAAATTTGTGTAAATTTATTTTGGATAATTCTATTGTGAGGAAATTGTCGTCATAAATACAATTAGTGAGTTTTTTTTTAAATTAATTTTGAATAATCCTAATGTGAGAAAATTATCGTCATATTTTGTTAATATAATATGTGACGAAAAAGTAGTCTAATGTGACGATATATTTGGTCACATGTAATAAAATACAATCTTTTTTGTGGGAAAATAATTTATTGCGAGGAAAAAAAATATTTAAAATGAGGGCATATTCGTCACACACACCATTTATTTGTGAGGAAATAATTTTTCTTACAATTATACATGTGAGGAAATTATATTTCGTCACATTATCCTACATTAGACCTAATGCAAGGGCCTATTTTGTGAGGACCTTGTGATAAATTTTTTTCCTCACATTAAGCTAATGTGGTGAAATTATTGATTTTTGTGAGGAAAGTTTTCTTGCAAAAAAATGATTTTTTTTTTTTTTTAGTGCCTCCTTTCTATTTTCAGCATCAGCATCTTCTAAGTCAACATCATTATCTTCAAGTTCTATACTATCACTAAACCCATCATCCTTAATCTCCACACTTATCCTATCATTTTCAACCACCTCATCTTCCCTGTTACCCTCCCCACACCTCACTGCATCTACCATTTCACCCTCCCCATCCTTGACTGTATCACCCTCCCCACCCCTCACTGCATCACTCTCAGCACCCTCAACAACAGGTTGTTGTGACCTAATTTCATCAACCAAATTATCTACTATTTTAAAGATTGTCTCCTAATCATTTGCCTCAAATATTGCATCATTATCTATCACAAGTTATTTTTCATTTTCAACAGTAGGTTGAATGGAACCAACATCAACTTCAGGGGTGTCTTGTATTGCATCTAAGTACAATACAATTTTTCTATTGATTTGGTAACTACCACAAAGTTGCAAAATGTCTGTTTGATACAGAATTTGTCTGAACTTATTGTAGTTTCTATCAATTCTGTAATACTTTTTGTCCCCCGAATAACCTATTGCCTCACACAGCTTGTTTAAATTTATGATTGTTAGATCATCTACATCCACATAATCAAAGTACCTTACACACCCTCCTACATACTCAGGATTGAGACTATGTACGAGTTTTCCCCCATTATGTATTTTTAGAGTGATATAAGGTTCCTTAACAACTGCAGTAAAACAATGGGAAGAACAAAAAGAAAGAGAAAAAAAAAAAAGACAATAGTCAGAACCCCATAAACCCCTAAAAGCAAACAACAAACAACAACTAACAATGATATTTTCTCCAACTACAATATTTTATACAACAACTTACCAACAAACAACAAACAACAGACTAATATTTTATAAAGATCAGCAATATTTTATTCAAAACATACCAAAATAAAAAAAGCCCTAGTTTCTACACCAACCAACACCACTCTACAGCAACCAACACTACTCTAAACAAAATTTCTCGTGCTTCACAAAGTACAAAACACAACATTATTCTAAAAATGCAAGTATTAAACAAAAAAAAATGAAATCCCAAAAGAATAAAACTTACGGTATTTCAGAGGTAGGAGGTGGTTAAAACGGCTACTCCTCAAAGCTATGGCCTTCAGCGTCCTTCCGAGACCTTCAGCAACAAAGATTTTCACTTGCAATTGAGTGTTAATGGAGTTTTCTGGAGGGATTTAGTGGGAATTAAGAGAGAGAGAGAGAGAGAGAGAGAGAGAGAGAGAGAGAGAGAAGAAAGACTTAGTATTTTTATTTTATTTTATTTTTTCAGATTTGGAGGAAGAAGGAATGAGGATCGATTTGTTGACTAAGGCTTCTGTTGACTTAGGGCACGTGAGTATCATGTGAGTGGAAACCCAAAACCACTCTGTTAATTAACGCACAAGTGAGAACACGCGCATTGGTTTCCGTCAAGAACCTAACGTCCGTTACCCCTTGGGACCAAAAGTGTTGAGCCCATAAACCACAGGACGAAAATTGCAACAACCTATATCCTATGGGACCAAAAGTGCATTTTTTCCCTTTTTATTATTCAGAGTTGCTTTATATACTATACCCTTAATACTGATGAATATTTTAATTTAGGGTAAATTATAGCTATCTCCCTCGAGATTTGATATAATTACAAATACCCTCTCATTATTTGAAAAATTATGAAGCCCCTAAAAAAAATTAATTATGCAACCCCCAAACGGTGATGTGAAAAGTACTACTTTATCATTGCTGAAGTTTTTATTTTTTTAAAAGAAAATGCTTGAAAAAATGTAAAAGAAATTGAGGATGGGTAAAACAAATAGTCCATAAGAAATATTAGTGCCTAAAAATATTTTAAAATTTTCTAAAATATATATAAATTACAACTAATAATTCAAAAAGGCTTCTTAAGCAGTTCACCACAAAAATTGGATGAAAGCTTTATGGGGGCTAACTGAATGGGTTTGTTGTTAGACGGACGTTAAAATTAGAGGGGTATTTATAATTTCTCAAACAACGAGGAGGTATTTGTAATTATGTCAAATTTTAAGGGAGGTGGCTGTAATTTACCTTTTCATTTATTGATATGTGCATCACTAGTTAATTTTTTATTATGTATGTTATATTCATTTCTCAATTATGTTTTCCAAAAACAAATCTAGTTAACAAAAATAATTAACTTAATTCATTTTTAATATATACTTCTCTAATTTATAGTTTCTAATTATTATTTAATTATTTGAGTTCAAAGTCTAATCTTGGTGGAATACTTTATTATGAAAATGAGAGTTAGTTTTGAACATTCCATTAAAACTTAATTACTTACACATAATTAATTATAAAATTATGTTAAACATAATCATTTTTTTTTATAAAATCAAATATTTAAAAATTAATTTTTATCATCATACACCAAATTGGACCTAAGTGAACCTTTATAATTAAATTATAGAATAACAATAGATTAAATTACTAATGATCATGAAGATCAGTGGAGTGTCCTATACAATATCAACCAAGTAAAATTATATAATCATATGTTAATTTAATTAAGCCCTCACTAGATGAAATATAGCATTTAATCATAACAAAATATAACCATGGTAAATAGCTATATATTGATCATGGTCATGCAACGTTGTTGGTCGTGATTTTTGCGAGTGTGGCTAAAACATTTGTCATTGTTAAGAGCCATGACAAAAATGATTTCCGTTATTGATAAGCTAAGTTTTGCACCAATTTTTGTTTAACCATGGTTAAAAATAGTTATTTATCACAATTTTTAATACATAGCTATTAAAATTGTTGGCAATAGTAAATTTTCATCTAGGACCTGAAGATAAGGTCGTAATTATTGGGGTTTAGCTAAGATTTGTGAATTTTTTTTTCTTTATCAGGATAATTTAAAAGGAAATAGAAAGTAAAATCTTGATACATATATTCTGAATTTTGAAATTAATTATCAGCATAATTAATTCCTTGATTTACAAACCCTAATAGGATATGAATGTTATTTAGACATGTGAGTAAGTGAATCAGAAATTATCATAAATGATAATATATGTAATTAAGTTTTCAATAAGAATTTTTCTTCATAATATATATATATATATATATATATTTATAAAAGTAAATCACTAATCTCCATAATTGACTGGGTTATTATTAAAAGTCACTTAATAATTCAATCAGTAATATTGTAATAATTAATGATTGCCTATTTCTAATTTTATTTCTATTTTTATTACTTTTTCTAATCTATAAATACGTACATGAGAGTGGCATAAAATTTGTACAATAATTTTAAACCAATACCAAAATATTGATTATTACCTCACAAGAAATGGCTTCTCAAAAGTTGATTTGCTTCCTCACTTTCTTACTTCTTGCCAATGGTTTTTTCTCTTTCTCTTTCTTTCTTTTTGCATAAATTATAAATTGCATATTTTCTAATTATTTCATCCATAATTTCTAACTTATGATTATCAATATGTTTTTTTTCTTCTTCTTTATAGTATGTCAAAAAGGTGGAGAAATCATAATTTTCATCTCATAAATTAGGCTCTATACACTTTTAGCCCCATTACTTATGGGATTTTCGAAAATAGTTTCATAAATAAATAAAAAATATATCCACTTTTAGTTCTTCTACCAATTTATGCTAGGAATTGACAGAAGAACAAAATGCACATCGCGTAGTTGTTTCTCTTGATTCTCAAATTAAAGATAGCTGCCACATGACTTTCATTTGGATTTTCTTTTCATCAATTTCCTAATGAAGGGTTATAGGAGGAGTGAAAAATAGACTTCTTTTCAAGTTATGTGATTATTTTTTTAGAATTTCATAAACAGTGGATCTAAAAATATATTGGACCTAGTTTTTTACCGATGATGTGCATATGTATTTGCATAGGTATATTAATTAATGTGAGTTATGATCTAATGAGCAATATTTTGTTGTGTTTTGGTTGACAGTGTTAACAAGAAGCTATGGTGATGTGCCATGCAAGACAGTCGATGATTGTAGAGATTTAATTCTATGTTTTGATGCAACGTTAGAATGTTATAATGGCTTCTGTGCTTGTATTAACGGCGCCAAAAAGATCATACATGACCATGACCATGACCATGCTACTACTCTTGTTGCTGATGAACATCAACAACAATATACCAGACACAAGAAAACAGAGATGGCGTAGAAGATCATCATTTTAAGATTCCACTGAAATAATAGAGAGTTACTCGTATTAGTTCTTATAATAAATAAATCATACTCTTTTATTTTTTGCAAATAATTCCCTCCAATATTATTTATATACATGGTTTTTTTTTATGAATCATGAATTATTATATGAACGGATCGAATTCTTTACCTCCCGTCACAAGAAATATGATTTTTCGTCGTGGTTAATTAATTATTGCGGTCAAAAGAAAAAATCCCAATTACCACGACAGCGTGTGCAACGGTCAGTAACGGTTGTTTTTGGAAGTAGAGTCAAAACATTAATTGTATTTATAAACCGTGACGAATGTTTTGGCCATAGCTAAAATTGTGGCTAATTTTAATTAACTGCAATCAAAATTTAAGTATCCACCGTTCGCAATATACAATTGTGTTAAAATATGATTAAATTGTATATTGCCAGTCAGTCATTTTTTTGCTTTTAGTTGCACTGATTTTATTTTAATTTGGCAATAACAAAATTTAATATTTTATTCTAATTATATCATCATTATAAAATTACAGATTGGAAATTACATAAATTTATCTAAATCAAAAGCTATTAAAATTCATACAACCAATAAAAGGATTGCAATAATAATCTCTACAAGAAATTTCCTCCATAATGGCTGAAAAATCTAATCCAATTCCCTCCAAAGATGAATGGTGGTTTCAAACTATAAAAACTACCTTTGAATGGTTGAAAGTGGTTTTTCATCCATCATTTAACACCTTTAACAGACTTAGGACCAAAAGTGCAATACTTTTGCTTCATGTGGGATCAAAAGTGCTGAACCCATAAACAATGGGACCAAAAGTGCAACAACCCAGTTTTATGGGACCAAAAATACAATTTTTCCTTTAAAATAACATTAGTCACTAATAAAAGAATGAATTTACTACAAAAGTCTAATTAATCATCTCCTTAGTATCTAAATCAATCGAAAATAAAAAATTAAGAAAGTAAACATATAATAAAGTGAGATTTATAATTCTCAAAATTTATTTTTATATAGACAAAAAAATAAAATAAATGTCTCACGCCCTATAGTAAAAAGATAAAACATAAAAATTCGACGAAGATAACCAATGATCACATAAGGATAATTACATACATTAAATAGCTTTAAGAGAAATAAGAAATAAAATAAAATAAATGAATTTATATGACAATAAATGAGTAAATATCTTTGCACTGAGGAAAAAATAAAAGTAAAAACTCAAAAAATAAAGAGCACATATGCCAACTGGAAAGTTGAAACTAATAAAAATAAGTTAGATTATCGTAGCACTATCAAATTAGAAATAATTGAAGAAAATACACTTTAAAAAGCTATGAAAAATCAAATTAAGTATGAAAGAGAAAATAAAAGAGCATGATAATATATCACTGAATAACTATAAGAGAATCAACTTTGACAAATGAATAGTTTGAGTGAGTATAAAGAACAAATAGTCAACAAAAATAATTGATCATCATGATAAACTACTCCAAACTTTAATTGAATACAACATGAAATCATAAAGAAGAAAAATTACATAAAAAATTAAAATCAGAAGAACAAAAGGTGAATCTAAGAAGAATTAAAAAGAAAACAAAATAAATACATGTTTTCGTATACGAAATCAATTTGCTATTATATTACGAAAAAATATATATATCTACTCAATCAAATTGAGAATCTGAATGAGAAATTCCTAAAACTTTTTCTTTCCTTTTCTCCATTATCCCATTTGAAAAGGGATGAAGGTGATTCCTACCTGGAAGTCTTTTCCAAACAATGATAAGTCAGTATTATGAGTGAAGGCGGAGTTTAACATATTCAATTATCTTAAATATGAAATCGCTTGTTTTGCTCATAATATTCACCTTAATTCACTCGATAGAAAGGATTTTAGTCCTAGTATATTGTTTGCCGAGAGGATATAATTAACTAATATGCATCCCAAAAGAAAACCTTTATTTATGCGTAAAAGAATTTAACATTAGTAAAACAAAAAGAATAATTTGTGCATTTATATTGATAGACGTCAATGAGTTGTCTTTGCTGCATTATGAAATTTTTTCCAAATTTCATTAATTATTGCTTACCTTTCGTGTTCTTTAAATATCCTCACAAGAATTTTCTCATTTTCATGCAAAATTTTAAGATTTAATTTGAACTTTTTAAATGGAAAAATTAACATTCCTACTAAGATTGAACTTTTTTTTTTTTTTTTTTGTGATTTTGAGAGGAGTTTCTTTGGAACTTGAAGATTCTATCAACACATAAAAATGATATATACATGAACTATAAAAACAAATTAAGATAATATAAATATATTAAAAATCAAAGAAAAGAAAAAATTTCATACCTACTTAAGTACTTGTCATCAGTTATTAGGTAAATTTTATAATTAACACATAAAAATCACACATACATAAACTAATAAACAGAATAAGATAATAAAAACATTAAAAATCAGGCAAAAAGAGGAATTTCATACCTACTTGACTATACAATGTTTTTAGTTTTTTTATAGGGATTTAAACTATCCCGACAGATTACATAAGGAAGCTAGGAATATGGGTTTTGCCATCCTCATTCGGCGATGTAATTGGTTCAACAACTAAGCAGTCATCAAATTTATATATTCGATGAATATTTATATATGTAATTGCAAAGTTTATAATTGATTTATTTTTTTAAATTTATAATTAACGCATAAACAAATTATAAAACAGAATAAGATAATAAAAATATTAAAAATCAAGCAAAAAGAAAATTTTCATACCCACTTGACTATACAATTTGGTCACAATTTTGAACAATTATTCAACGACTAAATATTCATCAAACTTATATATTCGATGAATGTTTATATATGTAATTGCGAAGTTTATAATTAATTTCTTTTTTAAAATTTAACACATAAAAATCAAACAATAGAAAAAATTTCATACCTGCTTGAGTACTTTTTTTTCGTTTCTCGTGGACATGAAGATCCTATAAACACATAAAATCACAAATACATGAACTATAAAAATAAATTAAGATAATAAAAAAAATTAAAAATCAAGCAAAAGAAAAAATTTCATACCTGTTTGAGTACTTGTAATCTCTCCCTCTCTCTTTTTTTTTAAAAAAAAAATCTAAAATTAACACATAAAAAATCACATATGCATAAACTATAAACAAAATAAGATAATAAGAACATTAAAAGTCAAACAAAAGGAATAATTTCATACCTACTTGAGTACTTTTTTTTTTCTTGTTTTTTGTGGACTTGAAGACCCAATTGAAGACTCTAAAGATTGCTAATGGAGTCCAATGAAACTTGGTAACTTAATCAATATTATAAGCTTAGCAACACATCAATATTGTAGACTTAGCAACATAATTAGGCCATTTGACTGGAAGATTGCAAAGAAAAATGACGAATTTGGGCCTGATTCAATAACGAAATTGCGGCTGATTGCAATATGTGATTCCAATTACATATAAGAGTTGATTTCAATTTTCAATTACATATAACAAAATTCGCGGTTGATTCCAAATTTAAAAATTAATAATTAAATTTGATGGTCTAAATTAATTAAAAATATATGTTAAAAAATCAGTTATTAGGTAAAATATGGTAATATCATCTGTAGACAAATTATTTTTTTCATCCAATCAAATAACGACAAGTGAAAAATATATATTATTATCAATTATAATAATTTTCTATTTATATTTTAGAATTTACCAAATTAATTTCGAATATAAATAGTTAATTTAATTGATATTTTTATATATATTTCATTATCAAATCAACGGCCGACAAGTGGCAATTGAGGTGTTTCGGCCAATCAAATCAAGATAAATATTTTTTATATCATCTCTTTGAAAAATACAAAAAATAAAGAGATAATATCAAAATCGACCAATCATGTCTTTCCAAATACTTAATGTATTATCTCTTTAAATTAAAATAAAGAGATAATACAAAATAAGTGTTCAAGTTTCACCACAACTCTACCTCTTTGACAGCTATATAAAGGAGTCCTTGGAACTCATTCAAGACACACACATACAATTGAAGACACAAGTAAAAGAGCATTCAAGAAGTCCCGAAATCCTCTCAAGCGCAAATCAAGGAAGATCCACGGCGTTCGTCTCGGAAATCATCCAAAATCAGCGTTTAATTCGACAAGAAGTCCGAAGACCGGCGAATTAACGTTATCAAGACAGAAGTCCACCTTGGCGGAAGATCAAAGTCTCAAATCCACAAAGAATTATCCCAAATTCAAGTCAAATATCTTCAAGTTCATAGCGTTTAATCCGGGAACAAGTCAACGACCCCCGAATTAACGTTACTCAAAGTCAAACTCAACGTCAAAGGAGATCAAACGTCGAGTTTTGCCTCCGAAGTTGTCGACGTTAAAGATCACGATTCTTGAAGAGAAGAATCAGAGGTTTTAAGTAGATAATTTGCAGCCACAAATATTCATCTAATTCATAGAAATTTATTGTAATATTTCCTTGTTTTGACAAATTCAGGATCACGAAAATTTATTTACAAATTTTGGCACGCCCAGTGGGACCTCTCTACCTCTCATCTCTACCCTTCACCAAAATCAGAATTATTTCGATGGACACTCAAGGAAAAGCTATGAAGATGGTGAATTCCAAACTTACCACAACAAAGTCCTCGAGTACTAGTAATCTTCCCAGATGACTCCTCCCATTGAGTCTGCTTAGAAGGACATATTCATACCTGACCACGCAAGTGAAGATGCCGAAGATAAATCTCCTCCATCCTCTCCTTGCTCCGTGTCTAGCTACTCTTTCACAATGAATATGGTCCCATTCATGGTGATGAATGCCGCAACCTTAGAAGAGCAAATTGCAAGTCTGACAAGCGCTATCGAGGGACTCACCAAGCATGTCCAAGAGCAAGATGCGCAAATCACTAGGTTGATCAACAAGCCAGACAATGTTGAGACAAGCCATATTCGGGGGAAACAAGTTGATGCTCATGATGAAGCAGAAGTATCCACAAAGCAGCACTATATTGAGAAGGATAAACCTGCAAAAGAATTTCAAGTCTCATCCAATGAATTGATTCCTGTAGACCAACTGAAAAAATTCATCGAAGGGACCATCAAGAGAACGATTGAGGGAAAATCAAGATCATCCTTTACCTACTCCAAGCCCTACACTCCAAGAATTGACAACTTGAAGATGCCGATGGGCTAACAACCATCGAAGTTCCAACAATTTGACGACAAAGGCAATCCTAAGCAGCATGTCGCCCACTTCGTCGAAACGTGCAATAATGCTGGAACATATGGGGATCACCTAGTCAAAAAGTTTTTCCGATCACTGAAAGGCAACGCATTTGATTGGTATACTGATTTGGAGGCCGGTTCAATTGATGAATGGGAAAAACTAGAGCAAGAGTTTCTCAATCGATTCTATAGCACTAGCAGCATGATTGAGCTTTACAAATTCTCGCCTGTGGAAGAATGAGCCATTTATCGATTATATCAATAGGTGGAGGAATCTGAGCCTCAACTGCAAAGATTAATTATCTGAAGCTTTCGCCATTGAGATGTGCATTCAAGGGTTACATTGGGGTCTCGGTATATTCTTTAAGGAATCCTACCCAGATCATTTGAAGATTTAGCCACTCAAGCACATGACATATAGTTAAGTATGGCAGCAAGTGGAGTAGAAGGACCACCTGTCCAAGAACCCCGCAAAACCAAGAAAAGGCAAGAAATAAAGGAAGGGGGCAAACCTTTTTCAAAACCTCAAAGCAAGGAATCGATGGCAGTGAATATAGCGCCCCTCAAGCTTAGGAGCGCAACAAAAGACAACATTACCCCGAAGCAAAATGTTCCTTACGAGAGACCGCAAAGAAAATTAACTTTGAAGAAATGCAAGCAAAGCAATATCCTTTCCTTGATTCTGATGTCCCGGCATATTTGATGACTTGTTGGAGGCTAACCTCATCGAACTACCCGAAGCAAAACGACCTGAAGAAGCCGAACGAATAGATGACCCAAAATGCTGCAAATATCATCATTTAGTTGGGCACAATACAAGATTTTCTTTGTGTTCAAAGACAAGGTTATGCAGTTAGCTCGCCAAGGTAAAATCTCTCTTGAAGAAGATACCGCAGCAGCAAATGTGACCTCGGTCAAGTGTGGGTCTTTTGACAGTGAAGCCTCCTGCAATACCACACAGGAGAACGATACTGCGACCAATGAGGACACACTATCTAAAAAAGAAGATTCCTCTGATATTGATGAATGCATGGCCACCATTACTTTCACCGACGAAGATTTGCTTCTTAGGTCAAAGCCTTATAACCACCCTTTGTTCGCTGCTGGATATGCACGTGAATAAAAGGTGAACAGAATATTAATCGATGGAGGTTCTGCAGTCAATATCTTACCCTTACGAACCCTGAAAGACTTGGGGATCCCGATGGATGAGCTCGCAAACAACCGTCTCATGATTCAAGGCTTCAATCAAGAAGGACAGAGGGTTGTCAGCATTATAAGGATGAAATTGTTGATGGACGATATGGCGTCAACTGCACTATTTCATATTATAGACGCCAAAACTTCTTACAACATGCTTCTTGGCCGCACTTGGTTGCATGAAAATTCTGTGGTCCCCTCAGCATGACATCAATGCGTCAAATACTGCCACAATGGTGTAGTGAAAAAAGTACTCGGTGATACCAAGCCTTTTACCGAAGCTGAGTCGCACTTTGCCCACGCCAAGTACTATGTCGAAACTGTCAAAAGAGGAAAAGAGATTTCGTCGTCAGAAAAATCAAAGTCACATGACGATCGAAGCATGAGGATAAATGAGCTACCCACAATCGAGGCTGAATTTTCAAAGAGCCTGACTCTACCATTAACTCATATCTACGTGAAGTAACCAACAAGCCGTCAATTAAAGGATTTGTGCCCTCAACCCAAGAGGAAGAAAAGGAACATGAGACGTTGGCCATAGATGGAGAAGGATATGATCCCAAAGCCTTCAAGCTACTTCTTAAAGCCGAGTATAGTCCACAAGAAAGGCTGACTCTCGGAAAGCTTCCTCCCGAAGCCACCAACAAGAAGCTCCATGGACTCAACGCCACCCAAGTGATGTTAAAGGAAAAAGGGCATGCAATCCCAGATTCACGTGTGGGTCTTGGCTTTATCCCTCCTAAGCCTATCTGCATCGCCATAAAAAGGTTCAACAGCAACCATGTCAGCGAAAGTCTTTCTTCAATGAAAGATGACCAAAGGAAAGAAAATCTACGGGGGTCTGTTTTCAACAGACTTGGCCTGCATTATTGGATGATGCATACAAAAATAAAAAATCAATCTGTCTCTGATAGACTTGGTCCACGGAAAAGAATGATGCATCGAAAGAAAGACATATCCAAGGTGGCCGCAATCAAAGGAAGACATCACGTCCTCATATACACAAAAGCTCATAAATTTGATTCCTTCCAGAATGAGACGCCACACAACTTTACACATATCATGTGGCAAAGTCTTGAAGGTTAAAGCACAAACAATAGTCTTCACACAAGTTCAACTTGATGACGAGGATGACAAAGAAAGCGTAGCATCATCCAATTATATTAACGGCAGTGCTGAAGAAGATATCGCCCAAGCTTATCACATCACCTTAATTGAAAATGAGGAGGTTGAAGAAGAAGATGCTGAAGACGCTCCTCTAGAACTCGAGAAATGCGTTGAGACCACCGTTGATGAGTTGAAAGAAGTCAATCTAGGTGATGTCGAAGATCCCCGACCAATTTACATAAGTGCCTCTCTAACCCCGGAAGAAGATGAGGCTTATGCCGCGCTACTTCATAAGTATAAAGACGTGTTTGCATGTCCTATAAAGAAATGCCCGGGCTAGACCCAAAGGTAGTTGTGCACCACCTGTCGGTGAAGAAAGGGGCTAGTCCCGTCAAACAAGCGCAACGAAGATTCCGACCTGAGCTAATCCCGCTAATTGAAGGTTAAGTAAACAAGCTCATCGAAGTCGGTTTCATTCGAAAAGTCAAGTACCCAATGTGGATTTCCAGTATCATCCCTGTGAGAAAAAAAAATGGGCAAATTCGAGTATGTGTCGACTTCGGAGACTTGAATCACGCCTGCCCTAAGAATGATTTCCCATTACCCATTGCTGAATTAATAATAGATGCTACTACGGTCATGAAGCCTTATCTTTCATGGATGGGTCATCTGGATATAATGAAATATGTATGGCGCCGGCAAACGAATAATTGATAGCATTTCGCACTCCTAAAGGCATATATTGCTACAAGGTCATGCATTTTGGGTTAAAGAATGTCGGTGCTACATATCAAAGAGCAATACAAAAGATCTTCGACGATATGCTCGACAAGAATGTAGAATACTATGTTGATGACCCTGGTAGTGAAGTCAAAGAAACGAGGGGATCATCTTCACGACTTAAGAATGTCTTCAAACGTTTGAGGAGATACCAGCTAAGAATGAATCCCTCCAAATGTGCGTTCGGGGTGACATTCGGAAAGTTTCTTGGGTTCATCGTCCACCAACGGGGTATAGAAATTGAGAAAGCTAAGATCGATGCTATTCTTGAAGGACAAGAGGATCCGCCAGGGAGCGCGAGCGGAAGCAAAAAATACGTAAATTTAAATCGCATAAATAAATGCATAATCTAAAATCCCAAGGGGTGTTCCCTTGGGTGTTGAAACCGGGCGTTCGATGTAGGATGTACCAATATTAAAAAATGGATATTGAACATAGGGCATAGATAATAATAATAAACTACGAAAGCATAATAAACCGAGGTTACCTTTGTAGGTTATCTCTCAATCGGCTACTTGCGTTGTTCCTTTCCGGAAACGTTCACCAAGTTCAAAAGTATAAACTCTCCAAAGGTGATCCACACCACACCGGAAGAGATGCTCGTTTTCCTTGCTAGAGGAAAACGGATATAGGAGGATTCGTTTAAGAAGATCAACACTATCAATTAGTGTTCTTCTTAAACTCACTTTGTTCTTCCAATTGATCCTAGATCAAATGAAGAACACAAGTGTAGAGAGGGAGAGGTGGTCGAGAGTTGAGGGAGAGAGAGGAGTGTAATTTTCTTCTTCTTTTCCTAGAAAAGATGAATAATGAATCTTATGGTCTGATGTTAGTATATACTCAAACATATACATAATTAATGTGATTATTGAAATGTGTCTAGGTTCATCCAAGGATGTCTAGCCTCATCCTAATCAATCACCATCAATTCTTCAATCAAGCCTACCATCTCTTAAGGTATGATTAAATCATACCAAAAGAGAGGGTTTGATTAGAGTTGATTTGTCTCTTACTAAAAGAGACAAGTCAACCACATCAAGCACCAAACATGGCCGAATTTTTCTCCCTCAAAGGTAGCATTTTCGGCCATGCCTATTTAAGGAAGAAGTCCAACTTCTTCCCATTCTAAAAATGAAATTAATACACCTCTCGGGTCAAAATTTAACGGACCCTGTTTTACTGTAATCCAATTACAACAAACCCAAAATTAAATCTAATTTAATTTAAGGTACACTTAAATAATTCCCATTGATCTTTTAATCCAATTAAAAGATCCAACGTCTCAACTTTCTGTGTTAATCGAAAAATCCCACTTACCGATTAAACGAGGGCCCGATACAATATCAGCATGTCCATCCAATGGACAATCCCTTAAGTAATCAAATTACTTAGTCATCTTCCAAAATTGACTCCAAGTCAATTTCTCCACCTTCTCGATAATTTGTGTGTGACCCTTTAGGTTCACCCTCGGCTAGACTTGGGCCCGTGTCCAACAAGGGCCCGTTACCATGGGTGGTCGTCTAGCAACGGTCCATGGCACTAGAGACTAGGTGAATGATGGCGTGAACATTTAGGCGCCGATTTTGTACGGGTATGGTCCTTCCGTCTACCGTCTTTCGGCCTTAGTCTAGGGTATGGAATTGGGCGTCGGTTCTCAGCCTTGACTAAGCATCTATGCTTAATACTCGAGACTATGCATGCCTCATTGCATCGACACAGGAAAACATTTCTTTGTTCGACCAACCACTGTGGCCACAGTTTTAAGCAACATGAACGTGTCTCCGAGTGCATAGGAGATACCTCTGTCACATACTGACAAGGGAAGGATCCTCTTCTTGGAACCTACCATCCTCGCTACACATTTTAACTGCATTGGACAAGGCTTCTAATGATCATCTTACAAAATGATCACCTCTCGCCAGATCCAAGATATAGTCGTCCTGTGCACGTGACTGCCATGGTTCCTTAAGTCTGAGGACTACTCCCGTATTATCGGAACCAGGAAAATCCAATCATACCGACCAAGCCTCCAAGGCTTCCATATGATGATCCCCGTGAGTCAGTCCAGTCGGCTCGACCCCAGTCGACCAACCCATCAAGATCGTGTAGGCATTCCACATCTGTCGCTAATGAAACACAGCACTCATCCAATGAACACGACTCTTAATGCAAGTCTCTATAGGACTCTTGATGCCCTGTCTCGAGGTCCTCAACTTGGAACGTTTCATACCTAACTCTTAATCAGTTGATTTCATGACCACCATCCAATGTGTGGCCCAACTGCATGAGTTGTTAATCGTGATCTGTGGGCTTTGTTGCGATATATGTAAAATACCATTTTAACATATGGAAAATGAGCGCAATAAAGTGAATACCAAAGGTAACGAATACTCATTTTATTCATTACATAATATTACATTACATCAAGTTGTCAAATAGGTTACAAAATGACAAACCATTGGCTTTCTGGTCACCTCTTCTAACAATTTTAAAAATGCTGGAACCTCAAAACATCCATGAGCTCAAGAGTTTGCAAGGAAAGCTCGCGTATCTTCGGAGATTCATTTCAAATCTAGCAGGCCGTTGTCAACCATTTAGTCGCCTAATGAAGAAAGATGTGCCCTTTGAATGGGATGAGGCTTGTGATAAAGCATTCAAAAGCATAAAATCCTACTTGATGAAGCATCCGGTGTTGGTTGCACCCATTCCCGGACGCCCTAATTCTGTACGTCGCTGCTCAAAAGCGCTCTGTGGGAATCTTACTTGCCCAGAAAAATAATAAGGGGAAAGAGATTGCTTTATACTATTTAAGCAGAACGATGACACCAAACGAGCTCAATTATTCACCCATCGAAAAGCTATGTCTGGCGCTCATCTTCACAATCCATAAGTTCAATCACATAGTGTCCATCTGGTCTCAAAAGCAAATCCTCTTAAATATGTCATGGCAAAGCCAGTGGTGTCTGATAGGCTCGCAAGATGGTATCTGCAGCTGCTACAATTCGAGATCACATACGTTCCTCAAAAAGCTGTGAAAGGACAAGTCTTAGCAGACTTTCTAACTAATCACCCCATGCATGTCGAGTGGGAATTATATGATGACTTGCTTGACGAAGATGTCCTTCTGATTAAAGTTACACCCCCCTGAAAAATGTACTTTGATGGAGCTGCCCATAGAGAAGGAGCCGGAGCTGGGGTTGTCTTTGTCACATTTGAAGGGGAAGTCCTGCCTTACTCCTTCACCTTAACCCAGAACTGTTCAAATAATATGGCGGAATACCAAGCCTTAATCCTTGGATTGAAAATGGCAGTTGACATAAAGCAACAATACCTCCATGTGAAGGCTGATGGGATGGCGGAATACCAAGCCTTAATCCTTGGATTGAAAATGGCAGTTGACATAAAGCAACGATACCTCCAAGTTGACATCAGCTCCTGGGTCTCTACGAAGTCAAAAGCATGAGTTGCTTCCATACCATGACTACGCAAGAAGGCTGATGGGATGTTTAGGAGATGTAGAACTTGAGCACGCTATCGAGAAAGGATAATAAACAAGTTGATGCATTGGCGAAGCTTGCTTCAACCCTCTCGATGACTGATAAGAAAATGCGCATACCGATATATAAGAATTGGGTCATACCACTAGTCTTCAATGATGACGAGGATGACGCATTCCAAAGGAGAAGAAAATCATGTTATGGAGGTTTTCGAAATCGAAGAGGAAGATTGGCAACAACCGTTGGTTGACTATTTGAAATACGGAAAGCTACCCAATGACCTACGACGAAAGGCCAAGATTCGATGATGGTGTCTCGCTTTATCTACTTTAAAGACACGTTCTATAGACGCTCATTTGACGGTATTTTATTACGTTGCCTAAATGATGATGAGAAAATGCAAGTTATGGAAAAAGCTCATTCTGGAGTTTGTGGTGCTCACCAATCCAAACCAAAGTTGCACTTTCGTATAAAAAGGATAGGTTATTACTGTCCTGCAATGGTTAAGAATAGCATAGACTACGCAAGGAGATGTCAAGCCTGTCAAATTCACGCCAATCTTATCCACGAACCACCTGAGGCATTGCACCCTACTGTGGCTTCGTGGCCCGTCGATGCTTGGGGTTTGGATGTCATGGGACCCATGACAAAGTCCTCGGGTGGTCACTTATATATCTTGGCAACAACTGACTACTTCTCTAAATGGGCTGAAGCAGTCCCCCTTAAAAGTGAAGAAAGAAATGTTGTTGATTTCATTCGTACACACATCATATATCGTTATGGAGTGCCCAGGTATATCATCACTGATAATTGAAAACCCTTCTGTAACAGCTTGATAGACAACTATGTCAAAAGTTTGGATTCAAGCAAAGAAACTCTTCTATGAACTATGCCACTGCCAACGGTCTTGCTGAAGCATTTAACAATACTTTGTGCAGCCTGTTGAAGAAAGTGGTGATCAAGTCAACGCGGGATTTGCACGTAAGAATTGGAGAAGCTCTATAGGCATATAGAACCACTGTCAGAACGCCTACGCAAGCAACCCCCTACGCCCTGGTTTATGGAGTAGAGGCAGTCCTCCTGCTTGACCAACAAATTCCTTCATTGAGAATAACAATACAAAGAAAGGCTAACTGAAGAAGAAATCGCTCGAATACGGCTTGAAGAGCTAGAAGCTAAAGGTTGGAAGCACAACAAAGCCTCAAGTGTTATCAAGCTCGATTATCCAAGGCATTCAATAAGAAAGTTCGCCTGCGCTCTTTTCAAGTTAGTGATTTAGTACTCGCAGTAAGGAGGCCTATAATCACAACGCATCGAACGGGCAACAAGTTCTTGCCAAAATGGGATGGTCCGTATGTTGTCAAAGAGGTCTACGTTTGTATATAAGTTGGTTGCTGAAGACGGCTTGAGGATAGGCACGATAAATGGAAAGTTCTCGAAGCGGTATTACGCCTGAAAAAAAAACAAAAAAAGGAAAAACCAAAAAAGGAAAAAAAAAAGAAATAAAAAAAAACTCAAAAAAAAAAAAAAGAAAAAAAAAAGGAAAAAAAACTCCTGGCCCGCATGAGTATAAACTATGAACGGCTCTCCCCTCTCCAAATAAATATTTTGTACCCTTGAACTACGCATTGACTTGATCCTCTTAATGAGGTACGTAGGCAGCTTAAATGTTCTAAGTTCAGTCATAACATTTAAATGAACTTTATTTCTCATATGAAGTCATCGGGATGGGAAGTATTCAAACATGCTCAAAGATTACAAGATAGAGAGAAAGAAAAAGCTTCTATTACATAATCTAAAAAACATTGGAGTTCATGACTTAGAACAAAGAAAAAAGGAATCAAATGTAGCAAAATAAAAGGTCCTTAGCAAATCTCAAGCAAAGGGACTCAAATCCTTCAACTCTTCCTTGAGGGCCTCCAAATTTGTTCTTGAAGCCTCCAAACTCACAGCCACTTCATCGTTAAGGGGGGTGGTATTCTCATGCGTTGCAATTTCTTCCATAATTTCATGAACTCCAACTTGAGCACTATGGAAAAGTTGATTTTCTTCCTTCATAGTAGCACACAAGTTCTTCCTTCGCTCCTTCAAATCCGCAAGCTCCTTCTCTATGTGCTTCAACTTGTCGATAGTAGATTGGACCTTAAAAGCCTCTTCACTTTCTTTAGCTCGAGCATCTTGAAGACGATCGTTGGCTTCCCTTAACTATCGCTCGAGAAGGCCTTTGGATAGATTTTCAGAAGACGATGATCTTGCTTTCATAAGCAGCAGCCTTGGTAAAAAACATGTTCATCGATTCTTCTACTTTTGAGATATCAAACTTCTGAAATCTCTTCATGGATTCAAGAACGAAGTAAAAATCGTCTTTGATTGAGGAGGTGAAGTCAATCGGGGTGTTTGATATCTTCACGAGAAGATCACTCCACAACTTTTGAAGGAACTCCCTTTGATGATTAAGAACAAATCTCTCACCTTCAAATACTGACACCGCGGCATGACAAGAAGTTTGCTTCCTCTTAAGCCCCATTCCAAGAGGACGAGTTGTAGCCAACAAATGAGACCTAAAAGTCGATCCTTGATTGTCTGGAGAAGTCTCATCATCTTCGACGACTAAGACTTCATCTCAAGCTACGACAATGCAATCAACTTGAGTTAGAAACAAACATGACCTTCTCGCTAAAAAAGTAATAAAAGGATACGGGCTGAAAAAAATATCCTTGACAAATTCAACGTCAATGGGTCATGACTTGAGCCTCACCATTGACGCCAATGTTTGCTGGCTTTGAATCCCTCCTCGACCTCTTCCAATGACGATCAGGGTTGTCGCTTCCACTTACTTCCAAGGAACGAGGAGCGCTTTTCTTCTTATTCACTTCAAGTGGTAGCCTGCTCGCGAGATTGAGCCTTTAGGAGAAGCTTGACCTGGGCCTAGGGCAAGCAACTTAGCCACATTTTCTTCAAGGTAGCCACCATGAACTTCGAGCCACCACTTCTTGTACGCCTTAGAGGAGAACTTCTTCACATTTGGGGTATGGGAGGGAGCAACACTTTCTCCATGGTCTTGGACTAAATGCACCAGCACCAATAACGGATTCCACCTTCTAAAGAGGCTTTGCGAAAGTCTTGTCAAAGAATCTCCGGCACTTTTTGGAAGAAACCAAATTGACGACTAAATCGATGAGGGCTATAAGGCTCGGCAACAAAATGATCGCCTTTCCGTAGAGGAAGATAGTTCGAACGGACGAACATGAAATAGGTTTCTTTAGATTCTGTGGCATGCCCATCATCTGTGAATGAAAAATCCTTGTCCCTCACAATCATGTTGCAAGTCCAAGAGATAAAGTCGCCTCTGTGTAGCCGCGTTTCTCGCCTCTTGCGGATCGTAGTATTTTCCGCCTCCTTCGCTTGAGAAAGAGCGTCATCTGGCCCACGAACACTTGCCACAAGTTGATAATGAGTCTTGAAATAATGAGCTATCCAACTATAAACAAAGTGAATCGGAAATGGAGAGTGTACGCAAGTTGGCCTTGGGGAGTTAGAAATCTTATTCAAACCTCTGTAAATGCTAGCCAAGACACGTGAACGACAAGACCAATCCTTCGATCGAGCTGCCATAGCACTCGCCACCTTGAAAACACTTGAGTGTATTGAACCAACATCTTGAATGGGAAGAGCAAAGGTACAAAGCCAACATGCCAAATACGCTGCCAAGAATATCTCTTCCTTTAAACTCCCTTCGACACCAAGCTTCAAGAACAATGCCTCGTCCGCCATGACCACTTTCCATGTACCCCAAAGGCTTCGGAAGGATTATGAGTCAATTTAGGACTCGTCTAAACCAAAATTTGATCCACTTGTCGACAAGAAATTGGGAGGATCGACCATCGTTACTACTCCTTCGAAGCAAATGGTAAGCGTGAAGCAGAAATTTATAGAACGAAGGCCACAAGTCTTCGTCCCATCTCATCAACACCGTTAAGCTCCTTGGCACTTGAACGACTTCATCATAAAGGAGTCCGTCCATAGAAAGTCCGGCAAGGGTATGCACATCTCACAACGAAATAGACAACTCTCCGAAGGACGTCAGAAGAGTGTTAGTGGATGGGCACCACGCATCGCAGGATGCTTTAATGATGTCGGAATTACGGTCGTAATGAACAGAGGCGTACACGGCATCATATACTTTAGTTGCAACTAGCTTGTGCTCGCACCGGCTGAGTACGTCTTCCGACCACTCCCAAATCCTTAGATGTAGCGGAACTCGCCGGCAAAGTGAATGTTGTCGCCCCACTTGGCTTTCCCTTCAATGATACGGCGCCTAACGTTGGTAGAAAACTTGGTTCGTCAGAACAACGGTGATGAGTCGCTTGCAAAGACCACACCTTGGAAGCCTTACTCAATGGAACTTCTCGAGGACCATTGCTCCATGTGAAGCAGATGCGTCAATCTCGACCATTGCTTCACGTATCGACCGATGAGAGGAGTGTGAGTCGTCAAAATTGTCCCTTTCTCCATGGGTTGACTTTCATAATCAAGAATAACTAAGTTTTGTTTGCCGGAGGAAAAAGAGTCGTCTTTGAAATAAACCATATTGCAAGCTATCGAAACAAGAAGAAATAATTTAACTGAGCTTAAAAGGAAAAAAAACGCAAATAAATCAAAGTAGGAGCTGGACATGAAGAAGCACATGGATTCACAAAGGAATCGGGCTCAATGATCTACACTCTTTTATATGCTAGGTCCAAATTGTGCTGAGACCATAACTTGTGAAGTGTCCATATAATAAGCTAAAATATACACTTATTATCCTCGGGGAATATGCAACAAATACTCATTTGGGTTAGGCCCAAAGAATAGTGCAACTTTTTTTTTCCCTTTTAATGCATTACAAAGACCTAAAGAAACCGTGTGACCTTTTTCTTCAATTCATTACCAAGGCCCAGAGATCCATGTGACTTTGCACTTAATGCGTTACAGAGGCTCAAAGGAACAATGTGACCCTTTTCTTCAATTGAAACAATTATTTGGCTCAACTGAAGGGGGATTCTTCAATTCATTACCAAGGACCAAAGAAGCAAAGTGATCATTCAATCCTATGTTTTCAATGCAATATTGAGACATATGAGAATTAGCATGAACACATAATCAAGTGGCAAATAAGTTCATGGGCGACATCAGTACATAAAGAAGAAAAAAAAGCATTGACCGATTCTGAGATGAAACCTTGAGTTCGAAAGTATTACCATGAAGAGTTAATTGAAATTCGAGAGGGAATTCGAAGTTCAAAATCTTGTTGTCGGACTGAAAAAATTCTGCAAAAACCATATAAAAAATTTATAGAGGCATTAAAGCAAACACTTGATGTGTGTATCAAAAAACTAAGATCGAAAAAAATATTTCGCCAATGAAGCATACCAAAATTCTCCCAACAGTTGGTTTCCACAATGTCGATCAATGACCGGATGGAGCTCTTTATATACATGTTCAATTGAGGTGTTTTAATTCAAGAAGACATAGGATTTTTTTGAGTTTTAGTCCGATTAAAATTCAATAATTTGAAAGCTACTTGGATTGCAAGGAAGCACGGGACAAATGTTAGAGTTGCTCCTCAACTAAAATTTGCGAAGCTCAGAGTCCGCGTCTCCAAAGTTGCGTTCACTATTAGCAAGTTTTCCCCGGCTCTATTTCCGCTTGAAGAAGGCAGACATTGTTTCTACTTATTTACAAATTGCATTTCCTTATGCAAATAAGGAGAAAAATTGATAGTGCAGGAATTTAACCAAGGGACCAAAATATAATTTCTCAGAAGAGTACTATGGAATTACCAAACTACCCCCGGCGGTTATGCCTAGTAAATTAGTGGTAGTTTAGTGGGTTAGGTGCATTTATCGAGTTGCCCCCCAGCAGTTGCTTGAAGAATTAGTGGTCGGTTGGGGGGCTAAATCGTCTTTACACCGTCCACCTTCTAGTATATATAATCCATTATTTATTGTAAAAGGGGGGGAATTTTTGCTAGAGAATGGCTTGTATTATATGAGGGATTTTAATAGGAAGAATGGAATATATTATAATTTGATGGAATTCTATTTTTGTACCATTAAATTAGCGTTGTGTGTGGGAATTTGGAATGTTTCTTTCGAGTGTGAGAAATTCTGAAAACTCGATTTAATAAAATCACATCTTGAGTATGAGAACTTTTTTTTCCTGATTTCTTGACTTCACGTGAGAGGAGAATTGACGGAGGAAAAAGAAACTGATGGTTGATTAGAGGGAAGAGGAACGAACAGAACAGAGAATGGGATGGAGCAAATGAACCCAGATCAGAATTCAAAATTGCAATCCTTTCTTACAATACAGAGAGAAATGAAAGCCGTCGCCGTCCGATCGCCGGAAACATTCGTTGGCGCATCTCCGGTCACGCGCCCCACCATCCTGTTCACCTCGAGCCGATCTGTCCAACCATGCCGCGTGTCGTTTGATTGGTCGCCGGACGCGCGGCCACTCGCCGCCTGAAGTCGTCCGTTATTTGCCTTCGCCTTCCTTCTTCAATTCCGGCGTCGTTCCGACGACCCACCGGCCGACACCACCACCAGTCTACTCATCTCGTCAAAGGCGCTCACTTCTATCCATGTGGCCCCCGTTTTTGTCGCCGTTTTCATCAGATCGCCGACGAAGCCGCCGCTTTGGTTCAGCCGTCGTTTCGCCGGCGAACGAACGACCCAGCCTCCGAGACCACCGTCGTTCGACTCCCCGTACTCTGCCGAGTCAGCCGATGCCCTCCCAGGCCGTTTCTGTTCAGTTTCCGGCGAGCGGCATTCCTCGCCGTCGCCCAACCGTTTTGGTCACCGATTCCGAACCCACAATCGCCTAATTATTTGCTTCACCCTTGCAGACACGAAAGGCTTATCGGCGACGCCGCTAAGAATCAAATTGCTATGAACCCGACGAACACTGTCTTCGACGCCAAGAGGTTGATTGGAAGAAGATTCTAAAATGCGTCAGTGCAGAGTGACATTAAGTCCATGGTTGTTGTGAACTACAAGGGTGAAGAGAAGCAATTTGCTGCGGAGGAAATCTCTTCCATGGTTGTGATGAAAATGAGGGAAATTGCAGAAGCATACCTTGGTTCAACTGTGAAGAATGCTGTGGTCACTGTCCCAGCATACTTCAATGACTCTCAGTGGCAGGCTACCAAAGATGCTGGTGTAATTGGTCTTAATGTGATGCGTATCATCAATGAGCCCAGCCCACAGCTGCAGCTATTGCTTATGGTCTTGACAAGAAGGCAACCGGTGTTGGCGAGAAGAATGTCCTGATTTCTGCTGCAATCCTGTTGTATTAATTTCTTTTTAGGAACAAGAATTATGAGAGAGGTACTAAGAGAGAAAGAAAGAAAGAAAGCAATAATGAAGCATACGGACAGTAGAAAGTAGACGAAAAAACATAGTAATCTTTGTATATATGCACGTCGGTGGACGATAGTACAAGTTAGAAGATTCATATGGTTGTATAGATGACTTCTGTTAGGATAGGAGCATTCATATGATAAAAAAGCATATAATAAAAGAATTATTTTCGTTTTGAGGGGAGATGGTACAAGGATTTCTCGGCTCTTCCCCTCCCGTGTGCGATTTTGGCTTTGTTTCTCTATTTTCCTACGGGTTAAAATATTTAAAGAGTAATATCTCCTAAATTTTAAGTATAAAGAATATAATATCCTAAAATAAATGTTTAATAACTTCATTTCTATTTATATTGAACTAGCATGAACCCCGTGCTATGCACGGAAATTTATAAAATTTATAGGATTTTTATAAATTCTAAATTATATAATAGTATGTCATATTTAATGATACCTTCATACTTTATGCAATGGTGCAAACTTATTTTACACAAAACTCAATATTAAATCGTTACTAAGTTTATTTATGGAAATTTGGAAATAACAATAGAATATTGTCCTATTGTTACAAATTGAGAAAAAAATATTTTATAAGTTTCAAATATCATGTATATTTTCTTATTCAATTTAATAAAATACATCATGTAAACGATATTATCCTATTACCATGTGTTATAAATTTTCCTAAAAAAGTATAAATAATCCTTTAATAAACTTTCTGAAAGTAAGAATAAAAAAAAGAATTAGCAACACTTTTTATTTTCTTCATAAAAAACTAACAATATCTAAAACTAATAAAAAAATAAAGATATATATATATATGTAAATATATATCGAAATTATATGGTAACCATACAAATATACAGTAACAAATTGAAAACGGTACGAATATCATATAATAAAAAATTTCTAGATGATACAAAAGGATTTCTCTTAGAAAATTATAATTTTTAATAAATTGTCCCTTTTGGTATCTAGTTTCTCAAAGGAAAAAAAAAAAAAAAGAATTAGTATCACCTTTTTATTTTCTTTCATAAAAATAAATTAACAACATTGAAGCTAATAAAAAGTAAAGATATTTATATTTATAAAATATATGCTAAGAAGACATATATACAATATGAAATTCGAAATGCCTAAAACATAAGATATAATATATAGCAATATATACATAAATAAAAATTTCTAGTAGTTGGGTTTATGACAATTAATTATCATAAATAGATACTGTAAAGTAATCAAATTGCTTTTTAATAAATAATTCATTCTATCGGTTGAATTTCCTATCTGAACATCTAAATTAAAAATTAAGTGGACAATGACAATTATGAAAAGACAATAGCGGATACCTAAGAATAAAAAATTAATATGAATTACATGTAAACATTCACGAAATACTAAAATGAAGGAAGGTTGGAAGAGAAAATATCACAAAAAATTTAGTTTATACATATCATTCAATAAGAGGTTTAAATAATAAACACGAAATTTAAGCAAAATATTCACGATTATATCTCCATACCTGTAATAGAGAGCAAGAAAATGCAAGATTTTAGTTAACTTTTTCTAATTGAAATGGAAACGAAAATGATGAACTATTATTAGATAAAAATATATGTTCATTTAGTGCTCAAGTAAGAAATCATGATTATTTAATTGAAAAATTTATGAAAAAAAAAATATATGAACGAATTTATTGTAGCTAAAGTAAATATTTAAATAGAAAAATCATTGATCAATTACACAAACAAAATTACTCAATGTAACATGAAGGAAAAAAAAAAAGATAACACTTAGAAAATAAATTCAACCTCAAAAAGAAAAATAATAAGAACAAAAAATCGTTTGGTCATGACTTAGGGAAAGAAGCTAGTACTGTTATATTAGGTTGCCCTTTACGTTAATGAAAAATATACTATTGTGTTATACATTGAAGCCTTTAAAACAACTATAAACAAAACTTTAATTGAAAAATTCATATATTTGTCAAATATGACCGTCCTTTTGTATAGAAATAAATTTAAACCTATGAAACTTACAATATATTATGTTAAAATTCTGATAGAGTAACATTCACAAAATTATGTCATTAACGAAAAAATCTTCATAAGGGAGAAAATGGCAAAATGTATTTTGTAACATAAATTTTAAACAGAGCAATAGCTTTTCAAACTTGAATTACAATGCAAGGTTAAATATCAAATCCAATCATTAAAAACTAAGAAAAAGAAAACATTAATTTGAATGAAATTGAAAACTTACTTGATCAGTATTAATGAACAAATACAAAATTACCAATAAATATGTTAATGAAAGATATAAGTTGTAAAAGATAATGATATTACCTGACTAAAATTAAAAATTTACCACATGAGATATATCAAGAGATTTATATAATTTTAGTGACTATAAACTATATTATTAAAATGAAATTAAATTATTAGTGATAAGATTAATACTTTCTTATGAGAAAATATTAATCCTAAACTTTGATTTTTTTTTTAAAATAAAAACAAATTAGAT
This sequence comes from Sesamum alatum, assembly GCA_034509735.1. Lineage (NCBI taxonomy): Eukaryota > Viridiplantae > Streptophyta > Magnoliopsida > Lamiales > Pedaliaceae > Sesamum > Sesamum alatum. The sequence goes on from JACGWO010000008.1 coordinate 27,119,718, forward strand.
TAAATCCTAATTTGAAAGGAGAATATAATAAAGATAAACGCTAATCTTGAAAATATATTTTTTAGATAAATACAAATTTAGTTTTTAATTTAAAATTTATGGGATTTTCAACCAATAAGATTTTTTCTTAACAATTAAAAAATTCAAAATTATCATAAATTAGTATTTTGGTCAAAATTGGTTTAATTATGGTCAACCATCGTTTTGCTATATATATATAGATATCCTAAAACTCGCTTTGAGCTAAACATGCGATATGATAATAGTTAAAAAATAAAAAAGAACATACGCATATTGTGAAGAATAAATAGAAAAATGTTGATACTCTTAGAGGGGGATGGCCTCTCACATTAATACTTTATCTGACAAGAGAGGGGGATGGTCCCTCACATTGATGTTCTATTTAACCAGAGAGAGGGATGACCCCTCACGAGCCCCGAAGCGAAAGGCTTCCTTGAGGCAAATAAAAATCAAAGAATGCCCCGAAACTAAAGCTCCCTTGAGGCACATAAAAAATGCCCTGAACCAAAAAGCTTCCTTGAGGCACACAAAAGCCCCGAAGCAAAAGCTTCCTTGAGGCACACCAGAGAAAAGCCCCGGAGCTAAGGTTTCCTTGAGGCATACAGAGTAATTGGAGCTTACAAACAAAAACAAAAAGGGACAAAAATTCCTTGTTACTGACTAAATACATACGACATTGAGTTATTTGACATTATTATTATTATTTTCAACTATGCAGTCAAAACTGAACATCTCGATTCGATATTTTTAGTTTAATAAGCTTTTTATGCTTTATCATTGATGATAATATTTTATGAAAGAATATGAAAAAATGATTCTTAGAATATCCAGTCGAAGAAGGCAAAGGCCTAAGCAAGGGACTAAATGAGTCAATCCTGCAAACTGACGGAGCATATGCATCTGATTCAACTCCTAAATATTCCTCTAAAATATTTCGGAGTTGGGGGGGCTACTGATGGTGCAGGAATTTAACCAAGGGACCAAAATGTAATTTTTCGGAGGAGTATTATAGAATTACCAAACTACCCCCGGCGGTTATGCCCAGTAAGTTATTGTAGTTAGTGGGTTAGGTGCATTTACCGAGTTGCCCCCGGCGGTTGCTTCAAGAATTAGTGGTCGGTTGGGGGGCTGAATTGTCTTTACACCGCCCCACCTTTTAGTATATAAAATCCATTATTTATTGTAAAAGGGGGGGAATTTTCACTAGAGAATGACTTGTATTATATGAGGAATTTTAATAGCAAGAATGGAATATTTTATAATTTGATGGAATTCTATTTTTTGTACCGTCAAAAATGAAGGCTAGCCCCTCAAGGCCTTTTTTTATTCTTACCTTGCCGGCTCATCTCATTTTCTTAGCCCAACATATATACATATACATATATGTATATATATATATATATATATATATATATATATATGAAAGAGTGATGGATTTTCTCTTGGTGGATTATTTTGTGGAAAAATTGAACAACCCGATGCACATCAGCCTAAATTTTCAAGTCCACAAGAAATTCAAGACAAATATTATTCAAAGCAAGTCCATAATTGTGATAGCTTATTCAAATTTGATTTATATTTTCACGACTCATTCACTTCGAAAATTATATTTTCAAACATATATTCGTGAACGAGTCTCGAGGGGGCATTTGTACAAATATATATTATTATCAATTATAATAATATAAATAGTTAATTTAATTGATATTTTAATATATATTCCATCATCAAATCAACGGCCGACAAGTGGCAATTGACGTGTTTCGGTCAATTAAATCAAGACAAATATTTTTTATATTATCTCTTTGAAAAATACAAAAATAAAGAGATAATATCAAACTCGACCAATCATGTCTTCCCAAATATTTAATGTATTATCTCTTTAAATTAAAATAAAGAGATAATACAAAATATGTGTTCAAGTTCACCACAACTCTACCTCTTTGACAGCTATATAAAGAGATCCTTGGAACTCATTCAAGACACACACATACAATTGAAGACACAAGCAAGTGAGCATTCAAAAAGTCCCGAAATTCTCTCAACGGAATCAAGGAAGATCCACGTCGACGTTCTAGGCAAGATTCAAGGCATTCATAGCGGAAATCGTCCAAAATCAGCGTTTAATTCGACAAGAAGTCCGAAGACCGGCGAATTAATGTTATCAAGACAGAAGTCCACCTTGGCGGATGATCAAAGTCTCAAATTCACCAAGAAATATCTCAAATTCAAGTCAAATATCTTCAAGTTCATAGCGTTTAATCCAGGAACAAGTCAACAACCTCCGAAAGTTATTCAAAGTCAAACTCAACGTCAAATGAGATCAAACGTTGAGTTCCACCTCCGAAGTTCCCGACGTCAAAGATCACGATTCTTGAAGAGAAGAATCAGAGTTTTCAAGTAGAGATTTCGCACCCACAAATATTCATCTAATGCAAATAAATTTATTGTAATATTTTCTTGTTTCAACAAATTTAGGAACACGAAAAATTGTTTACATCATTAATAATTATTTTGATGGCCTAAATTAATTTAAAATTATGTGTTCATCTAATGCAAAGAAATTTATTGTAATATTTTCTTGTTTCGACAAATTCAGGAACACGAAAACTTATTTACATCATTAATAATTATTTTGATGGCCTAAATTAATTTAAAATTACGTGTTAAAAAAATCAATTATTAACTTTACAAATTTTAATAGAAATATTTATTATAATAAAAAAATTCAAAATTCTAGAAAATTAGGATTTTGGTCAAAATTGAAGGAATTGGTCAAAATACTTCCTTCAAATATATAAATACTAGCATGAACCCCGTGCTATGCACGAAAATTTATAAAATTTATAGGATTTTTATAAATTCTAAATTATATAATAGTATGTCATATTTTAATGATACCTTCATACTTTATGCAATGGTGCAAACTTATTTACACAAAACTCAATATTAAATTCGTTACTAAGTTTATTTATGGAAATTTGGAAATAACAATAGAATATTGTCCTATAGTTACAAATTGAGAAAAAAATATTTTATAAGTTTCAAATATCATGTATATTTTCTTATTCAATTAATAAAATACATCATGTAAACGATATTATCCTATTACCATGTGTTATAAATTCTCCTAAAAAAGTATAAATAATCCTTTAATAAACTTTCTGAAAGCAAGAATAAAAAAAAGAATTAGCAACACTTTTTATTTTCTTCATAAAAAACTAACAATATCTAAAACTAATAAAAAAATAAAGATATATATATATATATAAATATATATCGAAATTATATGGTAACCATAAAATATACAGTAACAAATTGAAAACGGTACGAATATCATATAATAAAAAATTTCTAGATGATACAAAAGGATTTCTCTTAGAAAAATTATAATTTTTAATAAATTGTCCCTTTTGGTATCTAGTTTCTCAAAGGAAGAAAAAAAAAAAGAATTAGTATCACCTTTTTATTTCCTTTCATAAAAGATAAAGTTAACAACATTTGAAGCTAATAAAAAATAAAGATATTTATATTTATAAAATATATGCTAAGAAGACATATATACAATACGAAATTCGAAATGCTAAAACATAAGATATAATATATAGCAATATATACGTAAATAAAAATTTTCTAGTAGTTGGGTTTGTGACAATTAATTATCATAAATAGATACTGTAAAGTAATCAAATTGCTTTTTAATAAATAATTCATTCTATCGGTTGAATTTCCTACCTGAACATCTAAATTAAAAATTAAGTGGACAATGACAATTATGAAAAGACAATAGCGGGTACCTAAGAATAAAAAATTAATATGAAATTACATGTAAACATCACTAAATACTAAAATGAAGGAAGGTTGGAAGAGAAAATATCACAAAAAAATTTAGTTTATACATATCATTCAATAAGAGGTTGAAATAAATAAACACGAAATTTAAAGAACAAAACTTGAAAAATCAGAGAACTTTATTACTAATAACAACATATAAACTAATTTAAGCAAAATATTCACGATTATATCTCCATACCTGAAATAGAGAGCAAGAAATGCAAGATTTTAGTTAACTTTTTCTAATTGAAATTGAAAACGAAAATGATGAACTATTATTAGATAAAAATATATGTTCATTTAGTGCTCAAGTAAAGAAATCATGATTATTTAATTGAAAAATTTATGAAAAAAAATATATGAACGAATTATTGTAGCTAAAGGTAAATATTTGAATAGAAAAATCATTGATCAATTACATTGAGTACTTTTTGTTTGTGTAATTGATCAATGCTAGTATATATATATATAGCAAAACGATAGTTGACCACAATTAAGCTATTTTGACTCAATTCTCAATTTTTAGAATTTTGAGTTTTTTAATTGTCAAGGAAAAATCTCATTGGTTAGAAGATCTCATCTATTTTAAATTTAAATTAAATTTGTATTTATATAAAAAAATTCTATATTCAAAATTAGTGTTTATCTATATATACTAGATTCCACCTTCACAATTAGGATACTCATCCAATTCATATATATTTTAAACAAATTCAAAATTAGAATTAAATATCCATTCAAAAAAATATGTATCTTATCAGCAATTATTATTTGTTATTTTAATCATATACCTTTTATTCATGTACCAAACTTATAAAAATCTCCTACTATATGCAGTAAATTTTTAAGTTAGGGAGTAATTTAATTTACTCTTATTTTTTCAAAGAAATATAATGAATTCCATTATTATTACATGAATATTATTAAAATAAATAAAAAAACCTATATAGACGAAACTCAAGCAAAAATTATCATATGTTGTGTTTGGATTTATAGTGATGAAGGTATAAATCTTAAATTCTTAACAATCATTTGTTTTTTGTATTTATTTGGATAATTTAATATTACAAACAATTTCGAAGTTTATATTAACTATATTTTATGTAGCCATTACAATTATAATTTTTAAATATTTCTTTACATTGGGTTATTTCAATTGTTTTAGTTCTTCTCCATAATTATTTTGTCTTTTTTTGTGTTTCACATGTATTTTGTAGATAGTATATTTTTTATTAATGTAAAAGGCAACTTGATATAGTAGTACTGGCTTCTTTTCCTGATGCATTACCAAACAGTTTTTCTATCTTTTTTATTTTTGCTACCCAATTTCAAGTCTCTTATGTATTTTTCTAAGTGTTTTGGTTACTCTTATTTTGATGTTTTGTTTGCGAATCTACCGTGAAGTGTTCTTCTTTACTTCTTAAAAGTTTTGTGATTTTAGAAGTTTTGTATTTGTTATTACTAATTCCGAAGTATTTACTTGAACTTTTTTTTAATTTTATTTTGTAGTTATCTTTTAGCCTTCATATTCCATTAATTGCTTTTATTGTTTCATCGATTAATGATTTTTATTTAAATATGTACAGCTATAATAATTCATTCGTATTATTTCAATTAAATAGTCATGATTTTTTACTTATTCACTATTGAATATATATTTTATCCAATAATAATTCATAAACATCTACCCTTTTTCGCAATTACTATCAGAAAAATCAATTGAAATTTTGCATTTGTTGCCTTCTTTTCCGGTGTGGAATTTGGACCTGAATTTTTCGCTTAAATTAGTTTGTATGTTTTTATTTGTACTAAAGTTCTTCAAATTTTTAAGCTATCTAGCAATACTTTGTTCATTAAATTTCACGTTTATTTATTTAAAACTCTTATTGAATGATATGTATAGACTTAAAACTTTTGTGATATTTTCTCCATCAATATTCTTCACCCATGTTAGTATTCAACAATGTTTATAATAACTCTTATTAATTTTTCATTCCAAGGTATCTCTTATTTTCTTATCATAAACTACAGATATCTACATATACATATATACATTTATATTCTCACTGAATTATTAATTCATAATTTTAAAATTCTCTTAATTATGCTTTATACATTTTATTATTTTTTCTCTTCAACTTGAATTTGATTTTATCTGGAGATATTTTTTATTTGGATAACTCTACCTTTATTTAATGACAAGGGAGAATTTATTTATTCATCTTCATTTCATTGTTTTCTACTTAGAAGTTTTCAATTTCATTTTACTTTTATTTCTTGCCATTAGTTTTGCCGTTTCTTTTCCTATATGTTTTATTACTTAAACTTATTTACTTGAAAAAAGCTCAGTATTTCTTAATGTATTATTTTAGTAGAAATTTGTTAATTATATCATAAAATAGATATGATAGTATATATCTTTTATAAAATATATTTAAATATTAATACTTTTATTTTACTAAAAACTATATTAATTGAATATAAAAATATATATTTGTGTTTGAAACTTATACAATTTCGTTAATATCTAAAAATATGATAATAATCTATGATTATTTTCAAAATATTCAATTTATAAATTTAGTGACGAATTCAATATTGAGTTTGTACTACAACTACTATGTAGAGAAAAACAATCATTAAAATATGACACAACTTTGTATAACTCAAAATTTCAAAAAATATAGAATTCATAAGTTTTCGTGCATAGCACGGGGTTCATGCTAGTATATATATTAATAGATAACTAATTTTCGGAATGCATCTAATGATGCATGCATATACACTTAATTAACATTACTGGGAAAAATACCACGTTTAACCATAATTCTCGACTCGCATAAAATCATAATTTCATCATATTAGCTTAGGTAGGGAAAAAGTTCGTCACAATTAGTTGCTTAAAAATAAGCCTCATATTGGGCTCAATTTGAGATAATGTGACGAAATTTAATTTTAATTTCCCACATATATATTTATCAGAAAAACAATTTTCTCATAAATAAATGATGTATGTGATTAATATGTACTCATACTAAAATTTTATTTTCTGGCAATGCATTTTTTTCTCAAAAAATAAAATAAAATAAAATAAAAATGTATGCTTGTTGTTAAACGTGACCAAATGTCACTAGAAGAAATTTAACATTTAACCATGATTAATTGTCGAAATTAAAAATAAATGGCCGTAGTAAATAGTAATTCACCACATCTAGGCAATGGTTGTTGGCCGTGGTATTTGAGAGTGTGGCTAAAACATTTGTCATGAGTAAAAGTCATGACAATTAAGAACATTGATATGACTCATAGCCATGACAAAAAATAGTTTTTATTATAAATAATCTAGATGTTTGCAATGACTTTTGTTTAACCATACTTAATAATAATTATTTGCCATGATTTTAGTCTATAGTTAATAAAATTATAGCCAGTAATAAATTTTCTTCTAGTGTATAGCGTCATATAAGACTACTTTTTCCGGACAAATTATTTCACAAAATGTGACCATAAATATTGCATCAGAATTATAAGAAATGAATTTATAAAAACAAAATTAGTTTAATTTAATCCAAAGGATAATTTAGAAAGATATCAGTTTAAAAACAAAATGCGGAGATTGAGATAACAAAAGCTTAAAAAATTTGAAAAAATTTAAACTCGTATTGTTAATAATTACTCATACTTGGATTTTGTGTACACTTGGAAGATGCTAAATATTATGATATTATGAGTTTGAAAAATTACTTTGACATTAAATTGAAAATAATAAGACTAATATGTTTGATGAGGTGTATTTTGAAAATAATCCATGTTTTTGTATAGAATTTGTCCCACAAATATGGCTTTTGTTAGTGTTTTTTTTTTTTTTTAAAATACAATGATATTATTAAAATAACCAACAAACGATTACAATATTTAGTGTGCATTACAAGAATCTTTCTAAAATTATAAACAACAACTTCAAAGTAAACAAAAAAATAATATACATACTAACTATGAAAGTAGACTGTGTTGGCATTATTCCATAAGCAGCTGTGTTTCTCGGTCAAAAGTCCATATTTCCTCACTTTGCAGCAGCTGTCAAACCGTATTTCCAGTTCGGTTCAGTCAAGAGAGTGCCGTAACTGCTGGAAATGCATTTGGAATGCTAATTTGCCGCCTAAGGTACGATTATTTGTGTGGAAATTGGCTAGAAATGCTCTTCCTACAGGGTCAAATCTGGAGAAAAAGCTGAGATCTTCACATTTCATTTGTCCGTTTTGTGGCTCGGCAAATGAAGATATTCCCCATGTCTTTCTCTTCTGCGATTTCGCTAGACAAGTATGGGCTCTAGATCTTGCAAGTCTTCCATGGTAAGTTATTTCTCATTGGAGTGAAGATTGTATGAACTGGATTTCACATATTTCGACTAAGCTATTGACGGAAGAATTTGAGAGATTCCTTGTTACTGCTTGGTTTATTTGGTGGAGCCGAAAAAAATATTGTATGGAAAAAATGTCATACTTTCTCCAGCTGATACATCGACAGCGGCGAATTGTTTCTTGGAGGCTTTCAGACAAGCCAATTTTTCCTCCAAAGGGAGATTCACTTTGGGTTCATCCGCTAGCAGGTTGTATGAAAATTAACTTCGATGCAGTAGTGTTCCCAGCGGGAGAGGAGATTGGAATAGGGGCAGTCGCGCGGGATCACTCTGGCACTGTTGTGCGCTTGGGTTTCACATAGATTCCGGCGCCGTGTGGAAGCTGAGCATGCCGAGGCTATTGCGGCTCGAGAGACTGTAGAGATGGTGCTGAAGCACAATTGGAGGAATGTTATAATTGAAGGAGATTGCCTCAGTCTAATCACCAAGCTCAACATGCAAGATCAAGACTTATCAAACATTGGAGCAATAGTGGAGGATATTAAATCTATTTGTTGTTTCTATTCAAATGTTTCTTATTTGCACATTAGAAGAGCTGGAAATACATTAGCTCACAAACTTGCTACTCGATCAGGAGCTCGTCTCTTTAGCTCCTCCTGTTTCTCACCAGCTGAAGCTTACCATTTTGGTTTGCTCGACGCTGATTTATTTTCGTAATATATATGCTCCGTTTCCTTCTAAAAAAAAAAAATAAAAAAATAATGAGAGTAGACTTTACACCTACATTGTAAGTTCGAACTCACAACTTCTTGATTTTGAGACCTCAACTCACCACTCAAGCAATGGAGCCTTGGTGTTAATGTATCATTTACTGTGAATATATTAATGAAACTTAATTATTTTTATAAAACAATATCATGGTCTAAATTACTAATTTTAAAATTCGATTTTTAATAAATCGATTCGGAATATAGTCAAATATAATTTTGTTGCACTAATATTAATTGAAATTAAATTTCTAAGTATTAAAAATAATAATTTTATACATATTTTCAATTAACCGATTCTCAAATGTATGCTCCGTAGTTCTAAGTTTTCTTTTTTACTATAATAAGCAGCAGCAATTCAGTATTAATATTAAATCAATATATATAAATTTTATATCACTGAAAACAAAATTCAGATTCATAAGGTGATATAGTGAGATCTTATTATACTCTATTTTTGTCTCAGAAAAAGCATGCCTTTTATTAACAGCAAGGGGAATATTTATAAGCAGATTCAGAGAGAGAGGGGGGTGGGGCTTCCCTCTGCACCCTCGTAGAATATCTTTTGCTTAATCTCTTTTAGGATTTTCTTGAATTTTCGGGGACCTTGTCAGATCCGCGGTGCTCTTCTCCTGAATTAATACGAGGTCTTAATATGAGGCCCTGTGAGATCCCTCGTAGCCTTTCTCTTTGCGGAAGCCTCGTAGGATATCTTTCGCTTGATCTTTTTAGGATTTTCTCGGATTTTCGGGGATCTTGTCAGGTTCGCGGTGCTCTTCCCTTGAATTAATATGAGGTCTTAATACGAGGCCTTGTGAAATCCCTCGTAGCCTTTTTCTCGTTCACCCTTCTTCGTATTCCTTTCTCCCGCCCACATCATCAGTCCCCCAAGTTCTTTGTCGTGTAATCTTTTGATTAGGCAGGAAGGAACTTTTTGAAAATCTTCTTTTCGATTTGAAAACCTTTGGCGGTCTTCCTAGTTTTAACTTCCGCTTCTTCGTTTATACCCCCACCCACTGTAATGATTGCTCTGCGTAGGTTCACCGCCCCTTTCACCGTAGGTCCCCTGCACGTGTCCCTCCCTTGTTTGGTCACTTTGACTTCTGCCTTTCCTACTCCTGACGCGTGTTTTTTACCTCCCCTCTTAACCTCCTCCATACGCAATATATACCTGTGCGCAGTTTGAGGTTTTTCTTTCATCATTTCTTACTAAGATTTCACAGCATTACTCCTTATACTTCACCTTCGTCTCCCCCGTTCGCTTAAGGTACCCTTATATTTCTTCCTTTCATCCTCTCTTCGTGTGAATTTTCTTTTTTTGTTTTTCTTTTGGGACGTGTCTGTAATGGGTGTGTGGCTGGTGTAGTTCATGGACTGTGGTTATACCACCTCTGATTGAACATCCTCCGGCTCTTCTTTCTCATCTCCTCCTCCTACTACCCGTTCTTTACCTCAGAAAACCAGGGGAAAGATGACCCATCGCACCAGGGGTTCCTCCTCCAAAGAGGCCTCCTCTTCCTCGGCCAACGAGATCTCTGTCGATAGCTTCGTCGTACTCTCCTCTCTCCCTCCAAAAATGTCTGCCAAGTCTATAGTGAAGACCATTAATCTTCTGGGTCTTCCCGAGGGTTTCGAGATTCTGACCCCCATAGAGTATCAAAGGGCCAATAACCCTCCTCTCGGTTGCATGACTGTCTACGCGGCCGGTGTGTATCTGGGCTTCGTTTCCCCCTTCATCCTTTTCTGGTCGATCTTTTAGTCACCCGAGGAATTCCACCAAGCCAGCTGAACCCCAACTCCTATAGGTTAGTGGTCGGATTTCTTCTGTGCTGTCAACTCTACCATATAGAACCTTCGGTCGAGAATTTTCTAGGCGTCTTTGCCCCAAGACTTACCACGGGGGCATGTTTCTTTCACTTTTCTCCTCGCCCAGGCCTGATGTTTATTCACGATAAACCCTCTTTTTACGGGGCCTGAAAAAATCTTTTTATCTTCGTTCGAAAAGCCGAATGGGAGGTACCTCTGACTTGGCGATCCTCTTTGAATGATCTTCCTTCTATAAATTTTGAGTTGGTGAGGGAGAGGGTGAAGGCCGCGGGCCTTCTTGACCATGGTTTCAAGGCTAAGGCTTTGATGGAGGAGGACCTGTTGACTTTGGCGGGGCTTCATCCCGTCCCTGACACTTATACTGGACCCGATAGTCGTTACTTTCGCCTTCGTAAGCATATTTCTATCGTCCTCGTACTTTCCTGTTTTTTGATTTTAGTATCTTATCGTTTTCTTGCAGAGACCATGATGAACCATGCTGCCGTTCGTAAGTTTCTTCCAGAGAACGTGCCCTTGAATCCCCTGTCCTCTTCGAGTACGAGGTCAGCATCAGCCACTCCCTCCGACATCCAGTCGAGCGGCCGAGGCCAATCCCCCTCCCATACGCCTCCGATCGCGCGGCTTAGCTCTGTTTCTCCTAGCCCGCCTCTGACCGGGCAAATCAGCTCTTCTTTGGAGACTCCTGTAATCGAGGTGGAGACCTCCCCTGAAGGTGATACGATCCCAATTCCTTCCTATCCTCCATTCGTGCCCCAGGTGGAAGAGGGGTCTAGTTCCCAAAAAAGGCCACGCATCGAGGAGACACCTCAGGGGGAGGAGGTTCCTTCATCCGATCCGCCCCCGACTGCTGCTTCTGCTTCTTTTCCTTTGCCCGTTATGACCCCTCAATTTAACCCGAAGTCGGGGGTGTCTAATATGTGCAAGGCAGGGAATAAAGATGACGTGGAGTTCCTGTCCGGTCGATCCATGGAGAGCCTCGGTCATCTGATATTGTCGCAGACCGCCATGGTAAGAAGAACTCAATTTCTCTCTTATTCTCTCTTGTTATTTTGCCTTGTTCATTTTTGTATTTCTTTTTCCTCAGACTCCTCCAATCGTTATGGCCATGATCGAACGTTTCGACAAGATGAGGGCCAACCTCGAAGCCGCTTTGGCTCAGTTGAAGGGGGGTCGTATTCAGGTGGAGTCTTTGAAGAAACAGTTAGCCGATGAAGAATCTAAGTCTCGGGAGGAGATTTCTTTGTTGAGGGCCCAGCTGGAAGAGAAGGATCGCCAACTATCTGTGCAGGCGATAGAGATGGAATCTCTTCGAACGAATTCCCTTCAATCATATTCGAGGGGTCGTGAGGAGGGTTTGCAGGCCGGTCATCTGCTGCTGTTGCCGCTTATAAGGAATCTCCGGAGTATGGAGAGGAAGCTTTTCGGCAAGGTTCCACCTTCTATGCTGATGGCTTCACAGTTTGTGCCGAACAGTTCAAGAATCTAGGCAATCTGCCCCCCGACTTCGATTTCAACTTTCTGGATATGAGGGCGGATGGCTTTGGCCGGATCGGGGGCATGGGTCCTTCGAGTAGCGATTGCTCTCCTTTTGCCTATCTTTTTGGTCGTACTTGTAACAGCGCTCCTTGCACAGACGCTTTTTGTTTTGTAGTGATCTTTTTGTCATGTTCATGTACGTCCTCTGATGAAGTAAATTCTACTAGCTTTTGTCTTTATTTGTCCCACGTTCGAAATTCGATTTTCATTAGTCTTCTTTTGCTTTGTGTTGAAGGGTCTCCACGACTTCTCCGTTCTTTCAGAGATTCATTTCAAAAAACTTAAAGTACTTTCTAAAAGGGGGAAGCAAAAAATCAGCCTCTCGACGGGAACTTTGAAACCCATTACTTCCCTTCAGTAAACTTTGCTTTGGGGGGCCGAGGTTTTGATACCTGCCATTTCCTTCAAAGAGTTTCATTCGAGTTTTTCGAGGCCTTTTTGCTTCCTAGCGAAGAGCTTTATTCGAAGGGCCAAGATTTCGAGGCCTTTTACTTCTTTGCGAAGAATTTCTTTTGAAGGGCCGATATTTCGAAGCCTTTCACTTCAATGAAGAATTTTATTTGAAGGGCCGAGATTTCGAGGCTTTTAACTTCTTTCCAAGAATTTCACTTGAAGGGCCGAGATTTCGAGGCCTTTTACTTCTTTCCGAAGAATTTCACTTGAAGGGCCGAGATTTCGAGGCCTTTTACTTCCTTGCGAATAATTTCTTTTGAAGGGCCGAGATTTCGAGGCCTTTCACTTCCTTGAAGAATTTCATTCGAAGGGCCAAGATTTTCGAGGCCTTTTACTTCTTTCCGAAGAATTTCACTTGAAGGACCGAGATTTCGAGGCCTTTTACTTCCTTGCGAATAATTTCTTTTGAAGGGCCGAGATTTCGAAGCCTGTCACTTCCTTGAAGAATTTCATTCAAAGGGCCGAGATTTTCGAGGCCTTTCACTTCTTTGAAGAATTTCATTCGAAGGGCCGAGATTTTCGAGGCCTTTTACTTCTTTCCGAAGAATTTCACTTGAAGGGCCGAGATTTCGAGGCCTTTTACTTCCTTGCAAATAATTTCTTTTGAAGGGCCGAGATTTCGAAGCCTTTCATTTCTTTCCGAAGAATTTCACTTGAAGGGCCGAGATTTCGAAGCCTTTCACTTCCTTGAAGAATTTCATTCGAAGGGCAGAGATTTTCGAGGCCTTTTACTTCCTCGTGAAGCTTTTGTATGCTCATACATAAGTTTATACATATGTTGTTGTTTTTTTTTTTTTGAATTTTCGTTTGAGAATTAGGATTTTATTTATCTGGAAAGATACAACTTGTCTTTTAGGTTCTCTGACCCTTGTTTAGGAGTGGGATATGGCTATCCTTGTCGATCTTTCAACAGTAAAATTTCTTGAGGTTTCCGATGCTCTATGTTCGAGGGATGGTTTCTCCTTCTATTCCTTCTAGCTCGTAAGTTCCCTTCCGTAGTATTTTCTTGACTTTATAGGGCCCTTCTCATTTCGGGTCTAATTTTCCCACAGCTCTTTGTACCTCGACTTTTCGGAGCACTAGATCCCCAACCTGCAGTACTCTTTCTCTCACCTTTGAATTGTACAGGAGTAATATCCTTCTCTTATAATTTTCCATTTTGGCTCACGCGTCCTCTTGAGCCTCCTCTACTATATCCAGCTCGTACTGCCTGTGTTCCTTATTGAGCTCGTCGTCGTAGAGGAGTGTTCGAATTGTTTGTATTTTTGTTTCTGCCGGGATCACCACTTCTGATCCGTAGGTAAGCAGGAAAGGAGTCTCTCCCATGCTGGACCGAGGTGTGGTCCGATATGCCCATAGAACTTCGGGGATTTCTTCGACCTATCCCGTTTTTGCTTTCCCCAATCGAGTCTTCAAGGTTTGGAGCAGTATCCGATCGGTTACCTCCGTTTGTCCGTTCGCCTTCGGATTCCCCACCGATGTGAAAACCTGTTTAATCCTTTTCTCTTGGCACCATCGCTGGAACTTTTTGCTTTGGAACTGAGTGCCATTATCCGTGGTGATCTTCTGGGGAATCCCGATCCGACAGACCAAGTTCTTCCACACAAATTTAATTACCTCGGTATCCGTGATTCGGGCTAGGGGTTCAGCTTCGACCCATTTAGTGACGTGGTCTACAGCCATAATTAGGAATTTATTTTGTCCTTGCGTAGGAGGGAAGGCCCTACCAGGTCGATTCCCCAATGGTCGAAGGGGCAGGCCACTGACGCATATTTTATTTTCACTCCCGGCTTATGGTTGACGTTACTGTGTATCTGGCAATTCTCGCACTTTCTGACTATTTGCTCCACGTCCCGTCGTATGGTGGGCCAAAAATATCCGTTCCGCATAATCTTTGTGGCGAGACTTTGTCCTCCCGCGTGATCGCCACAGCTTCCCTCGTGGATTTCTTTCATGACGTCGAGTGTGTCTTCAGGGCTTACGCATCGCAATGCCGGCAATGTGAATGATTTTTTGAACAAGTGGTCTCCTTCTATGAAGAATCTGCATGATATTCTTTCGATGCGACGGGCTTCATTGGTATTTTCGGGTAATTTTCCTGACTCCAAATAATCCTTAACATCGTCCATCCATGATGCAAGGCTCACCTGGTACACTTCCCCTGTCCCGCCTTCATTTCCTTCCCTTGGTATTCGTAGCAACGTGATCTGTGGAGTATTTACATCTTGCATTCCCCCTCCCATTCGCGCTAACGCGTCTGCTTGAGAATTTTGTTCACGCGGAACCAGTATGAGCTTACAGAGCTTCGTAGCAATCGGATCATTTTGTTATTCTTGGCCTCGTATCCTCCCGTTGCTTGTTCTACCACCAACTTTGAGTCGGTGTGTGCCCTGATTTTTTGGGCCCCCAGCTCTTCAGCCATTCGTAGTCCTGCTAGCAGCGCTTCATATTTTGCTTCGTTATTAGTCAAGGCTCCCTCGAATGATAAGGCGAAGCATGTTTGCAGGCCCTTCGGGCTGACCAGTACCACTCCACCTCCTGCTCCCTTTTCGGTCGAGGATCCGTCAACGTGTAAAGTCCAAGGCGCTTTTGGGGCCTTATTGTCCTCTTCCGTCGCCTCGACTAAAAAATCAGCCAGGGCTTGTGCTTTCGAGGCTGTCCGAGATTTGTATTCTAGATCGTACTCATGAAGTTCGTACGACCATTTTACCATCCGTCACCCTGTTCCTCGTTCGAGGGCTTGTCTGAGCGGGTGGTTCGTGAGGACCGTGATGGGGTGAGACAGGAAGTACAGTCTCAACTTTCGAGCTGTATACACGAGGGCCAACACGAGTCTTTCCAAATGCTCATATCGTGCCTCAGCTCCCTGCAGTATGTGACTGGTGCAGTATACGGGCAAGTGGGTTCCGTCTTGGTTTCTCACGAGTACCGAGCTAGTGGCGGCATGGGATAGGGCTAGGTAGACGTATAGTCTCTCATCCTCCAGAGGCTTAGCCAGCAGGGGGGTTATTCAAGTATATTTTCAACCCTTCGAATGCTTCTTGACATTCCCGATCCCACTGGAAATTTCTCAGATTTCTTAGGACTCTGAAGAAGGGCAGCCCTTTGTCTGCCGATCGTGATATGAATCGGCTTAACGCCACGATTCGCCCAGTTAGTTTTTGCACTTCTTTAACAGTTCGAGGCTCTTTCATGTCCAACACGGCTCGTATTTTGTCAGGGTTGGCTTCGATTCCTCTCTGAGTTACCAAGTATCCCAGGAATTTCCCTCCTTCTACCCCAAACACACATTTCTCGGGATTAAGTTTCATTCCATACGTCCTCAAGCAATCGAAACACTTTTGCAAATCTAGCGGGTGTTGCTCCCTCTAATGGCTCTTGACTAGCATGTCGTTGACATAAACTTCCATATTCCTTCCTATCTGATTTGAGAAAATCCTATCGACCAATCTTTGATATGTGGCCCCAATGTTTTTTAATCCAAAGGGCATGATGTTATAACAGAACAGTCCTTGCTGTGTGATGAAACTGGTCTTCTCCTGATCTTCGATCGAGAGCTTTATATGATTATAACCTTGGTAAACATCCAACATGCTGAGTCTCTCGCATCCTAAAGTGGAGTCCACAAGCTGGTCAATACGGGGGAGTGGATACGAATCCTTGGGGCAGACCTTATTTAGGTTGGTGAAGTCCACGCACATTCTCCACTTTCCTCCTTTCTGAGGTACGAGCACCACGTTAGAGATCCAGTCTGGGAATTGTACTTCCCTTATATGTCCTGCTTCTAACAATCGTTCTACCTCTTCTTTCACTATTGAGTTCTGTTCTTTCCCAAGATTCCTTTTCTTTTGTTTAACCGGCCGGCATCCCTCCATCACGTGCAGTTTGTGTTTGATGATATCAACACTTATCCCCGGGGATCGCCCCTTTTCCCATTCGAACACGTCATTATTTTTTCGCAAGAGGTGGAGCAGCGTGTTTTCTTCTTCGACGGGTAAGGAGTTTCCTACTCGTATGACTCTGTCTGCATGATCCTGCCCTAGGCGTATCTCCCTCGTTTCTTGATTACGCTGTATCTTCTGATTTTCTTCCTCCTGCACCCCTTCGACGGATAATTGTTTCAGGGCCTGATTTCGGCACTCCCACGCGCGTATTTGGCTTCCTCGTATTTCTCCCACTCCGAGTGGAGTAGGAAACTTCATTTTTAAGCAGGACATCAAAACTGTAGCTTGCACTGCGTTTAGCGTGGGCCTTCCTAGTATCACGTTATAGCCGGCTTGAGGCGAATCTACTACGAGGAACCTTGCTATGTGCGTTCGAGTCATTGGTTCTTCCCCTAGGGTTATGGGCAATATTTCCTCCCCTCTGATTCGTATAGTGCTTCCCTCAAAACCCATTAACGTGACTGATTGTGGTTTGATGGTCGCCTCTAATCCCATCTCTTGCAGTGCTCCCATGAAGAGGATATCCACCGAACTGCCGCTATCCACCAGGATTCTTCTTACCTCTACATTAGATATGATAGCACTTATTACCAAAGCATCCTCATGGGGAAACATAATCCCTTGTCGATCCTCGTCTGTAAAGGTGAGGAGGACTGTATGCTCTTGACCGTCTCTCCCGGGTTGTATTCCTATAATGCACCCAAATATGAGTTCCCGAACGTGTCTCTTTCGGGCTGACCGCGTGAAGCCGCCATATCCTCCTCCTTCGATGACATTTACTATCTTTCTCCGTGGTTGTGGTCCGACATCTTTTTTTTGCGGGCTTATTTCTTCATCCATCCTTCTCTTCCCCTTTTCCCTTTCATTTGGAATGATCCAGTCTTCTTCTTTCAAGTATCCAAGTCGTGTGAATCGTTTGATCTCATCTCCTAATTGACAACACTCCTCGGTAGTGTGCCCTCTATCTCTGTGAAAATCGCAATATCTGGATGATCTTTGTCTCATTTCATCTCTCCGACTCATCCTTGCTGGCCATCGGAGATGCTCACTTTTTTCCATGTTCCTTAATGCTTGCCTTTGCGACGTTCCTTGCGCGACGTATACTTGCGCTCTGCGCCTACCCTCTTGGTGACGGTGCAGTCCTCCCTCCCTTCTCCTTTCCTTTCCATGTTGATAAGATCCTCGAAGTTTTCGCGATTCTTCAATGAGGATGAATTTCTCGGCCCTAATCAAGAGTTCTTCCTAACTGGAAGCTGGTTCTCCGATAAGGGAATCAACCAAGCCTCCATTTTTCAATCCTTGGGCAATAATACTCGACAGGAGTTCTGGGCTTATATTAGGCACATCCATAATTTCCCCCGTAATCCTTTTCATGTAACCCCTAAGGGATTCTCCTTCTTCCTGAACTATTGTGAAGAGATGTCCCAGGATCTTCAGGTATCTTTTAGTTCCCGCGAAACGGTGCACAAAGCTTTGAGCCAGCTGCTTAAAAGTTCCAATGGACCCTTGGGCAAGTTGTGAAAACCACGTCCGTGCTCGACCCACCAAAGTGGTACGGAATATTTTACATAGTAAGGCGTCGCTAGGACTGAGCAGATCCATTGCCGCGAGGAATTGGTCCAGGTGGTCCCTTAGGTCCCCTTTCTCTCCTCCGTAGCAAGCGACTTGAGGGATACGTGTTCCAGGGGGCACTGGCTCGTTCAATATATGTCTAGAGAAGGGATTCCCTCTAGCGAAATTCGCGGGGGGGCTTTATTGCGGCTTTTAGCTCGGCCACCTCCCGTCGTAGCTCACCCACGTCCAGATTGTCCTCGAAGCATTCTTTGCTGAGATTTCTTCCAGGCAAGGGTGCCCGGCTACTCCCAACGGAGTCTGTATCTTTCCTCTCTCCCTGATGGGGGCTTCGACGAACTTGATTCCTTGGCCCCCACCTCCCCTTCCGCTTGTCCTGAGGGCAGCTTCTGTTCCCCTTCGAACGGTCTCCTCCAACAATCTTTCGAGATCGTCCATTTTTACGTACGGGGATTGCGCCAAAGACCTAGAGATCCTCTCGGAAGCATGGAAGTCTTCCCCTGGTTTTGATGGCGGCGTGTTTCCCGAATGGTTCTCCTGGACTTCTCCTGATCCCAGAAGGGCCTTCCTTCTTACCATTTCTTCTGATCAGAGTATTCCCACAGACGGCGCCAATTTGATATAGTGAGATCTTATTATACTCTATTTTTGTCTCAGAAAAAGCATGCCTTTTATTAACAGCGAGGGGAATATTTATAAGCAGATTCAGAGAGAGAGAGAGGGGGGTGGGGCTTCCCTCTGCACCGTCGTAGAATATCTTTTGCTTGATCTCTCTTAGGATTTTCTCGAATTTTTGAGGATCTTGTCAGATCCGCGGTGCTCTTCCCCTAAATTAATACGAGGTCTTAATACGAGGCCCTGTGAGATCCCTCGTAGCCTTTCTCTTTGCGGAGGCCTCGTAGGATATCTTCCGCTTGATCTTTTTAGGATTTTCTCGGATTTTTGGGGATCTTGTCAGATTCGCGGTGCTCTTCCCCTAAATTAATACGAGGTCTTAATACGAGGCCCTGCAAGATCCCTCGTAGCCTTTTTCTCGTTCACCCTTTTTCGTATTCCTTTCTCCCGCCCAATCATAAGGAAACGTATTTTCTAAATTTGTGTCTAATCTTAAGTTATCCCTTCCAATTGTCTTCCCTTTCTATGAAAAGGAAAATTGGTATGATGGGAAAGTATATCAATTTACTCATCCTATAATTTTCTAATACAAAAATTGACAAAAGAAAATCTCACTTACCAATAAAAGTAAACACTAATAATACAAAGATAAATTCTTTAATTTTCAAAAAAAGGAAAAAGGAAAGAACTTTCTGCCCAATAGTGTGGTTTTATCATATTTATCTGTGGCACTGTGTTATGATTTTGGTAATGAAAGTCATTGCTTTTTTCTTAAAAAAGAAAAAAATTAATTACACTAACCTCCCCAATTATTATGAAAATATACAAATTCCCCATTTTTTTCTATAAAAATTACATAAACTTTCCTTTTAAATATATTCACCTTACAAGTTTCCTCTTCTGTTAGTCAATTTGCTGATGTCATAAAAAAGAAATGATTTGAACTTTTTATAATACTCTCAACCTGAATAACTCTATTTTCTATGACTTAAATACCCCTAAGGGATAATTTGTTATTTTTAAAGTTAATAAGGGTGTATACTCGTAACTTTTAGTATATTGTTCTATAATATTTTTTAATCATATATTGTGTATGTGTGGATTGTGACATTAACTTCTATTTCTAACAATCATCAAAACTTGCAAATTTTGTTGATATTATATTATTTTATAGCAAGTAATAAAATAAAGCTTATATTATTCAAATGTTAAAAATATTGATGCAAATTCCAATAGTTTAGCCAATTTTTACTATGTCAAAAAAAAATCAAACAATGCAATTTTAGTGTATTTTAATTCTATAAAATTCTATACGTTACAATTCCTAGAAAAATGAGGACACAAGTTTTTTTCTTAAATTGTTCAAAAAAAATTTTTTCCCTTCTCTTTTATTTCAAATAAAGAAAATTAAAAAAATACTTCTATTATAAATTTTATTGAATTATTTTTAGTTTTATAAATGAGGGTAAAATGGTCATTTAGGCATTTATTGTTAAATTTGACTAACACATGTTAATCAGAGAGGGCAATTTATAATTTTCATAATAAGAGGAAGAAATTTATATTTTCCCATAATAGCAGGGGAGGTGAGTGTAATTAACCCAGAAAAGGAAAAAGATAAACAAGCAAAATTAATATCAAATTCAATTAATATTAAACAACAAAACTATCCCAACCTAATTAGATGGGAAAGTGCGAGTTTAATGACTGTCGGACACAAATTTTAGGAAATACATCTCCATGCGATGTCACTCCACTGTATGCATTTTTCTCCCGAAATATTACTTAAACTTAATAGTAAAATGAAAATCATGTTAAAAACAATCTCGAAGTATCAATAATCACTTACTTAAATGGTGAGATCGAGATTTTACAATCAAGAGATTGTGAGTTCGAGTCATACGAATATAGTTATTTAGTATACTTTAACAATAGTATGTTGTTTCTTTATTTACTTTGAATTTATTAATTAATTTAAAAAATATTGATGCATTGCTTAAAAATATGATTGTGAGTTTGCCACGCAACGATTGTTGGCCGTGGTTTTTTGCGATGGTGGCTAAAACATTTGTCATGACTAATTAAAAACCATGGCGAATGTTTTTACCACGGCTAAAAGCTGTAGCAAATAAGTTTTTCATGGTCGAAAAGCTAGTTTTTGCATCAATTTTTATTTAACCGTAATTAATAATAATTATCTATTACGGTTTTTAACCATGGTCATAAAAAATATAGCTAAATATTTAGTTTTTTTTATTGTTATATATACACGCAGGAACAACGTGTCACAATAATTAGTATTTATTTATCAGAGCATATGATCGTGCTGTAGTGGTCTCACACTACTTTTCAACCAATAACACCCACGTTTGAGTCCCTCTTGAGTGAATGGCTTTTTGTTTTTTCAATTTTTTTGACGAATTTGTTAGTTGTATTAGATTTTTTAACGGCGACGACCATATTTGATGAATCTTTAAATGTCTTGGACTAAATTTGATGAGTTGGCATAAGGGATCAAATTCGGATAAATAGTATAGTTGAGGGACTAAATAGTTACGAAATGTATTCGTTGCAGTGGTCTCACACTACTTGCCCACTAAAAATACCCATATTGAAGTCTCCCCTTGTGCAAATGGCTTATTGTTTTTTCAGTTTTTCTGGTGAATCCGTTAGTTTTAACAGCAAGGATCACGTTCAATGGAATCTTGAAATGTGAGACACTAAATATGGTTCAGAACAGGCGTGCGGTGTGGGTAGAAGAGAAAAGAAGCCACGGGAACACTCTTGCCACGAAAGGGCTTTTTTAACTTCTTTGTGATTAGTTTTTTTTTTTTAGATATCTTAAAATAAAAAATTTAGTGAAACAACCTTATTGTCTAAAGATGGATTTGATAAAATATGTGTATATATATATATATATATTTTGTGTCCATCTCTATCTCTTAAAATTCTAATCTTTTATTAAAACAAATATATATATATATATATAGAAAAAAGTTAAATTTAGAGAAAAAATTATTTTAAAATTTCATCTTTGTTTCCATCTCAAAAATAAACATTCTGAGACGGAAATAAAGACAAATTCATAAAAAGTTAAAATTCAAATAAAAGGAATGTTTTCAAAATCCATCTTTATTTCGTCTCAATGTTTGTAACAGAATATTTCCGCCTCAAATTTTTTATTCTATTACAAAATCAGAGATGGATTTTTTTTCGTAATTTTATTTTTTTAATTTTCTTCAAAATTCCATATCCGTAAAAAATTTCGTCTCTACATTGTAGCTTTATTTTATGATTTTAAGATGGAAAATTTTCCATCTCTGAATCCGTCTTTGAAAGGTGAAATTTTTTCACGAAAATTTTTCTGTCTCTAAAATTTGTCTCTGAAAGTCTGCTATGTTGTAGTGTACCAATGTGTCGCCACATCATTTGGTGCCGTATGTGGGAACGGGAACATGATGTGCCGCCTCTTGTCTGCGAGGCTAATGATATTGACAATCGTCTCACATTGGTTACAAATGAGAAGCTTAAGTGGCTTATAAACTTTAAAGCCCTCTCTCCCTAACCACGTGCCTTTTCGTCAGGCTCATATAAAATCAGTATGGACAATATCTCGCGCAATAATAGCAAATCACATCACAAATATACTGTAATATTTAGTTGTCATAATTTCAAATAAGATGTTAAGTGGCGATGTTAAAATGATTACTTTAGTAAATATTAAGTGATAATTTATAAGTGTGTAATCTGCCATATTTTGATGATTATAATACCCTATTTTAATGACTATTACTCCTAATCATTTGGATTTATTGCATTTTCAGCAAAATACATCTGATAAGGTGTAAAGATGGTAAATTGAAGCTAAAAATGACATTCGAAGGCATTTAAGGGAACAAGTGGAAAAGATTGGCAGATTCGAAGTTTCTACTAAGCGTGCCCACGCTTAACGTTGCAATCAACTCAGGAAAAAAAAAAAAAAAAAAAGGGAAACCTGTGGATTTTGTTGAAGAAAGATGGAATGATTGCTGAAAGACTTTAGGAAAAATCCGAAATTTACCTATTTGATTACTAGGAATTAAGTTGTTAACATTTTTATAAGCAATCATGTATCTATCCTTTTTTATATCTAAATTTCATGAGGTGCTAATTGTTAGAATAGGTGACCAGAAAGCCAATTGGATTGGCGGGTTTGTATTCTATTTAGTAATCTTTATTAAAGTAATATTGACTCGATGAATATAGTATGTATTCATCCTTGGCAGTATTTGTTTGTTGTGCTTACTAATTACGTTAAACGGCGTTTTAACGTCACAACAAATGCCCACAAACTAATTGGATAACCCATGTAGTTGGGCTGCGCATTAGATGACAACTATGAAACCAACTTCTGAGGGTTGGTCCGAAACGTTCCAAGTCGAGGACCTCGAGACAGGGCATCGAGGGTCCTACAGAGACTTGCACTAAGGATTGTATTCATTGGATGAGTGTCGTGTTTCATCGGCGATAGACGTTGGACGTCTATGCAATATTAGTGGGTTAGTTGACAAGGGTGTCAGCTGATTGAACTGACTCGCAGGAATCGTCATATGGAAGCCTTGGAGGCTTGGTCGGTATGACTGGAATTTCCGGCTCCGATAGTACGAGATTAGTCCTCGGATTTGAGGAATCATGGCAGTCACATGCATATGAAGGTTGTCTCTAGGGTCTGGCAAGAGAT
Organism: Sesamum alatum; assembly: GCA_034509735.1. Lineage (NCBI taxonomy): Eukaryota > Viridiplantae > Streptophyta > Magnoliopsida > Lamiales > Pedaliaceae > Sesamum > Sesamum alatum. Next base: position 27,143,367 of record JACGWO010000008.1, read on the forward strand.
GTCCGTATCTGGGATACGCTCATCATAAGCCTTATCCAGTGCAGTCGGAGTATGTATTGAGGACGGTAGATTCCAAGATAGGATCCGTCACCTGTCAAAATATGACAGTCGAGTCTCCTATGCGCGCTGAGATGGTTTAAGCTTTTTAAGTCTGTGGCCACAGCGATTGGTCGAGTAGGGAATGGTTTCCTACGTCGATCAATAGAGCAAACGTGTCTCGAGTTATTGAGCATAGTTGTCTAGTCCAGGATGAGAACCGACGCCCAATTCCATGCCCTAGACTTATACCGGGAGACGGATGATGGAAGGACCGTACTCGTATGGTAATCGGGAGCCTAAATTTTCACGCCAACCATTCACCTAGTCTCTGGTGCCATGGACCGTTGCTAGATGGCCACTCATGGTGACGGGCGTTTTTCGATTAATGGTTAATTGAAAAACAGTTAATTAAATTGGATTTGATTGACCAATTATGTTCGACACAAGCCCAAGTCTAGCTGAGGGTGAACCTAAAGAGTCACACACAAATCACTATGGAATTGGTAGAATTTATTTGGAAGTAATTCTAGAAGAAGTGAATTAATTTAATTGGATGAAATTAATTCAAGGAGAAAAATAAATGATTGGATCATTTATTGGGAAATCCATTTGATGGATGGTCCAGGACTTAGTTAATTGGATTATTTAATTTTTGGACTTAGAACCTTTAAATTAATTGGATTAATTTATCGGGTTTGGATTAATTATTTGATTGGATCAATTAATTAGAGTTTGGACTTATGTTTATTTAATTGGATTAAATAAACTTATGAGCTTCAATTGGTATTGAGATTAATTGGATGAATTAATGCCCAATGGACTTTGTTTGGACTTAATTTAATTAGATTAAATAAAAGTCCAAGACTAGTAGTCCTAGTCCATGGAAAAATTCTATTTATAGCAAGTGAAGGAAGAATTAAAATCTTCCACATGTGAGGCACATGTGACCAGCCTTTGTATGGTTTGGTGGGTGGTCCTATTTGCTATAATGGTGCATGGTTATGTAATAATGGTGTGTGTATGTAGGTTACTTTGGAAGTTGACAAGAGAAGTTGAATTTTGAATTCAACAACTCTACATACACAAAACAATTCACATAACTTGAAGGCCTTGGTCTTGCACGAATTTTCCATCAAGAAACTCTCCAAAATCTCTGAAATTTTCTCCTTTTTGTGTTAATAGCTTTTGGAAAGGTTTGAACTAAAAAGCATTCTAAAAGCACTAATCAATAGTGTTCATTTGGAGTTGTTTGTTCTTCTTCTTCTTCTTCTTCTTCTTCTCTACTACTATCTAGCAATAGTTTAGAGAACTCTTCCATGGTGTGGTGTGGACAAATTAGAGGAGTTCTACTTTGAATTCTCAAGTGAACAGAAGGAGAAACGGAAAGAAAACAACGCACGTACCGGTTATACGTGTAGTAAACAAAAAGGTAGGTTTTCTTTACATTTTAATGTATCTTTTTGTTTTCTTCCTTTAACCAATTGTCCAGCTTCGTCTCTCCTTTTATTTATATTTTTGAAAAACACCAAACACCCGGGGACTTCAAAGGGAACACCCCTTTGAACCCGTTTTATATTATGCTTTAATTTACATTTTTACGCTTTCGTTGCGTTCCCGGGCCGTACCCGATTCTTTCAGTGGTATCAGAGCCCGGTTCAGTGTGTGGTTTTAAGGATTTACATGTTATTATGTGTTAAGCATGTAGAACATGTTTATATTGCTTTTGGAAAGCATGATTTATTGCTTTAAAGCATGATAATAGGTGTAGAAAATATGTGTTAATTTTGTTTTTGAAATTATGGATATCCATGCATTTTTTAGAATTGGATTTCCTGTGAATGCATGTTTATGTTTCAGTTTTATAGCAAAAAAATTTTTTTTTAAAAAAAAGAGAAAAAGTGAAAAACGGTGCCAGCCGCCCAGCAGAGGCAGCAGGCATGCGCGGGCGGCCGTCTGCGATGGCTGGCCGGCAGCACTGTTTTGTGCTGCTTTTGCTATTTTTTTGGAAAATTGGATTTTCCTGATTTATGCTAGCTTTATGAAATTATGAATTTTGGCATATTTTAATTTTAGTTAATTTTTTTTCTAAAATTATTTTTATGCCTTAGATTATTTTGGAAATGGTTTCCAAACAAAAAAAAAAATTGTTTGTACGTTGGATGTATAGTTGATATCCACATCTTTAATTGCATTATTGATATGATATTTTCTGCATTTTATTATATTTATTATTTTAGATATTGGATATCTATTGATATATACATGGTATGTATTTATTAGTTGGCATATTTATATTTGATGTAAATGTGCTTTGTTGTTGTTGTTGTTTATTTGATAAACAATAAGGATGATCACTAATCCTTTTTTACCCTATGTATGATTTAATTTATTGTTGGGTGAGGCCTGCGTGCCTCTTTATTTTTCTTCTCTCTATCATTTTTAGCCTTGGAATAATAAGGCTTTCTTTCTATCTATTAATGTGCTCCCCACGACTTATGATTGGGGTTTCTTTTAAGTTGTAATGAGAGTAGATTAGATTGAGAGGATTTATTTTATTAATTGCCAGCTTACAAGGAGATGAAGGTCCGGTGGACGGAGCTAATGATGGAAGGTCAAGAAGAACAAAGGAGGAATTTTTACAAGGCCCCATTAGAAGGATAATGGGATGTAAATATTGTAATAGTGTAGGTCTACCCAAGTTTGACCATAAATCCACTGCGGGCTCAATGGATCACTTAGGAATGGGCTTGTGATCATCCTAACAGGGGCATGCTAGGCTTGTTTTGCATGTGCTTAAGTTTTTTACGCTTTGATGTATGGTGTGTTTGTAATGCATCTTATTACATTATATGTATAAATCTTGAGCATGCAAAAATACTAATAATGATGAGGTCTCGGTCTTAATAAATGATGAACTCTCACTTGGATGGTCCAAGTAAATATAAGGCCCAAAATAGAATTAAATCAAATGGTTTGATTATTCCAAGCCTTCCATCCGTAATAATGTAATGAGGAAGCTACTTTCGTTTAAAGCGTGGTCTCACGAGTCGTGGCACGTTTTGGAATGAAAGAAAGCTGCATTATTGTTACGAACAAAGGAATATGCTCCTGTTTCCCTGTCTCACGAGTCGTGGGGGGCGACAGTTGAGATATGATTTGGTTGATGGGTCGGCCTAACGCCGAAGTAACATGATTCGCTTGAAGTCCTCGGAATCATGTGAAAGAGGTGAAAGAGGTGAGGCAAAATATCTTGGGGATCTCATTGGATAAGAATGGTATTGGATACCTCCTACTAAGCTTTTCCCATGTGAATCGTAAAAGTGGGGCATGGAGAATTGCGTTTGTGGACTCCAAGACCACTTGGAAATGGTTTCCCAAAAACCCCACTTGAGAGTGGTGCGCTTTTTGAAGAAATAGTGGGAGGCGTTAATGACTAAAGACCAAGTCTTAAATTGAATTCAATATTATAATAATCTACTAAATTTCTGTTTTACATTTTGAATGTAGATGTCCAAGAATCCACTCGCTGTAATTCTTGAGACTAATAAATTTGATGGAACAAACTATAACGATTGGATGTGAAATCTGAGGATTGTCCTAGATTTCGAAAACCAGCCTTACATTCTGGATAAGCGTCTTCCTCGGGTCTTGCCGGATGGGTGGTCCTCGTCAGAAGAGCGTTTGACGTTCAATGACTTGCAAGAGGATAACCGCAAGGTCCGCAACATCATACTGGCATCCATGACTAATGAGATCCAAAAACAGTATGATTGGCTGGATGATGTCAGCTCGATAATGCTAAGCATGAAAGATGTTTATGCTGTACCGGACCGGCATATTAGATATGCTGCGACGAAGGCATTTTTCGGAGCTAGGATGGCAGAAGGGTCGTCTATACACCAGCATGGAATGATGATGCTTTCCCTAGTGGAGAAGCTCAAAGACCTTCGAGCTGATCTTGGAATAGAGACATACATCGACGTGATCCTTTAGTCTCTCCCTCCCTCTTTTGACCCGTTTATCGTTAACTATAACATGAATGGGCTTGAAAAAGACCTTCATGAGTTGATAAACATGTTGGTCCAATACGAGGCAATGATTGAAAAGTCTGCGCCGTCTGTATTGGTGGGGGAGGCTTCGACCTTAAGAGCGAAAGGCAAAGGGGCCGGACGCTGGAGGAGGAAGAAGGGTAAGACAGAATCAGCCGCTGCTAGGACACAGAGCGCTCCTGTTGCCATGCTGGCCATGGGCAATGGAAAGAGGAAGGTGGTTCGGCAGTCAAGGATTACAAAAGATGTTTGCATATATTGTCGTGAAAAGGGGCATTGGAAGAGGGAGTGTCCTCAACTCCTCTCCAACCAAGGCACATTTGGTTTGAGCTTTAATATGATTACTATTCTACTTCTTGGGTATTGGATACTAGTTGTAGAGCTCATATCTGCAAATGGTTTGCAGGAAATGGGAAGGAGTAGAAGGCTAAGACGAAAATGGTTCTAAAGCTAAGCAATGGCTGGGTTGTTGCTGAAAAGCTAAAGGACCAATCAGGTTTAGCCAGTGATCATGTTAGGATAGAGTTAATAGGCCACAATTATGTAACCTAGCATGATCGAACTTATGTTTTTCTATTGTTGGACAATGAGGATTACATCTTTTTGATCAATGAAAGTTTCTTTTATTTGACAAAGAATGGTTATTCTTGTCTGCTAGGTTGTTTGCATAATTATTTCAATACCATCCCATAATTAGATTATGAATGCTCAAACAAATGATGAAATGGATAATCAAGATAAACTCACAGATTTCGCATGCAAAGCTAGGTCACATTCCTCTAGATAGGATAAGGAGGTTAGTAGATTCAAGGAGTCTAGAAATAGACAATTTGAGCCTGCTAGCTTGTAAGTCCTTCCTGAGCAGGAAGATGGCCAAGATGCTCTTTGTAGGACAAAGTATGCTTGCTAGTGGTCTGTTGGATTGGATCAAGTCAGACATCTGTGGATCACTGAATACACAAGACCAGTAGAGGGTTCACAAGTCTAAGTCCTTTAGAAGGCTCAGGGAATTAGATTTGAAGTGGGAATCAAATTGGTTGCAAAATTAAACTTCAATTCGATCGAGTGGTGTGTATTTAGTGGGAGCTCTTGATGTATCTAAATGAGAATAGAATTCTCACTTAGTGGAATTCTCCCTGAAGTGCCACAATAGAACAACGTCTCTGATAAGGGAGGAATCGAACCTTGTTGGACATGGTTCGATCGGTGTTTCACTGAACTACCTTGGCCCATTTGGGCATGTTCATAAGACAGTGGACAAGTTATAAAACATGGCACTTTCTAAAGATCGTGGCCCAGACACCATATTGGATATGGCTTGGCAAGCCTGTATCCTACAAAGTACTTGAGTATGTAGGATGGTCTTGCATACGTCAAGGGACTAGTGGGAGGCAAACTAGGTTTGCATAGGTTTATGTGTTGTCCTAAGGGAAATTGGGTTTTAGAGGATAACCGGTGTAAGGAGTAGCTCCTTGAGGAATCAAGTAGAGCGACACCTCAGTATGATATAGCAAACATCATTTGAAATCGAATTTGCCCACTTACTATATTCCACTTCTCCTAAGGACGATCAGGATATCCTAGATACCTGAGAGGTACAGGTTTTTGGGTCAGTCCGGTCAATTGGATTATAATCCAAAAGACATAAGCAGAAGTATTGTTGGACATTGGATCAAATCAATGGCTTGGAGCTGTGTGATTCAACGTAGAATTCAAACTAGGTTTCGAACTTCATGTAACTGGAATATTCATTTTGATGAGTTCATACAGGGTATGACTCGATCAGTAACGAGCCTGAGGGTCAGTGGGAGTTTAGTTGTGTTCTTAGTGTTTAAAGTGTGTAACGTTTTATTCATTTGGAATGATTAAGATGTTAGGAAACACTGAAACACGAACGTTATTCACGCAATTCTCTATGAAAGGAATTGGATTCCTATATATAGGGTTAAGCTATCCAAAACTCAGTCAGGGTTGACTGATGAGGATGCTTAAATGTTTGACATCCCCTACGTCTTTGCCGTAGGCAGCATGGGCATGTTGTTGGATACATTAGACCTGACGTTGTGTAAGCTTTTAGCATAATGATGAAAATTGGGTGTGTACCAAGGAGGCAGTAGACTGTTGTTGAGAACAGTCTTTAATACCTGAATAAGGATTAAAGAAGTGTTCTTGATGCACGTTCTATGGAGAGTTGATTTTGGAAGGCTATAGCGATACTAGCGTCCAGGATCATTTGAATAATATCTAGTCTCAGTATGAACACATATTCAGGCTTAATGGTAAGGTGGTGGCTTGGAAATGTTTCAAGCAGGACACCACGACGGACCATGAAAGTTGAATGTATGGCAACTTTAGAAGTTGCTCCGGAGAGTGGTTTGGATGAAAAAACCACATCCAATGGTTGGGTGTGATGCCTAGCACAGGCTAGCCAGTAGTTACCTTGGAGGATAACAACATGGTTGTAGTGCAAGCTAAAGGACCGAGATCTCATCACGGATCCAGGAAAATTCTTAGATAGTACCATTTGCTTGGAGCAATGGAGCAATGGTATGAAGAGGTCCGTCTCAATTTTTTTATTCTATTACAAAATCAGAGACGAATTTTTTTTCATAATTTTATTTTTTTAATTTTCTTCAAAATTCCGTATCCGTCGAAAATTCCGTCTCTATATTCTAGCTTTATTTTATAATTTTAAGATGGAAAATTTTCCGTCTCTGAATCCGTCATTGAAAGGTGAAATTTTTTGACGAAAATTTTTCTGTCCGTGATTTTTGTCTCTGAAAGTCTGCTCTGTTGTAGTGCACCAATGTGTCGGCATATCATTTGGTGTCGTATGTGGGAACAAGATCATGATGTGCCGCTCTTGTCTGCGAGGCTAATGATATTGACAATCGTCTTACATTGGTTACAAATGAGAAGCTTAAGTGGCTTATAAACTTTAAAGCCTCCTCTCCCTAACCATGTGCCTTTTCGTAAGGCTCAGATAAAATCAATATGGACAATATCTCGCGCAACAATAGCAAATCACATCACAAATATACTGTAATATTTAGTTGTCATAATTTCAAATAAGATGTTAAGTGACGATGTTAAAATGATTACTTTAGTAAATATTAAGTGATAATTGATAAGTGTGTAATCTGCCATATTTTGATTATTATAATACCCTATTTTAAGGACTAATTACTCCTAATCATGTGGATTTATTGCATTTTCAGCAAAATACATCTTATAAGGAGTAAAGATGGTAAATTGAAGCTAAGAATGACATTTGAAGGCATTTAAGGGAACAAGTGGAAAGGAGTGGCAGATTCGAAGTTCCTACTAAGCGTGCCCACGCTCAACATTGCAGTCAACTCAAGAAAAAAAAAAAAAAAGGAAACCTGTGGATTTTGTTGAAGAAAGATGGAATGATTGCTGAAAGACTTTAGAAAAAATCCGAAATTTACCTATTTGATTGCTAGGAATTAAGTTTTTAATATTTTTATAAGCAATCATGTATCTACCCTTTTTTATGTCTAAATTTCGTGAGGTGCTAATTGTTAGGATAGGTGACCAGAAAGCCAATTGGATCGGCGGTTTTGCGTTCTATTTAGCAATCTTTATTAAAGTAATATTGACTCGATGAATATAGTAAGTATTCATCCTTGGCAGTATGTGTTTGTTGTGCTTACTAATTACGTTAAACAACGTTTTAACATCACAACAAATGCCCACAAACTAATTGGATAACCCATATAGTTGGGCTGCCCATTGGATAGCAACTATGAAACCAAGTTCTGAGGGTTAGTCTGAAACGTTCCAAGTCGAGGACCTCGAGACAGGGCATCGAGGGTCCTATAGAGACTTGCACTAAGGATTGCATTCATTGGATGAGTGTCGTATTTCATCGGCGATAGACGTTAGACATCTATGTAATATTAGTGGGTTGGTTGACAAGGGTGTCAGCTGATTGAACTGACTCGCAGGAATCGTCATATGGAAGCCTTGGAGGCTTGGTCGGTATGACTGGAATTCCCGGCTCCGATAGTACAAGATTAGTCCTCGGACTTGAGGAATCATGGTAGTCACATGCATATGAAGGTTGTATCTAGGGTTTGGCAAGAGATTTCCGTATCTGGGATACGCTCATCATAAGCCTTATCCAGTGCAGTTGGAGTATGTATTGAGGACGGTAGATTCCAAGATAGGATCCGTCACCTGTCAGAATATGACAGTCGAGTCTCCTATGCGCTCTGAGACGGTTTAAGCTCTTTAAGTCTGTGGCCATAGCGATTGGTCGAGTAGGGAATGGTTTCCTACGTCAATCTATAGAGCAAACGTGTCTCGCGTTATTGAGTATAGTTGTCTAGTCCTGGATGGGAACCGACGCTCAATTCCATGCCCTAAACTTAGACCGGGAGACGGATGATAGAAGGACCATACTCATATGGTAAATCGGGAGCCTAAATGTGCACGCCAACATTCACCTAGTCTCTAGAGCCATGGACCGTTGCTAGACGGCCACCCATTGTAACGGGCGTTTTTCGATTAATGGTTAATTGGAAAACAGTTAATTAAATTGAATTTGATTGACCAATTGTGTTCGACATAAACCCAAGTCTATCTGAGGGTGAACCTAAAGAGTCACACACAAATCACTATGGAATTAGTAGAATTAATTTGGAATTAATTCTAGAAGAAGCTAATCAATTTAATTGGATTAAATTAATTCAAGGAGAAAAATAAATGATTAGATCATTTATTGGGAAATCCATTTGATGGATGGTCCAAAAATTAATTAATTGGATTAGTTAATTTTTGGACTTAGAACCTTTAAATTAATTGGAATAATTTATCGGGTTTGGATTAATTAATTGATTGGATCAATTAATTAGAGTTTGGACTTATGTTTATTTAATTATATTAAATAAACTTATGGGCTTCAATTGGTATTGAGATTAATTGGATTAATTAATGCCCAATGGACTTTGTTTGGACTTAATTTAATTAGATTAAATAAAAGTCCAAGACTAGTAGTCCTAGTCCATGGAAAAATTCAATTTATAGCAAGTGAAGGAAGAATTAAAATCTTCCACATGTGAGGCACATGTGACCAGCCTTTGTATGGTTTGGTGGGTGGTCCTATTTGCTATAATAGTGCATGGCTATGTAGATAATGGTGTGTGTGTGTAGGTTATTTTGGAAGTTGACAAGAGAAGTTGAATTTTGAATTCAACAACTCTACGTACACAAAACAATTCACTAAAAAATATTCCAAAAGCACTAATCAATAGTGTTCATTTGGAGTTGTTTGTTTCTACTTCTTCTTCTCTACTACTATCTAGCAATAGTTTAGAGAACTATTCCATGGTGTGGTGTGGAAAAATTAGAGGAGTTCTACTTTGAATTCTCAAGTGAACGGAAGGAGAAACAGAAAGGAAACAACGCACGTACCAGTTATACGTGTAGTAAACAAAAAGGTAGGTTTTCTTTATATTTTAATGTATCTTTTCATTTTCTTCTTTTAGCCATTTGTCTAGCATCTTTTTCTCTTTTTATTTATGCTTTGACAAACACCAAACGCCCAAGAACTTCAAAGGGAACACCCCTTTGAACCCATTTTATATTATGCTTTAATTTACATTTTTACGCTTTCATTGCGTTCCCGGGCCATACCCGATTCTTTCACTAATAGTATAAATAGGAGGCACCTCACAACTCTAAAACTATCTCTTGTTTACATTGAATTCTATATTTTATCTTACTATTCTACTTCTTCTATCTCTCTTTAGTTTTAATACGTTGCCCAATTGCTAATGGAATTCCACTTTTTAGTGTGGAATTCCATTAGCATGTTAGGCTAATTTCTTCATTTTTCAGTTAAAGTACGGTGATTGCTTGATTCTTAAAATATTGTGAGATCTAATAGTGCTTAATTCTTTTATTAAAATCAGTATTCATGTTATTCTCTGTGCTCTTTTTACAAACTTCTGATTTTTGAATAATATGGCCAATTGTTCATTTTCAAGAAGGTTTGTTTAGCTATTTGAACTTACAAATGCGTAATTGTTTGTTTAGTTGAATAATTAGTAACAACATAGCATGATTAATCGTGTCAAAGTGGTTAGTTATGTTATGGAGAATGCATGATCTAATCTAAATGAATCATCGTAGGAATTTGTTGGTTAGGATCAGGCCCTTCTAGTTCTTAATGTTGTTAATGGATTAAATCTTGTGGACGTTCCCGGGGTTGTTCATTGATTAGGGGATTTAGCCAACGGACTTTCCTTGGCTGATGAAAAGGTAAGGAAGGGTGAGGTTGTTAGGTCGTACCAATGACCATAACTGATCTACGTGTTTTAATAACTGTTACATCTGCATCGATGATCAACTGACGGAATCAAGCATGAACCCACTTTAACTGAAAAGCTTTCTTATCTATTCACTCTTCTCCTTTAAATCGTGCTTTGCTATTTTCTTTTAAAACTAAAAATCTAAACCCCCCCTTCTTTTATTGCTTTTGTCCCTTTTCGAATAAATCAACTTATTGTCGATCCCTATGGATTCGACCCTACTTACCACTTTCACAAGAAAGTAATTGTAGGAATTATTTTTGGTGGTTCCGACACCCATCAAATTTTGGCGTCGTTGCCGAGGATTGGAATTTTAAAGTTGATTTCTTATTTACTTAATTTCTGTTATTATTGATGCCAAGGTCTTCTCGTAGAGGTGAACTAAAATTCGACCTCGAGATCGAGAAGACTGCGCGAAGACTTCATTGGGCGACCAAGCAACAAACCGAAGAGGCATCAACTCCTTACGAGGACATGAAGGATATAACGTTAGAATTCGCAGAATCCTCGAGAGAATCTGAAGAAGAAGTCATGGCCATAGTTCCAGAGAGATCGATGAAGATATGACTTCGCCTGATCTGAACCAGCAATCGCTCTGCATAGAATATCCGAATTTAGAGGTAAATTTTGAATTAAAATCTGGTTTGATTCATTTACCTCCTACTTTCCGCGGTCTTGCAGGTGAAGATCCGCATAAACACTTGATGAAGTTCCATGTGGTCTGTTCTGGGATGCGACCACAAGGAGTCACCGAAGAACAAGTTAAACTCAGGGCCTTTCCTTTCTCTCTTGCTAATCAAGCAAAAGACTGGCTATACTTTTTACCTTCGGGATCCATCATGACTTGGATCGATCTCAAGAGACAGTTTCTTGAAAAATATATCCCTGCTTCACGAGCCACAACAATCTTTTGAGTATTGGGGTAGATTCAATCACTTGGTGAAAAGCTGCCCTCACCACCAGATTGCAGACCATTTGTTGATCCAGTACTTCTATGAAGGTCTATTGGACATGGATTGAAAATTGATAGACGCAGCTAGTGGAGGTGCATTGTTCAATAAAACCCCAACCGAGGCTCGTAATCTAATTTCAATCATGGCGTCCAATACACAACAGTTCAGAATCAGACACGACGACCTACCAAAAAGAGGTAATGAGGTAAGTATGGCTGTTTTTCATGATTGATTGAATGAGCTCATGTCTCTTGTTAAAAAAAATTCCATAGAGAAGCATCAACATGTCAAGGTTTGCGGTATATGCACTTCAATGGACCACCCAACCGATGCGTGCCCAACACTTCAAGAGCCACCAACCGAACAAATTTATGCCATAGGGGGAGTTCCCTGACAGCAGCAAAGGAGATACGACCCATTCTCCAACACCTACAACCCCTGGTGGAAGGATAACCCGAATATGAGCTATGGAACCTAGCTACAAAATTTTCAGAGACTGCAATACAGGCCGCCTGCATAACCTACTCCACGTAATCCCAAACAAGGCACGTCTCTTGAGGATATGATGAAGACATTCATCACGCTCAACAAATTCATCAGAATACCCAGCAGCAGATCCAACAAATTCAGCAGAATACCCAGCAACAGATCCAACTATTAGAATAGGTGACCAGAAAGCCAATAGGTTTGGCATTTTGTAACCTATTTGACAACTTGATGTAATGTAATATTATGTAATGAATAAAATGAGTATTCGTTACTTTGGTATTCTATTTGTTGCGCTCATTTTCCATATCCTAAAATGGCGTTTTACATATATCGCAACAAGCCCACGTACCACGATTAACAACTCATGCAGTTGGGCTACGCATTGGATGGTGGTCATGAAATCAACTAATTAAGAGTTGGGTCTGGAACGTTCCAAGTCGAGGACCTCGAGACAGGGCATCAAGAGTCCTATAGAGACTTACATCAAGAGTTGTGTACATTGGATGAGTTCCGTGTTTCATCGGCGACAGGCGTGGGACGCCTACACGATCTTGATGGGTTGGTCGACTGGGATCGAGCCGACTGGACTAACTTGCGGGGATCATCATATGGAAGCCTTCGAGGCATGGTTGATATGATTGGATTTTTCCAGTTCCAATAGTACGAAAGTAGTCCTCAGACTTGAGGAACCATGGCAGTTACGTGCACAAGACGGTTGTATCTTGGATCTGGTGAGAGGTGATCCTTCTGTAAGATGGTCATTATAAGCCTTGTCCAGTGCAGTCAGAATGTGAAGCGAGGATGGTGGGTTCCAAGAAGAGGATCCATCCCCTATCAGTATGTGACAGAGGTATCTCCTTTGCACTCAGAGACACATTCATGCTGTTTAAAGTTGTGGCCACAGTGGTTGGTCGAATAGGGAATGGTTTCCTGTGTCAACGCAATGAGTCATGCGTAGTCTTGAGTATTAAGCATAGATGCCTAGTCAAAGATGGGAATCGAAGCCCAATTCTATACCCTAGACTAAGGGCGGGAGACGGTAGATGGAAGAACCGCACCGGTATGGAATCGACGCCTAAATGTTCACGCCAACATTCACCTAGTCTCTAGTGTCATGGACCGTTACTAGACGGCCACCCATGGTAATGGGCCCTTGTGTGACACGAGCCCAAGTCTAGCTGAGGGTGAACCTAAAGGGTCACACACAAATTACCGAGGTGGATAAATTGACTTGGAGTCAATTTTGGAGGATGAATAAGTAATTGAATTACTTAAGGGATTGCCATTGGATGGACAGGCCGATATTGTATCAGGCCCTCGTTTAATCGGTAAATGGGATTTATCGATTAATATGGAAAGTTGAGATGTTGGATCTTTTAATTGGATTAAAAGATCAACGGGAATTATTTAAGTGGACATTAAATTAAATTGGATTTAATTTTTGGTTTGTTGTAATTGGATTACAGTGGAACCCGGTCCGTTAAATTTTGACCCGAGAGGTGTGTTAATTCCACTTTTGGAATAGGAAGAAGTTGGATTCTTCCGTAAATAAGCATGGCCGAAAAATTGCCACCTTGGAGGAAGCAAAAATCGGCCATGTTGGATGCTAGGTGTTAGTTGACTTGTCTCTTTTGGTAAGAGACAAATCAACTCCAATCAAGCCTTTCCCTTTTGGTATGATTTGATCATACCTTAAAGGATGGTAGGCTTGATTGAAGAATTAATGGAGATTGATTGGGATGTATCTAGACATCCTTGGATGAACCTAGACACATTCCAATAATCACATTAATTATGTATATATGAGTATATACTAACACCTATGTAAGAAGATTCATTATTTATCTTTTCTAGGAAAAGAAGAAGAAAAATCACCTCTCCCTCACCTCCAACTTTCGGCCACTCTCTCTCCCTTTTACTTGTGTTCTTCTTTTGATCTTGGATCAAAGAGAAGAAAAAAGTGAGTTTAAGAAAAACACTAATTGATAGTGTTTATCTTCTTAAACCAATACCTCTAGCAAGAAAAACGTGCATCTTTTCCGGTGTGGTGTGGATTACCTTTGGAGAGTTCATAATTTCGGACTTGGTGAACGTTTCCGAAAAAATGGACAACGCAAGTAGCTGATTAAGAGATAAGCTACAAAGGTAACAGTTCAATTACGCTTTCGTAGTGTATCATTTTGTCTATGCCCTATGTTCAATATGTGTATTTTAGTATTGATACATCCTACATCGAACGCCCGGTTGAGCACCCAAGAGTACACCCCTAGGGATTTTACGATTATGCTATTAATTATTTTAATATCCGCATTCTCACGCTTTCGCTCGCGCTCCCTGGTAGATCCGCTTGTCCTTCAAGTGCTATCAGAGCCCCGTTCGATGTAAGGGGTATAGATCTATGTGCTTGGCATGATCTACTTGATTTACAGCTTTTAGAAGCATGAATAATTGTATGAATTTGTGAATAAGTATGATTGTTCATTTGTTTGAATTTTATGGACATTATGCATGCGATTATGTGAGATTAGATCTTAAAATTTCATGTTCATTTTCAGTTTATTATGTGTAATTTGTGCTGAAAAGAAAGGTTGAAAAACATGAACAACTCGGACAGCAGCAGCAGTAGTTGGTTGCTGTGGGCGCACGCGGGCTCACGCCTGCGCGCAGCTTGGCCGGCGTGCCTGCCAGGGTACGTGCTGGCAGGGGCGGCCGCGCACACTGTGCTGCGCGCAAGAGGGCACCTGCGCGGGCTGGGCTTCGGCCAACACGCGCGGGCACTCGTGACGTGCGTGCAAGTGTTGCGCACAGGCGCACGCGCAGAGGTGCGCACTCGCGCTTTGCGCATGCACGCGGCTGCTGGCCAAGGCCAGCGCGGCACAGGGGGCGCGCGCGCACTACCTTGTGCGTGCAGGCGGACGGTTGGGCTGTTTTGTGCTGTTTTTCGATGTTTTCTGAGAAATTGGATTTTTTTTGGATTTTCTGCATATTATTCTGAAAATGATTAATTTTGCATATTTTATTTTGGAATTATTAGATTTTTCCTTAGAATCATATTTGCTTAATTAATTTGGATTAATACATGCATTGGATGCATTGTATGTAATGTCCATTAAATTTGAAATTTGAACTTTTCATATTATTTATATATTTGTACCTTATGATGTTGGACATCACTTGAAAGTTTTTAATATCCATGGTTAATCATGATTATTTGGAATAATTATGTTATGTGCGTTGATGGGATCAACATGGGATGATCACAAGAGCCCTAGACCTTGTGTATAGATGTATGTATGTTATTTACATTTCTATTAGGTAGGGTCTACGTGCCTCTTGTTTTGGGACTTTCATCTCCCGTATTTCAGCCTCATGATGTTAAGCTTGTTATTTATTTTCCATGTATTACTTTCATTTGTAATGAGAGTAGATAGGTTTGGTGAGGTTTTATATTTTGACAAGCCCATGGGGTCGGAGACCCAAGGTGAAACATCAAGGCATGAAACAAGAAGAGTCATAAGGCTCATTGGAATGATAATGGGTATATTATTTTGTAATAATACAGGACCACCCTAGACAGACCATAGACTCACTGGGGGCTCAGTGGGTTGCATAGGTTGGGCTTGTGATCATCCTAAGAGGGGTATGCTATGTATACTGCATGCGGCGTATTTATTTAAATTGCTTTAAATATTGAATATTTATGCATGCTAAAACATTTAATGTGATGAGGTCTCAGTCATTTAAGAAACTCTCATTTGGTTGGACCAAATTAAATATTAGGCCCAGAACGGACTTGGATCAAAATGATATTTTGACCTGTCCGAGCCTTCCATCCACAGCAATGTGGTGAGGAAGCTACCACTACCCAAGTGTGGTCCCACGAGTTGTGGCACACTTAGACTAGGGGAAAGTTGCACCATTATTGTGAACAAAGAGATTGCACTCGCTGTTTCCCTGTCTCACGAGTCGTAGGGGGCGACAGTTTGAGGCATGATTTGGTTGATGGGTCGGGCCCAACACTGAGTAACATTGTTCGCTTGGAGTCCTCGGAACCATGCGAATAGATGAGACAAAATATCTTGGGAATCTCATGGGATGAGAATGATATTGGATATCTCCCACGAGGTTTTCTTCTTGTGAATCGTAAAAGCGGGGCATGGAGATTACGCTTGTGGATCCCAAGCCCACTAGGAAATGATTTCCCGAAACTCCGCTTGAGAGTGGTGGGTGGGTTAAAGACTAAAAGACCATGTCTTCAACTTGAATAATAATATTACCATCATCTGCTAATTTCTGCTTTACATTTTATAAATGTAGATATGCCTAAGAATCCATTGACCACGATACTTGAGACTAATAAGTTTAATGGAACGAACTACTCGGACTGGCTGAGAAACCTTAGGATTATCCTTGGTTTCGAGAACCAAGGCTACGTCTTGGACGAGCCGCCGCCGAGCGACTTACCGGAGAGGTCCAGGCCAGAAGAACGTTTGACGTTCGAGAAATGGCATGAGGACAACCAGAAAGTACGCAGTATCATATTGGCTTCGATGTCTAACGACATTCAGAAGCAATATGAGAGGCTGGACAACGTCTCTGCCATAATGCTCCGCATGAACGAGGTTTATGCGGTTCCGGAAAGGCATATTAGATATGCCGTCACAAAAGCATTCTTTGGCACCAAGCTTGCTGAAAGATCGTCTATGCAAAGTCATGGGGTTAAGATGCTCTCCCCAGTGGAGAAACTCGAGGACCTTAAAGTTGGGCTTAACAATGACACGTACATTAACGTGATGCTCCAATCGCTTCCTCCGTCCTATGACCCGTTTGTTATAAACTACAACATGAACGGACTTGAGAAGTCTATTAATGAGTTGATCAACATGCTGGTCCAATACGAGGCCACGACCCACAAGTCGGCGCCGGCGGTATTGATAGGAGAGGCTTCGACCTCCAAGGCGAATGGCAAGAGGGTCGGATGGTGGAAGAAGAAGAAGGAAAAAGGGAAGACGGTTGCGGCCCCTGCTCGTGCTCTAGGCGCCCCTGTTGCCCCAGTGGGGACGGGCAAAGGGAAAGGGAAAGCCCGTGGTTCTCAGCGGTCCAAGGCAGATGATGTCTACATGCATTGCTAAGGAAGGGGCATTGGAAGAGGGAATGCCCACAACTCCTCTCCAACCCAGGTATGTTTGCGGTTGAAGTAAACATGATAACTAATTTTGCTTCATGGGTATTGGATACCGGGTGTGGTGCTCACATCTCCAATAATTTGCAGGCACTGCAAAGAGGCAGAAAGCTAACCAATGATAAGATGATCCTGAGGCTAAGCGATGGCAAGGCCGTTGCTGCGGAAGCCGTGGGATCAATGGGGTTAGCCATTAGTAGTCATGTTAGGATTGTACTGAACGACTGTTTCTATGTACCTAGCATTATTAAAAACATTGTATCTATCTCGGTCCGTGATAAGGA
The DNA here is from genome assembly GCA_034509735.1 of Sesamum alatum. Lineage (NCBI taxonomy): Eukaryota > Viridiplantae > Streptophyta > Magnoliopsida > Lamiales > Pedaliaceae > Sesamum > Sesamum alatum. The sequence goes on from JACGWO010000008.1 coordinate 27,160,698, forward strand.
GGGATATTCCTTTACCATCAATAAAAATGGTTTTTATATTATTAATGATGGTATTTCTCATATGCTTGGTACATTGGTGAACGATATGTACATACTTCAACAGTCTAATTGGATTATGACTGCGGAACACAAACGGAAATATGATAATCAAGATAATGCACAGATTTTTCATGCGAGGTTAGGTCATATTTATAAAGATAAGATAAGAATGTTGGTGGACTCAAAGAGTCTAGAAATAGACGATTTGGACAACCTACCGACCTGCGAATCCTGTCTGAAGGGAAAGATAACCAAGAAACCCTTTGTTGGACAAAACACGCTAGCCAACGGTCTGTTGGATTTGATCCATACGGACGTCTGCGGCCCACTAAATACTCAGGCTAGAGGTGGGTACTCGTACTTCATAACCTTCACCGATGATCACTCACGGTATGGTTATGTTTACCTGATAAGGTACAAGTCTGAAGCCTTTGGAAGGTTTAAGGAATACAGACTTGAAGTAGAGAACCAAACCGGTCGAAAGATCAAAGCCCTTCAGTCGGACTGAGGATGAGAGTATTTGAGTGGTGAATTCATTGATTATCTAAAGATAATGGGATTCTCCCTCAGTGGACCCCTCCTGGAACACTACAGCTTAATGGTGTGTCTGAAAGGAGGAATAAGACCTTGTTGGACATGGTCCGATCCATGATGAGTTTTACTGAACTCCCCTTATCCTTCTGGGGATACGCTCTTGAGACGGCGGCCAAAGATTTGAATTTGGCGCCATCTAAGAAGATATCCCAGACGCCATATGAGATATGGCATGGCAAGCCTGCCTTTTACAAATACTTGAAAGTGTGGGGTTGCCCCACATATGTCAAGAGATTAGTGGAAGATAAACTGGACTCGAGGTCTAGTTTATGCAGGTTCATCGGGTACCCGAAAGAAACTGCGGGATATTATTTCAATGATCCCTCCGAGCAAAAGGTTTTTGTCTCGCGAAACGCAATATTCTTGGAAAAGGGTTTTCCATTGGATAGTCGACGCAATGAGGTACCTGTTGAGGAATCGAGTGAGGTAACCCATGAGGCGGCAGTGACATCTGAGCTGGTAGTTTCCACTGACAATGCTCCAGTCCTTCGTAGGTCGGCCAGAGTATCCCAAGCACCTGATAGGTATGAATTTCTTGGCCTGACCGGTCAGTTGGATAATGATCCAAAGACATACGGAGAAGCGATGTCGGACATCGATTCGAATAAGTGGCTTGAGGCCATGAAATCCGAGATGGACTCAATGGATACAAACCAGGTTTGGACCCTAGTGGACCCACCCAAAGGGTTAAAACCCATAGGGTATAAATGGGTCTACAAACGTAAGCTTGGAGCTGACGGGGAGGTTACAACCTTCAACGCTAGGCTTGTGGCGAAAGGTTACACTCAACGACCCGAGGTCGATTTTGAGGAAACCTATTCGTCCGTAGCAATGGCTAAGTCCATTTGGATGCCGCTTGCCATAGCAACATGGTATGACTATGAAATATGGCAAATGGACGTGAAAACCGCCTTCCTCAATGGTTTTGTAGAGGAAGAGTCTATATGGATCAACCGGAAGGTTTCACATCTGTTGGAGAAGAGCAGAAGGTCTGTGGTCTCCAAAGGTCCATCTATGGCCTCAAATAAGCTTCCCAAAGCTGGAACATATGCTTTGATGAAGTCATACGGGTATATGATTTCATCAAGAACGAGTCCGATCCTTGTGTATACAAGAAGATCAGTGGGAGCTCAGTTGCGTTTCTGGTGCTTTACGTGGATGACATTTTGCTCATTGTGAATGATGTTAAGATGTTGGGAACCACTAAAACTTGGTTTGTCGACATAATTTTTTTATGAAGGATATGGGCGAGGCATCCTACATCCTTGACATCAAGATCTACAGGGATAGATCTAGAAGGATGTTAGGAATGGCCCAATCCTCGTACATTGAGAAATTCTTGAAGAGATTCAAGATGGAGAACTCAAAACGAGGATCCTTCCTATGAGGCATGGAATTAAGTTAACCAAGAAGCAGTCTACTAAGACTGATGAGGAGCTTAAGCGGATGTTGGACATCCCATATGCTTCAGCCGTAGGCAGCATTCAGTACGCTGTCCAATGCACTAGACCTGATGTGGCTTTCACTTTGAGCGTAACTAGTCGATATCAGTGTGTGCTGGAGAGGCACACTGGAGTGCGGTCAAGACTATCCTAAAGTACCTGAAAAGTACTAAGGACATGTTCTTGATCTACGGTGGTGGAGAATTGATATTGGAAGGCTATATAGCGACACTAGCTTCCAGTCGGATGACGATGATGCCAAGTCTCAGTCTGGTTTTATATTCAGACTTAATGGTGGCGTGGTTGCTTGGAAGAGTTCCAAGCAGGCTACCATGGCAGACTCTACCATAGAGTCTGAATACATAGCAGCTTCGGAAGCTGCTAAGGAGGCGGTTTGGATGAAGAGCTACATCTAAGAGTTGGATGCACTGCCTAACATCGCTGAGCTAGTGGATATCTTTTGCGATAACAACGGGGCTATAGCGCAAGCAAAGGAACCGAGATCTCATCACCGATCCAAGCATATTTTTAGACGCTATAATTTGTTTAGAGAGATGGTTAACAGGGGTGACATTCGGATGGACCGAGACAGCTCCGCAGAAAACATAGCAGATCCACTTACTAAGCCCGTGTAGCAAGTTTCCCATACTCAGCATCTGAATAAGATGGGTTTGAGGTGAATGGGTAATTGGCTTAAGATCAAGTGGGAGATTGTTAAAATAGGTGACCAAAAAGCCAATGGGTTTGTCATTTTGTAACTTATTTGACAACTTGATGTAATGTAATATTATGTAATGAATAAAATGAGTATTTGTTACTTTGGTATTCTGAGTATTTGTTACTTTGGTATTCTCTTTGTTGCGCTCATTTTTCATATGCTAAAATGGTGTTTTACATATATCACAACAAAGCCCACGGACCACGATTAACAACTCATGCAGTTGGGCTACGCATTGGATGGTGGTCATGAAATCAACTGATTAAGATTTGGGTCTGAAACGTTCCAAGTCGAGGACCTCAAGACAGGGCATCGAGAGTCCTATAGAGACTTGCATCAAGAGTTGTGTTCATTGGATGAGTGTCGTGTTTCATCAGCAACAGGCGTGGGACGCCTACACGATCTTGATGGGTTGGTCGACTGGGGTCAAGCCGACTGGACTGACTCGCGGGGATCATCATATGGAAGCCTTGGAGGCTTGGTCGGTATGATTGGATTTCCCCGGTTCCGAATAGTACCGGAGTAGTCCTCAGACTTGAGGAACCATGGCAGTTACGTGCATAGGACGGCTGTATCTTGGATCTAGCGAGAGGTGATCATTCTGTAAGATGGTCATTATAAGCCTTGTCCGGTGCAGTCAAAATGTGTAACGAGGACGGTGGGTTCCAAGAAGAGGATCCGCCCCCTGTAAGTATGTGACAGAGGTATCTTCTATGCACTCAGAGACACGTTCATGCTGTTTAAAGTTGTGGAAACAGTGGTTGGTCGAACAGGGAATGGTTTCCTGTGTCGACACAATGAGGCATGCGTAGTCTCGAGTATTAAGCATAGATGCCTAGTCAAGAATGGGAATCGACGTCCAATTCCATACCCTAGACTAAGGCCGGGAGACGGTAGACGGAAGGACCGTATCCGTACGGAATCGGCGCCTAAATGTGCACGCCAACATTCACCTAGTCTCTAGTGCCAAGGACCGTTGCTAGATAGCCACCCATGGTAACGGGCCCTTGTGGGACACGGGCCCAAGTCTATCTGAGAGTGAACCTAAAGGGTCACAAACAAATCATCGAGAAGGTGGATAAATTGACTTGGAGTCAATTCTGGAAGATGAATAAGTAATTGGATTACTTAAGGGATTTTCGATTGGATGGACGGGCCGATATTGTATCAGGCCCTCGTTTAATCGGTAAATGGGATCTATCGATTAATACGGGAATTATTTAAGTAGACATTAAATTAAATTGAATTTAATTTTGGGTTTGTTGTAATTGGATTACAGTGGAACCCGGTCCGTTAAATTTTGACCCGAGAGGAGTGTTAATTCCACTTTTGGAATAAGAAGTTGGACTTCTTCCCTAAATAAGCATGGCCAAAAATTGGCAGCTTGGAGGAGGCAAAAATCGGCCATGTTGGATGCTAGGTGTTAGTTGACTTGCCTCTTTTGGTAAGAGACAAATCGACTCCAATCAAGCCTTTCCCTTTTGGTATGATTTGATCATACCTTAAAGGATGGTAGGCTTGATTGAAGAATTAATGGAGATTGATTGGGATGTATCTAGACATCCTTGGATGAACCTAGATACATTCCAATAATCACATTAATATGTATATATATGAGTATATACTAACACCTATGTAAGAAGATTCATTGTTCATATTTTCTAGGAAAAGAAGAAGAAAAATCACCTCTCCCTCACCTCTAACTTTCGGCCACTCTCTCTCCCTTTTACTTGTGTTCTTCTTTTGATCTTGGATCAAAGGGAAGAACAAAGTGAGTTTAAAAAGAAGACTAATTGATAGTGTTTATCTTCTTAAACCAATACCTCCTTAGATCCGTTTTCTCTAGCAAGGAAAACGTGTATCTCTTCCGGTGTGGTATGGATCACCTTTGGAGAGTTCATAATTTTGGATTTGGTGAACGTTTCCGAAAAAAGGAACAACGCAAGTAGCCGATTGAGAGATAAGTTACAAAGGTAACGGTTTAATTACGCTTTCGCGGTTTATCATTTTGTCTAATGTTCAATATGTGTATTTTAATATTGATACATCCTACATCGAACGCCCGGTCGAGCACCCAAGGGTACACCCCTTGGGATTTTACGATTATGCTATTAATTGTTTTAATATCTGCACTCTTATGCTTCCGCTCATGCTCCCGGGCGGATCCGCTTGTCCTTCACCAGCAGCTTCAGCAGAATACTCAATAATACCAACAGAATACCCAAGCGAGTAATCAGAACATGGAGTCTCAAATCAGTCAATTGGCTTCATCTGTCAGTAGATTGGAATCTCAAGGTAAGCTACCGTCTCAAATTGTGATTAATCCTAAACAAAATGCTAGTGCTATTATTTTACGCAGTGGAAAAAGGTTGAAGCCGAACAACGACGAAAATTGCTAAGCGTGGGCACGTCCAGTAGGACGAATCAGAACAGGAGATTGAGGTTCCGCAACAGCAAGTGGACGAGCATGAGTCAGTCAAGGAAGAGCAACCAAAGATACTAGTGATGAAATCCCCTTCCCGGAAAGGTTTGCCAAGTCAAACAAGGAGGAAGAACAAAAAGAGATCCTAGAAACATTTCGCAAAGTTGAGGTAAACATCTCATTGATCGATGCAATCAAGCAAAAACCCCGATACACGAAGTTTCTGAAGGAATTATGCACTAGTAAAGGAAAGTTAAAAGGCAACGAACGGGTAAGCATGGGTGAAAATGTGTCTGCAATCATTCAGCGTAAGTTGCCGCAAAAATCCAAAGACCCACGTACATTTTCTATTCCATGTAAAATTGGTCTAATTGGTATAAAAAGGGCTATGTGCGATTTAGGTGCCTCCATTAACGTCATGACTCTCACTATTTTTGAGTCCTTACATGTTGGCCCTTTGAAAGAAACAGGAGTTGTAATTTAACTTGCAGATCATTCGGTTGTGTATCCCAAAGGGGTCTTAGAAGATGTGTTAGTTCAGGTAAATGAGTTGGTTTTTCCTGCCGATTTCTATGTTCTAGATATGAGAGAGGAAAATTCCTCCAATTCTATTTCTATATTATTGGGAAGGCCCTTTCTCAAAACTTCTAGGACAAAGATTGACGTACACAAGGGTACCTTGACAATGGAAGTTGACGGTGAAATAATACGATTCAATATCTATGATTTCATGAGGTATCCTAGCGATGTACCAATTGCCTTGCTTGTGGATATTTTTTACCCATTTGTGCAGGAATTTTCGAAAAACAGTACCAATGATCATGTGAAGTTGGCATTAGAAGAGGGCCTCACACCATTACAAGTACAAGCATTGGAAGGGAATATGGTTATTGATCCTGAAATTGGTGAAAGCGTCTTCGAGCTCGAGACTCTCCGTTCCCTCCCTCATAATATTTCTTTCATTGATTTGTCACGTACACATACTAAACTTCTCCCCTCCTTGTTGCATGCGCCTATTCTAGAGTTAAAGGAATTGCCGGACCATCTTAAGTATGCCTTCCTAGGTGAGAATAACACACTACCGGTGATTATCTCGAGAAAACTCTCCACCTTGAAAGAAGAAAAGTTAGCTCGTTTGCTTCAAGAGTTTAGAGGGGCCATGGACTGTCAGCGACATCAAAGGGTTGAGACAAAGAACTTACAAGAACAAAGCTTTTCATGACAAAATAAGTTCGAAGAAGAATCCTCTCATAGACCTCAAAGTTTTCCTAGGTCCACACCATCGTCGGGTGCACTACATTGAAGAAGTGGACCTAGAGTGCCCAAATTGTTCAAGTTGAGGCACAACGTCTACCCAAAGATGTTAAAGAAAGGCGCTACGTGGGAGGAAACCCACCTTTCTCTAACCCTCTTTGCTATATGTTTAGTTTTATTCATTTGAATGTTGTGAAAATGAAGTCTATATGCTGTTCATTAGACGTGCCCACGCCTAGCAGATCGAATAAATCTGTCCAAATCTTCAGATTTGACTGACTGGCTAGCTCTGTTAAACGTGCCCACGTCTAACGGACCATCTCAATTACCGATTTGTAAGAATCACTCGGCGTGCCCATGTCTAGCGAATCAAACAAATTTGTAAATTCGTCCTTCTAAAACTCATTTTTACACATTTTCTGTTTTTTTTCAAAAAAAAATCAAAAATCCAAAAATTTGAAAAAGGGAAGTTTCCTATAAGGAAATTAGGGCACACTTTTCCTCACCCTTTTATCTCTATTCAGCAATTCAAAGGAACCCACCCCCCTTTTGCCCAAGAACTCGCCACTGTCGAATCTGTTGAACTCGCCGTTTTTCTAACAACATCGTCACACGGCTACTACCCCTGTTGAACCCACTCCCCCATTGTCGCCTGCCGGAACCGCAACTCGCCGCCGCCGTCATCGACCGCATGCACTCAGGGACGTTCTCTTCCCTTATCTCTAATTTTTTTTCATTCTTGAGTTGCATGCGTGTGTTCACATTGAGGACAATGTGGATTTTGAATGTGGGGGTATGGTTGTTGTGTTGTGCTTGATGAAATTGGCGGATAATTTTTTGCATCGGTGGATAAATTTTGGGATTGTGAAATGCGTTTGTGGAAATTCTAAAACTTTTTTGGCTTGATGAATTCCTTTTCATTTTTGGACCACTCTTGATTTGAAGGCATTGTGTGCAAAAAGAATACATGTTTCATGCTTTAGGTAACTCATGGCTTGAGAATTCGTTTTTGTCTCAATAACTTGAATCGAAAATTCTTTTGTATGGAATTAGTGGACTAGACAAACCTTGTGAGCTTTTGAGCCTAAACACATTGAGGAAATATTTCATCCTTTCTTGTGAGAAAATGCTTCTATGACTTTGTGTTCCTAGAACTTGCTTTGAACCGCATCAAGGCTACATAAATGTGCATGCGTTTGGACATGATAAATGCACTAGGATTGAAACCACTTTGGCCTAAATTGACCACAACATTACATGTTAACCTTAGTAAACCCACTTGAGCCTTTTTAGCCTTGTTTTGTTGATATAAACCGTTAAACTATGAGCCTAACCCGTCATTCTTTAATCTTAATTTGGACTCTTCCAAGAATCATTAGAGCATCAAGGAAAATGAGTGTTTATCCTAAAGAATGGTTCTCACAACAAGGTGAGGAATTGAAACATTGTCATTTTGTGCTCTAAGGGTATATCTCAAAATGAGTGTGGGGGTTTCAAATTGTGGTTTTCATACTTTGTGGGAGCTAACATTGTTACCTTGTTCTATGCCTATTGCGAAAAAAGAGAGAAATAAAAGAAAAGAAGAAAAAGTTGGCAAAGAAAAAAATATTCCTGCCACAAAAAAAAAGGAAAGAAAAAAATCTCTCTCAAAAGAAACGAGAAGGCCTAGTTCAAGAAGTTGTCAAAAAAATGGTTGGGGAATTGAATTACTCTTGAGAGCTTTGAATTGTTGTTCACTTAAATTCTTGTTAATTGAGTCTCTTGGAACTTAACCTCATTATTCATAAATTCCTACCCCCAAACCAAAACCCCATTACAACCAAAATTGAAGACCTTTTAGTCCTTGTGTATGCATATTTCAAAGTGGTGGAGATGTGGTGTATAAGCAAGCTTATGGTGAAACATTGTTGTAGCAAAGCATTGAGGGATACAGTTGAGCCATATACACTTGAGAGTTTGGAAAGCGGTGAGCAAAAGTCCACTAGTTTTTTATGATTGATTTTTTATGATGGACATTCAGTGAGAACTTATTTGAAAGCATGTTGAATTATCTTTTCATGTGATGTGTCATTCTTATTGCACATGTTGCAACCTAACTTGAGTGTGTTCAATTCTGAAGATGATTCTAATTGTCAATCTGATCTTAATTTTGCTCGAGGACTAGCAAAAGTTAAGTGTGGGGGTATTTGATAAGTGTGTAATCAGCCATATTTTGATGATTATAATTTCCTATTTTAAGGACTAATTACTCATAATCATGTGGATTTATTGCATTTTCAGCAAAATTCATCTTATAAGGAGTAAAGATGGTAAATTGGAGCTAAAAATGACATTTGAAGGCATTTAAGGGAACAAGTGGAAAAGAGTGGCAGATTCAAAGTTTCTATTAAGCATGCCCACACTTAACGCTGCAGTCAACTCAGGAGAAAAAAAGGAAAGTTGCAGCTTTTGTTGAAGAGAGATGGAATAATTGCTGAAAGACTTTAGGAAAGATTCGAAATTTACCTATTTGATTGCTAGGAATTAAGTTGTTAATATTTTTATAATCAATCATGTATCTACCCTTTTTTATGTCTAGATTCGTGAGGTGCTAATAGTATAAATAGGAGGCACCTCACAACTCTAAAATCATCTCTTGTTTACATTGAATTCTATATTTTATCTTACTATTCTACTTCTTCTATCTCTCTTTAGTTTTAATACGTTGCCCAATTGCTAATAGAATTTCACTTTTTAGTGTGTTCTTCCATTAGCATGTTAGGCTAATTTCTTCATTTTTCGGTTAAAGTACGGTGATTATTTTATTCTTAAAACGTTGTGAGATCTAATAGTGCTTAATTCTTTTATTAAAATCAGTATTCATGTTATTCTCTGCGCTCTTTTTACAAACGTTTAATTTTTGAATAATATGGCCAGTTGTTTATTTTCAAAAAGGTTTGTTTAGCTATTTGAACTTACAAATCCGTAATTGTTTGTTTAGTTGAATAATTAATAGCAACATAGCATGATTAATCGTGTAAAAGTGGTTAGTTATGTTATGAAGAATGCATGATCTAATCTAAATGAATCCTAATAGGAATTTGTTGATAGGACAGACCCTTCTAGTTCTTAATGTTGTTAATGGATTAAATCTTGTGGACGTTCTCGGGGTTGTTCATTGATTAGAGGATTTAGGCAACGGGCGTTCCTTGGCTGACGAAAAGGTAATAAAGGGTGAGGTTGTTAGGTCGTACCAATGACCATAACTGATCTACGTATTTTAATAACTGTTACATCTACATCGATGATCAACTAACGGAATCAAGCATGAACCCACTTTAATTGGAAAGCTTTCTTATCTATTCACTCTTCTCCTTTAAATCGTGGTTTGCCATTTTCTTTTAAAACTAAAAAATCTAAACCCCCCTCTTTTATTGCTTTTGTCCTTTTTTGAAGAAATCAACTTATCACCGATCCCTGTGGATTCGACCCTACTTACTACTTTCACAAGAAAGTAATTGTAGGAATTATTTTTGGTGGTCCGACACCCATCAATAATAATAGCTATCTTATCACGATATTAATTTTAACATATTTTATATTAAAAAGTAAAGTTAATTAATTATGTTGTCATTCGTTAAAGAAATAGATAATTACCAACATCTATTAATATATATATATATATATATATTTGAAGGAAGTCTTTGACTTCAATAGTTCAATTTTGACCAAAATTCTAATTTTTTAGAATTTAAAAAAAAATTAATTGTAAAAATATTATATTGGGTAGGTAGGCATTAATGGCATATGTTATAATTTTCAATGTATTTGGCCTCTTTAAATTACATCCTTTATTAATTTATTGTTATATTGTTTTTATTTTGAGAATATTGATTCTAATATATATATATATATATATATATATATCCTCCTACCCACATATATATTTGTACTATGCACTGTATATATCGATTTTTTTAAAGATTTCAAATAATTTTTACAATGCATTCTAATTTTTTTTCTTAAATGCATGGAGAACTTAGCGTTATTAACATAATTAAAAAAATATAGTTAACTAATTTTATTTATATTTATCAATATATATTTATCTTTAATTTATACTTTTGATTATGATCTCCGTGATTTTAGTTTACCACTTAATTTTTCAAAATTTAATTAGTTTTTTTTATTTATCAATAAAATATTAATAGAAATATAACTTCCTCATAGAATTAGTGTAGCTTCAGCGTTGGATAAAATAGAGTAATTTGACTTTATATACATATATTAATATTATCTATTTGAAATTCATAATTTTGGATATGATCATCTTTTTCTTAGCTCAACACTTATTTTCAAAAGTGGGGTAATTTTTTGATTGACATTTTTGCAAATGCTAATTTGTGAGAATTTTTGAATTTTATAATTATAATGATATTCCTATTGGTACATACAAATTTCCATATATATAAATTTTCTAAAATCCAGACATCTACTTATTAAATGCCATTTGTATCAGTTTAATTATTAAATTCTAAATATTATAATTTATGATATACTTTTTATTATATTAATAATATTTTGTTTAGAAATTATTTTCTTTCTATGGTTCCTAATTATAATATGACACCCTTATTCATAAAATATTAATTTTGTAATTATCTTCCCTTTCATATCTTTGTCTTTTGTTTTATATAATAATTTTGCTTATTGTTAATTTTGTCTTTTATTTATTCAATCTACATATAAAATATGAAGGAATTTGTTGAGATTATATCTTTTATTTTATATATAATACTAAAATGTCATATTGGGTAGCATATTCAATCACTAAAATTAATTTTTAATTGTGCTAAATAAATCTTTCTATGTATTTAACCATTTGTGTATATGTCATATTGGATAGCATAATTAATTTTGGAATCATTGACTTCAATTATAAAAATAATTTTTAATTATGCTAAAATAATCTTTCCATGTATTAAACAATTTATGTTTTAAATCAATTATTTCTCGATAAATTCTTTCCAAATTTTCTTTCATAATTTTTTTGTTAAAATTGCGACATCATTGTGTAACTAATAAATAATCACTAAAAATTTGCCTTATACCATGCAATTAATTAAGCATTTTATCATTATTTGATGTCACCTCGATCTTCTCATCTTATTAAAGTATATATATAGTGGAAATTTTTTTTATTTGTTCAACTTTTTGTCATATCCTACTTCTAATCTAATTTATTTTTTAGTTTTCTTGATGAATTTAACTTCTTTTGAATTTTTATTTGTTGTTTAATATTTTTTATACTTTTCATGCTTAAGTTTCGAGTATGCTATTCCAATCAACATACAACAAATCCTTTTACTTTTATTTTATGCGTTCCAAACTTAAAGAATTATTTTGAGTTTGAGATTATAGGATGTTCACATTTTCTCATCTCATTTAACTATATATAGTGGGACTAATTTTTTTAATTTGTTCCAGGTTTTGTCATAGCCTACTTCTAATTAATTAATTCTAATTTAATTTTTAGTTTTCTTGAAGAATTTAACTTCTTTTTGAATTTTTATTTGTTGGTTAATGTTTTCTCTACTTTTTCAGGCTTAAGTTTCGAGCATGCTATTCCAAACAACTTACGATGAATCCATTTATTGTATTTTATGCGCTCACAAGTTTCAAATAAGTTTTTTGAGTTTGATATTACGAGCTAATATTTTAGTATATGGGTGAAACAATAGCATAAGGGGCATGGAGATTTGGACCAAAAGTAGCAAAGAGTAAACAACGATAGAGATTTTACAATATAATTTTGACATTAGAAAAAAAAAAATACAAATATTATATTAAATAGTCGAACATAAAAAGCAAAATTAATATTGAAAAGTCTCACCAAAATAAAATAATTGATATATATATATATATATATTTCTACATAATAATTTAAATAATTACTTGCATGCACAAGTAAGATATATATTTGATTCCTTTTTTATAGTGATAACTTTATAAAATTGTCAGCAGACTTCCAAATATTGATTTGTATTTGTATTTATAGTGATAACTTTGTAAAATTGTCAGCAGACTTCCAGATATTGATTTGACGAATTACATTAATTTTGTATTTGTAATCAATTGTTATTTTTCTTATGATTTAGTGGGCTTCCATGACATCAAAGTTATAAAAATAGGATAATACATAATATCGTTTAAGCAAACTTAACATATATTTTATAATCTTATTTTTTTGCCAAAACTATTTTTTTATTCGTTTTATTATATTTATATCTACTAATAATTTTTTTTAGTATTAATTATTTCTTCAGTTCGATTAGTTACTTGAAGTTCTGTAATATTCACATATTTCTTTTCCCTTTTGGTAACAATTTTATAGAAGTAATGATACCATACTATTAGTTTTATGATAGAAAATTATATTATATAGTAACATTATATAATAAGATGATGTAATATTGATATGCAATTTTGTTACATAGATATTAGTATAAAAAATATTTTTTTATTAAAATTATTTATGTTTCATCCAACAATTATATCAGAAGAGTCAATAAAACTAAATAATTAGTTAAAATATAAGTTTATTAATTGGATGTATATCTCTTCATTCTTATTTTGATAATTGTAATTTTTTGTAATTTTATTGATATTGATTAATTATGATTTCAAGAAAAAAATAGTTTTATATTATTGATCTCATTCAAACTAAAAAAAACTAACTTTTACATAATTTTTTTTGTAAGACATAATTTTAGCCATAATAAAATTAAACCCGTGCATAACACGGGGCACACGCTAGTTAGAAATAAAGGAACAACGGTCGAATAACTAAAAAAGTTAATGTTGTTAAAAAATATTTATTTACGAAAATGGCACGTGTACAGCGTTTTAGAAATTTCGAGGGAATGCTTAAGCTATTTCCTTAATACAAGGGTTATTTTGCAACTTTGCCAAAAGGTTCTATGCATTCTATGGGACGAATTATACAATAAGCAAGATATACATACATATATATATATATATTTGCAAACAAATCGAGCAAGTTTATGAAAATCCTTCATTTCAACGTGAAGTCTCTGTAAGTGAAAAACAGAAACGAAAACGCTGTGCCGTGGTAGGTCCACTGCCTTGAAAGCAAAATTCGGCACGACCATGGTGCAATCGCAAATTCCGTTTGCTCCCCAAGGTTAACACAGCACTCTCCAACACGTGCACTCGTGGCAGAGAGTTGGAACAGCAGATATATAGAAACGAGACAGAGGTATAGTAGAAGAGATAAAACGGAGAGGAAGCTGGAATCTATATCTATGAAATGAACAAACCGAGGCTCTATTTATAGTGTAGAGTCCTTGGTTTGTAGAGAGTCTTGCAACAGGAAGAACTCTGAAAATGAATCAGCAAAGCAATGCTGATTTTCCTCAACAAAGTGGACCGAGTCCAAGCTTCAACGGATAGAAATGGACTCAGTCAAAGAATTCTGCAAAAAGACCAAGAAAGAGAGGAAATTGTGGGTTTTCAAATGATTTTTCTACAAAAATATTATACTCACGCGCGGCCCAGCCCGGCCCGGACCGGGACAGGACGGGACGGGACGGGCGTGCGCGTGTGGCATTTTTACCAAAATCCCCCTACCCACACTTCTCAATTGATAAGGAGCAAAGGAATACTATATGAATAAGAAAAAGGAATGTTTTATAAGCTATGTGGGACAAAGGAAATGTCTAACAAGTAGTCATTCCCCACAATCCCCCACGAATGACTAATTCGTTAGGGAAAGAAAAAGGTTTCCGGAGTGAAGAAAGGAAAAATACTTAAGCATTAATGTCTTTCGATTGAATTAATGCGTAGTGAAGTGAGGCAACAACCCAGCTAATGAAAGTGAATGAACTCTTGAACTTCCTATAGCTTAAGTCGAGACCCCCACAACACGTATTATTTCCATGGAGACTGTTGTTTCGCGATAAAAGCTAAGCGCTATTAACGGCCCTGCGCTCGTACCTTGGTTTCTAATGAGTGCTCTAGAAAGAACGCATTATCTTTCATAGAAGGCGGCCCACCTTCACACTCACTTTGATAGTTTCATCAAGTCTATAAATATAGACCACTCGATGATCGAGCTATGAAACTATCCTCCTGATCTATTCTTTGTCAGGATTAATCCATCAAGTCCTTGTACGGACCACCCAAAACATAGGGCTATGGATTCCATCCATCAAGTCCTTTGTAAGGACCACCCAAAACATAGGGCTATGGATTCCATATGGTTTGATACCATATTTTCTTAGCTCAAAGGTTTGAGCCCCATTGCTCTTGAGGTCTCAAGAATAACTTTCCTAGTTAGTCCCTTTGTGAGAGGATCTGCCAAGTTCCTCTCGGACCTCACATAATCCAGGGAAATTATCCCATTCTTTAAAAGCCCTTTCACCGCACCATGTCTAATGCGAATATGTCTTCTTTTCCCATTGTACGCATAACTCTTTGCAATACCAATTGCAGCTTGTGAGTCACAGTGTAGGGAAATAGGTACCGATGAACCCCACAGGGGCACATCACCCACCAAATTCTCAGCCACTCAGCTTCTTGACCTGCTAATTCAAGAGCTATAAATTCAGATTCCATAGTAGATCTAGCAATACAGGTTTGTTTTGCAGATTTCCATGAAATCGCACCCCCACCCAAAGTAAACACAAAGCCACTAGTCGAACTCACTTCATCATTATCAGTTACCCAATTTGCATCGTAAAATCCTTCTAATACTGAAGGGAACTTATTATAATGTAAGCATAAATCCGTTGTACCCTTAAGGTATCTTAATAACCGACGAAGTGCATCCCAATGTTCATTACTAGGATTGTGAGTGTAACAACTTAACCTACTTACTGCATAGGCTATGTTAGGTCTGGTGTAGTTCATGAGAAACATAATACTCCCTATGATTTTTGCATATTCGGCTTGTGATACACTATTGCCATTATTCTTTTTAAGACACAAACTAGGATCATAAGGGGTTCTTACAGGTGTTTCATCATGACAGTTAAATCTTCTCAAGATTTTCTCTATATAGTGAGATTGACACAAGGAGGATCCATTTCCTGTTTTCCTAATTTTAACGCCTAGAATTACATCGGCTTCTCCTAGATCTTTCATGTCAAATTGTGATGAAAGGAATTTCTTGGTATCGTTAATAACTTCTAGGTTGGTACCAAAGATAAGCATGTCATCAACATACAAACATATGATCACACAATCAGTCCCAAGTACTTTTGAGTATACACAGATATCAGATGCATTCGTACTATATCCATTAGAAATTAAAGTACGATCAAATTTTTCATACCATTGTTTAGGAGCTTGTTTAAGCCCATATAACGATTTTTTGAGTTTGCATACTTTGTTCTCTTGTCCAGGTATTATAAACCCTTCGGGTTGTTCCATATAAATTTCCTCTTCTAAATCACCATTTAAAAAGGCTGTTTTTACATCCATTTGATGAATTATCAGTCCATGAATGGCTGATAGTGCAACTAAAGTTCTTATTGTTGCTATCTTTGTTATCGGAGAGTATGTATCGAAATAGTCTATCCCTTTCTTTTGAGTATAGCCTACGACTACTAATCTTGCCTTAAACTTATCTATAGACCCATCTGGTTTGATCTTCTTCTTAAAGATCCATTTACTCTTGATAGGTTTACTTCCTATAGGCAGATCCACTAACTCCCAAGTGTGGTTTTCTTTTATAGAGTCTAGTTCATTCTTAATGGCTTCTTTCCAAAAGCTAGAATCTATGGAGGTTACGGCCTCTAAATAAGATTTAGGATCCTCATCGACTAGGAAAATTGATACAAATTGTTCATCTATTTTATCCAGATCTTCAGTTAAAAAGACAGTCAAGAAATCAGGTCCAAAACTAGTATCAGTTTTTTGTCTCTTACTCCTTCTAAGTTCAGTGATACGGGGAGAAGAAGGGGTTTTTAGAGGACTGATCATATTACTGGTAGAAACTTGCCGAGATACATGAGTATTTTTCAAAGGAAATTCAAGTTCAAAAAATTCAGCATCTCTAGATTCACAAATAGAACTATCCTTTAAACACATAAATCTATAAGCTGCACTATTCTGTGCATAACCAATAAACACACAGTCAAAGGTTTTAGGTCCAATGTTAGACCTTTTAAATTCCGGATATGCCACCTTAGCTAAGCACCCCCACACTCTAAGGTAATTTAAGTTAGGCAAAAAACCTTTCCACATTTCGTAGGGTGTTTTATTCAATTTTTTATGTGGGACTCTATTTAAGATATAGCATGCAGATAAAACTGCTTCCCCCCACATGTTTTCAGGCATACCGGAACTAAGTAACATAGCATTCATCATTTCCTTTAATGTTCTATTTTTACGTTCTGCTATGCCATTTTGCTGAGGTGTATAAGGGGCACTAGTTTCATGCACAATGCCATTTAATTCGCAAAATTCTTTAAGAAAATTAGTCCCATATTCACCACCTCTATCGGACCTAAGTCTTTTGATTTTCCTATCTAGTTGATTTTCTACTTCGGATTTAAATTTTAAGAACATTTCAGCAGCTTCGTCTTTTGTTCTTAGAAGATAGATCTTAGTAAATCTAGAATAATCATCCACAAATGAAATATAATATTTCTTTCCTCCTTTACTAAGTGTGTTTCTGAAATCTGCTAGATCTGAGTGAATTAATCCTAGCAATTCTGTGCTTCTTGTTGTGACTGGTTTAAAAGGCTTCTTAACAAATTTTTCTTCTACGCAGATTGAACATTTAGTGCAATCATCTTTATCATATGTATTAATAAGCTTCATACTCTTTAGCCTTTTAATGGAAGCAATATTCACATGCCCTAGTCTACCATGCCATATGTCAACAGATTCAATCATACAAGCAGAATTGGAAGCAATTTTATTAGAAATAACGGGAACGGTGTTAAGTACAAATAACCCTCCTGACATGTATCCCTTCCCCACAAAATCACCATTTTTAGATAATATAACCTTATCACCTTCTAGCACTATTTTTAATCCAGCCTTGTTTAGAAGACTACCAAAAACAAGATTCCTACGCAGGGAAGGCACATAGAGCACATCATTCAGAGCTAGAGTTCTACTAGAAGTGAGTTTAAGAAGAACCTTTCCTTTGCCTAGTACTCCCGCAGTAGTAGAGTTTCCCATGAAGACGCATTCTCCGTCGGATGCCTCATGAAATTCTTGAAACAGTTCTTTGTTGGAGCAGAAGTGTTTTGAGGCTCCTGTGTCCAGAACCCAGTCTGTTTTGTTCTCCACCAAGTTTGCTTCGACGACCACTGCTGCTATTATTTCCTCGTTTTCGGTGAGATGGACTTGTGGGGTGCTCTTGGCTGTTGGTTTTTGGTTCGACCTTTGTTGATCCTTTCTTTGATAGCATTGATATGCCTTGTGTCCTGGTTTTCCACAGCAGTAGCAATTAACTTTTGCCTTTTGGATTTTCCCGTCGGTTCCCTTAAATGCCTTTTGTTGACCGCCCTTTTGGAACTTCTTGCCTTTGAATTGAAACCTGTCTTTGGCACTAGTAGACTCAACTAAGTTAGCTTTAACGGAAAGTGAAGAGAGAGAGTTTTGCTTATCTTTTTCACGGTTTGCCTCTTCGGTCCTCATGTGGCTGACAAGCTCTTGGAGCGTCAAATCCCTCTTCTTGTGTTTCAAATGGTTTCGGTATTCGCTCCAAGAGGGGGGGAATTTCTCAAGTAACACTTTTGCTTGCAGAATCTCACACATCTGCATACCTTCGCTCAGCACATCTGCCACCAGATTTTCATATTCATGCACATGATCCATCACTGGTTTCCCATCAGCCATCTGGAACTGCAGCCATTTTCCAACAACGTACTTTTTCTTCCCTGCATCGTCACCTCCGTACCTTGATTCCAACGTCTCCCAGATTGCCTTGGAGTTTTTCTGATTCACAAATAGGTCAAATAGAGTGTTGGTCATATGGTTTAGAATATGGCCCCGAACAGTTTTGTTGTCCTTTTCGAACTTGGCCTTGGCTTCTAGATCAGTCTTTTTCACCACGTCTGTTGATGTCGCCACTTCAGAAGTTTGAGAGGACATGACCGGGGGATGATTGAATAGTACGTAATCCACCTCGAGCTGCTCGAAGAAGATCAGAAGTTTTTGAGACCATCTCTTGAAGTTGGTTCCGTCGAGTGGCTCGAGTTTAGAGAGATCTGGCAATGCTTTGGACAAGACAGGTGTAGTCATTTTGAGAATAACACAGTTTTTTTCGTTTCGAACAGAGTAATGTAAAATAAACATTTTTGCTTTCAAATTGTAAGTGAAAAACAGAAACGAAAACGTTGTGCCGTGGTAGGTCCACTGCCTTGAAAGCAAAATTCGGCACGACCGTGGTGCAATCGCAAATTCCGTTTGCTCCCCAAGGTTAACACAACACTCTCCAACACGTGCACTCGTGGCAGAGAGTTGGAACAGCAGATATATAGAAACGAGACAGAGGTATAGTAGAAGAGATAAAACGGAGAGGAAGCTGGAATCTATATCTATGGAATGAACAAACCGAGGCTCTATTTATAGTGTAGAGTCCTTGGTTTGTAGAGAGTCTTGCAACAGGAAGAACTCTGAAAATGAATCAGCAAAGCAATGCTGATTTTCCTCAACAAAGTGGACCGAGTCCAAGCTTCAACGGATAGAAATGGACTCAGTCAAAGAATTCTGCAAAAAGACCGAGAAAGAGAGGAAATTGTGGGTTTTCAAATGATTTTTCTACAAAAATATTATACTCACGCGCGGCCCAGCTCCGCCCGGACCGGGACGGGGCGGGCGCGCGCGTGCGGCATTTTTACCAAAATCCCCCTACCCACACTTCTCAATTGATAAGGAGCAAAGGAATACTATATGAATAAGAAAAAAGAATGTTTTATAAGCTATGTGGGACAAAGAAAATGTCTAACAAGTAGTCATTCCCCACAGTCTCAAACTCCTAAAAATGGTATAATTTATGCTCCAGAGTTTCAAGTTCAGGAGAAATGTCAAATCATCAATTATAAAAGTTTTGATCATCAAATCTCATGTCTTAAGAGACAAATCTACTTTAAAATAGTCTTCTGTAAAATGACAATGTTAGTAGATGTCACTTAATATATTAATACTAAGTATTAAGTGAAAACTAATTTTTCACAATAACAAATGTAATAATAAAAAACTACGTTTAATTAAGTTGTCACTACTGATCCGAGGGATGAAGTTACACTTTTAGTCCCATAAAATAGGGGTTCAATACTTTTAGTCTTCTGCTTTATGAGATTTTCAAAATGATCGCATAATTGGAAAAAACTCGACATATTTAGTTCTATGCTTTGATAATTTTCAAAATGGTCTCAAAATTGAAAAAACTCAATACATTTAGTCTTATGCTTTACAAGATTTTCAAATAGTCCTAATTAGTTCCAGAAATTCCATAAAGCAGAGGATTAAATGTGTCGAGTTTTCTCAATTTGGGACCATTGAAGACTAAATGTGTGGAATTTTCTCAATTTTGGGACAATTTTAAAATTTCGTAAAGTAGAGGACTAAATGTGTTAAACCCTGCATTTTATAGGATTAAAAGTATAATATTACCGATCCGAGGAGACCAGAATTCTACCAGACATATACATAAGTTCAGAACGAAAAATTTTAGTTTTAGTCTTGTAAGTATGGGAACATGACAGTTTTAGTGTTGTGTGAATTCATTTTGTCAATTTTTTTCTGTATTTGAAAATTTTCGTACGTTGAGGACAAAAATGACTTAAATTTGATAAAATGATCGGAAAATGGACGTGGCATGCATGCGACACGAGTAGCTTAATTCGGTGTACTTTTTTGGGTATTTTTGTCTTCAATTTGCGAAATGTTTAAAATAAAAAAAATAAAACTATCAAAATAGATTCGTACAGAACTAAAAGTGCTAGTTGCATACTTACAAGATTAAAATTTCAATTTTTCCTAAGGACCAGCATTTGAACTAATTCAGACAACTCTTTTGAGAAACTTCTTGTACATCGACCATGACTGTAAAAACAACAATAATTGAAGTACGAGAATTATATTATATGTTGATTCATTGTAAATCAAATCACAACAATAACAAAAAAACAATTGTGAATCAAATTAAATCACATTTCTTTTAGAGAGGCTAACCCTCAATCCATATTTTGCTTGAAGAATGATGGAATCACGAGGAGTAACTCGATGGCCCTCCACAAGTTTAATGTGGTAATGATATATGATACTGGCAGCAATCATTTTCATTTGAACAAAAGACATTTCTTTACCCAGACAGGTTCTTGGTCCAACGTTAAATGCTGGAAACTTGTTTGACGGCTTGTGCTCGATCCCTCCTCGGGCTGAAATCCACCTCTCGGGTTTGAATTTTAAGCAATCTTTTCCCCATATTGTCTCCATTCTCCCCATGGAATAGAAAGAAATTATCAGCTTTGTATTCTGACGGATGTGATGACCGCTCGGGAGGGTATCTGGTCGAACTGGAGATTTGTACTCCAAAGCCAACGGAGGGAACAGTCTCAGAGACTCACATAGAGCTCCATGGAGGTACATTAGCTTGCTGGACTCTTCTATACTGAAGAACCTCCAGTGCCCACTCTCCTTTGCGTGCAATTCCCTCTCGATCTCTTCAAGAATCTTGGTTTGCGCCGACGGGTTTGTAGAAATTAGCCAGAAAAGCCATGTAAGACAGGTGCTCGTTGTGTCTCTGCCGGCAAACAGCAAACCTAACAAGGAGTCCCGCAAGAACTGTCTTAAATCCCCGGAAAATGAAATATTGTTATTTTCTTCGTAGGCGTTTCTGAATGTTGTCAGTATGTTGAGACTTTCCTCTTGCTCTTGCTCTCCCTCCTTTGATGAAATAAGCGGGTAGATGAAATCGTCGAAAGCCGTCCATGCTTCTGCCAACTTCTTCTCATTACCAATATTCAGCCATTTTTGCAGCTTCCAGATGCTTTCGGGCAGTAAGTGCCTGTGGAACAAGGGTTCCAGGGCATTACTGAATGCCTTTTCACAAGGAATGTAAGGCAAATCAGAGGACAAGCTGCATGGATCATAATCCAACACAAGTTGGCAAATATTATCAAAGGTAAACCTCTGAAAGATTTCCTGCAAATCAACATCAGTTCCCTGTCGAGAGAAACAATCAAGAACGGGGAGAAGCCCGGATTCAATCTTTTGCCAGACGGTTCTCTCCAGGAAAGTGTAGAACTTGGCCTGATTCATCAGGGCAAGAGTTGTTCTCCTGTGAAGCTCCCACAGCTCGTAGTCAGCGCTGAAAATCCCATCTCCCAAGATTTCGAACTTCTTCCTGAATTCAGAACCCTTGGGATAGTTTGAGAAATTTTTGCTGAAAATGTGCTGGATGTTTGCGGGATCGCTGGTGAACAGCATGTCAATGTTGCCAAACCAGGGCCCTCTGAACCAATACGTGCCCCCACATTCACATAGAATTTCTGTTACCTTGTCGTGGCCTCGATGCAAATACTGGACCACGGCCGGCAGCATTCCCACCACCGGCCATACCGTCGGCTCGCAACTCTTTTTCCTGCTTCTCATTTTCAAGTAATAGAGGAAAAATGTGGAGATGGTGATCAATATAATAATTATCTGAGGATTTTCATCGAAGATGGCCATTGTAGTACGTAGAGCGAAATCTTTACTGATCTTTTTTTAATTTTGAAGTCGTTTTTGCAGTTTCTTGAAGTGGGCTTCTGCTTGCATATATAGGAATGACAGAGGGAGAGTGAAGAGAACAGTATGCCTACGGCTGGCAGGATAAGCATTTATGAACATGTCCATGAATTATATCATCTGCTTGTACCAGGTCCATGCAAATCATATTCCATTTCCTGCCGTCCATTCAACATACATACGTGACATCTATAAAAAAAAAAATTCTAAATAAAATACATAATATTATATTTATACACGATATATATATACATTAAATAAAGTAACAAGAAGATTGAATGCGATTTACAACAAAAAATTCAATCATAAAGTAAAAAAGGGGAAAAAAGAAAGTTATATATTTTCCTATTAGTGGCTGCAGTAACTAATAGAGAACCACTCATACCATCCCTACCAACTTCTGAAAATCCTATGAAGTAGAAATAAAATTAGAATAGTACTGTCACAGAGCTCCAGCCATCAGCCCCACGGTCCCACCGGCACCGGAATTGTGTCTCACAACATAACTACTCATGTGTTTGACATAGGGAAAATTGCTTTTTAGTTCTCATATTTTTAGGGTCTTTTTCTGTTTGATCTCATTTATTACATTTATCTCATATTTAATCTTATTTATTTAATTTTTTTAAATTTGGTGTCAAACAGTATTTTTCGTTAAATTTTAAGGGGGTCGTTAAGTATGTTATTGGGGCAAGACTCTGTCACTGTTAACGGCCCCGTTAACAATTTGACGAAAAATGTTATTTGGGACCAAATTTGAGAAAAATTTGAATAAATGAAACTAAATATGAGACAAATGCAATAAATGGGACCAAATAAAAAAAACCCTAAAATATAAGACCAAAAAAGCGATTTTTCCTATTGACATAATACCCTATGCATGGGTACAGTAACCCAAATGCTGTACCCACCACATATATCAGCTTTAATGTACGTACTTTTTGTTCTCTAATTATGTTTGCTTGGTATTTTAGTTCTTTAAATTTTGGAATTGCACAATGATCTTATATGTTTTTAATTTTCATTAATTCAAAATACATTTGGCCAGACTTTTTTCCAATTGGGCGGAACTTTTCCCAGTTTTGGGTCAATAGTATGTTGAATTCGCAAAAACAACTCTAGGAATTTAAAAAATTAAAATGCCAAACAAACATAATTATTAGAGAATCAAAAATGCATTTAAGCCTAATATTGTCTGTCTGCATGTAGTTAATTGAGTATGATCAATTATGTTTTTGAACATGATTGGTCGATGAAAATAACCATATTAATGTGCATTACTAGGGTAATTTTCTTCAACAAATCATTATGAAAGAGAAAAAAATGGGGGTAATTGGTGCCGGAAAGTGCTTTATTGTGAATAGCAACCAATTTGGGCGTCAAATTGCAATAATTTTCCCCCCAAATTTAGCCTCACGTGCACCGCACGTGTGTTTTTAGTTAACTTCTAACAGAGACTTAACGGATGGACCAAAAGTAAAAATGTATTTAATTGTGATCAAAAGTGTAACTCGTTAACGAATGTGGATCAAAAGTATTTAAGTGATATTGTGAAAGGACAAAAAATGTAATTCTCCCTATTACTTGATATCCCATATTTATGATATTTACTTTGTTTGGTTGGAAGGTTATTAATTAACATGTTTAGAGATGCAATGCACAGAATAGTCGTTTGGTTTATGTGATAGTGTCGATGTGATTGTTGTATTTATCTCTGTTCAATATTATACTGACAGAATTGATTGTAAACACTTTATTTCAATTAATAAAATTCATCCCTTTCAATTAAAAAAAAAAAAAAGAAAAAAAGTCGTTTGGTTTAAATGGGACGAAAGGGGAAATCATAGGTGGATGCTTGAGTTAAATTTGCTTTACATAAGTAGGAAATAATATCTCGCACGGAATTTAGAAGAAAATGACATTGACATGTACTAAAATTTTCAATTCGCATTCCACTATATATTTATTACTGGGCTAAATTATATTTTTGGTCCCATAAGTGGATTTATTTTTAATTTTAATTCCACAATGTTTACCATTCGCGAATTACGTCCCATAAGTGAATTTTTTTTTCAATTTGAGGACTCATTGGGGATTTTTGTTAATTAAGTTAACGGAAGTTGGATCTCCGTTAAGTGGATCGATTTTGGAGAAAAATTGACCATCCTTCAACCACTTTTGGAGGGAAATTAACTCACTTCTTCTTGTTCTTATAAGAACTCATTTATTTCTTATTTTTTCCATATTTACCAACAAGCAAAACCTAATATGACTGCAATTTTTTTATATGTAATATATTTCTATTTTTATTTGTACAAATTAAATTTTTAGGTCGAAAAAAAAATACAAATACAATACAAAAAGTAGAACAACAATTACTAAAACATAAATTGCATTTATAGAACTTTGATGTTCAATTACTGGCACCAGAAATTCAGTACAGGATTTTTATTTTTTGTATTTGTATTTCTTTTTTTTTCGACTTAAAAATTTAATTTGGACAAATAAAAATAGAAAGATATTATATATAAAGAAATTGCAGCCATTTTATGTTTTGTTTGTTGGTAAATATAGAAAAAATAAAAAATAAATGAGTTCTTATAAGAACAAGAAGAAGTGAGTTAATTTCCCTCCAAAATCAGTCCACTTAACGGAGATCCAACTTCCGTTAACTTCATTAACGGAAATTCCCAATGAGTCCTCAAATTGAAAAAAAAACACTTATGGGACGTAATTCACGAATGATAGACATTGTGGGACTAAAATTGGAAACAAGTCCACTTATGGAACCAAAAATGTAATTTACCCTTTACTATTGTTTCTTAATTAAGTAACATTGAATATTACTATAAAAACCAATACTGCATTTTGATGAGTGTATATCATATTCCAAATTCTCAACATACATGTAGATGTTCTTTCTACTGCAAAAATAAAAATAAAAACAAAAAAAATGTTATAAATCACTATGATTTAAAAATTATAGTAAATCAATACTATCTACCACGAATATACAAAATTGATGCGAAAATTTAAATTTTGACTACGATTAATCAACATTCACCATGATTTTACCATGGCCAGAACATTTGTCATAGTTTTTAGCTGTAGCAAGTGTTTTGCCCTAGCTTGTAAAAACAACGGCTAACGTGACTGTGATTAACTCATATCCGCTACAATTTATTATTTTTAACCATGATAATTATTAACCATAGTGAGAAGCCATAAAGCTACTCCATGAAGATTTTTTTATCACATAGGGAGTATTTGCACGAGCTTCAAACAAGCGTTTTTCAACTTCTGGATGCTGAATAGCACTTTTAAGGTGTTTGGGATACCAATTTCTGCTTCTGGAACTATTACGAAAAATACTTTTAAGCCAAAAGCTGGAAGCATCTTGGGGGTGCTTCTAGCTGCTTTGACCTTTTTGTAAATAAATTCAACTTCCTTTCAGACTATTTGCCCTTATTATAATAATTTCAAGTTGATTTTACACTTATAAAGTATTTTTAAAATTGCTCATCTAAAGTTGATGTTAGAATTTTTAGATAATTTGAATAATTTATCACTAATAAAATTTACAATTTCACATATTTAATATTTTTAAATTTTATTTTCTATATTATAAGATATTATTCCTAAGTCATAGAAAAATATAAATTAAATTGTTGTGATTAATTAAAAAAAGTAATTTTTTTTATCAATCGCACAAGTTTATTTATTGTGCATAAAATGAACAGTTATATAATATAATGGGAACAATATTGAATTAAACATCCAATTTCTCTATTAATTGAATATTTTAATAATATAACTGATAATCATTTAATAAAAAATTAAATATGAGATATACTAATTGAAATAAAATTTATTATTTTTGAGAAAAATAATTATTTAAATTAAGAGATAAGTGTAAATATTTAGCAAAATAGTATTTTAATTCTTAATGCATGGGGATAAAATGGTCTTTAATCAATTAAATTTATTTTAGAAGTATTTCTCCCCCAAACACTACTTAATTTAGTTTTTATCCGCTTTTCAAGTTTTTCACAAACATTACCCACTTTTGATTTTACTACAACTTCCAATTTTTTCTACCAAAATCACTTATTTAAAAGCAAAAGCTCTCGCAAACACTCCCACAATTCCCTCCCTTATGTACGAGTTGTACTGATCAACATCTGTACCATATATTAAGGGAGAGCATCTCTTTGGTGTCTCTCCCTATTTTTGTATGTTTTTTTTAATTTATTTTTTTTATGTTTTCATCTAACTTCCTACCCCATTATCTTTTTATAGTTGTTTTTTTTTAATTCATCTTTTTTTTGTCACCATTTCTTAAAAATTTAATATAAACTTATTATTTTTCTATATACTTTATTAAATAATAAAAATTTATAAAATATTAATTTTAAATAGTATTATAAAAATTGCACACAAATAATATATGTCACAACTTACTAATATACATTATCGCGCAGTAGACTAGAGTTTTCTGAATTATACACATTGATTAACCTAATTATATGTACTGTATGAAATTAATTATTGAATGAGTCAAGAGCAATATTTACTCAGCTAATTAATATAATAATTAGTGTACTACACACATATGATCGATATAAAATGTATAAAAAAGTTTGGTAAATATTGTGATAGGGATAATACCCCATATATACTGAAAATACATAAATACCCTCAAAAAGAGGTTAAAATTGCATATGGGCCTGATGACCCGCGTACAACTAGCGACTCGACCCAGATACACGACCCGAAACCCGAACAAGAGGACCCGAGATCTAGACCGTTGGTCTCCTGTCAGCTGAAGGCTTGAGATAACACCACGTGGACCAGGCAAGTACACGCATCTTGACTCTATAAATACTCATGTTCCACCGCATTAATCGTAAGACATTTTGGATAACATTCGACCTATCATTCTACCTAAATTGTATTTTTGCCATCTCGAGTCTGAGCTGACTTAAGCATCGAAGGGTCTTCGCATGGGACGATCTCGGCTAGGCTCACGTTTGCTCTCTTCTCAGGTACTCTTACTTTCCAGGTGACAGGTGGAGATGCTAACTTAGACGTCACCAAAAATCGCTACCCGCTACCCGGATCATCAAGCACAGACGTCATCAAGGATCGCTACCCGCCACCCGAATCATATTGAATATACATAATTGGTATGGGATTAAATGCATTTTGGTCCGATAATTTGAGTTATTTGACGTTTTGATATTTTAACTTTTTAGGGTTGCATTTTGGTTCTATATTTTTCTAATTTTCGCGATTTCAGTCTTTTTGTTAACTAGAGTTCACCTCCACCGGCGAGAAGGGTGAACTTAAGGACTAAAATGCGACAATTAAAAAGATGTAGGACCAAAATGCTACCTTAAAAAATTAAAGGACAAAAATGCTAGCATAAATGGGCCAATAGGAACAACAACCCCAATTATATATTTTTCTGGCGAAAAGGGTGAACTCCGACAAAAAAAAGGACTAATATCAAGAATATTAAAACACTAGAAGAAAATTCACTATTGGTTACAATTTATTGGCTATGGACTAAAATAATGATAAATAATTATTATTAACCATGGTTAAATAAAAACCATTGCAAAAACTTAGAATATCTATCATGAAAACTCAAATGTTTTAGCCACACTCGCAAATACCACGGCCAATAACCATTGTATGACCGTAATGAATGACTATTCACTACGGCTATTTGTTTTAACCATAACAATTAGCCATGGTTAAGTGTTTAATTTTTTTTTTAATGAAAGATATAGGATTAAAATATTATTATAGAAAATTAAAGTACGAAAATGTCAAATAATTTAAATTATGAGATAGAAAATTCATTTGAGCCTTTGGTATGTGTGTGTGTGAGTCAGTCTGTCAGTTGAAAAAGATTGAAAAGGACAATTATAGTTAGGTCAACATAAGACAGTGTCTTGAAGAAATTTAATATCAGAAAATGACATAGTACTCATGTTGCCTCAGCTTCTGCGAATTAGGTGTAGTATTCGTTTCTCTGATGTATTTAAATCACACATAAAAAAACCTGCTCCAAAGTTCGACCCTCATCGGAGAAAATATAATTACTTTTTTTTTTATAATTAATCATCATAATTAAAAATAGGAAAAAATGCATAACACCCCCATGTATTATAGAAAATTTGCTAAAAACTTATATGTGTTAATTAAATAGGTAAAAAAGATCCCCTAAAACGATAAACCCTATAAAAAAAACCCTGCCCGTCAAAGAAAACGGAGAGTTACTTGCACGCACTGAAAATGCGAGTGGGATAGTTTTTTGATCAACTTTCAGCCTTTGACTTATTAGAATAGACAAAATTGCCCTTGTATCTTCCATTATTCCTTTTTTATTTTTTATTTTTTATTAATTCTGTACCTTTTTTAAAATTAAAAAAAATATGATAAATACTAAAAGAGTAATATTCATCAGTATTTTTATATATGTAAAAAATGTTATTACATAAAGTTAATTTATTATATATATTTTACATATGAAATATTAAAGTTTTATCATTATTTTAATATTATTTCTAAGTTTTAAAATCAAAATACATTATTTTATTTTTAAATATTATTAGTTAATTTGATTATAATTTTGGTGTATTTTGAATTTGTGTATTTATATAGATTTCAAATTTTTAATATAATTATATTTTTAAATATTAAAAATAACAATTGAAATAAATGTTTATCTTCCCCAAAACCCACTACCTTCGTCCACCTTCCGCCATTGCCGGCCACCGACCACGCCGCTAAAACTCTCCATTTGTCGGCAACCGCCACGCCCCTGAAACTCGCCGGCCGCCCTAGTGTCCTCTTCCCCTCCCTAGTCAGCTCACAACCCTGAAACGCGCCCCCGCCATCCACCATTTTTCTTCCTTCCCGTCGAAACTCCGTTTCTCCACACGACGGCCGTCGCCATCCCATATCTGGGCGGCGGCGACCGTCGTCGCCACCTGAGTGACCAAAATCTGCGTCGGCGCGCACCATCCAGGTGGCGATGACGACGTCGCCAACCTAGATCAATCGTCGCCCACGGTAGGCGACGACGATCGGCTCTCAAACAGGTGGCGGCCGGTGGAGGTGGATCTGGGCGGCGAATTCCATATGTATATACTGTATACAATATATATATTAGTCAGAAATGTAATATTATAAAATGATAAAATATTTTCTGTTTTTATATATAATTCTATGTATATAAACATATAAATATAAAATATATATTTAAAGTACATAAAATTTGGATCATTCATTTTTAATTTGAAGATCAATGACTATTAAAAATTGATTAGATCCAACGGTTCAGAGAAGATCAATGAAGATCAACGATCACTATAATACACATAACTTATTATATGTAAGGGTATAACGGAAAATAATTAAAAAATTAGCGGTGTTAAACAAAATAAACGTAGAGGAGAGCGTGTGCTTAATTTTAAAAAATACGGGGGTTTTTTTTTTGCCTATTTTTTTAACACAGAGGATTTTTAGCTAAATTTTTAAAACATATGAAGGTTTTATGCAATTTTCCCTTAAAAAAAAAATGTAATGAATATTAATTAACCACTCTGGGACCAAAACATTAGCCATAGGTTAATGGAGGAAACCTGCTATTCCAAGAAAATGAAAGAAGAGAGTCTTCACATGGAAAGCAAAAGTCAAGATCTACCAAATCAGTAAAATGTGTCAAATTATAGTGATAACTCCGGTAAATTAATCCTAGCCGTGTAATTAGGGTAGGTAAGGGGTAAAGTAATATTAATTAGCACATATTTTCCATTCGTATAAATACCCCTTCATTTGTTGTTAAGAGGGAATTTTTTTGGCTTGTTACTCTGGTGTAAACGTGTTGAATTGCGGCCACATTATATAAATTCAGTCGATCTCGCTTCTTAGTAATATCATAAGTAAAAATCATGATAAATATTGATTAACTGTTGTCCTGGCACGTTGATTTTGTTTGGCCATAATAGAGAGTATTGCTTACCATTATTTTTAAGTTGTAGTAATTTATAATATAAAGAATAATCGATTTTTGTGTATGGTGAGGGAAGAAAGTTTCGAAAGGACAACATCTACCTATACAATTTATAAGCAATAATTGGTTCTGCCTCTTTCAAGCTGATTGCATTTAATTACTGCACCCCATTTATTATGTATCTAACTTGCAATAAATTCCATAGATTATTATTGTTATCTTTTAACTCCTAATAATTTAAAATTGCAGGGCCTACCCTCTTAGATGAGACCAGTGTTATTGTTAGTACCCTTGTTTTATGAAAAATCCGTATACTTGTAGGGTTTAATTCAAATTTAATTTTGTTGAATAATTCACCCAACTGCATGTTCTAAAATTAAAAATAAATAAGAGAGTGGAACTTTATTTCGCAGGCTTTATTAATACTTTTTAAAAAAAAGATAAGAGCAGTCGTGACTACGTTATGTTTGGACTTTCATGAACAAAACCAACATCTAAAAAACCAGCATGATTGCTGAATAATATTGTAAAAAGATAATTATATTTACACCCCATAACCTATGGTCTGTTTACACAAATCACTCTTGTCTTTTGGATAATTAAACATACACCCACTAGAAATGTAAGCATCATTTACACAAATCACTCCACTTAGAAAATTACACTTACATCCCGCAAAAGTATCGACATTATTACACAAACTACCCCTATTTTTTAGGTATCAAGGATGATTTCTGTAATTGTGCAAAAGACAGTGATAATTTATGTAAATAAACTATAAATTAGGGAATATAAATGTAATTATTCCTATTATAAATTAAGTTTTTGATTTTCCAATTCTCTATCACGGAGTAATTAAAATACAAATATGATACGTATGCAAGCCAAGAAATTTTTGATTTTGCGACCAGGCCGATGTATACTAGTTCCAATAGTTCTTTTTGTTGCTTTTTGGGGATTATATTATATGCTTAATTAATGTTCTGGTCGCTTTTATAAGGATTAAGATTACATTAGGAATAGTGCCTAAATAAAGATGTGGCCCAAAAGGCAGAAAAGGAAAGATTTTACGGTTGTGACTGCATTTAAAATCAAGTGCAAGCAACTCCTCCCATAAATAAATAGTAAAATATCTATCTTTTATAAAAAGACAAAAACGTAGATTGCTCTTAACTTTTTATAGGGAGGTAATTTGCTCATTTATAATATTATGGGGGTAAATTACATTCAACCAGTTACAAGGATAATGGGCTATGAACGAATTCTACTTTAAATTCTATCGTATTTTCTATTCAATTTAGCATATAGGGTTTAATGCAATTTAGGGGGTAATTTGATCCATTTTAAAAAACACGGGGAGGTAAATTGATTCATTTTAAAAAGTAGAGGAAGGTAAATTGCTATTTTATTTTTCATAGGGAGGGTAATTTGCACATTTGCAATATTATAGGGGGTTGCTTGCATTTTCCCCTTAGCATATATAAGTCACATTTATAATATGAGATAATTATATTTACACCATCTCACTTATTGCCCTTTTACACAAACCACCACTGGCAGCCTTTAAAATAAAAAAATGCCCTTCTTGATTGTGCCAAATCTTTCATATATTTTTTAATAACATAAATGCCGGGGGGTGGGGGGGGGGGGTTTCTGTAATTACCAAAAGGTAGGGAATGTCAAAGTAATGTTTATGGATATTAGTAATATGACCCAATATATTTTTTTATTATTTATACCAATTTTTAATTTAAGTTTAAATTATTTTATTAACTTTTTTTTTCAATTGAATATCTATATAAAGTTACAAATTTTAATATTTGAAATATTGAATTATTCAATTAATATATTAATAAAAATTAGTTACTAGATTATAAATTTGCATAAAAAAATTATCACACTTGGAATAAATTATTTTAAGTTCTTAAAATGACAAAAAATAATTATCCTCTATTTTATATATAATTAATTTTTACAAAAACTAATAAATTATACATATATTTATATATATTTATACATGTAATATAAATATATAGATATGTATATATTTATATATATATAGATTTATATGTATATATTTATACATTTATACATACATATTTAGATGGCGAGTGCAGGTTGGGCGCACTACAAAAAAACAGTCTTATAGCAACGGATTTCATAAACAATCCGTTGCAAACTAGATTTGCCACGGAATTTCGTGACGGAATATTTTTCGTTGCTATAGGCACCACTGCTATATAGCAACGGATTTTTATCGTTGCAAATATTGCCACGGTTTTTTATCTATTGCAAAATTTCGTTGCAAAATTCATTATTTAAAAAATTGACTTTTTATATTTTGCAACGGCTTTGTGATGGTATATTCATTGCAAAGTTATTGGTAATTCGTTGCAAAATCGATTTTTATTTGCAAATACATTTGCAACGAAAAGTCGTTGCAATATTGCAACGGAATATTTAATTACAATCCGTTGCAAAATTATTTTATTTGCAACGACATTTGCAATGGAAGTCATTGCAATATTGCAATAATTTCTTGCAACGACATAATTTACTACAGTTTGTTGTAAAATAATTTTCATTTACAACGACAATTGCAATGACAATCCATTGCAAATTTTACCACGATAATTGCAACGACAATCTATTGCAAAATTATAATAAAATTATATTTAATTTAACTCTAACAATTTATAAATTCAAATATGACAATATATTTAAGCAATAAAACTTATAATAAAGATAATTCAACATTTCAATCCACAAAATAAAATGTATTCAATTTTAAAATATACATATTTAAAAAGGGGGATCATATTCATTTTCACAATCTTTTTGCAACCCGACCCAAACTTCATCGAACATCCGACAAGCTCTCTTATTGGTCTTTCTACATCGCAACATCACCTCCCTGATCCATTTTCCGACCCTATAATTATAACTCTTGCGGATTTGGATTTAAGCATTGGATCCCACGTGTAACATTTCTGCAAAATGTAATACAACATAATAACAAAACTAAAAGTAATTAATATTCACATAAACTAAGAGTTAAACATTTAAATCTCGTACCATATCTGCATGAACATAGTTGAGGTTTTAACTTGTGAGTTTAATTGAAGATTTTAACTTGAAAGTTAACTAAATTACATTAGTTTAGTTGAATTTTTAACTTGTGATATAACTAAGTAAAATTAGTTTAGTTAAAGAATTTAAGTTGAAAGTTAACAAAATTACATTAAGTTATTTGAATTTTTAACTTGTGAGTTAACTAAGTTAAATTAATTTAGTTAAAGAATTTAAGTTGAAAGTTAACAAAATTACATTTAAGTACTCCATTTGATATTTAAGTAACTTTTCCATCTCCAGAAACAGTAGGAAACACTGATTGATATTCCCAATATGGGAAATTCAAACTGATTTTCCAAAATTAACTAAAACCTCAGCAGAAACAACTCAAAATTAATATTACCAAGAAAAACAGAAAAATTCTTGATGGTGTGTGATTTGGGAGGTAATTAGTTTAAACACGGTAATTCGAAATGACGTCGCGAGGCAATGCAAAAGTAGAAAGTAGAAAAATAGATTTCTATAAATGAATCTCATATGCCTTACAAAAGAACTTCACCTCCAATTTATAGTAAATTACATGGGGTGAAAGTACAATATCGTGCCTCAAGCGCCTTCAATATAACGGCCTAAATCTAACTGCTAGGGGTGCCTCGGTAATTTGGCATCAACCCACTACTTCTACAACTTCTCCTCGTAACCGCTCGTAACTTCCCTTTATGGCATAATCGTAAATCTGTTTATAACTCGAGGGTATTTCAGTAATTTCTCCTATTCTAATTTCCTACCACTATCTCAATCACTTGATATGGTCCAATCCATTTGGCGTCGAGCTTCCTGATATTTCCCGTAGCATCAACCCTTCCTAACACGAGGTCGCCTACTTGAAAACCCCGATGTCGGACTCTATCATTGTAAGCTCTTGCTATCAACGTCTTGTAAGCCTCTGTCTTGACATTTGCGTTGCTCCTCAGTTCTTCTAGAAAATCCAGGTCAACTCGCCTTTAACTATCATTGCTAGCCGGCTCATAGTATTTCACCCTGAATGTCTCCTCTCCAATTTCCACCGGGATGACGGCCTTAGTCCCGTAAACCAGACTAAACGGGGTTTCTCCCGTACCTCGTCGCGGGGGGTGGTCTGATATGCCCATAGGACTCCTGGAAGTTCTTCGACCCAATTACCTTTGGCATCTTCCAGTCTCGTCTTCAAATACTGGAGGATTATTTTGTTGGTTACCTCTGCTTGTCCATTAGACTGGGGGGTTGCTACCGAGGCATAATATTGCCTTATCTTCAGCTCTTGACACCACTGACAAAATTTGGCCCCCTGGAACTGTGTACCATTATCCATCACAAAGGCTCTGGGAATGCCGAAGCGACATATGATGTTCTTTCACACGAACTTTATGACCTCTTTCTCCGTGATTCTACTTAACACCTCTGCCTCTACCCACTTCGAGAAATAGTCCACGGCTAGGAGCATGTACTCTCGTTGGCCTGTTTCTCGGGGGAGTTTCCCCACTATATCCATCCCCCACTGATCGAATGGGCAAAGGCTGTGTAGTCGCTGCATATCCGCTGCTCGAATGCGGGTGACATTAGGGTGTTCTTGGCACTTCCGGCATTTTTTCACTAAGTCTCCGGCGTTTGCCTGCATGGTTGGCCAAAAGTACCCTTGTCGCAAGGCCTTGCGCGCCAATGCCCTCCCTCTAGAGTGGTTGCCACAACTCCCTTCGTGAATTTCTCTCAAGACATATTCTGCCTTGTCCTTGTCTATGCACTTGAGATATGGTTGTGAAAACCCTCTCTTGTATAATTCTCCATCTATTAAGGTGAACTTGGCTGCCCTTGTGCGAATCACTCTTGCTTCTTTGGGGTATTAGGGAACCACCCCGGACTTCAAATACACCTATAACTCCTCTTTCCATCCCGACAAGGTTCCCTTCGCTGACAAGACTTCGTCACCGTCCACATTCACGTCAGGTCGTTCCTGGCTCAACAAGGTTATCCTCCTGCTTTTCAGAGGAGCCAATGAACTAGCTAGTTTAGCAAGTTGATCTGCCTCCTCATTCTCCGCCCGCGGGACTTGTTCCAAAGTGAACGCGTCAAACTTCTTTCTCACTATTTGAATGCTTGCCAGGTACTTAGCCATCTGCTCTCCTTTGGCTTCAAAGTCCCCGTTCACCTGCCTGACCACAAGCTAGGAATCACTATACACCTTTACGTGCTTTGCTCCGGCCGCGAAGGCCAACTTCCCCCCTGCGATAAGGGCTTCATATTCCGCTTCATTGTTAGAGGCAGCGAAATCAAGCCGGATGGCGTAACGCAGCATGTCCCCTTGCGGGCTCTCAATCACTATTCCCGCTTCGCTGCCTTGAGATGTGGATGAGCCGTCCACGAACATCCTCCACCATTTCCTTCCTTGTGTGCCCTCCTCTTCCGTTAACTTGGAAATAAAGTCCGTCAATGCCTGCGCCTTGATTGCAGGTCTAGGTTGATATTCGATCCCATGTTCACTTAGCTCGACTGACCACTTTACCATCCTTCCAGATGTGTTGGGATCTGCTAGCACCCTCTTCAGGGGTTCGTTTGTCAATACTACCAAGGGATGCGATTGAAAATAGGGTCTCAACTTCCTGGCTGCTGTTATCAAAGCCAAGGCCACCTTCTCTATCTGGGCGTATCTTTCTTTCGGCCCCTGTAGGGCCTTGCTCGCATAGTATATTGGCCGATGTTCGCGTCCCTCCTCTCTCACGAGAACCGAGCTTACTGCCCCTTCTGACACGGATAAATACACGAACAGGGTCTCCCCGGGCTCCGGCTTCGTCAATAGAGGTGGTGAAGTAAGAGACCTCTTCAGGTCATCGAAAGCGGCCTGACACTGCTCCGTCCAAGAGAATCCTTCTACCTTTCTCAACACCTTGAAGAATGGTAAACACCATTCTGAAGACTTCGAGATGAAACGATTAAGAGCTGCCATCTGTCCCGTCAATTTTTGGATCTCCTTTATCATCTTGGGAGGTTGCATTTTCATGATAGCTTCGATTTTTTCAGGATTAGCCTCTATCCCCCTCTGAGAGACATGAATCCCAGGAACTTCCCTCCCTGAACTTCGAAAGTGCATTTCGCGGGGTTCAGCTTCATCCCAAACTTTTTCAAAGTGTAAAAACATTCCGTGAGGTCTTTCACATGGTCTTCGCTCCTGCGACTCTTAAACAACATATCATCTATATACACTTCCATATTCCTTCCTATTTGCTCCCGGAACATGCCATTTACCAATCTCTGATACGTGGCACCTGCGTTCTTCAAACCGAAAGGCATGACTTTATAGCAATATATATCCCTTGCTCGATAATGAAACTTGTTTTTTCCTGATCTTCATGTGCTAACTGAATCTGGTTATACCCTTGAAAAGCATCTAGAAAGCTCATTAGCTCATACCCCGAAGTTGACTCAATAAGCGCGTCAATCCTTGGCAAGTGATATGAATCTTTAGGGCAGGCTCGGTTTAGGTCGGTGAAATCAATACACATCCTCCACTTTCCATTGCTCTTCGGAACTAGGACCACATTGGCCAACCACTCAGGATAGTGTACAGGTCGAATATAGTCGACTTGAAGCAGCTTCTCGACTTCTTCACTGATTATTTTGCTTCTCTCTACCCCGAACGCCCTCATTTTCTGCCTTACCGGTTTTGCCTTCGGGTCTATGTTACGTTTATGGACCATCATCTCGGGGTCTATTCCCTTTATATCTGCCATCTCCCATGCGAACGCCTCAACAAATTCTTGCCAAAAATCGACGATGATACGCTCTAGCCGCGCGCTCAGCAACGTTCCAACCTTCAACATCTTTCCCGGATCCCCCAGGAGCTCCATCATTTTAATCTCCTCAAAGGCCTCCATTCTCTCTTCCTCAACTATCCTCTTTTTAGCTTCCCTTCGGGCCTCCTCTCCTTGCCCTTCTTGGGAATTTCCTTTATCCGGCTCGCCAAGGTACCCCTCAAGAGACTCCCTCGCTGTAACCAAACTTACATTGCCCTTAACTTTCCCCTCAGGGATATCTGTTGGCTTCCTCAATATACTTGCATAACATTCTCTTGCTTGCTTCCTGTCCCCTACCACTTCTCCTACGCCTTCAGGTGTTGGGAATTTTACCTTCATGTGGTAGGTAGATATCACAACCTATAAGAGATTCAAACTCGGCCTCCCGAGGATCGCATTGTAAGCAGAAGGTGCATCTACCACCAGAAACTTGACGAACTTTGTCACTCGCCTGGGGTGTGTCCCTATTGATATTGGCAACTTGACCTCCCCTAATAGCACAACTACATCCCCGCTTAAGCTGGTTAAGGGGGTATTGACAGGCGTGAGTTGTACATTATCAATCCTCATCTAAGAAAAGACTTTGTGAAAAAGGATATCCGCTGAACTCCCACTATCTATTAAGATCTTCCTCACCCAGAAATTGGATACTGAGGCCGCCACAACTATCGCGTCATTGCAGGAGGGAAGGCTTCCCTCCAAGTCTCTGTCATTAAAAACTATCTCTCTTGTGGGGTGTGCTCGAGGTATCCCCGTGACCTCACTGTAGGCGACCTATTTGGCAACGTACCCCGCTGCTCTCACAGCAGCTTTCCCTAGCTCGCCCCGAGTCCCCGCCCGCTGGTCCTCCTAAAATGACTCCAATCACTCCAGCGGTCGGTAGGTTATTTTTTCTCTCCTGGTCTGCTTCCACTTTAACCCCCATCTCGAGACAGGGTGTCGTCTGCTTACTCTCGCAGGTGACCTCCCGAGGCCCTTGCTTCATCTTTCCCACAAATTCCTTCAGGTAATCTCTTCTGATGAGCTTCTCAATTTCATTTCTCAAATGGTGGCACTCCTCGGTGCTGTGGCCTCGATCTTTGTGGAAGTGGCAGTACTTGTCAGATTTCATTCCCCGAGGATTGTCCTTCATCGGATAGGGCCATCTCGCTAACCCTTGTTGTTCGGCCACGACGAGAACTTGAGCTCGCGGAGCATTTAATGGAGTATACCGTACCAAATCTCCGAGTAGCGGTGGCTTGCGTTCCCACTTGACCCCCTCTATCCTGGGGTAAAACCTCTTCTATTCCCCATCAGCCTTCCGCTTGAGGGGATTTGTCGCACGCACTCCTCTCTTCTATCTTGATGTATTTCTCTGCTCTTAGCAGCAACTCTTCCTGAGTCGAGGGAGGCTTTCCCGCAATCGACTCCTTAAACCGTCCTCTTCTCAAATTCTGTTGCATGATGCTTGCCTGAAGCTCAGGATTCACGTGCGGGACTTCTAACACTGCTTCTGAGAAGCACTACACATATTCCGTCAGACTCTCATTCTCCCGCTGGACTATTATGAACAAGTACGAAGCGGTCTTGGGATACCGCCTGTTTATCGAAAAATGGTGCAGGAAGTGCTGAGAGAGTTGTTCGAACGACTCAATAGTCCCTGGAGGTAGCTGGTTGAACCACGCCATTTCCTTCCCTGAGAGGGTAGTACGAAATAGCTTACGATATGCTGCGTCACTGATGTCCAGTAGATCCGCCCTAGCCATGAAGTGGTCGAAATGATCCTGAGGATCTCCTACTCCACTATACTCATTCAAACTCGGGATCTTGACCCTTGGGTGGATTGCTTGTGCTAATATGTGGGGGGCGAAAAGACCCCCGCGCGAAGGTGCCACTGTTAAAGGTCGCGCCGGGTATCCTGGAGGCCCCAACGGATTGGGGAATACATGCGGGGGAGGGACTCCCGTCTCGTGGTACTCCTCCTTGCACCGACAGCACCTCCTCCTGAGGAGGTGGAAAGTAGTTGTCTTCATGTCCCGGTGGATGTGGTAAGTAATCTTTTTCACCTGCGCCCCTGCGAGGAGGTGAGGGGTAAAAGTTATCCTCTGGTTGCGTGGCCCTGTTGTTGACCTCCTCCTCGTGGTCCATGCCTTCGATGACGTCCCCGGGCCTCTACTCACCTAAGGGAGCGTCTTGACCTCTACGAGGATTGCGAAATGGTCGCGGGGGCAATGCGCGTCCGGATATGTACTAGGCCACAGCCCTCTCTGCGGCTTGGGTGGATGCATCCTCCACCAACTAGCGAAGAGCCTCGGGAGTTATCTGAATAACTGGGGGTGGAGATGGAGCCTCGACCTTTTCCTGCCTCTCCTCCTCTTGGCTGTGCGCTGGTGGATTCTCCAAGGCGTGGCCTTGCTCCTCTTGCCCACGTTTGCACTCCTCGCTCTCGAACGAGTATTCATCTTCAATGCCTAGACTAGCTTCCCACAGACGGCGCCAAGCTGATGGTGTGTGATTCGGGAGGTAATTAGTCTAAACACGGTAACTCGAACTGACGTCGCGAGGCAATGCAAAAGTAGAAAGTAGAAAAAATAGATTTCTATAAATGAATCTCATATGCCTTACAAAAGAACTTCACCTTCTATTTATAGTAAATTACATGGGGTGAAAGTACAATATCGTCCCTCAACTGCCTTCAATTTAACGGCCTAGATCTAACTGCTAGGGGTGCCTCGGTAATTTGGCATCACCCCAGTACTTTTACAACTTCTCCTCATAACCGCTAGTAACTTCCCTTTATGGCATAATCGTAAATCTGTCTACAACTCGTGAGTATTTCGATAATTTTTCCTATTCTAATT
Source organism: Sesamum alatum (assembly GCA_034509735.1). Classification (NCBI taxonomy): domain Eukaryota; kingdom Viridiplantae; phylum Streptophyta; class Magnoliopsida; order Lamiales; family Pedaliaceae; genus Sesamum; species Sesamum alatum. The sequence continues at coordinate 27,200,685 of JACGWO010000008.1, forward strand.
TCCAAACACTATCAATTCTAAAAGGAACAAACGACAAATCTTCACTCAAATCTTTCAAAGTTCCAAATGAGATGATTTCGGATTCCCCACTTTCTTCCTTTTACCTTTTATGGTGTCATTACAATTCATAAAAACAACTGTAAATATTTCACATGCGTGCAAAGCAAAATAAACCAAGATTTGGACAAAAGAAATATAAATGACAAAATTACAAAATTGGAACATGATTTACCACCAAGTAAAAGGGTTTTGTACTAAAATAAAAAACCCAACAACTCCCAACAAATATAATTTTTTGGACAAAATAAGGAGAGAAAAACAAAACAAAACTAGAAGAAAGTGGAGAACCTCGGCTGTGGGTGGCAACGACGGTTGGCAGCAGCCTTGGGGGGGGGGGGGGGCGACGGCGGCGACAGCAGGCAGCGGACAGCGGCGGGCAGCAAATTTGAAAAAAGGAGACAAAAACTGAAAAAAAATAAAAGAAAAAAAAGAAGAGAAAGAGAAGAGCAGAGGAAAGGAGGAGGGAGAACCTCGGTGGCGGTGGCGGCGACAAATCTGAAAAAAGGAGACAAAAACTGGAAAAAAAATAGAAGAAAGAAAAGAGGAGAGGAAAGGAGGGGAAAACCTCGGCGGCGGCGGTAGACGGCGGCAGGCAAGAAAACAGGAGAGTTTTGGAGGGGGGGATTGCATTGTTGTTGAAAATGAATGGGGAAGGGGGGAGGGGGAGAGGGGGAAAAGAGGGAGGGAAATGGGGGAAAAATTAGGGTATGAAAAATGAGGAGGGAAAAGGGGGAAAAATTAGAGTTATGTAAAATGGAGAGGGAAAGTGTATAGTAAAAAAGCTAAAATATTTTTAAATTAATAATTATTTTTAAAATTAAATGATATAAATAATTTAAAATATACTATTCAATTAGTAACTAAGATAAAATAATTTTAAATTAATAATTATTTTTAAAATTAAATGGGATAGATAATTTAAGATATATTTTTAATTAATGAATGAGATAAATATTTTATAATTAATAAATATTTTTAAAATGATATAAGATAAATGATTTAGGATATACTATTAAATTAGTAAATGAGATAAAATAATTTTGAATTAATAATTATTGTTAATTTAATGGGATAAATTATTTAAGATATATTTTTAATTAATAAATGTGATAAAATATTTTATAATTAATAATTATTTTAAAAAATAATTTAAGATATACTTTTCAATTAGTAAACGAGATAAAACATCACGACAAAAAATCATCAAAATACATTATGTTCAATTCAATTAATAATCATCATCATTATCTTGTCTAAGTGCTTGTTCATCATCAGTAGTTTCGTATAGAGGTCGCATATCACCTCCTCCGTGGACACGGGTGGACGAAGGCGGAAGAGGGGCTGGGTGCAGACAGGAAGGCGAGGGGGAGAGTGCAGGCGGGGAGGATAAATAAACCTATTAAAATTAATAAATTGTAATTCTTCGATATGAGTAAAATTTTGTTATAAATAAATAAATATATGGGTTAAATACAGTTACCACCCCTAAATTATCCACCCCACATCAATTATACCCCTAAAGTATTAAAATTTTCAAAAAATCCTCTAACCTTCTAACTCTTTTACTTTTTAAGTTCAAAAAGTCCATTTTGCCCTTACTAAAAATTGCTTTACGAAAAAAAAATTAAAGAGATTTCTAAAATACCAAAACTACATTTGTCGAAACTTTATCTAATTCTAGTTTCACTCTTTCATCGAGCTCTTTTTATTTTCATAATCCTAAAGTACTTAGAGATCATTTTATTTTAATTTCAGATGTTTGTCAAACCAAATTAAAAATAAATTTATACATGCATATATATATTTAAACAAATAAATAATTAATAAAATCGAAAGGCCTGATGAATTAATAAAAAATATACAATTAATATATATTTATAATATATATGGTAATTATATGCATGTATAAATTTATTTTTCACTTGCATGGTTTGACAAATAAGTGAAACTAAAATAAAATAACCTCCAAATACTTTAGAATCATAAAAATAAAAAGAGCTCGATAAACAAGTGAAACTAGAATGTAGACAAAGTTTCGCCAGAGAGTGGTTTTGGTATTTTAAATTTTTTTTAATTTTTTTAGAAAGTAAATTTTACTAAGGGTAAAATGGACATTTTAGACTTAAAACTTAAAGGAATTAGAAGGTCAATATTTTTTTTGAAGATTTTAATACTTTAGGGGGGGTAATAGATGTAGGATGGATACTTCAGGGATGATAACTCTATTTAACCCTAAATATATATATATATATATATGGGGTCATATTACTCACCCCGTAACATTACTTTGACACCTTAAAAGCATTTATGTCCTTCAATAACTTATATTAAAGATTAACCTAGTCAATAGGGGAACTTTTGAATATTAAAAATTATTGGGATTGATTTCTGTAACTTTTTAAAAGATATAAATAGTTTGTGTAAAGTACAATAGACGAGGAGTGTAAATGTTACTCTCCCTATAATATTTGTTGAAACTTTAGAAGTAGTCCCTATTCTTGTAATTATAGGTCTAAAGAAGAGGCAAAAGTCGCACTTAATTTATAGTTGGGTCCAATAAATTAATGATGGAAAAATGTCTTCATCATAGATGACATTAAATGCCTTTGTTTTCTAATTATTGTACCAAAACTCACACCCGTGTAAATTAATGTTTTTTTTTCGTTATTGTTTTCAAAGAAAATGTGAAATTAGAGAAAAAAGAGAGAGAAATTTTTATTCAATTAGTTGCACTTCTACCAGAATACCACGGCCCTATAGATGTTAGACCCAGTGCATAATATACGGCTGGGTGAATAATGGATATATATTTATCATGTGTATAAAATCTTTCCCAAAATAAAATGTATGATGATATTTTTATATATATGGCGAGTATATATTGAATAAAATAGAAGATGAACTAAATTTTGGAATAGAAAATTCAATCCAAACGAATAATTAACACATACGTTATCTATCATTTATAGTCAGTGTATGAAATACTATGTTTTGCATGAATTTGATTAGAATAACATAGAGAACGAATATATTGGTAATTACCCATCTCATGCATGCCACAACAAATGTATGTAATTAATGTGAAGTATGTAATTTGTCATAATAGAATGACTATTTATGGGGATGAATTAGATGTGCAATCAATGTATAAAAAGAGAACCAATGGGACTAACTTATACCGTGATTGATCATTTATTGTTGCTGTTAAATATATATACATATTTCAAAAGTTTGATTTCTTCCAAACTTGTGGTTAGGGAGGACTCCTTTTGAGTAAAGAGTTTGTAGTCTCCAAGACTTTGTATTGGGATTGAACTCCTCTTGTGCACACCTATAAATAGGGTGCTTCTATAGAACCAAAGGAATTCAATTCGATGTATATTCTCTCAAAGCCTCACGCAAATAGCTCTCTCTATTCTCTCTTGGAGAATCACCAAAAGTCTCCGAGGGTTTAAGGTGTGTAAATGAGTGGCTTACTCTAGTAGTAATCCACCAAGGCGAGCAAGGCGTGTTCGTGGGTTCCACAATATTTGGAGCAAGATCCACCATGAGGTGATCTTAAAGATATTCATGGGGATCTTGAAGATGTACGTGGGATAATCTTCAAGAACGAGCAAGACGATGTATTCGTGATCCAATCGAGGCATGAGCTTGTAGACTAGTCAGATCTGGAGACGTGGATCGACATACCTTCCGCTGCTACAGGTTTAATCAATCCACGATTATGTGCTAATGTGTATGTTGATTATATAACGTGCACATAGAGATTACATATTCTATGCGAAAATATTTATTTTATGTATTAACCATTGTTATTTTCCAACAATGGTATCAGAGGCACTACAGTTTAGTCTCATTTGATTTGCCTGATTAATTGCGAAAGTTTTTTTTTTTTGTATGCTTGTTTTCGGAAAATTCATTTTTACCATGAAAGAATGAGTTTTTTCGTTGATTTTTTTCACCATATGTAGACCTATTTGTGGAGATCATGTGGTTTAAATTTGGTGAAAATAGGATGGGTGGTTTGTGAGAAAAAAGAAACCTTAGTTTTCAAATTTATTTTCTTTGAGCAGAAAATGAAACCTGATTATGTGCTTTTTATTAAATTATTTTATGGTATATTGTGGAGCATGAAAAGAGGTTCGAAACAGTGTTTGAATCATTGAAAATGAATTTAAAATGAAAATTAGATATTAATTTTTTAAGTTTTCGTCGGAAAATACACGATCGCCGAAAAATTGGCCTGGTGTCGCCGGAACCCGTCGCCGGCTTCGGAGATGTGCTGAATGGTTGTTGATATTGCGCCCATTGGGTGCGGGTCCCATGATGACTGACTAGGCGCCAATTGGACGCTGATTCGGCACCAACTAGGCGTTGACTGGGCGCCAACAGGGTGTAGAGTTTAATGCTTCTTGGTCGGCTTGTGAGCCGAGCCGAGCTGAGTCGATCATGTTGTTCATGGCTAGCTTATGGCTTGCTCGCGGCTAAGGCTTTGTTTGGCTGAATTTTTTTTCAGTTTTTTTGAAAATCCATTTTCTCAGTAAAATAATAAAGGGTTTTTTTTCTCCTGAAAATTTATATTTGATTGGGCGTCCTTTTCGGGTTATTGAAAAATTATTTTATTTTTTTTATAAGTCTAAATATTTATCTTTTCTCCTTTTTTGTGTTGTAGAAAATTGGAGCATGACTTAGAAAATAATGTGTCTTTATTTATTGCAATATTTGTGATTACAATTTACGACATGTTGATTATTTATTATTGCATTTGTTATTGCATTTTATGCCATGTCGATTATTGATTATTGCTATATTTGTGTTTGCAATTTCTACTATTTTGATTATTTATTATTGCAATATTATGTGATTGCAATTCCTAAACATGATTATTTTAATTGCAATTTTTTTGTGATTGCAATTTATGCTAGCATATTTTTGTGGTTCAAATATGCTAATAAGTGCTCCTATTATATTAATGCATGCTTAGATAATTGCGTAATAATGTATGTTTATTGCAATATTATCGAATATGTGCAATATGTTTTGTGCTATGAATATATGGGCATTAACATTTGGGTGCTCATGTATTACGTGAGTATTTTATTATTTGTGGAGATAATTTGTGAGATGTTGGTAATTAATGCGGTATCCCCATTTTTTTAGATTGATGTAGTAGGCCTTGGATGTAATTTTTTTTAGCATAATGTAGTAGGTGTTATATCAATGTAATTACATTTTTGGAAACGGAATTTTTTAGGCCGATTTTTGAAGGCCATGTATTATTTTATTGGGGGGATATGTTTCCCTATTTACCACCATAAGGCCAAATTATCTCAACATGATGCACCAAATGTTAGTGTAGCCCATACGGGGCTATTTATTATTTTATTCTATTCATATGGCATATGGCAATGGACGTAGAGTTTTTTTTTTGGACATAGAGTTATTTTATTCATGATCAATAAATAGTTTATTATGACTTTTTTACTCAGTGGGAGATGATTACTAGCCGTGTGGCGAAATTTTCGATTCCGTTGGTATAAAAAAAATAATAAATAATTTACTTGAATCTAGAATAGAATATAAGATCAGTACTATATTTTTTGCGCACACCTAGAGATCTTAGATTAACTCACCATTTTTTTTAGTCTATTAAATATTGAGATGGATAATTGCCTAATATTGTCGCAACTTAGACGCTAACAATCAATGGTGGATCAAGAAAATATTTGCGCTTTTATTGGTTAAGCTGCAAACTAAAGAATCTCATTGGAGAGTTGTAAAGCTCTATTCTTGAATATGAACTCACTCATCCTTAAGTTGCTAATTGAGTTGATTTATAGATATTTATGTGTTCAATCAAAGAAATCGCCAAACTTGAGGTTTGATTTTTTTTTTTTTAGTTGAAACACAAAAAAGATGCACTTCTTGCTCATGTTGAACCAACTAAAGTGTTGTTGGATCAAACAAAGTGTAGCACGATAAGTGCAAGACTGAAAATTTTGATCCACGAGGTGACAATTGTATCACTTTTTCTAAAGCAAGTGACACCAACAATTGTCATAGTGCTATGGGAAATTAGTAACTCCACTCGTAATTGAACTGAGAGGAAGTTTGAGTAAATAAATGCTCTCTCATTAAATTTGCTAGGGTCTCAAATTCTCTCCTTAGATGGATGGTAGATATGGCAAGACCTAGCACATATAATTCGAGATTGAGCAAAATGACTATTATTGGTGTTGTGCGCTAGTATAGAAATATTGTGGCATAGCGAAGAAGAGGAGGCATTTTGGAAGTGCCACCCCACGCTCATTAATTCATATGAGTTTTACTTTTCAAGCATTATGTAAAAAGCAATGGAGCTACTCTAAAGAGTTGTGCAAAAGGTACTAGTTACCCGATATAGTCTAATCGTGCTAAGAGCACTCTTAAGACATTAATTGTGTGTTGTGGCTTATCCATCTTAGATGCATTTTTTTAATTATCATTTATATTTCTTCTTTCGTTTCCTGTGTTATGGCATATGGGATTTTGAGAATGATCATGTTAGCTAGAACAAACTATTTGGTTTAACTTGCTAAAGTCGACCTCGCCGAGGAAGATTATGTTAGCTAGAGGAGGCCACTTGGTTCATTCGCTAAAGGTTATTCTTCCTTGAGATTGACCATGTTAGCTAGAAAAAACCACCTGGTTCACTCGCTAAAATCAAGCTCCCCGAGGAAAATTATGTTAGCTAGAAGAGGCCACTTGGTTCACTCGCTAAACGGTTACTCTTGATTGGAAAATTTTTCCTAGCGAAAAGAGTTCGCTGAAAAATAAGGAGGATTTATCAAACCACTAAAACTTGTCCAATAAATGAATGCAGACTTATGAGTATGAGGCATAAAATGATGCAATAGTATTTCTCACGCTATTGATTAGTGCACCTTTCTCACTAATTGAAAAGAGCTATTTTCAGCAAATTTTGACAAGGGTAGAGAATTAAAGGATGTGAACATTATGGTTCCATGTACTGATAAGGAGCGAAAGTACCATGTCTGATTATGTTGGACAAATACTGAGAAATACAAAACTGCAAACAAATCATGATTCTAATCACTTAGCAGCTGCATGAGCTTACAAAAGGAAAAGAATCAAACATTTCTAAAAATTTCTAGAACTTAAATGGCGCAAGACCATTTTCCTTTTCACTTGGGTAGATGCAATTTTCGAATGCAGCCTACAACATGATAAAGTGCCTAAAGGAAATTGATAAGCTGAATGACTAAGAACAAGGCTGATCTTCTATCTATGAGCAAGATCATTTTGAACATGTGGTTTCTAAAAGGTCGAGTCCAAAGTAGATAGTTTATTATAAGTATAAAGGTCAACTGACGGCAAAATATTTACGCCCACTGAGGGGTGTTTTTTGAGACATTGTCCTTGATGGTGAGATTTGTCTGAATTCACCATAGCCACTATCGCCACTTTCACCTAGGTGCTCCTAGTTGATGATAGTTGACATATCCAATTAAGTAGTGGACATGATGATCATGTGGATCTTCTAGTTAATTCAAGATGTGGGGCAAGTGCAAGTTTGGTGCTTGCAAGCTCCATTTATAACTTGAATTATTGTCCAAGTAGTGCTAATATCAATTCTATCGAGCTATCATTTGATAGGCTTAACGATGATCGAGATGATTAGCTCTCATCCGATGCGGGCGAATAAGTTTGATGACTAGAAGTGATGTGGAGATATCGCCAAATAGAATGACAGTCTTTCGCATGGACATAGGAGCAAGTATAATGCATACTTAGTATTCAGATACTAAAGTTGTATACGTATCATACTATCCTAATTGATACTCCATAACCACAGTGTTCTTAGTTAAGGGAGATGCCTTAAATTCAAAGAAGAAAAGGAATGTTGTGCTCGTGAGCGCTGTAGAATGTTTGAGGCGCAATATGTGTGCACAACTAGTCCTGTGCTCAATAATTAGAATGGTGAGTAGATATCCAAGTGATCCTTGATGCACATATCATGATGCAACCAAGTGATCTATGAAAGTAATCTAAGATCAGACTAAAGACTATCTGGTCATGATGCATATGTGATGCACATAGCGAAACTCTGTATATTTTTGGGTGCCAAGTATTGTTGGAGGACCTAGTGTACAGATGACAAATATTATTGATGAGACATGCGCATAATCAATTGTTCTCCAACATGTTCTATGAGGGGTATGAGCACTCATCCCTTTTACCAAGCCTCGGTATTAATGAAGGCATGTTAGTGGTACATAGAACTTGATTCTTATGGCTTGTGAGAACATTAGATTGGTACTAAATTATGAAATGTCACTAGACCCTGATTGGCCCTCTCACACGGTAATCGCACTGGCGCTGCGATAGCGAGCAGGTGAAGGACAAGCGGATCCGCTCGGGAGCGCGAGCGGAAGTGAGAAAGCGTAAAAATGCATAAATTTAAATCAAATTCAAATTAACGTGATCCCAAGGGGTGTACCCTTGGGTGCTCAACCGGGCGTTTGATGTAGAATGTATTAATAAAAGGCATATAATGCATAGGGCATAGATAAATTGTAAATCTACCAAAGCGTAATAAAATCGTTACCTTTGATGATTTACGTATGCGTGGCTACTTTCGTTGTTCCTTCTCCGGAATGCTCACGAAATCCAAATGTATGGATTCTCCAAAGGTGATCCACACCACACCGGAAGAAACACACGTTTTCTTTGCTAGAAGAAAACGGGTTTAGGAAGGAATCGGTTCAAGAGAAAAACACTATGAATTAGTGTTCTCTTAAACCTACTTTGTTCTTCCTTTTGATTCAAAATCAAGTGAAGAACACAAGTGAGAGAAGGGAGAGAGTGGCCGAGAAATAGAGAGGAGAGGGGCTGAATTTTTGTCTTCTCTTTTCCTAGAAAAGATGAATTATGATTCTATTCCACAAGGTGTTGTATATACTCCTATATATATATATACATAATTAATGTGATTATTGGAATGTGTCTAGGTTCATCCAAGGATGTCTAGATACATCCCAATCAATCACCATTAATTATTCAATCAAGCCAACCAACTTTTAAGGTATGATCAAATCATATCAAAAGAAAAGGGCTTGATTGGAGTTGATTTGTCTCTTTCCAAAAGAGATAAGTCAACTACCACCTTGCATGAAGCATGGCTGATTTTAACTTCCTCCACGGGAGCATTTCGGCCATGCTCAATATAGGAAGAAGTCCAACTTCTTCCTATTCCAAAATAGGAATTATTTCTCCTCTCGGGTCAAAATTTAATGGACAGGGTTTTATCGTAATCCAATTACGACGAACCCAAAAATTAAATCCAATTTAATGTCCACTTAAATTATTCCCGTTGGTTTTTTTAATCCAATCAAAAGATCCAACATCTCGACTTTCCATAATTAATTGATAAATCCAATTTACCGATTAAACGAGGGCCCAATACATTATCGGCCCGTCCATCCAATGGATTATCCCTTAAGTAATCCAATTACTTATTTATTCTTCGAGATTGACTCCAAGTCAATCTCTCAACCTTCTCGGTGATTTGTGTGTGACCCTTTAGGTTCACCCTCAGCTAGACTTGGGCCTGTGTCCCACAAGGGCCCGTTACCATAGGTGGCCGTCTAGCAACGGTCCATGGCACTAGAGACTAGTTGAATGTTGGCGTGAACATTTAAGCGCCAATTCCGTACGGGTACGGTCCTTCCATCTATCATCTCCCGGCCTTAGTCTAGGGTATGGAATTGGGCGTCGATTCCCTTCCTTGACTAGGCATCTATGCTTAATACTCGAGACTACGCATGCTTCATTGCGTCGACACAGGAAACTATTCCCTGTTTGACTAACCACTGTGGCCACAGCTTCAAACAGCATGAACGTGTCTCCGAGTGCATAGGAGATAACTTTGTCACACACTGACAGGGGACGGATCCTCTTCTTGGAATCCACCGTCCTTGCTACACATTCTGACTGCACTGGACAAGGCTTATAATGACCATCTTACAGAATGATCACCTCTCGCCAGATCCAAGATACAGCCGTCCTGTGTACGCGACTGGCATGATTCCTCAAGTCTGAGGACTACTCCCGTACTATCGGAACTGGATCATATCGACCAAGCCTCCAAGGATTCCATATGATGATCCCCGCGAGTCAGTCCAGTCGGCTCGACCCCAGTCGACCAACCCATCAAGATCGTGTAGATGTCCCACGTCTGTTGCCGATGAAACACGGCACTCATCCAATGAACACGACTCTTGATGCAAGTCTCAATAGGACTCTTGATGCCCTGTCTCGAGGTCCTCGACTTGGAACGTTTCAGACCCAACTCTTAATCAGTTGGTTTTATGACCACCATCCAATGCATGGTCCAACTGTATGAGTTGTTAACTGTGGTCTGTGGGATTTGTTGCGATATATGTAAAACACCGTTTTAACATATGTAAAATGAGCACAATAAAGTATGTACCACTGGTGAAGAATACTCATTTTACTCATCACATAATATTACATTACATCAAGTTGTCAAATAGGTAGCAAAACGCCAAACCTATTGGCTTTCTGGTCACCTATTCTAACAGCAGGATGAGACTTGAAAGATCATTTCGCACTAGTAAGTCATGCGAATGATCATCTTTGCACTTGAGAAGTGGGGAAGGATAATGTATAATGAATAGTCGCCTTGGCTAGAGAAGCTAAGATGAGATCACATATTTGATCGATTATGAAGTATGTCCGAACTTCATAGAAGGCATATTTTCGAGCTGGACATGCGAACTACTAGAAGGCATTAAGAGAGTGACTGTCTGGTAGTGCGCAAGTTAGACGCTTGGATAGGACTGGACTTAGGTTCATATGATATTGAGAGTCGTGACATGCCCAAGTTGAGTGGGAGCTCCATTATAACATATATTCATACTACATGTGCTTTAAGTTGACTTCTTATGGGGAGTGATTGAATGGGTCCCTACTTCGTCACTGTGTGAGCCTATATTATTTCTTGTACCCTTTGGAACTCTGGACCATGTTATGAGATGGAAGCTTGATGATGCTACTTTAGCATGTCATCCAATGGCCAAGTGTGATTTGGTCTGCGGAGCATGTCTAGGAAAGCTGTCAAGAGCAAACTTATTGGTATGAGAGGCCGAGAAAAAACTAAGTTGGTAACGCACTTGTATTCTATGGTTCATAGCCCGGGCGACTGTGTTGGAAAATGTCCAACTAGTCATGAATATAAATACATACTTTAGTGAGTTAAGCATGCTCTATTTATTGAGGGATCTAGAGATGCTTGATTAAGTGCGACCACAAGGTTTGAGGTATATAGCGAGTTTTTTGTAGTTGAAGAGTTATGTTAGTTTTGGTGATGACTTAATATAACTCTCCTTACTTTTTGCTTTTCTCGCTTGGTCTCATGCCTTGTTCTCTGTATGAAAGAGGGGATGAGAGATGGGAAATTTTTGATTGATGAGTCCATGTAAAATATGTATGAGGGGGAGATGTTAAATATACAAACATATTTCAAGAGTTTGATGTCTCCCAAACTTGTGGTTAGGGATGACTCCTCTTGAGTAAAGAGTTTGTAGTTTCCTAGACTTTGTATTGGGATTGGACTCCTCTTGTGCACACCTATAAATAGGGTGCTTCTATGGAACCAAATGAATTCAATTCGATGTATATTCTCTCAAAGCCTCACGCAAATAGCTCTCTCTATTCTCTCTTGGAGAATCACCAAAAGTCTCCGAGGGTTTAAGGTGTGTAAATGAGTGGCTTACTCTAATAGTAATCCACAAAGGCGAGCAAGGCGTGTTCGCAGGTTCCACAATATTTGGAGCAAGATCCAACGTGGGGAGATCTTAAAAATGTTCGTGGGTATCTTGAAGATGTACATGGGGTAATCTTCAAGAAACAAGCAAGACGATGTGTTCGTAATCCAGTCGAGGCATGAGCTTGTAGACTAGTTAGATCCGAAGACGTGGATCGACATACTTTCCGCTGCTACAGGTTTAATTGATCCACGATTATGTGCTAATGTGTATATTGATTATATAACGTGCACATAGAGATTACATATTCTATGCGAGAATATTTGTTTTATGTATTAACCATTGTTATTTTCCAACAGTTGCATTGATGGGGGGCTTGGATTGTGCTGCTATATCTCTTTGAATCTAGACTCTTTTTTGGGCTTTGTTCATTGGAGTCATTCTGTAGTAACCACTACATGATCTCCTTAAACCTGGACTGATTTATAGGTTTCATAGATTAGAGACGATTAGGCTACTTACACACTATCACACTTAATCACTTAATAATGCAAATACCATTTAATATGAATTATTTAATTTACCATTTTCGGGAATACCAACTTTTTCCTATTCTAAGTTATTTTCCTCCATGAGTAATATATTGCATGTATTGTATGATTGATTCAAAATTTCAAATTGGCCAGATCCAATCCAGTTAATTAGAATTTTCTATGAAAGAATCAGTAAACACAATAAGTAGTGTAACAAAAAGCATTGCATCTAAAAAAATAAATTATTATTAGTTAAAACAAATAATGTTTGCACATTTGAAGTTCGAATCACTTGAAAACTTTTTTTATTAGAATTCTGAGTAATTAATGCGAGTATTATAATTAAATTGTTAATTATGAAACTTTTTGAAATATTTCGTGCGGTACTATAAATATGTGTAATCCATTATTCATTTCGAGGCACTTTATATATAAACATGAAGTTACTTAATTAAGTTTCAACCGACTACAATCTATAATACAATCAAATGTGGGTTTTGGCTAGTTAATTTGCAAAATAAAATAAAGGGTTAAATACACTTTGCACCCCTGAACTATGCATGTAGTCGCATTTAGGCCCCTAAAGTATGAAAGGTAACAAAAAGGTCCTTCATGATATGAATTAATATTTTTATGACGAAAATATCCTTATTTTTTACACCCCTAAAATATGTTTATTTCAATCATTCCCCTAAAACATAATTTGAATTATTATAAAAATTATATTTAACATAAATACTATTCAAAATTTATTATTTTTATAATTAGTATAGAATCTATATAAACTCTATAAATTTTACAACCCTTATATTTTTTTACATAACTGTTTAAAATTTTACATAATTTTTGCTTGTGTTGTTATATATATCTTGAACTTTTTTTAAAAAACAAAATTATTGATACAATTTAAAGATATTACATTGAACATAATGCACTATAAAATATGCAAATCTATAATATAATTAATCTATAATATTCTATAATATTTTGAGTATGGATATGTTATAATTTAATTATGCATACATACCTGAACAAAATTTATAAGTTATATAACATACTTTTTTATAAATTTATATACATTATGTATTTACACATATTTACATGTATTTTTTAACATAAATAATTTACTTTGTAAAACATTCATGTATTTTTTAATATAAATAATTTACTTTGTAAAACATATATGCATATAGAGCAATTGTAAATATTTTTTGCATTACATAATTAATAAAAAAGTTATAAATTTTAAATATTGTTTTGTAAAAAATTTGAGTAAAATTTAAATTATTAAAAGTAGTTTCGGTGAAGTAATAAAAATACCTTTAGGGAATAAAATGAAATGTATAGGAGATAAGTGAGAAGGGCATTTTTATCCTTTTAATGTCAAATTATTTTATCAGGGGCCTTTTTGTTACCTTTTATACTTTAGGGGCCTAAATGCGACTACATGCATAGTTCAGGGGTGCAAAATGTATTTAATCCTAAATAAATGGGGAATTAGCATATATACGACTCGTAGTAACTGATTCTCTGTCGTTATTTCCGTCGGTTTGACAAAACAAGTTCTAATAATTTTTTCAGCAGAAAAGCTTCGGTCCAAAAACAAACTGTCAGACGTCAGTCTGGGAGTATTCAGCAGAAATGTGGATTCGGCGTATTGCTGCACTTTGTTCTGGGGAGCAATTCAGCTTGGCTCTATCTCTAATCTGGGCCATTTGGGTCATCGGAACATTGTCCTACTTGATGGCAAAATCAGCTCGCCTGCCCTATTCAAGCTCAGATCCAAATAATTAATTACTACCCAAACTCTATCTAATCTAACATGAGACTCGTGGGTTTTGAGGATCGGACCCGGCCTTTTGGGTTGAGTCTGACCCAGACCTGATTCTCTCTTTTCTCTTTTTTTTTTTTTTCTTTGCAAATCCCATATTTAAAGAACTCTATCAAGAACAACAACAAAATATAATATGAATCAAACAATATTATTGTTGTTAGATGAACATTAATGAAACAACCCTAAAACAATAAATCAACCAATTCTAAATTTTGATTAAAATAAACAAGTCTCAAAGCAATGTGATTTCTAGATAAACTTCTCAAACTTTCATAACTCTATCATTCTACAAAAAACAGAAGATTAAAACAAAATCAATTACAAATTAAGTAGTCTTTTCAAGAAACCAAATGAATTTACAGTTTTTTCAATACCCATAGCCAAAAAATCAAAATCAAATATGAAAATCTTTCAAAAAAAACAGATACATAAATCTTAAACTCAAAAAGAAAAAATAAAATCAAATGCATTCACAGCGGCGATGGGCATGGCCACGGGATCTTGGGGAGCGCACAGCCACGGCGAGGGATCTTGGGGAGCGTGGCCGTGGCTGTGGCGATGGGATCTTTTGGGAACGCGCGGCGACAGGGGGCTTGGGGTGGTGCCGTTGCGGCGATGAGGGGCTTGGAAGGCGAAGGGTGAACGGAGAGTTGAGAAAGTAGTGGAAGTTGAGAGAGAAGGGTAAATTGCATAAGAAAAATTGAGTTCGAATGGGTAAGGTCGGGTATATTACCCAACCCAGACCCTATCATTTTAATTTAATGGGTTTAGGCCTGGATCTGGACCCATTATAATGGGTTTGAGTCTGAACAATTGTGGCTCATTGATAGGCCTACCTGCAGCTACGGTGGTGTTTATCATAGGTTTTCTATATGATTTCAAGGCTGCTCTATCTCATCATTGTCCTCTGTTAGGGAGATGAATTTTCTGTTGTTTTGTTTGTTGTTGGTGGTGTTGGGCTACTGGATGTACGTTGGCTTGGTTTTTCATTTATATAAAAGTTTTATTTTTTTCTGTCAAAAAAAAAAAAAAAAAGAAAAATTGTCAGAAATAATATCCATGTTTTTCCCAACAAAAAACAACCCTTGTGTTTGGTTTCATTTTTGGAATGATTTGTTTTGTTTTGTGGAGATAGAGAGAGAAAAATAAAGATAAATAGGTATGTGTTAGAGATATTGTGTATGTTTGGATTTGTTTTTGGAGTTAATTTTCAATAGTGAAAAAAAATATATTGTATGTATTGTGTTGTATATTTGGAGACAAAAAATACTGTTCATTGTCAAATCATGTCTCTTTTATATATTTTTATATATGTATATATGTATATAGTAATATTTGAATTTTTTTTTATGTATTGTGTTGTATATTGGGAGACAAAAAATACTGTTCATTGTCAAATCATGTCTCTTTTATATATTTTTATAATGTATATGTGTATATAATAATATTTATTTGTTTGTAGGTAAATATAGGTATACATGGGAGAACGGTCCAAAACACCTAGTAAAGGTGTTTTGAATAATGCTATGTTTGGTTTTGTTTTCTCACCGTCTCAGAAATGGCTGGAAAATGAAACCAAACAGAGCGAACGATTTTTCAACTGTATGTACAACGGATTTCTCTCTCTCTCTCTCTCCCTTTTTTTTTTTTTTATGAAAATGTTCCGATGATTTTATTTTCAACAAACTGTGCCAAAATTTGTCACAATATTTTTTACGGCTACTATCTAAAAACTCGTGCAAGCTACTAGTAGAATATGAACTTTTGAAGGCAGTTTTTTTGTGCCTCTAAATCTTTGAAAATTTCCTTCAATACATATAGAGGTAATAATGCCAAACAACCGTCGTAGCTACAGTCATGAAAGATTTAGAGATAATTTGAAAAAAATGCCTCAATAAATAGGCTATGGAGGCCCTTTTCCATCTTTTAAGGGCTACATTAATGCCTTCATAAGGAGGTTATGGAGCTGCAAATCTAAAACAACTGCCATATTTCACCTCAAAAGATGCACCTACTTTTTAAGTGATTTTATAAAAGAGAAGCAAGGTCTACAAAGCAAGCAATAGCAAGTCCAAATCAAATGAATGCAGGAGTAAAATATAATCTTTAAGGTATAAATCCAAATAGAATGTAAAATTGAACATAGAGAAATCCCAAAATATTATATCAGAAAACAACATTTATGAATAATGAAAAAGAAAATTCTGAATATATATAATAGTGACTTCTATCCTTTGGTAATACAAAACAACATAGAGTCAAAAAGGAAGATGCAAATTTGTATGGAATCAAGAACTTTCATATACAATTATCCACTTATATGAAGTCAAAAGAACAACCAGTTTCTTGACGAAAATCATCTCCTGCACATTCATCTTGGAAAAAATACAAGCAACTCCCATGTGATATTGCAAACGAGCAAATTATCCCTTTATGAAAAACAAATAATAATTTATCTTCCTGTATTTTTAAAGTGAATCAATTTACCTTCCCGTGTTTTGTAAAATGGAGCAATTTACCTTCCTAGGGAAGTAAATTGCTCCATCCTCCCCGTATTTTGTAAAATGAAGCAATTTACCTCCCTAGCTGAAGGATATAGGGAGGTAAATTACTATTTTTTTATGGGGGGGGGGGTAATTTACACATTTGCAATACCACAGGAAGGTAAATTGCATTAAACCCCATTCATCTTTCTCTGTAGCTGAATAATGCCATCTAGTCCAAGTACTTTCTCATATATAAGGGATTGTAATGGTGATAAAAACAAAAGTGTGATGCATATAACAAAAGTCAGATCAGACAAGGAAGAGCATGTGTAATACACAATAAAAGACGTTAACTTGGAAAATCAGAACCTCCTGGTACATTGCTTCTTCTCAAGCAAAATTTTCTTCCTAGGGAATGTGTTTCTCCCACAAATACACATATCTTCACTACATTAAAAACTTTACTTGAAGAGTGCAAACTTTCTAATTGGTACTGTAGCCTTAAGCTATGGAGAAGCATAAGAGGCATAAAATCATGATTATTCTCATAAAAGCAATTAAAATTGCTGATTGAACTATCAATATGAAAGGAAAATCATGACACGATAACTAAAATCATATAATACATACCTTGGTAAGTAACTTAGAAAGGGAAATGATCAAGTTTTTCCACAAATTAATTCTTCCTATCCCTCTATTTAAACAAGCTTTATAAATGTTACCTGCTTTGGCTGCTTACCTGTGATAATTGTTCCTTGTCCTCATACAGTGCCTTATTTTGTAAGAGAATATATGTTTCTTTATCCTGTGATGCAATTTGGTTATTGAGAAATTATGAGAAATGGAAAATTAGAGTAATGAGGAAAATTGCAATTTCTATAAAGGCCAAAGAATGAGACTAGCACGAGACCTTAAGCTTCCTAAAACGTGCACCTAACAGGGACATAACACCAAGAATTGTACACACCAAATAATCATTTGAGCGAGCATGTTTAAGGAAAGGGTACTTCAAAAGTTTTTCAAAACTGCGACGTTTTTCGGGATCCTTCACCAAGCAAGAATCAACTATATCCTTGAAAGACTGCAAAATGCAATATTTCAGCAAGAATAAACAAGATTCAACAGTACAATTCTCCTAAAACAAAGCAAACCTTAGAGAATGTTTTGTCTCTTTCATAATCCAGCCCAAGTGGCACATTTTGTAGAGTCATACGCAGAACCTGCATTTAGTTAACAAAAGAAGATTCAGACCTTAACAACCTTCATTGGTGGGTATTTGGAAATGGTGTGTGATCATGAACAAGTTCAAGTGTTGTTATTCCAAACGATCAGATATTTGCTCTGTCAAAGCAAACTTTTTTTGGCATAAGAATAGAAACATAACTAGGTTAAAGAAATTGATAGAATAAATTTGTTCAGAAGATACTTACTTTGAAATCATATTAATGTTATTGTTGCATGACTTCAGGAGCCATCTTAGTGTAATATATAAATTTAAGCAAAAATAGCTTCAAAGTTAATATAATTGTCTATCTAAAAAAATTATAAGTAGCCCATTCAACCATAAAATTGCCACTCATGCAAGATAGTTTACCAGCATGGTGTCCCAACAAAAGTATTTCTTGAACACTAACAATCACTGGTATCAAACATACTAAAACACTCACTTGAAAGCATAATTTTCTCATAAAATCAACATGCAAAAGGAGCAAATATTGTGTATAAAGTTTTGTAATAGAAATCACTAAATAATATATGCATATTAGCACATTACCTAAGTCAATCGATTCTAGTTTCTTGAGATAAAATCCTTAGTTCTGCAAATTGGGTAAGAAGAAAAGAAAAACAAAAATGGACCTAAAATCAGCAAATTCTACGTCAAAATAATGAGAAATCGCAAAAAATACTTGCAAATCAACCACTCAATCCTATTCTCAAAAGCGGTTGCATTACTATGAAGAAACTTACTGATATGGATAAGAGGTAATTTCGCCAGATAAAAAAGGGGAAATAATTAGAATGAAGGAGGACAAATCTTGATAGAAAATCCCAAAGAAAGATAAACAATTGAGATTCGACACGAAGTTCTAGTGATATCTTGTATAAAATTTTTACAAGATAGCAAGCAACACGAACCCCAAAGATAAATCCCAAGAAGATAAGCAGTTGAGATTCGGTACGAGATACGAGCCGTGCCTCGTATGCAATCTGGGCAAGATAACGACAAATCCCAAGAGAGATATGTAGCTTAGATTCAGCACGAGGAACGGGTAATACCTCGTATAAAATCTATACAAGATAAAATTGTGTAAGTTTTAGTAATGCGGCTCAGGGGGTATACACGAACGGACAAATAGGTTTGAGGTATGAATAAATCCCATAGGAAATCTCAATGTGACCGCAGTAGCAAAGACCGCAGACCGTGGGATTCGAGGAAGATACGCAGTTAAGATACGATATGACTGGTGCACATTTCCCTCTATAGAATCCGCCTCCTAAGGGCTAGAGACCTAGGAGATAAGTAGAAATCCACTATAAGCTCTCCCTTACCAACCCATCATGGAGTAGTTGTTAAAAAGACAAGTAGATAGAAATCGGCAAAGATAGATAATTGGAGCAGCGCTATGAGAGAAAAGACGGGCGGTCTGTCCAGCACTAAGGGTATGTCTCCTTCCATTCGATGGTCAACCTATACACGGTCTCACAGTCAGTTATAGAATCTTATTTTACGTTTATTTCTATAGAATAATAGCCTGTGGGTCATTTATCTATCCTAAATAGTGTTCGATTTCCCCTCTGTGCACCGAAGGCAGAATCCGAGGAAGGAAAGGACCGATTTTTCTACCACATTGAGTTGGCGCCGTTTGTGGGAACTCTATCAGTGGAAATGGTAATGAGACGGATAGTATCGGGGTCAAAGGAGATTCAAGAAAATGACCCGAGGGAAAGACCTATCCAGGACGGGGAAGAAAATATCCTAATAAATGAGGGAGGATCTTTCCATACACCTACTAATTCGCAATATGTGAAGATGGAGGACCTCGATTAGATCCTAGAAGAAGCTACTGCCGGAGGAGCACGAGCCGCCATCCAATGGGAAAGGGCCCGAAGAAATGGGACTCGAAACTAAGTCCAACGAGGGCCGGTGGATGAAGGACCAGCAACCCATGACTCAGTGGGCATTAGTCGAGCTCATCCCACGGAAAAGGCAGTGGAGGAGGCAGATCCCTTAGGTGACCACAACTTAGAAGTATTATAACGAGAAATTGCAGACCTGAAGACTAGGGTAAACCCTATAAATAGCACAGAAAGTGGGAGTTCGTTTTCAAAAAATATATTAGATGAACCTGTGCCTATTGGCACTCGTATTCCCCAGCTCCCATGCTTTGGAGGGGAGAAGGGCGACCCTAGGGACCACAATGATCAGTTTACAGCCCCAATGGATTTGATCAACCCAAGTGACATGCTCCGATGTGAGATATTTCGAACCACATTGGTAAGGTGGGCCCAGACATGGTTCTCACGGCTGAATCCAATCATGGAGTTCGAGCAATTGGCTCGAAGCTTTTGTTAGAATAGGTGACCAGAAAGCCAATAGGTTTAGCGTTTTGTAACCTATTTGACAATTTGATGTAATGTAATATTATGTGATGAATAAAATGAGTGTTTGTCACCAATGGTACATACTTTGTTAAAAAGGTATTTTACTTATATCGCAACAAAGCCCACAGACCACAGTTAACAACTCATGTAGTTGGGCCGCGCATTGGATGGTAGTCATGAAACCAACTGATTGAGAGTTGGGTCTGAAACGTTCCAAGTCGAGGACCTCGAGGCAGGGCATCGAGAGTCCTATGGAGACTTGCATCAGGAGTCGTGTTCATTGAATGAGTGCCGTGTTTCATCGGCGATAGGCGTGGGACGCCTACACGATCTTGATGGGTTGGTCGACTGGGATCGAGCCGACTGGACTGACTCGCGGGGATCATCATATGTAAGCCTTGGAGGCTTGGTCTGTATGATTGGATTTTTCCGGTTTCGATAGTACAGGAGTAGTCCTCATACTTGAGGAGCCACGACAGTCACGTGCATAGGACGACTATATCTTGGATCTGGCGAGAGGTGATCATTCTGTAAGATGATCATTATAAGCCTTGTCCAGTGCAGTTAGAATGTGTAGCGAGGACGGTGGATTCTAAGAAGAGGATCCGTCCCCTGTTAGTATGTGACAGAGGTATCTCCTATGCACTCGGAGACACGTTCATGCTGTTTAAAGCTATGGCCAGAGTGGTTGTTCGAACAGGGAATGGATTCCTGTGTCGACACAATGAGGCATGCGTAGTCTCGAGTAAGTATAGATGCCTAGTCAAGGATGGGAACCGACACCCAATTCCATACTCTAGACTAAGGCCGAGAGACGGTAGATGGAAGGACTGTACCCGTATGGAATCAGCGCCTAAATGTTCACGTCAACATTCACCTAGTCTCTAGTGCCATGGACTGTTGCTAGACAGCCACCCATGGTAACAGGCCTTTGTGGGAAACAGGCCCAAGTCTACCTGAGGGTGAACCTAAAGAGTCACACACAAATCATTGAGAAGGTTGAGAGATTAACTTGGAGTCAATCTTGAAGGATAAATAAGTAATTGGATTACTTAAGAGATTGCCCATTGGATGGACGGGCGATATTGTATCGGGCCCTCGTTTAATCGGTAAATGAGATTTATCGATTAAATAAGAAAAGTCGAGACATTGGATCTTTTGATTGGATTCAAAGATCAACGGGAATTATTTAAGTGGACATTAAATTAGATTTAATTTTGGGTTTGTCGTAATTGGATTACGGAAAAACCCGATCCGTTAAATTTTGACTTGAGAGGAGAATTATTTCCTACTTTGGAATAGGAAGAAGTTGGACTTTTTTCCTAATTGAGCATGGCTGAAAATGCTCCCTTGGAGGAAGCAAAATTCAGCCATGTTGCATGCTAGGTGGTGGTTGACTTGTGTCTTTTGGTAAGAGACAAATCAACTCCAATCAAGCCCTTCCCTTTTTGTATGATTTGATCATACCTTAAAAGTTGGTAGGCTTGATTGAAGAATTAATGGTGATTGATTGGTATCTAGACATCCTTGGATGAACCAAGATACATTCCTATAATCACATTAATTATGTATATATATATGAGTATATACTAACACCTTTGTTCTTGGAATCATAATTAATTTTTTTCTAGGAAATGAAGAACAAAAAATTCGGCTTCCTTTCTCCCTCAATACTCTTGGCCTCTCTCTCCCTCTCTTACCATTGTTCTTCACTTGATCTTGGATCAAAAGGGAAGAACAAAGTAGGTTTAAGAAGAACACTAATTCATAGTGTTTATCTTCTTAAACTGATTCCTTCATAAACCCATTCTTTTCTAGCAAGGAGAACATGAGTTTCCTCCGGTGTGGTATGGATCACCTTTGGAGAGTTCATACGTTTGAACTTGGTGAACATTTGGGAGAAGGAACGAAGCTTGTAGCCGTACGCACGTGAAAGCTACGAAGGTAACAATTTATTACACTTCCATTGTTTTCAATTCATCTATGCCCTATGTATGATACGTGCCTTAGTATTGATACGTCCTACATTGAACGTCCGGTTGAGCACCTAAGAGTACACACCTTGGGATTTCGTTTTAATATGCGATTTAATTTATGCTATTCTCTGCAATTTTCGCATTTCTCGCTTCCGCTCACGCTTTCGGGTGGATCCACTTGTCCTTCAAGTGGTATCAAAGCCCAGTTCGATGTAAGGGGCATAGATCTATGTGCTCGGCATGATCTACTTGCTTTTACGATTTTAATGGCATGTATGATTGCATGAATATATGAATAAATATGATGATTCAATTGTTTAAATTTGATGGACGTTAAGCATGCTAATTTTGTGAGATTGGATCTAGAATTGCATGTTCATTTTCAGTTTATCATTGATAATATATGCTGAAAAAGAAACTGTCGGAAAAGTGTGAAAACGAACAGCAGCGGCAGCAGTTGGCTGCCGCCCCTACCGGCCAGTCACTGGTTGGCAGGTGCGCTGCCGGGCGCGCGCAGGCTTGGCCGACGTGCCTGCCAGCGTGCGTGCTGGCAAGCCGTGCGCAGGCGGGTGCCTGCGCGCGGAAGCTGCCCACAGGCGCGCACGCTGTGCGCACGCGCTGTGTGCGCGGATGCGCCTATGCTCACGCATACCGCTGTCGGCCGAGGGCAGCGCGGCACAGGACGTGCGCGCGTAGGCTGGCTGCCAGCGCGGCTGGCCGGTAGGCACAACGGCTAGGCCGTTTTGTGCTGTTTTTCGATGTTTTCTGAAAAATTTAATTTTTTCGGTTTTCTGCACATTATTCTGAAAATGTATTAATTTTGCACATTTGATTTTGAAATTATTGGATTATTCCTTGGATAAAATTTGCTTAATTAATTTGGGATTAATTCATGCATTAGATGCATTGTGTATAATGTCCATTGAATTTAAAATTTGGATTTTTGCATATTATTTATATATTTGTGATTTGTGATGTTGGACATCACTTGGATATTTTGAATATCCATGGTTTAAGCATGAATATTTGGAATAATTGTATTATGTGTGTTGATAAGATCAACATGGGAGACCTTGTGCATGGATGAATGTATTTTATTTACATTTCTGTTGGGTGGGGTCTGCGTGCCTCTTGTTTTGGGGACTATTATCTCCCCTATTTCAGCCTCATGATGTTAAGGCTTGTTTTTATTTACCAAATGTATTATTTTCAATTGTAATGAGAGTAGGTACTTTTTTGGTGAGATTTTAATTTTAACATGCCCATGGAGTCGGAGACCCAAGTTGGAACATCAAGGCGTGAAACAAGAGTATCACAAGGCTCATTGGAATGACAATGGGTATATTATTTTGTAATAATATAGGACCACCCTAAACAGACCATTGACTCACTACGGGCTCAGTGGGTCGCATAGGTTGGGCTTGTGATCATCCTAACAGGGTATGCTATGTTTTCTGCATGCGGCGTATTTATTTAATCGCTTTAAATATTGAATATTTATGCATGCTAAAACACCTTGATGTGATGAGGTCTCGGTCGTTCATTAATCTCTCATTTGGTTGGACCAAATTAAATATTAGGCCCAGAACGGACTTGGATCAAAATGGTATTTTGATCTGTCCGAGCCTTCCATCCACAACAATGTGGTGAGGAAGCTACCACTACCCAAGTGTGGTCTCACGAGTCGTGGCACACTTAGACTAGGGGAAAGCTGCACTATTGCTGTGAACAAAGAGACTGCACTCTCTATTTCCCTATCTCACGAGTCATGGGGAGGGGGGGGGGGGGAAGGTGGCGACAGTTTGAGGCATGATTTGGTTGATGGGTCGGGCCCAACACTGAATAATATGGTTCTTGGAGTCCTCGGAGCCATGTGAATAGGTGAGGTAAAATATCTTGGGAATTTCATGGGATGAGAATGATATTGGATATCTCCCACGAGGTCTTCTTCATGTGAATCGTAAAAGCGGGTCATGGAGATTACGCTTGTGGATCCCAATCCCACTAGGAAATGGTTTCCCGAAACTCCGCTTGAGAGTGACAGACTTTCGTACAAATAGTGGGAGGGTTAAAGACTAAAAGACCAAGTCTTCAACTTGAATAATAATATTACCATCATCTGCTAATTTCTGCTTTAACATTTTTATAAATGTAGATATGTCTAAGAATCCATTAACCATGGTACTTGAGACTAATAAGTTCAATGGAACAAACTACTCGGACTGGCTGAGAAACCTAAAGATTATCCTCGATTTTGAGAACCAAGGCTACGTCTTGGACGAGCCGTCGCCGCCGAGCGACTTACCGGAGGGGTCCACGCCAGAAGAATGTTTGACGTTCGAGAAATGGCATAAGGACAATCAAAAAGTGCGCAGTATCATATTGGCTTCGATGTCTAACGACATCCAGAAGCAATATGAGAGGCTGGACAACGTCTCCGCCATAATGCTCCGCATGAACGAGGTTTATGCGATTCCGGATAGGCATATTAGATATGCCGCCACAAAAGCATTCTTTGGCACTAAGCTTGCTAAAGGATCGTCTGTATAGAGTCATGGGGTTAAGATGCCCTCTCTAGTGGAGAAACTCGAGGACCTTAAAGTTGGGCTTAACAATGACACGTACATTGACGTGATCCTCCAGTCTCTCCCTCCGTCCTATGACCCGTTTGTTGTAAACTACAACACGAACAGACTTGAGAAGTCTATTCATGAGTTGATCAACATGCTGGTCCAATACGAGGCAACGACCCACAAGTTGGCGCCGACGGTATTGATAGGAGAGGCTTCGACCTCCAAGGTGAATGGCAAGAGGACCGGATGCTTGAAGAGGAAGAAGGGAAAAGGGAAGACGGTTGCGGCCCCTGCTCGCGCTCCAGGCGCCCCTGTTGCCCCAGTGGGGATGGGCAAAGGGAAAGGGAAGGCCCGTTGTTCTCACCGTTCCAAGGCAAATGATGTCTGCATGTATTGTCAAGGAAAGGGGCATTGGAAGAGGGAGTGCCCACAAGTCCTCTCCAATCCTGGTATGTTTGTGTTTAATAGTCTCATTGGATTATGACTGCGGAAGACAAACGGAAATATGATAATCATGATAATGCACAGATATGGCATGCGTGGTTAGGTCATATTTCTAAAGATAAGATAAAAAGGTTAGTAGACTCAAAGAGTCTAGAAATAGAGGATTTGGACAACCTACCGACCTGCGACTCCTGTCTGAAGGGAAAGATGACCAAGAAACCCTTTGTTGGACAAAGCACGCTAGGCAACTGTTTGTTGGATTTGATCTATACGGACGTCTATGGCCCACTAAATACTCCGGCTAGAGGTGGGTACTCGTACTTCATAACCTTTACCGATGATCACTCACGGTATGGTTATGTTTACCTAATGAGGTACAAGTCTGAAGCCTTTGGAAGGTTTAAGAAATACAGACTTGAAGTAGAGAACCAAACTAGTCGAAAGATCAAAGCCCTTCGATCGGACCGGGGTGGAGAGTATTTGAGTGGTGAGTTTACTGATTATCTAAAAGAGAATGAGATTCTCTCTCAGTGGAGCCCTCTTGGAACAGCACAGCTTTATGGCGTGTCTGAAAGGAGAAACCGGACCTTGTTGGACATGGTCCAATCCATGATGAGTTTTACCGAACTCCCCTTATCCTTCTGTGGATACGCTCTTGAGATGGTGGCCAACGTTTTGAACTTGGCGCCATCTAAGAAGATATCCCAGACGCCATATGATATGGCATGGCAAGCCTGCCTCCTACAAATATTTGAAAGTGTGGGGTTGCCCTGCATATGTCAAGAGATTAGTGGGAGATAAACTGGACTCGTGGTCTAGTTTATGCAGGTTCATCGAATATTCGAAAGAAACTGCAGGGTATTATTTCTATGATCCCTCTGAGAAAAAGGTTTTTGTCTCGCGAAACGCCGTATTCTCGGAAAAGGGTTTTCGTCGGATAGTCGACGCGATGAGGTACTCCTTGAGGAATCAAGTGAGGTACCCCATGAAGCGGCAGTGACATCTGAACCGGTAGTTCCCACTGATAATATTCCAGTCCTCCGTAGGTCGGCCAGAGTATCCCATGCACTTGATAGGTATGGATTTCTAGGCCTGACCTGTCAGTTGGATAATGACCCAGAGACAATACGGAGAAGCGATGCCGGACATCGATTTGGACAAGTGGCTTGAGGCCATGAAATCCGAGATGGACTCGATGGGTACAAACCAGGTTTTGACCCTAGTGGACCCACCCAAGGGGGTAAAACCCGTAGGGTGTAAATGAGTCTACAAACATAAGCTTGGAGCTGACGGGGAGGTTACAACCTTCAAAGCCAGGCTTGTGGCAAAGGGGTATACTCAGCGACCCGGGGTCGATTTTGAGGAAACCTACTCACCTGTAGCAATGGCTAAGATCATTTTGATACTTCTTGCCATAGCAGCATCGTATGACTATGAAATATGGCAGATGGATGTGAAAACCGCCTTCCTCAACGGTTTCGTAGAGGAAGCGATCTATATGGATCAACCGGAAGGTTTCACATATGTTGGAGAAGAGCAGAAGGTCTGCCGTCTCCAAAGGTCCATCTATGGCCTCAAACAAGCTTTCCAAAGCTAGAACATACGTTTTGATGAAGTCATACAGGGATATGATTTCATCAAGAACGAGTCCAATCCTTGTGTATACAACAAGATCAGTGGGAGCTCAGTTGCATTTCTGGTGCTTTACGTGGATGACATCTTGCTCATTGGGAATGATGCTAAGATATTGGGAACCACTAAAGCTTGGTTGTCAACACAATTCTCTATGAAGGATATGGGCGAGGCATCCTACATCCTTGGTATCAAGATCTACAGGGATAGATCCAGAAGGATGTTAGGAATGGCCCATTCCTCGTATATTGAGAAAGTTTTGAAGAGATTCAAGATGGAGAACCCAAAACGAGGATTCCTTCCTATGAGACATGGAATTAAGTTATCCAAGAAGAAGTCTCCTAAGACTATGAGGATCTTAAACGGATGTTGGGCATCCCCTATGGTTCAACCGTAGGCAGCATTCAGTACGTTGTCCAGTGCACTAGACCTGATGTGGCTTTAGCTTTGAGCGTGACTAGTCGATATCAGTCGTGTGCCGGGGAGGCACACTGGAATGCGGTCAAGACTATCCTGAAGTACTTGAAAAGGACTAAGGACATGTTCTTGATCTACGATGGTGGAGAGTTGATACTAGAAGGCTATAGCGATGCTAGCTTCCAGTCAGATGACGATGATGCCAAGTCTCAATCTGATTTTGTGTTCCAAGCAGGCTACCACGGCGGACTCCACCATAGAGTTTGAATACATAGCAGCTTCGGAAGTTGCTAAAGAGGCGGTTTGGATGAAGAGCTACATCCAAGAGTTGGGTGTAGTACCTAGCATCGCTGAACCAGTAGTTATCTTCTACGATAACAACGGGGCCATAGCGCAAGCAAAGGAACCGAGATCTCATCACCGATCTAAGCATATTTCTTAGATGCTACCATCTTCTCAGAGAGATGGTTAGCAGGGGTCACGTTCGGATGGATCGAGTCAGCTCTGCAGAAAACATAGCAGATCCACTTATTAAGCCCGTGTCACAAGTTGCCCATACTCAGCTTCTGGATAAAATGGTTTTGAGGTCAATGGGTGATTGGCTTTAGGTCTAGTGGGAGATTGCTAGAATAAGTGACCAGAAAGTCAATAGGTTTGGCATTTTGTAACCTATTTGACAATTTGATGTAATGTAATATTATGTGATGAATAAAATGAGTATTCATCACCAATGGTACATACTTTGTTGTGCTCATTTTTCATATGTTAAAACGGTGTTTTACTTATATCGCAACAAAGCCCACAAACCATAGTTAACAACTCATGCAGTTAGGCCACGATTGGATGGTGGTCATGAAACCAACTGATTAAGAGTTGGGTCTGAAACGTTCCAAGTCGTGAACCTCGAGAAAGGGCATCGAGAGTCCTATGGAGACTTGCATCAAGAGTCGTGTTCATTGGATGAGTGCCGTGTTTCATCGGCGACAGGCGTGGGACGCCTACACGATCATCATATGGAAGCCTTGGAGGCTCGGTCGGTATGATTGGATTTTTTCGATTCCGATAGTACGGGAGTAGTCCTCAGACTTGAGGAACCATGGAGTCACGTGCACAGGACAACTGTATCTTGAATCTGGCGAGAGGTGATCATTCTGTAAGATGATCATTATAAGCCTTGTCCAGTGCAATCAGAATGTGTAGCAAGAACGGTGGATTCCAAGAAGAGGATCCATCCCTGTCAGTATGTGACAGAGGTATCTCCTATGCACTCGGAGACACGTTCATGCTGTTTAAAGTTGTGGCCACACTAGTTGTTCGAATAGGGAATAGTTTCCTGTGTCGACGCAATGAGGCATGCGTAGTCTCGAGTATTAAGCATAGATGCCTAGTCAAGGATGAGAATCGACGCCCAATTCCATATCCTAGACTAAGGCCGGGAGACGGTAGATGGAAGGACCGTACCCATACGGAATCAGCACCTAGTCTAGCTGAGGGTGAACCATGGACCGTTGCTAGACGACCACCCATGGTAACAGGCCCTTGTGGGACACGGGCCCAGGTCTAGCTGACGGTGAACCTTAAAGGGCCACACACAAATCACCGAGCAGGTTGAGAGATTGGTTTGGAGTCAATCTCGAAGGATAAATAAGTAATTGGTATACTTAAGGGATTGTCCATTGGATGGACGGGCCGATATTGTATCGGGCCCTCGTTTAATCGTTAAATGGGATTTATCGATTAAATAAGGAAAGTCGAGACGTTGGATCTTTTGATTGGATTGAAAGATCAACGGGAATTATTTAAGTGGACATTAAATTAGATTTAATTTTTGGTTCGTCGTAATTGGATTACGGAAAAATCTGGTCCGTTAAATTTTAACCTGAGAGGAAAATTAATTCCTACTTTGGAATAGGAGAAGTTGGACTTCTTCCCTAATTGAGCATGGCCAAAAATGCTCCCTTGGAGGAAGAAAAATTCAGCCATGTTGCATGCTAGGTGGTGGTTGACTTGTCTCTTTTGGTATGAGACAAATCAACTCCAATCAAGCCCTTCCCTTTTGGTATGATTTGATCATACCTTAAAAGTTGTTTGCTTGATTGAAGAATTAATGGTGATTGATTGGTATCTAGACATCCTTCGATGAACCAAGATACATTCCAATAATCACATTAATTATGTATATATATGAATATATACTAACACCTTTGTTCTTCGAATCATAATTCATTTTTTTTTAAGAAAAGAAGAACCAAAAATTCGGCCTCCTTTCTCCCTCAATACTCTCGGCCTCTCTCTCCCTATCTTGCCATTGTTCTTCACTTGATCTTGGATCAAAAGGGAAGAACAAAGTAGGTTTAAGAAGAACACTAATTCATAGTGTTTATCTTCTTAAACTGATTCCTTCATAAACTCGTTTTCTTCTAGCAAGGAGAACGTGAGTTTCGTCCGTTGTAGTGTGGATCACCTTTGGAGAGTTCATACGTTTGAACTTGGTGAACATTCGAAAGAAGGAACAAACCTTGTAGCCCTACGCACGTGAAAACTACGAAGGTAACAATTTATTATGCTTCCATTGTTTTCAAATCATCTATGCCCTATGTATGATACGTGCCTTAGTATTGATACATCCTACATCGAACGCCCGGTTGAGCACCTAAGGGTAAACCCCTTGGGATTTCGTTTTAATATGCGATTTAATTCATGCTATTGTTTGCAATTTTCGTATTTCTCGCTTTCGCTCGCGCTCCCGGGCGGATCCGCTTGTCCTTCAGCTTTGTGTATCATTGCACTGGAAACAAGAGATATGCCAAATCTCTTGGATAATTGTTTACAATAGTCCTAGAAGAAGGGGTATCCCTAAGGAATTACATATATAGGTTTACTAGTGAAATTGTAGATGTTCCCAGTGTAAGCCTCGAGTTATTGTCAGGAATAACCGCCCAAGGATTAAGGAGCGGGGGGTTGGCTTACTCATTGATTGGGGAGCCGACCGCTAGTTGGGAAGAATTTCTGGCTAGAGCAGAAAAATTTATTTTTATTGAGGAATCGCGAAGACTCAAAAATCTGCACTAGTAGGGACGAGACGGGAAAAGGGAAGTTAGAAGGTACAACGACGTACCAATGGATGCTCGGCATTGCCGTCAAGTGTATGTTGCCCTGAGTATATCTCGGACACAGGCATTAATGAATGTTGAAAAAAGCGAGCATTTAAGATGGCCACTCAAGATGAAGGATGATGAAAGGAGACAAAGATCGTCTGAATATTGCGATTTTCACAAGGATACACAGCACACCACTAAAGAGTGCTACCATCTAAAATAAGAAATCGAGAGGCTCGTAAAAATGGGACACCTGAGAGAATTCATCCAATGGCATGACATTAGGTCACACGAAAAAAGAAAAATAGTGGACAACACAAAATCTCGGGAAGAAAATCGTCGAAATGGACCTTGGCCTCACCAAAGGGTGGTAAGTACAATTGAAGGGGGAACTATGGAGGAACCCCTCGATTAATACGAAAGCAGCATGTACGCGAAATAGGTGGAATGACCGTTATCGCACAGAAAACAAGGCCGCCTAGAGGATGAATGCTCACATTCTAAGAAGAACACTGATGCGGAGTAGTATTCCCCCACGAAGACGATGTCGTAATCAATGCCATCATAACTAATGTAGAAGTAAGGAGGATACTAGTGGATAGTGGTAGTTCTATGGATATCTTATTCCTAGAAGCGCTTTGAAAGATATGATTAGATAACTTGATTTCCCAAGTTGTCATGTTGATGGGATTCGAAGGAAGCACCATACAAATGATTGGGGAGATAGCCCTGCCCATGACCTTCAGAGAGAAGCCCCGAGTACGAACACATGTCACGAAGTTCCAGGTGGCGGATTCCCCGCAGCCAAGTTACAATGTTATATTAGGGCGACCCACTTTGAATGCTATCGAAGCCGTAGTGTCCACTTTGTGCTTAAAAGTGAAGTTTCCCACGCCCATGGGCATAGTCAAAGTAATGGGAGCCCAGTTATGCACGAGAGAGTGTCGATGTCAAATGATGAAATAATTGTCTAGCGTAGGGCTGACGGAGGAAGACAGGAGTCAAAAGATGGAGCCCGCCAGCAACATACGGAACGTTGACATAGATCCAGCAAGCACGAGCAAACTAGTACAAGTAGGGGACAAACTACCTGATGAAGAACTACAAGAATTATTGAAAGTCCTACGATCTAACGACGATGTGTTTGAATGGGGAAGAGAAAAGTCGCTGGAATCAGTGCGGATATCATCGAACATCAATTGCATGTACGAGCAGATTTTCCTCCAACAAAATAGAAAAAAAGAAACTTTGGTCTGGAGGGGAATCATATTATTAGTGAGGAAATACAACGACTATTGGGAGCAAACACAAATAAGAGATAGCATACCAGGAATGGATCGCAAATGTAGTTCTGGTAAAAAAGGGGATGGTAAGTGGAGAATGTCTGTTGACTTGATTGATTTGAATAGAGCATACCCCAAGGACTCGTATCCTCTGCCTTGAATCGATTAACTAGTTGACTTAATGTCTGAGTGCAAAAGATTTAGCACGTTGGACACCTACCAAGGTTATAACCAGATCAAGTGGGCAACGAACGATAAAGAAAAAACCAGCTTCATCACAAATAAATGACTCTTTTGCTATAATGTGATGGCCTTTGGATTAAAGAACGTCGAAGCTACTTACCAAAGATTGGTCAATAAAATCTTCTCAGAATAGATAGGGAAGAACATGGAAGTCTACGTAGATGACACGCTGGTCAAGATTTGTATCAAGGAACAACACCTAAATGACCTGCAGGAGTGCTTCGCGCAACTAAGGAAGTATGGGATGAAATTGAATCCCAAGAGATGCATATTTGGATTAGAGGGAGGGAAGTTCTTGGGATATCTAGTAACCCAAAGGGGAATAGAGGCTAACCCTGACAAAGTTCGAGCCATCCAAGACATGAGGGAACCTCAAACAATCAAAGAAGTGCAACAATTAACAGGGCGAATAGCAGCGTTGAGCAGATTTATCTTGCGAGCTACCGACAAGGGGTTGCCGTTCTTTAAAGTATTGAAAACCGTAAAGGATTTTCAGTGGGGATAAGAATGTAAGGAAGCCTTCAGGATCCTGAAGTCTTATCTAACGAAGCCCCCGTTGCTGGTTAAACCATACGAAGGAGAAAGGCTATATGTGTACCTAGCCTTGTCACGAGACACTACGAGCTCGATCCTCATGCGGGACAAGGAGGGAATTCATCTCCCAATGTATTATACGAGTCATATGCTGCAGGGAACTAAAGTACGATATGAGCAAATGGAAAAATTAGTGTTGGCCCTCGTACTTACTACAGGAAAGCTAAGGCCATACTTCCTGGCCCACCCCATCACCGTGCCCAGAAACCAACCGCTTAAGCAAGTTCTTACACGAGGCAGGGGGTGTATGATAAAGTGGTCATGCAAGCTCCATAGAAGCTTCAGTTCTAAGACTGAAATGACCACTCAGATGGCTTGATCGACTAATCAAGAAGCCACCAAGGCATGAGAAAGACTCAGAAGCAGAGATGGGAGATAATGAGACAAGCAACGTAAGAAAGGTTCAGAAGGATGCTGGTGAGAGTTCTTCAAGTAAAAACCAACTGGAGAAAATCTTCAACCAGAAGGAGCGGAGAAAATAAAAAACCAAAAGAAAGCTTTAGTCGACCTGCTAGGCCCTCTCATTAAGAGGGAAGCACGGAAATTTCCTGACATTAAGAAACTGCCTTCGCCAACAGATGTGGTCGAACAACTAATCAATTGAATTGGTGTTTGACTTAGAATATAAGCCGCGAGTGGCATCAAAAGCCCGAGCCTTGGCCAACTTCTTGGTAGAAACGTTGGATTGGAAGAGCGGCCCAGAAGGGACCTGGGAATTGTAAGTGGATGAGTCTTCCACAAACAAAGGTGCCGCGAGAGGAATCGTATTGACCAACCAAGAAAGAGGAGAGCTATGATTTGTATTAAGTTTAAGGGCATATTGTCCAACACTAAAGTAGAATACAAGGCTTTCCTAGCAGAGCTAGAAATGGCAAACGAGTTAGGGGTAACAAGGATAAAAGTCTATAGCGATTCCCAGTTGGTAGTCGAGCAAGTCAACGGAAGGTACAAAGCGCAAGGACAACAAATGATAAAACTCTTGCGAATGGTGAAGGAAAGGGCAACTTAATTTGAATGGATGCTTAAGTGGATGCTCTAGCTCGAATGGGAAGTGGGGTGGACCAGATAGGCACAGCCCAAATTACATTGCTAAAAATTTGACCGGAGGGAAAAATAGAAAATGTGGGGCAAATTTTTCATGCTGAACTTGCCTCCTGGATAGATGGCATCAAGGGATATTTAGAAACAAAGAAATTGCTAGGGAACGTGCAGAAAGCTCGGAGGATTAAAAAATAGCAAGAAGGGTTTTCTTGGAAGATGGGTGTCTCTTCAGAAAATCATTCGTCATGCGAGCGCTATGATGCCTGGACCTTGAGGCTTCCCTACGTGTAATGAAAGAAATACATGAAGGGCGTTGCAGTAATCATGCTGGCGGACGTAGCCTGGCACTGAAAGTAATGACGAATGGGTATTTTTGGCCAACCTTCCACAAAACGCCATGCAAGTAGTAAGGAAATGTGAGAATTGCCAAATTCGTGGAAATATATCACACGTGCCGGGAGCAAAGGTGGAATTAACCTCGACTGCTTGTCCTTTTGATCACTGGGGAAGGGACCTCGTAGGCCCCTTCCACCTGCACAGGGGCAAAAGAAATTCCTGATCGTAGTTGTTAGTCACTTTACTAAATGGGTAGAAGTCGAACCCTTACTGAAACAAAAATCATCAAATTCGTACAGAGAAATTCGGTGTGCCGATTTAGGATACATCGAGAAATTACTACCGACAATAGCATGCAATTTCAGGGAAGGAAATTCCAATAATATTGTTGAGACCAGAAAATTAAGCAAGCGTTCACTTTAGTAAGCAACCCAAAAGCCACAGGCCGTACTGAAGTTACCAATCGAACTCTGCTCCAAACCCTCAAAAGTAAGCCAGGGAAAGCCAAAGCTGGATGGGTCAATGAAATTCCAGTGTACTTTGGGCATACCGAACTACCCTAAGATCGATCATAGCAGAAATGTCTGCCTTACTAACTTATGGGTCATAAGTGATTATTCTAGTTGAAACGGAAGAACCTATGGCTCAAATCCTCCGATACGAGGGAAAAAGAACAAGGGAAGCCAGAAGGTACGAGCTCCACACAATAGAAGAAATATGAGTTGCGGCTCGAATAGAATTGGAGAATTATAGGCGGAGGGTGATGCGCCGTTATAAGGCTTCAGTAAAGGAAAGAGTCGTACAAGTTGGAGACTTGGTGCTTAGGAGAGTCGAAGTTCAAAGAGCGGTGGGGAAGTTGGACCCCAAGTGGAAAGGGCCATATCAGGTCAAAAGAATCTTAAGAGAAGGGACTTACGAGGTGGTAACAATGAAGGGAGAAGTGGTCCCCCATACGTCGAGCATTGGAAACTTAAGAATATTCTACTGTTAAAGCGACCAAGACTCCCACGAGAAGATCAAATTTACTTCTGCCATGAATGGTAGCCTACTAAAAGGCAACACCGATTTTGATAAAATCAAGTCATTGCTCAACTCTACTTGAATAAAAATATTGAGTGTTAGAAATTTCAACTGAATGAAGCCTACTAAAAGGCAATGCAAATTTCGATAAAATGAAGTCATGGCTCAATCTACTTGAATAAAAATCTCGACTGTTAGAACTTTCGATTGCGTGAGGCTTACTAAAAGACAACGCCTACTTTGATGAAATAAAGTCATAGCTCAAGTCTACTTGAAAATTTTGACTGTTAGGAATTTCAATTGAGTGAAGTCTACTAAAAGTAACGCTTGTTTTGATGAAGTAAAGTCATTCACGTTTGGATCAGACCTACTTGATAAAGAAATCTCTACTATTAAATACGACTGGTCAGTCTACAAAGGAACACATGGAACAAACACGTCCTTGCATAATTCACATCTGCTTTGGCAAAATCTCGACTACTGAAAATTGATCAAAAGTTTCTAAAAACATGTTCCACTAGAAGTGAGCCCCGTATTTGCAAAAAGGATCGATTTACCATTACAAACCATTAAATCTTAGCACAAAAAGAAGGGGACCATGTGTCACAAGCAAAAAAAGCAAAAAATGGGGGAAAACATACACCCAACTATGGACTGAACCCAACTCCACCAAATCTACAACCCACCAAAAGGGCCCACATCACCAGCATCACCTATACCTGAAACCGTCCCCCCATGTCCATAAAGCTACAATCAAAATCAGGAGGGACATTGCAGGTTCTTGAATTGTTCAGCATAAACAGTGAAGTCGTTAGCGGAAAAGGAAGATCCCTGTCTAAAGACCTCTTTGGTATATTGAGAGGAAGCCTTGAATGCGGCGATGGCAAAAAGATTGCCCCAGCAACAAAGCCCTCTTCACGACCTCTAGAGTATGGGTGAAGGGAGGATTTTTCTTAAGGAATCCATCTCAATCGCCTACACGACCAGCATCAGGTCATTTTTTTCCAGTTGGTTCTTAAGGTCCTTCAGCTCTTCTCGAAAATTTGTCCCCTCATCAGTCGGTTGCTTGTTAAGAGCTTTCATTTGAGAATGAGCCCCTCGGAGTTGGGACATGCTCATCACGAGGCTTTTTCTCACCTTCTCGTACCTCTCCACCATGGTGACGGTAATAGTAGGACTCTGGAAAATAAACGAGACATAATGAGTATAAAAGATAAAAGTACGAAGAAGGAAGGACTCATACCAATGCGTGGGTAACAAGAAAGCAGAGGCATGAGATTACTATGGGATAGGAGAAACTGACCCAAGCCTTCCATAGGTCGCACATCTAAAGAATTAACATCTTCGCAGTGCACCGTCTTGCACGTGTTCGAGAGCCTAGCCTTACGATTATATTGCGGGGTCATCACTCGGGAAGGAAAGGCAGGAGTTTGAGGGGAGTCACCCCCTGGGAAAAACTCTTCCTGAGGGTTCCCCTCAACACGAGGCCTCTTTTGGGAACTTGAGCCGGCCTCAGGAGGAGAAACAAAAGGCAATGATGGAGGGGACTCAGAAGGGGCCAAGGTTGTATCCGCCTGAGGAGAGGTAACCACTTCAATAACCAGAGGCTCAGGGGGCACATCCGAGGTATAGAGGGAGTGGGAAGCTGGACCAGGAGGAACACTCGAGGGAGTCCCTGAAAGAGAACGAGCATGATCGCTTGACTGAATGTCCGATGGATTAGTTGAGGCAGATCTTGTATTGGAAGATGAGAGGGTATCCAAAGGCACGTTCTCAAGAAGAAATGTATGAATCCGGTTCATCATGATCTCTGCAAGAAAATGTTAAAATCTCAAATTAAACAAATGGGGTAAATAAGGAGGATGATAGAAAGATACTTACAGTGACGAGAATAACAGCTCTCCGGGCCAATATAAGGGTCCTTGACAGGATAGAGTCCTGCCACAATCAAAAGGTCCTCTTCTAATAGTGCCTTGGCCCTAAACCCATGATCGAGTAGGCCAGCACTCTTGATCCTCTCCCTCACCGCCTTGAAATTTATAGGGACAATTGATTCGTCGATGAGCGCCAAACCAAGGGAACCTCCCAATTATTCTTTCGGATATTAAAAGAAGGGAGACTTTCAGGTACTATAGGAGGAAGGTTTTTGTGTATAAAAATGAGACCTGAGCGTAGGGTAAAAGGGAAGAAACATTCCCCGAGGGTAGGTCTAGGGGCGAAGACACCATATAAATTCTCCATGGAAGAATCAAGATGATATAGTTGGCAACGTAGAAGGAATCTGGCTACCAATCTATATGAGATAGGATTTAATTGGCTGGGAAGAACACCTAGAATTGATAGAACATCTACCAGGAAAGTGGATAAAGGGAACCTCAGGCCTGAGACGCACTGAGCGACAAAAATAGTGGTGCAACCAGGAGGACGATTGTTCGCCCTTTTGGTATTCTACCGGAGTAAGCACTTCATAACCTTCCGACAGTTTAGGGTTTTTATGATCGGCTTGGATGACATTTTAGAAGAGATAGAAGAGATGGAAACGAAGGAATCAAAAGAAATCTCGCCAGGGACAGGAGAAGAAGGTTCCCTAAAGGAGGAGGCCTGGTACGGTGGGCATTTTTCCCCTAATTTTCTGGGGCAAATTGCCAGTTGTTGGAGGCAGCGAGGTAGATGAAGAAGCATAATAGGTCCAATCGGAAGTACTGTACCCAACTTCCTTGAACTACAAAGGCCACATACTTAGAGTCAAAGCAAATTTCCACTGCTAAATAATAAATGGGAGGAGGAGAAGTACCACTGCGCTAAAAAAAAAAGGGCAAAAGACGTCGAATTAGAGAAGATGACCGGGGGGAAGAAATGAGATTTGAATGTAGGTGAAAAGAAAGAAAATACATAGGCTTATGTAGTGGGTAAAAGAGATTCAGAGGGACACGGTAAAATGACACGCATAGAAGAAAAACGCTGAGAAGATGAAACGGTCGTCTAGCCAGGTGCCACGTGCAGAGGCTAAAGTGAAAATAGGGTGGTGACTTAATAGGATATCGTGACTGGGGAGAGATAAGATTAAAAAAATGAAGAGGTTCAAGAACCCGCTCAACCGCCAAAAAACCTCTTCATATATGCACTCTGAATTTGAAAATTTTCATCCCGCCCGCTGTGCCAGGCACGATAAATATAGGGGACTAGTGATATGGATAAGAGGTAACTTCGCCAGATAAAGAAGGGGAAATTAGAATGAATGAGGTCAAATCTTGACAGCAAATCCCAAGAAAGATAAACAGTTGAGATTCAACACGAAGTACGATTGATACCTCGTACAAAATCTTTACAAGATAGCAAGCAACATGAATCCCGACGAAAAATTCCAAGAAAGATAAGCAATTGAGATTTGGTACGAGCTACGAGCCATGCCTCGTATGAAACTAGGCAAGATAACTACAAATCCCAAGAGGAATACGCAACATAGATTCAACACGAGGAACGGGTAGTGCCTCGTATAAAATCTATACAAGATAACAACTGTGTAAGTCTTAGCAACGCGGCTCAAGGGGGGGGGGGGTATACGCGAACAGGAAAATAGGTACGTGGTACGAATAAATCCCCATAGGAAATCTAAATGTGATTGCAGGCTGTGAGCTTCGAGGAAGATACGCAGTTAAGTACAAGTGGTGCACATTTACCTCTATAAAATCCGCCTCCTAAAGGCTAGAGACTAAGGCCATGAGTAGAAATCCACTATAAGCTCTCCTTTACCAATCCATCCTGGAGTATTTGTATTCTACCACATCACTTTTGAACTCTTCAATCTTCCGAGTAAAAACCGCCATGCGATATTGAGAGATTGTGCGCTTGCAGGAAGATTGTTAGACGACTCAGTGAAAATTTAGCTGAAAAGTGAGTGATATTTGGCTTGGAACTCAAATTAAGCTTAGAAGGAAGGCAAGCGTCGTGCCTCTTCGTTAGGAACTTGAAAAGAAAAAAGATAAAGTTACTTTTACTATTATTTATTATTATATATTACTTGAACAAAGAGAATGATTTGTCTGGACTTACCTAAATAAGAAGTCTGGATTCTAATGAGTGGGCTAGAGATATAAGTCTCTTATTACAGGCTTTTGAATTATGCCTATAAAGATATGCCCATAAAAATGTAGGTTGAATCCTACATGGGCTGTTTAAGAATATTTCTTCTCTTAGATCTATTTTGTAGGCCAATTTTTCAAGTGCCTCTATTAATCAGCCTCTAAAGCCCATCATTTTTATTGTAGTGAAGATTTTCAACGGCTAAATCGGACAAAAATCCATTCAAAATCTATCAAAATATTTAAAACATCTATGGAAAAGTAATGTCCCTTATTTTTTTATTTAAAGAATTTATATCGAATAATTTTTCATAAAAAAAGCATGATCTAGCCATACGTGTAACTCAACTTATAAAGGATAAGTATGTTATATACTTGTCCTTTCTGAAAATAATATACACTGAGTGAATGTTCATACTTGTAAGTATGTCGCTATGATTATCCATTGGAAAAAAAATCCATTGGAAATCTATCAAAATATTTAACACATCTATGGAAACGTCGCCGTCATGTAGCCACCGACAAATCCACCGGAACATTCGTAGCTACATATTTATTTATTTATTTTTCCATAAATATTTTAGATTAAAAAATACATTAAGGTAAATTAATTCAACTAATTCTTCATATCGGATTAATAAAAAATTTAAAAATATCATTTTCTTGATACAATTGTCTTTCGATGCATAAAATATATTAATCAAACAGTAATTCCGTTTCAGTAATTTAACCATCGGAAAAGTAATGTCCCTTGTTTTTTATTTAAAGAATTTATATCGAATAATTTTTCATAAAAAAGCATGATCTAGCCATACGTGTAACTCAACTTATAAAAGATAAGTATGTTATATACTTGTCCTTTCTGAAAATAATATACACTGAGTGAATGTTCATACTTGTAAGTATGTCGCTATGATTATCTACGTTACACTGCAACATTAGATCGAACTATTCAATTTTAAATTTTGACGATTAGATATAATCACACTCAGACCATTTTACTTGGCTTGATGTTTTAGAGAAATCTTCTTAACATATCTAGAGAAACTGTTAGAATAGGTGATCGTGAAGCCAATCTTGTTCGCTTTATGTAACTTATTTCTGACAGTAGGTGTTTAAATTAAGTTTATTCTGAATAAAAGTGATGTTCAGTTACGACATTAACACTTTGATTGTGTTCACTTACTACTTATATCTATGGCTGTTTCAAGGCACAACCAAAGCCCACAGACCGAAAGGTTAATCTAAGAAACTGGACTACGCATAGGATGGCAAGTCATGAAATCAGTTTTTGTGGATCGGTCTGAAATACTCAAGTTAAAGGACCTCAAGATTGGGTATCGAAGGTCCATTTGAGACTTGCACTAAGTGATTGCAGTCGCGTTTTATTGACAAGTGACGAGAGTCGTCCATGCAACACTAGTAGGTTAGCCAGCTCAGTGTCGGTTGACTGAGGTGACTCGTGGGAATTCTCATATGGGAAACCTTGAGTGGGTTGGTCGGTATGACTCGGATTCCCGGTTCCGATAGTAGGAGATTGGTCCTCGGACTTGAGGGACTACTGTGGTCACATACACACCATGCCTGTATCTTAGGTTTGACAAGAGGCTACCAAGTCGAGAGACTTGGTTGCTATAAGTCCTATCTAGTGCAGTCAAGATGTGTAGTGTGGACAGTAGGTCCAAATATAGAATCCGTCTCCTCTCAAACGATTGACAGTAGTGTCTCACTTATACTCTGAGACGTGTCCTCCATAAATCTGTGGCTACAGTGACTGAACAGTGGGATGGGATCCCATTGACGTTTAGTGTGGACGAGCCTAGGCTAGAGTCAAGAATGGGTACTGATATCCAAAGTCCATACCCTAGACTATGGCTATGAGGTAGAAGACGGAAGGACATGCCGATGCTCAAGAACCTAAATGTTCACGCCATAAAATTCACATAGTCTCTAGTGCCATGGACCATTGCTAGAAGGCCACTCATGGTGACGGAGGGATTCCCATATGATGATTGAAAATTTGGCTAAGTCTAGATGAGGGTGAACCTAAAGAGTCACAAACAATTCACCGGTAACGAAGGAACTAGTTTTGGATTAATTCCAGGAGATCGAACTATTTAATTAGATTAAATTGGTTCTCTTCTTGGAGTGTCAAGTCTTTGATTGGATTAAATAGACTTGACTCATAAATAGGATTTATGGAATTAGGGAATGGGCTATTTCCATCTTTAACGAGATGGAAATATTATTTGGGCTTAAATATTTATTTGATATTTATTAGAAGCCCAATGGACTATTTTAAATAGGATTTAAAATATTTCATAAAGCCCATCAAAGGATGGACGGACGAAATTGATTCTAGAGGGCTTGATGAGATGAAGGGTTATGATTAAGTTTGACTTAGTCATAGCCTAGGTAGACTGGGATTCGACTAGGTCAAAATCCTAGTCAAGTGTGCCTCTCTAAAGAGAGTTTGAGTAGGAATAGGAAAACATGTTTCCTATAAATACTCAAAACACACACGCACACACACACACACACACACACTAATCTCTACACTCTCATCTTACATACACACACACAAACACACATACACGGCCGCTCCCTATCAATCTCGTCCCCTCTCTTTCTGCATTCTAAGAAAGCCTTTGTTTCTTTGTGTTTGATACAAGGGAACACTATACGAATCGATTACATTAATTCATAACGCTAGGTTGATTCGTCCTCTCTTATTCTTCTTGATCTCTTGCTAGCATGGAAAATCAAGATCCGGCAAATTGCGTGGACGATTTAGAGGGTTCCTACTTTGGGATCTCGGTGGCAAAACTTGGAACAACGCGTGTAGCGGTACGAACAAAGACTACAACGGGTGAGTCATGTTTCTTTGTTCTCTTCGTTACAACCCTATAGCCTCCATGAATGCCAAATGACTTTTCTTTTATTTATGAGATACACCAAACACCGGGAGGTTCAAGGGGACGCCCCTTGAACGACTTCTTGTTTTAATTATCGCGCTTCCTCCCAGGACGATCAACATATCGTTATAGAAACCTTATTTGGAGAATTATGCTTTTTTTCCCAATGAAATTTTTGACAGATTGTTGGAAATTCATGCAAAACCCCGTTTGATTTTTTAAAAAGTTTCTGGAATTTTTTCTCCAAAATTAGAGAATTTATGACGGATTTATCGACAACTATTTTGAATTACAATTCCCACCAATTTTTTGGTTGCCATGCCCAATTTAATTTTTTTCGACCGAATTACTTACGGGCTTAATACGTTTAGAAAACCAATCCCAAAACCTTACTAACTGATGACCAGGAACAAAACCGTTGGCAATCGGAGTTTTTGATGGATTTTTACGATGCATTTTCAATTGTCTGGTCACTATAAAAAAATGGGGGATTAAATCGGATTACACAATAGTTTCAATGACCGTTCCTTTTTTCGATGCACTTTTGACGGTCTACTGACTACAAAAAAAAAAATGCGGAATTTGGAGAGGATACACGACCTTTCATAGTAAAATTAGTCTTTGGAACTACTGAGGAACGGAAATATACCGCTGACATAACAACCCTCTTATATTCAATTTGTCACTTTTGGAATGGCATGATTGTTACAACGACCATTGAATGTGTCACAAGTTGTGGTCCTATAATCGTGCCAAAAGGTAACGGTAATATAATTGTAACACAGTTTTGAATACTTGTGTAGTAGATGGAACGACATGCTATGGAAAATCCGTAAAGTTCTAAATATTGTCCCACTGCCCGTTGAAATATGGGGATGTGGAAAATGAAAGAAATCGGTGGATCGTCCCGGGAATTGCGCGAATGCGGAAGCGCGATATGAAATAATGTACAAAAATTAAAGCATGCTTTTAATAATAAAATAACATGCTCAAGGGGTGTACCCTTGAGATTCCCGGGTGTTTGGTGTATCTCATGATTAAACAACATGTAAAGAATCATGGAGGCCATAGAGTTGAAAAATAAAGAGGGACGAAAAATAAAACGAGACCTACCCGTTGTCGTTTTCGTCTTCAACGGCTACACGCGTTGTTCCCCCGTTTTGCACCGAGATCTCGTTCTTGAGACCCTCCAAATCGTGACACACGATCCACCCACGTATCTTGCACGTCGTGCTAGCAACGAACAAGTATTTTTGGAGAGGATAGATCCATCACACGTTATGAATTAACGGGACTAATCTTCCTTAGTTCTAATGTTCCAAGAACAAAAGAACAAGAAATAATTTTCTTGGAGAGTGAGAGAGAGAAGGGGCGGACGA
The DNA here is from genome assembly GCA_034509735.1 of Sesamum alatum. Classification (NCBI taxonomy): domain Eukaryota; kingdom Viridiplantae; phylum Streptophyta; class Magnoliopsida; order Lamiales; family Pedaliaceae; genus Sesamum; species Sesamum alatum. The sequence goes on from JACGWO010000008.1 coordinate 27,244,023, forward strand.
GATGTAGGAGAGGGGGGAGTGTGTGTTGTGTGTGTGATTTCAAGAATCATCAATCCTTCAAAAAGTGGGAAGCTACAGGTATTTATAGAGGAAGAGTTTAATCCTCTTAAAACTCCTACTCTAAGAACTCTAATTTGTCTAGGATTTTGACCTAGTCAAAGTCCTAGTCAAACTAGTGTTTGACCTAGTCAAACAAATCCTAGCCTTCCATCTCCCTTTCCATCTCAACCGTTGATTTTAATTTAATGGAATATTTAAATCCTATTAAATATTCCAGAAGGCTAAAATAAATAAATATAATAAATGAATATTAATATTTATTCTAAGCCCATTAAATCAACCCTTTAATAAATCCTATTTATTAATTTAATTCCCTTTATCAAATAGAAGGAATTAATTTCTCCAAGAAAATATAGGACACGATTAAATCTAATTTAATCATTCCTTTACTCCAATATTTAATTCCAAATTAAATACTAAGTGTGTGTGGATAGTGTGTGACTCTTTAGGTTTACCATTCAGCTAGACTTGGTCGGATTCCTAGAATCAGTCTGTTACCATGGGTGGCCATCTAGAAACGGTCCATGGCACTAGTGACTAGGTGAAATATTTGGGGGATGAACATTTAGGCTCTAACAGTACACTTGTCCTTTTGTCTTCGGTCTCATCACTTAGAGTCTAGGGCACGAAAAAAGTAGGTACCCATTTTGGACCTAAGTGTCGGTCTGTCCTTACTAAACGCTGCAAGGGAAACCTTTCCCTTCTGTTCAGTTACTGTGGCCACAGATTTCAGGGACAAGACACAGAGCATACATGAGACTCAACTGTCAATACCTTTTGACAGGAGACAGATTCTTTCTTGGAAACTACTGTCACTCTGTACACCCGAGCTGCACTAGACATGGCTTATGACTACTCAAGAGTATTTTGGCAACCTCTCACCATATCTAAAATACAGACCTGATGTACAGGTGAACTCAGCGGTTCCTCAAGTCAAAGGACTTGGCCTGTACCGTTGGAACCGGGAATACTCGTCATACCTTGCTGACCATACTCAAGGTCCTCCGTAAGACGGTTCCCGCGAGTCACCTCAGTCAGCTGCTTCCTAGCATGCTGACCCACTAACACTGCTTAGACGACCTTCGTCACCCGTCGATGAAATACGACAGCAGATGCTTAGTGCAAGTCTCAAAGGGAATCCCACTGGTACCCATTTTTGGGATTCCTTGACTTGGAGATTTCCGGACTGATTCGGTAAGACTGATTTCATGGACCTACCTCCAAGCGTAGTCCCAATCCCCGAAATCGATTTCTCAGTCCGTGGGCTTTGTTTGCGTAGTGAACAGAATGTAAATGCAGATATAAGTGAACGTAGACAAAGTATTGCCATATGAATTTTCACTTCTTTATTCATAAATGTTTTTATCAAATACCAAAAATTGTCTTGACATAGGTTACAAATTCCTGCCAAAATTGGCTTACATGGTCACCTATTCTAACAGAAAAGCCGTTCCAAAATGAGGTACAATTTGAGATGGTTTGTGTGCTTATAAAAAAATAATTGTATTATAATATATTTTCCTAAGTATGGTATTTGTTAGATGTATTTTGTATTCCAAGTATCGTTCCAATGTGAGTTACAATTTTTCACGACTTTAATAGATAGAAAATGATGTATTACAAGACCCATTAATACACTACAATGGCTAAATTTCAACGGTTATATTCATATTCCAGTTACTATTACAACTCGTGTTGCAATTTGGCACGGCTTTAATAGATAGAAAATATTATATTACAAGACCCCTTCTAAATATACTACAACGGTTATTTTTGTGTTCCAAATCCTGCTCTGGAACCTATTCTAGTGTAGTGCAACAACAATATTCTAACGGCTATTTGTGGAGTTCCAACTACCAATCGAATGCCCGTTCCAAAATTTCTTATATATATGTTGCTTGAAAGCCTAGCAAAGGCGTGTGGATCGGCCCGGGAGTAGCGCGAATGCGGAAGCGCGGTATAATTAAAATTGCAAGAATTTAACATGCAATAACAAGAGAAATAAAAACACATTCAAGGGGTGTTCCCTTGAACCTCCTGGCGTTTGATGTATCTCATGAATAAATAAAACATACAAAACTTTTCATGGATGTCATAGGGTTTAAAAGAAAAGGGACGAAAATCTTCAACCGGAAATCTATTGATTGTCGTTTTCGTCTTCAAGCCGGTACTCGCATTGTTCCCCCACGTTTTGCTCCAAGATCTCGAATGGGAGACCCTCTAATTCGTACACGCAATCTGCCCACGTATCTTGATCTTTGTGCCAGCGAAAGAACAAGTGTATGTTTATTTTGGAGAGGACGGATTGATCGAACGTTATTGATTAACGAGATCAACCCTCCTAAAGTTCAATTGTGAAACACAAAAGAACTTGGAAGAGTTTCTTGGAAGAGTAGTCCAACTTTCCTATATTCCAGACGTCCCACGACTCGTGAGACCATGTTTGGATTGCGGTAGCTTCCTCACACATTACTATGAATGGAAGGCTTTGAATTTACACACCATTTGTACTTATTATATTTTGGGCCTAATATTGACTTGGATGAAGCAAGAAACAGTTTGTTCTGGTTTTAGACCGAGATGTCATCACATTACATAATTTCACATGTGATTAAAAACTCAAAGCATTTAATAAAGCATTCATAACAAAGATAAATGCATCACATGCAAAATTAAAAGCCTAGCACGCCCCTGCTAGATTATCACAAGCCCAATCCTATGCGACCTATTGAACCCGCAGCAGATCTATAGTCAATCTAGGATAGACCTACACTATTACAAGATTTTTAACCCATTATCAGGCTAATGGGCCTTCTACTACCTCTTCATCTTCTTGGACTCTCCATCGTGGGCTCCGGCCATCGAGCCTCTTCTCATGGATCCTCCGTGGGCCAACTTATGGCCTCCTCCATGGGCCTCCAATGTCTTGGGCTCTCCTCCTTACATTTTATTTAAAAAAAATAAAAATCCACTCCATCTATCTACCAACATTACATCAAAAATAAAGAAACCCCCAAACAGAAGTTGGGGGGAGTACAGAAATAGGGAGAGAGCAATTTTTTTTTATTAACAATGCATAAAACAAGAGAGATAAAAAGGAAATTAAGAGGCACGCAGGCCCCACCCAATAGAAATTTAAAAACCATACACAGGTAAATGGGCTTTGACCATCCTTTGTTAATCCAATTAAACAAAAAAAAAAACAACTTAATTACATAACTCATATAATCATGCTCTAAATAATACAAACCAATGATTAAATCAATGATATCCAATATCATGCCATAACATAATTAGATGTATAAAAAAATTACATGTTAAAAATACAATTAAAATGGATATCAGAAACCCCGTATTATCCATGTACACTTTTTTTTGTTTGGAACCTATTTTTACAAATTAATTTTAGGCAATTTTATTTTAGACAAAATTATTCTCAACTAAAATTAAAATCAACCATAAATTTAATACTTTAGAAAAATAGCAGAATACCAAAAAAAATTTAATTTTTGGAAAAAACTGCAAAATCGTTCGGGCTTGTCGGCCGGCTGCACAGATAGCCGTGCTCGCGCGCACTAGATGGTGAATGTGCACCCTGCGCACAAGCCTGGGTGTGCGTGGCAGTAACCAGTCTGCTATCAATCGGCAGTGGTTGCTGCTGAACTGTAACTTTTTTTTCTTAAATCTGCATATTAAAACCAAAAATACACATTTCCAGATTTGAGAAGATCCAATTTTCTAAATCACCTAATATCCATAATTAATTAACATAATTAAACATGCAAATTTTAAAAATATTTATGAAGACTTAAAAGCAATAAAATGCTTTTAAAGCCGATCCAAACACGAACATGTTTGAACATGTAAAACATGCAGTCCATAGCAACATACACCAATCCAGGCTCTAATACCACTTGAAGGGAAGCAAATCGGCTGAGGAACATGGTGGAAGCACAATGAAAACGTACAAAATATAAATCGCGTTCAAGGGCTGTGCTCTTGAACGTTCTCGGGCTATCGGTGTATAAATGCAGAATTTAAACAAATAAATAGTTCTATGATTATGGATATGGCCTAAAGAAGAAACTAAGAGCATAAACATAAACATATATTACCTTTCTCGTCTTTTATTCTGATTAGCTACATGCGTTCATCTCCTCCCACGTTTGTCCACACGAGGCTCCGACGTAGGAACCCTCCAAAGGCATCCACAGCACACTGAAATCGTGAGATCCATTCTCATTCTAGCAAGAATCGAATCCGAGAGGAGGAAATTGAAAACCACACTATCAATTAGTATGTTTTCAATATTCATTTGTTCTTGACTTGGTTCTAAACAAAGAAGAACACAAGGTATGGAGAGGGAGAAATTGGTTATGGGAGAATGAGGGAGAGCTGAAAATCCATAGAGAATTAGAGAGAAAATCGGCCTTGTGTTTTACTGTGTGAGAGTTGGAATTTGTGTAAGATTACGAAGGAGGACATAGTCTTCTAAGTCATAAGGCAACTTCCACATATCTGTCCAACCTTCCAAAACTTCTCCATAACAACATACATTGTATATGGACCATCCTACATACATTGTATGTAGACAATATTAAGCCCTTTCTCTACAAGGAACATTAAGCCTTTGATCTAGTAAAGGTCAAACGTGGGCTAGACTTGTGCATTTGGATTGAGCTCCTTTAATCTGTTCAACAAATTAATTAAAGGCCAATTACTTAATCTGTTGGACTTATCATTTAATGTAATCAAATAATATATCCAACAGAAAAGGCCCAAGTGAATATTTAATCCAATTAAATATTTACAAACCCAAAATGCACTTAATTAATTAATGATCTAATCCACTTAATTAATTAACCGAAGACAATAATTAATTCAACTAATTATTTCTAGCCCATCTTTGCTAATTAATGAATCCAATTCATTAATTAGACAAACTCATATTGTAATTAATTAGTGAATGCAATCTACTAATTATTTAGCCAAGCCTCTTTTAAATTAATCCAATTAATTTAAAAGATCGAATGCAAAATTCAATTAATCTAATTAACTAAATTTTGGATCGTCCATTCAGTGGATAATTTCGGATGAGTGATCTAGTCATTTATGCTCTCCAAAAATTAATTAAACCGAATTAAAGTAATTCAACTCTTCCGAAATTAGTTCCAAATTAATTCCATCACTTCCCAGTGATTTGTGTGTGACTATTTAGGATCACCCTCAGCTAGACTTGGGCTTGTGTCCAACACAATTATCCTCGATTAACCAATAACCGGAGATAGCCCGTTACCATGGGTAGCCGTCTAGCAATGGTCCATGACACTCGAGACTAGGTGAATAATGGCATGAACATCTAGGCTCTGAGTTCTATACGGGTACGGTCCTACTGTCAACCGTGTCCCTACCTTACTCTAGGGTATGAAATTGAGAGTTCGTTTCCATCCCTGACTAGGAAACTATGCTTCATACTCGAGATGTGTTTACTCGATTGATCGATGTAGGAAATCTCTTCCTACTGAATCAATTGCTATGGCCATAAACTTTCAGAGCTAAATCATCTCAGAGTTCATAGGAGATATCACTGTTATATATTGACAGGGAACAATTCTTTTCTTGGAATCTACCGTCCTCGATACATACTCTGACTGCCTTAGACAAGGCTTATAATGACCATGTAAAAGGCATTGTCACCTCTCGCCAGATCCAAGATACAGTCTTCGTATGCACGCGACTGCAATGATTCCTCAAGTCGGAGGACTAATCCTGTACTATGGGAACTGAGAATTTGAGTCATACTGACCAAGCCTCCAAGGCTTCCATATGACGATTCCCGCGAGTCAGTTCAGTCAGTCGGCTACCTTGCCAACTAACCCACTAAAATTTATATAGACGACCTTCGTCTGTCGCCGATAAAACTCGACACTCACTCAGTGAATGCAATACTTAGTGCAAGTCTGAATAGGACACTCGATGCCAAGTCTCGAGGTCTTCGACTTGGAATATTTCAGACCAACCCTTAGAAGTTGTATCATAGTCGTCATCAAATATGCAGCCCAATTATAGGGGTTATCCAATTGGTTTTCGGCATCTGTTGTAACGTTAAAACAATGGTTTAACACAATCGGTGAGCACAATAGATACATATGTCATGAATGAATAGTTACCATATCCATCAGGATAATATTGCATCAATAAAGATTGACGAATAGTTCCCAAAATCGTCAATCCGATTGACTTTTTGGTTCACCTTTCTAACATGTACAAGCCGACCAAAGAATGAAATTCTAGCCGCAAGAAGATCCCATATGCCATTCTTAGGTACTTGCCGCTTACCACTCGTTGCAAAGGTGATATGCTTCGGAAGCGACTGCCGAGCACATGACGTGGTATGCCAACCATCAAGGAGGGATCCATGTGCCATCTGTCTGATGCAAAGGCTTGGAGATATTTCGACCAGACATATCCTAATTTTTCAGCAGAACCCCGTAATGTTAGACTGGGGTTATGCAGGGATGGGTTCACATCACACGGGCAATTTGGTCGTACTTAATCATGTTGGCCCATTATACTTACACCGTATAATCTCCCACCAAGAATGTTTATGAAGTCTAAGTATATGTTCCTGACGATGGTGATCCTCGACCCTTCCAATCCTAAGCGTCTGATTAATGTGTACCTAGAGTCGTTGATTGAAGAGTTGTAGAATTTGTGGCATGTGGGTGTATAGACACACAACAATGCCACGAACCAGGCATTCATGATGCGTGCCGCATTGATTTGGATGGTGAACGATCTACCCCCTTATGGGAATGGCACTTGGATGGAGTACCCCTGGTATTATGGAGCGTCCAGTTTGTATGGATGACACACAAGCATTCCATTTGGAGCACAGTAGGAAGGCATGCTACTTTGACTGCCACAGACAGTTTCTCCCCCAAGACCATCCATATGCAGGAACAAGAAAGCTTTCACTAAAAATCGAGTCAAAAGGAATGTTGCATGTCTGAGGCTGACTAGAAAGCATATCTGAGCCCGTGCCAATGCGTTTAGTGTTGCAGTACCGTTGACTGTCCCAGTAGGCTATGGTGGCAAGCACAGGTGGACGAAGAAAAATATCTTTTGGGAGATTGAACACTGGGGGATGTATCTGATACGACAAAATCTTAATGCCATGCACAATCGTTTTTCCCTTTATGTCCATCACAATATTGAATATGTTGTCAAACACAATCTTGATGTCATGCACATTGAGAAGAATGTGTTTGACAACATATTCAATATTGTGATGGACATAATGGGAAAAACGAAGGACAATCTAAATACACGAAATGAAGATCATATGTAATCGACTGGAGCTCGAGGTGGACAAAAGGACACCGAATGTTATACCCAAAGCCGTATATATCCTGGCGAAGGACCAGAAGAAGAGACTATGTGATTGGATTCGTTGTCTTTGGTTTTTTGATGGGTACACATCTAACATGGCCCGCTGCGTCGACATGAAGGAGCTGAGGATGCACGACATGAAGAGCCATGATTGTCATGTATTCATGCAGAACTAGATCTCGGTCCCTTCCGTGAGATGTATCCTGAGCATTAGTAGAGCCCGTTGACAGAGGTGAGCCTTCTATTCCAGTTTCTATGCTAGACCACGCTAGATGTCACCAAGCTACATGAATTAGAAGGTAGTGTAGCCGTCATCTTATGCAACCTCGAGTAAATATTTCCTCCAGTTTTCTTCTACTTAATGGAGCACCTAATTGTTCACCTGCTATATGAGGCGCGCACGGGAGGACCCGTGCAATATAGGTAGATGTTCCCATTTGAGAGGTAAGTACACAAGAAAATGTAGTTTTTTTTTATAGTTTCAATGTCATCTATATTTGTACGAGTAGATTCCTTCGCGATTTCAAGAAAAAGGTGAAAAACAAAGCACACGTCGACACGTCAATTATGGAGGCATACATTGTTGAAGAAATCGGGCTATTCAGTTCCCACTACTTCCAGCTGTACATTCTTATAAGCGAAAAAGACCCGGTAGAAACGATGATGCCATGAGCAATGATGACCAAATCCAACTGTCTATTTTCAATCATCCTGGCCGAGCAAGTGGTGCCTTAAAGAAGAGGTGGTTCAGCGGTGTAGAATTTCACATAATCGAGACGTACGTCTTGTGCAACTGTGAAGTAGCCATGCCATACTATGAGTAAGTGTATGATACATATATATAGTTTTTTTCAAATCATGAGAGTTTGAACATGTATATTTATAAGAATCATTGTTTTAAAATAGGTATTTCTTGAATGAACTCTACGAACACGCATTGGGAGGACCTAATCATTGATCAACTAGTAGTAATTGAGTTCAAGGATTGGTTCAAACATTGTGTAAATGTCAAACCTTGTCTACTATTTTATAACTTTTTTTACGTTATTCGTAAACTATCTCTGCTATGTGAATTACATGTGAAATCCGAATTTAACTACACGGACAATGAGTTGTTAAAGTTGCATTATTGGGGTCCTAGGGCAGAGTTGACGATGTTTCCGTGTTACTTCGTGAATGATTACAATATCCATATTGAATGTCACAACATCGGCAAGTCAACTATGAATTGTGGGGTGTGTGTGTGTGTGTGAAAAAGCTCATCATATATAAACATGGACAGTGACTTCTATGGGATACTCGAAGAGATAATTTAGTTGGATTACCAACTTATTCCGGACATGCACATAATTTTGTTCAAGTGTCGTTGGGTCAATCCAGTAAGAGGTATGAAGATACACCCTCACTATCACCTCGTTGATGTAAATTTCAAAAGGTTGTACCAAAAGGATGAACCATTCATACTATTGCAACAAACAGTAAAGTCTACTACACAAAGTCCCGAGCATGAGGAGAGACAAAGCTGACTGGATGGCTATTTGCAAAATCAAGGCACGAGGAGTAGTTGATGACTCTCGATGGACCTCTGTCGCATATTAGATGGAGAAAGTCATACATATTCTAGAAGTTGCTACAGACAATCAGAACATTCATGATCCAAATGGTATACAATTAGTCATTGATCTTTCGGTGGCATAGCAACAGGGAGCAGGGACATCCCACTCAGCAATTGGTGAATCTGATGATCAAGCTGACGAAGAAAGCTTTGAGGAGTAAGAGACTCAAGAAGAGGTTGATTCAGTGTTTAGTTATCTTTTCAATTTGTAGTGAGAAATGAAAGTTCATAAATTGTATTAATTATACATTTTTAAAAAATAAAATAATTTTGGAACGGTTATCAATGTAAACAATATGATTACAACAACCGTTCCAAACTGAATGGTATTTTTTGAAAAATTTGCAGTATGAACAGTTTTTTAAATTTCGACATTCCAACAACTGTTCCAATGTAAAATAGATATAACACCTCCTGAAAAAAAAAGAGTGGAAAATTCAAGCATTGGAATGGTTATTTAAATTTGACCATTCTAAAACCAGTTCAAATTTTAATTTAGTATGGCGCCCCTCCTTTTTTGAAATAGTCGGTGGCAGGTGTCGCCTTCTGAAAAATAGATAGGAAATTTAAAACATAGAACGACTACATTCCATTTGTGCATTCCAAACCCAATTCCAAAATATTTAGTATGGAGCCTTCTTAAACATAGGAGGAAAATTTAAATCTCGGAACGGTTAATTTATACTAAACCATTCCTAGTTTTATTTTTGAAACCATTCTTAGTTGTATTCAACAACCATTCCAATGTCTAAATTATTCTAAACCGTTCCAAATTTAACTCATAGCCTTTCCAAATCCAGTTTCAAAAATATCTAGTGTACGTTCCGGTTACGATATCTCAACATCCATGAACCGGATTAACACCAAACTTAATTTTCTATCATTTAAGAATTTTTTTTGTAAATTTTGAAATTTATGAAAATATGACTATTTTGAAAAAGTTGGGAAAATTATGTTCTCTATTTTTTTCAATAATTAGATTAATTACATAATTATTAGAATAATTAGATAATTATTAGAATATTTTTGATAATTAGAATAATTATGAAATTTTCAAAAATTATAATTACTAAACAAATTTATTAATTACAAAAATTCAAAAACTTATATTTTCTAAAATTTTATAGATCATGTCTAGTGGTGGTCCACCTCCTTCAGGACATGGATGAGGCCGCGATTGTAGCCCACCAATTCCACCACCAAAGGGTGCTGCTTCATAGGTTGCGGAAGCAGCGTCCCTACCAACCCCACCACCACTAGCGACTGGCCCCTTAGCCACCGCACCGGGTCCAGATGAGGCTGACTCGGTCCACTTTTGCACTGGCCGCACATGAGGCCGGACAGTCTATTGTGCACCAGCGGCAGATCCTGCCCGTTGTGGGTTGTACCACCACCAACACCAGTAGTCTCACCACCATCAGCGCGCCTGTATATCAACCTCGAGGACCCATTATTTTGGCATTTTTTTAAATAACTAATCGACATGTTATTTCAGGTCAGATAGCAAATTCCACAAGTGCATCAATACGGTGGTGCGAGGGCACTATCCTACCCTGGGGATGTTTGCGGAAGGTGCCGCTAGAGCACCAGCAGTTCAGGTTCAAGCCTGAAGGTAATTATTTTTTAAAATTTTTGTATTATTGTATAATATAATTTTTTTTAAAATATTTTAACAATATTTTTGTTTTTCTTGTGATATTGCAGATGACGTACTGGTGTGGTTGTGATGATGAATTCGTGTTCCGGGTAATCCATATGTGGGCGGAGAAGTTCATCCAGAATTGGTTTACCATCGCCAGCGTTTAGCTGATCAAACTGGTTTTGTTGGCCGACGAGATCTAGCGCCAGCTGCAGCTTTATTGAGCCAACGCGTTTCAAGGATGAGACTGCGAAAAACAATGCCAACCAGTCAGCCCACCCTATGGCGGAGCTACTGTCTACCGTGGGGGATCTTCCTCTGTTCGCATGCACAAGAGGAAGATAGTAAATATTTTTATTTTTTTAATTTTTTTTATTAATAATTTTTAAATATTTTGCTAATTGTTCGTTTCTTGTACAGGAGGCAGAGCTCGGTTTACTTGTAAAGAAGATGGAGTTATTCTTCAAATGCTACAAGAAGAAGGTTGATGCCAGCTGGAGCAACCCGAGGGCAGCGCAGGTGACAGTAAGTAACAAATATTTAAAATATATTTTTTGGTTATTTTTTTGAATACTAACATTTTTTTTTGTTTTGCAGGAGAATTCCAGAAGCTGTTGGAGGAAAACAGGCCATGGTCGATAGCTCACCCGAGGCCTCTGTGGCGATCATCGAGCAACAATTGTGGCTGGGCAGCGGTCGGGAGCAAGAACAAGGTCCGTGTATTCGACCCTCCTGTCGGACCTACACATCGCCGCCGGTGCCACCACCGCCACCGCCATGCCTCGACATGGAGGATAGGATAACAAGCCTGGAGACGATGATGGTCGACACGATTACCATGATGCCCGTCACAGCCTCCAGCGGAACCTCGTGCCCCGGACGATCAGCAGATGGACCATACTGATAAGGAGGTCGGGGAGTAGATTAGAATTTTTGTTAATATTTGTAAACGTACAAATTTTATATTAACATAATATTTTTTTCTAATTATCTATTTTTTTAATATTAATTGCATTCTATAATTCAATATTTATTAAATTAATTAAATTAAAATGATATAATTAATTTTAATTAATTTTAGCAATTAATTATTATTATAAAAAGATTATTAAAAAATAAAAAAATATATATAAATATATATATATTAGGAGCGGGCTTTTACACGGTCAGTGAATGTGTCCAAATAAAATACATACCACTTCAAAATTAATTCCATAGTATCGAAACAACCGTTCCAACAAGTGTATTAAACCTAGTGAGAAATGGTGCAAATATCATTCTAATACATTTTCTACAAGAAAGACACAACCGTTCCAATATGTATCCCAAATTGAGAATCAATTCAAGTTCCAAAGGTGTCCCTATATGTATAACAAGCACAAACATAACCATTCCAAAGGGTGTCTTAAACATTGTTTGCAATGGTGGTTCAAACACCGTTCCAATTCACATTCTACAAAATCGACCTCGACCGTTCCAATACGTATTCCAAACAAAGAACCAAGCCGTGCCAAATCGTATTTCAAATGAAGGATCAAATAGCATTCCAACACTCATTCTTAATATATAAAATTGGCAAAATCAATACCGTGTGAAAATATATGTAGTTCGTGTGACAATAATCGTTCCGAAACACGTACCAAAAAAAAATTACCCATTCCAAATCGAAAAAAATGTTCCAGAAAAATAAATTACATATTTTGGTAGTCAGACGTATTTAAGAACGGTCTCTAAACAAGTGGTACAAAAACCTTTGCTAATTAGGAACGGTTTGTCACCACCGTTCAAAATAATTAGGAACACCGTCTATTATGAAAGAAGGTCACACTTTCCGTGACGGTTTCAAACTCCGGTCCAACTATTAAATTCTCGTCCCAAAAAGAAGGCTATTCCTAAACCGCGCCAAACCCCGCATATTTTTGTAGTGAGTACGTTAGGCCCAACCATTGCAAAAGTAAGTAACTTCATTGAGAAACCATCAGAAATTTTGGACGAATCGAAAATTGGAAAAGTTGGACACATTAAATTTTGCCGTATTTTTTTTCACGTCAAATTTAAAACGGATTTGTCAAGGATATCAGATTGGCAATTAATATCAATCGAAAAATTCATCAAAAATTGCGACGGTTTTTGACCATCGAGAAATTCGATCGATAAATTATTTTTTATAGTGTATATGATAATAACTCTAGCTAGAGGCATATTGAGGTGTTGATTATCTAAAATATATTTTTTAAGATCTTATTTATCAATTATAGATATTTTTAATTTTTTGTTACAAAGAGTCGGGAAAAAAAAGGTTCTATTGTAAAAAATACGAGTTATTATAGTTTATTTCTTCATTTTTCCCTCGTTTTACCCCATGCTGAGGCATATTGAGGTGCCAAGCAGCTGGAATGTATTTTTAAGGCTTTTATTTATAAATTATTGTAACGCCCCAAATTTCTTATATAGAATTCTCATTTATTAGCACAAGAAAGTGGATATATGTTGTGTTGATTTATATAATAATTGTGGGTAAAGAGATAATTTAAAAGAAGAAAGAAATTATTGTAGATGAATGAATATTTGTATAATAGGAATGTGAGAGTCAAAATTTATACTTGTAAAGATGTGGGGGAAATAAATAAAGTCTTAATACCACATATGCAATAGTAGCATTTTATAATATATATGTATATTTATAGATTACTACACTACAAGACAAAAATAAATGAATTAATCAACATGTGTCTTTAACATAATATTTATATGTATACTAGACCTACACATCAACACACCTACATACCTAGAGCTATATCGACACTTATGTAAAAATATAGGAAAAATCATCAGCTATAGACTTATAGAAGAGAGTAGAAGACAGCAAAAGACAAAAGAGAGAAGAGGGAGGCAGTGGACAGAAAGAGAGAAAAAGAAGAAAGAAGAAGAAAGAATTGGGGTTCCTCCATATTCATCAATCTGAGGAGGATTCACACTGATTTGGTAGGTATTTTCATATCTAATTTTTTTAAATTTAGAGTTTGAGCTAAGATGAAGGCTTAAATCCAAGAAAGGAATGAATTAAGGTAACAGAGTAAAATCTGTCCGAACAGTCTCGGTTTTTGGGGTAAATCTTCAGTTTTATCGGTCCAAAATTGGGGATCTTGGTGTCTATGAAAACTTTAGGATGTTCTTTATAACTTTTTAGTTTTGAGAAGAAGCTAAATCCATCGTTTTATTTGATAAAAATATGGAGACATGCTGTTGCCCTATTTCTGCGGGAAATCAGACAAGGTGTACTAAAAAGGTTATAACTTGAGATATAAAGGTTGAAATTGTGTTATTCTTATTTATAATTAAACTAGACAAATATTATGTCATATTGTGAGAATATCAGGACTTTTTAATGGTTGTGTGAATTTTTATAGAAATTTGAAGTAGTATAACCGAATCTGTGACAGTACAGAACAGGTTGTATTAAAACCTTAATAACTCATTATATACTGATCCAATTCGTATGATTCTTGTTGGATATGAAACTAGAGACAAATGAGAATAATTTTAGTAAAATTCATACTGATATCATCTATACGTTGGTCTGTAGAAAACTTGTAAGATAGGACAGAAGTGCTGTCAATTCTGTTTAGAAGAGATTGATTAATAAGGACATAAGTATTCATCTTTTGATTTTCATTGCTGAACCTATATATAGTAAATAAAGATATTGGGAATATTGTTAGGAGCCGGATCCGTTGGAAAAAATGCAGACCACGAACTAAGACCATCGGCGATCGGTACATTTAGTAAGTAAATAATTAGCGATGCCTATATATGTTCCTTTCTCTCTTGATATTGCTCTTATGTAACTGATTGATTAGTACGATCTATATGTGTGTTGTTGTATTCATATTACTTTATTGTATGAAGTATATGATTCATGAGTTGTGGAAGCAAGAAGAGAAAGTGTATTATGCATGTATCATGAGTTACATGACATTGTGGCTATATACTTGTGGGTTGAAGATATGTGTTGATATGTGGTCTTACTTGACTAGTTGCTCATGAGAAAAGTGATATATGGAAATGAGGGAGTTAAGGAAACTGGATAGATTTACTATGTGAAACCCCTTTGATTGGTCTCGTTGGCTCTTCGCGGAAAAAAATTAACGGCCCCGATGACTCTTCGTGGATAAATTGACCTTTACGGCTCTTCGTGGATATATTGGCCTTGGTGCTCTTCATGGATATATTGGTCTCGGTGGCTTCGTGGAAAAAAAATAAATGGCCCCGATGATTCAATGGCACCGGCGGCTCTTCGTGGCTTACAAAGGGAAAATTCACATAAATATAACATGATGAATAGTGAGACGAGTTGGGTGGAGAAAGACACTATATCACCATCTTGTGAGCATACTAGGAAAAAAAGAACTTGATTGTTTGTCTTGTTGTGAGATGATTACATTGTTAATAAATGCGACACGTTGAAATGTAAATTGATGGCATGTGTTATTACTTGTTCATTTTTGTCTTGTTGAACTAAACTCGTCATGCACATATAAGCAGAGCCGGTTATCTACTTATTGAGTTGCAGGCTCACTCCTCTGCAATATTTTTCAGGCATAGATTTTGGTCGTGTCCACTCTCGAGGAATAGATCCACATTGTGCTTGCAAAGTCAGGTCGGGCCAGTATGCAGTGTTCTCCTCACAAGTCATTAGGATAGAAATCATAGGTTTTGAGATTGTTAACAACATACTAAGAGTGAAGACGGCTTGTGAACAACTTATAATAGTCTATGCTGCCATATGTGAAACAGACATGTATAAATGTTATAGATGAGCAAATACTTTTGCTAATTATGCTAATAGAGTATGTTACATAACCAACTGTGAACTGGTTCATATTTTATAAAAGTTATGTTGTCAATGTGTAACCATTATGCGGAAATAAATCGTATTATTGTTTGGGGTGTGACATTTAGTGGTATCAGAGCCAGGTTTTAGATTCTCTGGGATGTTTGTGAAGAGTCATATTAGTGAATAGATAGAAATTATACCATGAGTTTCATTACATGTGTTTATAGGATGGAAGAGTCAGGGTGTACACGCTGCTGGCCCAAATGAGTCTTTGGAGTCTGCACATGATAATATAGAATTATTGCATTATATATGTGTATCTATGTCTATTGGGGCTACACTTTTTAATATTGTAGTAAGATTTTGTCCACTAGTAGTGAATAATGTTACAATACATGCGGATTTTGTTGTGATAAATTTTAGAGAGTTTAGCATTATTCTATGAATGCATTGGTTATCTCATTGTCATGTTATTGTGTTGACCATCAAACAAGGAAAGTGGTTGTAGAAGTCAATATGAAGACGGTGATGGTAGGAGACAGAAAAGTCATACCGCACTTGTTTAATATCTGAAGTGACTACCTTTGATTTAGTTAAAGAATGATGTAAGTTATATTTAGCTGGCATACATGATATTACAATTGTGAGAGTCAGTGTATTAGATGTTAAGGCATCGAGAGAATTCCCTAATATTTTTCCTGAAGAATTACCTAGATTAACACTTCATTGAGAAGTAAATTTTGAAATAGCAACTATTCATGAGGCAACACCTATTTCAATTGCACCATATAAAATGGCCCCGTTAGAATTGAAAGAATTAAAGAAACAACTAGAAGAATTGTTAGACAAGGAGTTTATACGATCAAGTATCTTGCCTTGGGTACACAAGTGTTATTTGTAAAGAAGAAAGATGGTAGTATGCGACTATGTGTTGATTATAGGCCATTGAGCTGGATTACAATCAAGAATAAATATCTATTATCAAGAATTTATGATTTACTACACTATTAAAAAGGAGCCACAATCTTTTCAAATATCAACATGAGGTCTGATTATTGGCAATTGAGGATAGGCCACATTCATAGTTTTGACGAATCGAATATTTGAACAGTACTTAAGTCATTTTGTGATAGTCTTTATTGATGGTGTCTTATTGTATTCGAGGAGTAGATTGGAGCATGAAGAACATCTAAAAATAGTGTTGCAGATCTTGGTGAGAGAGAGTTGTACGCTAAGCTAAGTAAGTGTGATATTTGGGTGAATCAGTTAATTTTCCTAGGACATATGATATTTGGAGATAGTGTTATGTCTGATCCTGTAGATAAAGGCTATTACGAAATGAGGCATATTAAAGAATGCAATGGAAGCTCGGAGTTTCTTAGGGTAGTGGGTATAATAAGAGATTTATTGAGGGATTCTCTATAATTGCTGATTCTTGGACAAAGTTATTAAGGAAGGCTGATAGTTTTAAACTGGATTGAGCCATGTCAAGAAAGCTATGATGACTTAAGGAAAATATTTATCATCAACTTCAATTTTAGTTTGAACATCTGGTAGTGGTGGATACATGGTGTATATAGATGCTTCAAAATAAGGTTTAGGGTGTATGTTAATGAAAAACAGAAAGGTAATAGCTTATGCATCTTGCCGTTAAGGACCTAAGAGTTAAATCATACCGTGCATGATATGGAGTTAGCAACAATGACAAATGCATTTGAGATTTGGAGGAACTATTGGTTGTAAGAATTTTGAGGTATGTTATGACACAGAAAGAATTGAACTTGAGACAAAACATATGAATAATTGTTAAAGATTTGTGGTTATACTATCGGTTATCATCATTGAAAGGTGAATGTAGCAGCGATGCCTTGAGTAGGAAGAGATAAATCATCTTAGCTAATTTGGGAAGTCATAATTTGATAGTGTTATTAGGAATGAGAACAATAAATGTGAAGTAAAAGGTTGATCACGTAGCGGATCTGTTAGCAACTTTACAATTTAACCCTGCTACTGTCTTGATTGTATTAGGATAAGATCTTGGACCTAAGGTGTAAGTTAACTACTGAATGAGAGTACAGGTTCAAAAGTCTATGTTATTTTGGGATCTATTCAATGTTGGAAAGTGATGAACTGTTGGGTGACCGTACACGAATTACTAGAATTGGAGTACTAAGCCGAGAAATTGTATCACTTATCTTGCTTTGGTAGTTTTCTTAGGTTGTGACAATATTAAAAGTTTGGGCCGGATATTGGTTCTCAATTTGATAAGGAGTCCTTGGAGACATACTATAATTGATGTGACAAGGGATGTGAAACATGTTGTATTTATTGTTTGACAAAGTTAAGATATTAGTAACTATCAATAGTGATTTCAAGTTGTAATTGATGTGATGGGATTTACTGGTTATGATAGTTACTTCAAGTTGTAATTGGTGTCGTGGGATTTACTGGTTACGGATTGAATGTTACGTAAGAAATATTACTAGGTTGCCTTAAGAGATGACTTGAACTTATGCAATAGATATATGGATGGCATTGTTGGTGCTGAATAATTTATATAATGCCAAAATAGTTACTTTAAGGAAAATAAAGACGCTAGTGCTAACTAATAGAGTCGTAGTTCATGGATAAGTTTTGGGATATGAGAGAGAAATGATGAAGTTGGTTTGATTGCATATAACATTATTATCATACATTGGGACTAGATTAATATACTCGGATAATATGTCGTACTTGTTGCTTCGATTTGTTGGGGAAAAATATCTCGAAGCGTGATAGTTGGTGGAAATGCCTTACTGGCTGAATTATTACGGTTTTGTTGGGACTTTTCTTATTAAGGATGTTAGAGAAATAAACTAGGATAAGATGCCTAATTTTTAATAAAGACTGGTGGAGCGATAGCGAATGAGAGGCAAATTTGTGAACATGATGTGGTTATGTTAGGAAAGCGAAAATGCACTATATGGAATGCCTCCCCGTACTGTAAAAATGCATTAGAATTTAGGATCCTAATATTGGTAGTAGATGATGAAAAATGGTGTAACATAATTTATCTAAATGCTTAACTTATCGACAAGTGAGCATAGAATATGGAGCACTAAGAGGTAAGTTTCAACCTTTATCTATAGTTGAACGAAAATGGGATAAGGTCATTATAAATTTTGTTGTTGGGTTGTCCCATACATCCAGAGAATGTGATGCTATTCTGTTAAATGTGCAAAGATTGACTAAATCAACTCATGTCTTGCCTATATAAAATGGTGATTTGAATAAATTAGTTGAGTTATATGTTTTAGAAATGGTAAGATTACACAGTGTGGCTATTTCTATGCTACGACGATACCGTTCTGATCCTAGTCATATTTTTTTTGTTAACCGAAGATAGAAATCTCAGATAACTTGACGTACGGGAAAGAATCAATAGAGATTCCGGATAAGATGATAAAGAAATTGAGCAATACAAAAATATCAATGGTGATAGTAAAGTGGAGTCATTACTCTCCGAAAGAAGTTACTTCGGAAGTTGAGGAAGATATGAAGGAGAAATATCCCTATTTGTTTCCTTGAACGGGTAAGACAGTCAAATTTCGAGGATGAAATTTTATTAGAAGGGGAGAATTGTAACGCCCCAAATTTCTTATATAGAATTCTCATTTATTAGCCCAAGAAAGTGGATATATGTTGTGTTGGTTTATATAATAATTGTGGCTAAAGAGATAATTTAAAAGAAGAAATAAATTATTGTAGATGAATGAATATTTGTATAATAGGAATGTGGGAGTCAAAATTTATACTTGTAAAGATGTGGGGGAAATAAATAAAGTCTTAATACCACATATGCAATAGTAGCATTTTATAATATATATGTATATGTATAGATTACTACACTACAAGATAAAAATAAATGAACTAATCAACATGTGTCTTTAACATAATATTTATATATATACTAGACCTACACATCAACACACCTACATACCTAGAGCTATATAGACACTTATGTAAAAATATAGGGAAAACCATCAGCTATAGACTTATAGAAGAGAGTAGAAGAGAGCAAAAGACAAAAGAGAGAAGAGGGAGGCAGTGGAGAGAAAGAGAGAAGAAAAAGAAAGAAGAAGAAAGAATTGGGGTTCCTCCATATTCCCCAATCTTAGGAGGATTCACACTGATTTGGTAGGTATTTGCATCTCTAATTTTCTGAAATTTCGAGTTTGAGCTAAGATGAAGGCTGAAATCCAAGAAATGAATGAATTAAGTTAACATGCATGGTAATAGAGTAAAATCTGTCCAAACAGTCTCGGTTTTTGGGGTAAATCTTGAGTTTTATTGGTCCAAAATTGGGGATCTTGGTGTGTATGAAAACTTTAGGATGTCCTTTATAACTTTTTAGTTTTGAGCAGAAGTTAAATCCATCTTTTTTAATCAGTAAACATATGGAGACATGTTGTTGCCCTGTTTCTGCGGGAAATCAGACAAGGTGTACTAAAAAAGCTTATAACTTGAGATATAAAGGTTGAAATTGTATTATTATTATTTATAATGAAACTAGACAAATAGTATGTCATATTGTGAGAATATCAGGACTTTTTAACGGTTGTGTGAATTTTTATAGAAATTTGAAGTAGTATAACCGAATCTGTGACAGTACAGAATAAGTTGTATTAAAACCTGAATAACTCACTATATACTAATCTAATTCGTATGATTCTTGTTGGAGATGAAAATAGAGATAAATGAGAATAATTTTAGTAAAATTCATACTGATATCATCTATACATTGGTCTGTAGAAAACTTGTAAGATAGGACAGAAGTGCTGTCAATTCTGTTTAGAAGAGATTGATTAATAAGGACATAAGTATTCATCTTTTGATTTTCATTGCTGAACCTGTTTATATTAAATGAAGATATTGGGAATATTTTTCAGAGTCGGATCCATTGGGAAAAACGCAGACCACGAACTAAGACCATCGGCGATCGGTACATTTAGTAAGTAAATAATTAGCGATGCCTATATATGTTCCTTTCTCTCTTGATATTGCTCTTATGTAACTGATTGATTAGTACGATCTATATGTGTGTTGTTGTATTCATATTACTTTGTTGTATGAAGTATATGATTCATGAGTTGTGGAAGCAAGAAGAGAAAGTGTATTATGCATGTACCATGAGTTACATGACATTGTGGCTATATACTTGTGATTGAAGATATGTGTTGATATGTGGTCTTACTTGACTAGTTACTCACAAGAAAAGTGATATATGGAAATGAGGGAGTTAAGGAAACTGGATAGATTTACTATGTGAAACTCTGTTTGAATGGTCTTGGTGGCTCTTCGTAGAAAAAAATTAACGGCCCCAATTACTCTTCGTGGATAAATTGGCCTTTATGGCTCTTCGTGGATATATTGGCCTCGGTGCTCTGCATGGATATATTGGTCTCGGTGGCTCTTCGTGGAAAAAATTAAATGGCCCCGATGATTCAATGGTACCGGCAGCTTTCGTGGCTTACAACGGGGAAATTCACATAAATATAACATGATGAATAGTGAGACGAGTTGGGTGGAGAAAGATACTATATCACCATCTTGTGAGCATACTAGGAAGAAGAACTTGATTGTTTGTCTTGTTGTGAGATGATTACATTGTTAACAAAATGCGACGTGTTGAAATGTAAATTGATGGCATGTGTTATTACTTGTTCATTAAACTGGGTGGAAGCAGAGGCATTAAGCAGGATAACAGAGAAGGAAGTCATAAAATTGTGTGGAAGAATATCATATGTCGCTTCGGTATTCCCAGAGCCTTCGTGATGGACAATGGCACACAGTTCCAGGGATCCAAATTTCGCCAATGGTGTCAGGAGCTGAAGATAAAATAATATTACACGTCAGTGGCAACACCACAATCTAATGGCCAGGCAGAAGTGACCAACCGAATAATCCTCCAGAATTTGAAGACAAGACTAGAAGATGCCAAAGGCAATTGGGTAGAGGAGCTTTCAGGAGTTCTATGTGTTAGAATAGGTGACCATGTAAGCCAATTTTGGCAGGAATATGTAACCTATGTCTAGACAATTCTTTGGTATTTGATAAAACATTTATGAATAAAGAAGTGAAAATTCATATGGCAATACTTTGTTTACGTTCACTTATATCTGCATTTACATTTCTGTTCACTACGCAAACAAAGCCCACGGACTGAGTAACGATTTCGGGGACTGGGACTACGCTTGGAGGTAGGTCCATGAAATCAGTCTCACCGAATCAGTCCGGAAATCTCCAAGTCAAGGAATCCCGAAAATGGGTACCGGGATTCCCTTTGAGACTTGCACTAAGCATCTGCTGTCGTATTTCATCGACGGGTGACGAAGGTCGTCTAAGCAGTGTTAGTGGGTCAGCATGCTAGGAAGCAGCTGACTGAGGTGACTCGCGGGAACCGTCTTACGGAGGACCTTGGGTATGGTCAGCAAGGTATGACGTGTATTCCCGGTTCCAACGGTACAGGCCAAGTCCTTTGACTTGAGGACCTGCTGAGTTTACCTGTGCATCAGGTCTGTATCTTAGATATGGTGAGAGATTGCCAAAATACTCTTGAGTAGTCATAAGCCATGTCTAGTGCAGCTCGGGTGTACAAAGTGACAGTAGTTTCCAAGAAAGGATCTGTCTCCTGTCAAAAGGTGTTGACAGTTGAGTCTCATGTATGCTCTGTGTCTTGTCCCTGAAATCTGTGGCCACAGTAACTGAACAGAAGGGAAAGGTTTCCCTTGCGGCGTTTAGTAAGGACAGACCGAAACTTAGGTCCAAAATGGGTACCTGCTTTTTCCGTGCCCTAGACTCTAAGTGATGAGACCGAAGACAGAAGGACAAGTGTACTGTTAGAGCCTAAATGTTCATCCCCGAATATTTCACCTAGTCTCTAGTGCCATGGACCGTTGCTAGATGGCCACCCATGGTAACGGGCGGATTCTAGGAATCCGACCAAGTCTAGCTGAATGGTGAACCTAAAGAGTCACACACTATCCACACACACTTAGTATTTAATTTGGAATTAAATATTGGAGTAAAGGAATGATTAAATTAGATTTAATCGGGTCCTATATTTTCTTGGAGAAATTAATTCCTTCTATTTGATAAAGGGAATTAAATTAATAAATAGGATTTATTAAAAGGGTTGATTTAATGGGCTTAGAATAAATAATAATATTTATTTATTATATTATATTTATTCTTTTAGCCTTTTGGAATATTTAATGGGATTTAAATATTCCATTAAATTGAAATCAACGATTGAGATGGAAAGGGGAGATGGAAGGCTAGGATTCGTTTGACTAGGTCAAACACTAGTTTGACTAGGACATTGACTAGGTCAAAATCCTAGTCAAATTAGAGTTCTTAGAGTTGGAGTTTAAAGAGGATTAAACCCCTCCTCTATATAAACCTCTAGCTTCCAACCATTGTAGGATGATGATTCTTAAAAACACACACAACACACACTCTCCCCTTCTCCTTACCTCTCGTCCGCCCCTCTCTATTTCTCCAACAAGAAAATAATTTTTTCCTTAGTTCTTTTGTTCTTGGAACATTAGAACTTAGATGAATCAATACCGTTAATTGATAACGTGTTGTTGATTCATCCACTCCAAAAATTATACACTTGTTCGTTGCTAGCACGACGTGCAAGATACGTGGGTGGATCGTGTGTCACGATTTGGAGGGTCTCAAGAACGAGATCTCGGTGCAAAACGGGGAACAACGCGAGTAGCCGTTGAAGACGAAAACGACAACGGGTAGGTCTCGTTTTACTTTTTCGTCCCTCTTTAATTTTCAACTCTATGGCCTCCATGATTTCTTTACATGCTTTATGATCATGAGATACACCAAACGCCCGGGAACCTCAAGGGCACACCCCTTGAGCGTGTTCTTTTAAATTAAAAGCATGCTTTAGTTTTTGTATGTTTATTTTTATCGTGCTTCCGCATTCGCGCAATTCCCGGAACGATCCACCAATTTCTTTCAGTGGTATCAGAGCCCGGTTCGGTGTATAGGCCTAGGGTTTATGTGCGTTATAAGCATGAAACGTGAAATTGGCATGTTTTTATTAAATCTTGATTTTTCTTGATTTTAAGCATGTTGGTTTTATTGCTTTTAATTCGTGTGAATTTCTGAATGTTGGTATTTTTCTGTTTTTCTTGGGAAACGGGGTGGAAAATTGAACGAAAAACGAGAAACGACGCAGCCGGCCAGCCGGGAGGGCTGGCCGCGCGCAGCCGCAATCAGGGCAGACGCGCGCAGGCAAGGGAGGCCTGCGCGCGCCCGCCCAGCCGGTCGCGCAGGGGCAGCGCGCAGCCAGGAAGGCTGCGCGCAAGGCTGCGCGCCTGCGAGTCCGCGCGCGGACGGGCTCTGGGCAGCGCCGCCAGGCGCGCGCGCGAGCAGACGGAGGAGTCTGCGCGCGCGCGCCCGGCAGGCGTGCCCAGTGCGCATCTGCGCGCGCACTGCGCACGGCACGGCCGGCAGCCAGCAGGCCAGCGCGCGCGCAAGGCAGGGGAGCCTGCGCGCGCGGCGGCCTGCCGATTGCCAGGCAGCGCAGCGCGTTGTCGGCCAGGCGCGCGCGCCCGGCCAGGCAGCGCCTGCGCGCGCACAAGGGCAGTAGGCTGAGCCTGCTGCCCTGTGCGCGTGCCGGCGGCGGCTGCTGCTGCTAGGGTTTCAAAACCCTAACAGTGTTTTTCCTTTTAATTTTTTAATTATTTTCAGTTTTAATTTTGAATTAATTCTGAAAAAAAATCGTTTTTGGTTCAATTATGCCTATTTTTCTAAAGACATTATTTTAGGAGTAAAATAAATTGGATGTGGAATCCCGGGGTTATTTTACTTAATGAGGAAAGGTTTTCCTAAAATAAGAAAATATTATTACCAATATTTGTGTTTTATTTTTCACACGTTGTGCACATATTCATTTATTATTTTTGATATTTATGATTGAAAATCATATGTTGTTGGTATTTTGTAATTATATGATTGGATCATGTGA
Organism: Sesamum alatum; assembly: GCA_034509735.1. Taxonomy (NCBI): domain Eukaryota; kingdom Viridiplantae; phylum Streptophyta; class Magnoliopsida; order Lamiales; family Pedaliaceae; genus Sesamum; species Sesamum alatum. The sequence goes on from JACGWO010000008.1 coordinate 27,268,597, forward strand.
TTATGTGTGTTGGATGGAAATGGATGATCGCGAGCCCTAGACCGGATGTATGGTTTATTTTCTGTTGGGCCTGTGTGACTCTTTTACTGCTTTCTCCTTCTCTCTTTCTAGTTGCCTTGGATAATAAGGCATTCTACCTCCCTCCTTATGTATTCCCCCCGGGTTTTAGCTGGGGTTTCTATTTTTAATATGTAATGATAGTAGACTAGGAGTGAGGTTTCTATTTTTGTAATTGGTGGAGAAGAAGGAAGGACCACATGGAGAGCCCAGACGGGAGGCCCCCTTGGAGTTTTCCATGAAGTGAAGAAAGAGAAAAAGAGACCAAGGCCCATCAGCATGATGATTGGGTTACTATTAATGTAATAGTATAGGACCAACCCTAGATTGACCATAGATCCACTGCGGGCTCAGTGGGTCGCATAGGATTCGGGCTCGTGATCATCCAACAGGGGCGTGCTAGGCTTTAATTTTGCATGTGGTTGTGATGATGAATGAATGGGTTGTTTATTTATCGTATAACTGCTGTGGATGGTTTATTTACGCATTATGGATGTATGTGTAGATATTTATTTATTTGAGATCTCGGTCATTACTTACTCTCACATTGATTGGATCAATGTCAAAATATTAGACCCTAGACAAAGTGGACATGAACTCTAGGAGTTTGTCCATGCCTTCCAATCCATGGCATAGTGAGGAAGCTGCTTTAGGTCAATAGCGTGGTCTCACGAGTCGTGGCACGTTATTGTACTTAAAGGAAGCTGCATTATGTCATGAACGAAAAGCGGGTTGCTGCTACCTGTCTCACGAGTCGTGGGGGTACCAGTGGGTCCGTGGCTCGGTCGATTGGGTTGGGTCTAACGCCCAATTAACATGATTCGCTTGGAGTCCTCGGGATCATGTGAAAGGGTGAGGCAATAATCTTGGGAATCTCGTGGAACGAGAATGGTATGGAATACCTCCCACAGGATCTTTTCCATGCGAATCGTAAAAGCGGGGTATGGGAAAAATCGCTGTGGATCCCAAGCCCGCTTGGAAAGGATTTTCCGAAAATCACGTTTGAGAGTACCGTGTTTTCGTATAAATAGTGGGAGGATTAAATGACTAAAGTCCATGCATTTAATTATTTTATCCAACCACCGTCTTTTATTTTCTGCTGATCGCGCGCTGTTTTCTAAAATGTAGATTTTAAAATGTCTAAAAACCCACTTTCCACCATTCTTGAGACAAACAAATTCAATAGAACAAACTACAACGACTGGTTGCGCAATCTCAGGATAGTCCTAGATTACGAGAACCAAGGCTACGTCATGGACGAGTCTCTCCCTAGGACCTTACCGGAAGGATCCACGCCAGAAGAACGTGAGACGTTCGAGACTTGGCATAAGGATAACCGGAAGGTCCGTAACATCATACTTGCTTCGATGACCAATGAGATTCAGAAGCAATATGAAAGGCTAGACGATGTCCCTTCCATTATGGCTCGCCTTAAGGATTGCTATGCAGTCCCGGACCGGCATACTAGGTATGTCGCGACCAAGGCGTTCTTTGGAACGAAAATGACAGAAGGATCCTCTATACAAGAGCACGGGGTTAAAATGCTTACCCTGGTGGAAAAGCTCGAGGACCTAAAGGCAGGTCTCGATAATGAAACGTACATAGATGTGATCCTTCAGTCACTCCCACCCTCCTTTGGCCAATTTATCGTCAACTACAACATGAACGCACTTGAGAAGGGCATTCATGAGTTGATCAATATGTTGGTGCAATACGAGGCAACGACTAAGAAGTCCACGCCTTCGGTATTGTTTGGAGGTGCTTCGACTTCTAATATGAAAGGCAAGGATGCCGGACGTTGGAAGAAGAAGAAAGGGAAAGAAAAGGCCGTCAAAGCAGCTACGAACACTAAGAGTGTTCCCATTGCCAAAGAGGGGAAAGGCAAAGGAAAGGGAAAGGTTGTCTCCAAGCAACAGTCGAAGGCATATGACATATGTATCAACTGCCGTGAGAAAGGGCATTGGAAGAGAGAGTGCCCCAAACTCTTCTCGAACCAAGGTATATATGTGATTGAGGTTAATATGGTCACTAGTTCTGCCTCTTGGGTATTAGATACCGGCTGTGGAGCTCACATTTGCAATGACTTGCAGGTGTTGAAAAGAAGCAGAAAACTGGGTAGTGGGGACATGATCCTGAAGCTTGGGAATGGCAAGGCCATGTCGGCAGAAGCAGTAGGATCCGCCACTCTAGTGATTAGTGATAGTATTAGCATAGATTTAGAGCAAGTTTATTTTGTACCCAGTATGATTAAAAACATCATTTCCATTCCATTGTTGGACAATAGTGGTTATGAGTTTAGAATCAATAAAAATTGCTTTTATTTGATGAGGTGTGGAATTGCTCATCTACTTGGTACATTGCATAACGGACTCTATATCTTGCAACAAACGAATTTCGTCCTCAATGCACAACACAAACGAAAATTAGATAATAACGAGAACGCACGTCTGTGGCACGCTAGGCTAGGTCACATATCCCAAGATAGGATGAAAAGGTTGGTAGACTCAAAGAACCTAGAGGTTGGGGACTTGAGCGATCTACCAACTTGTGAGTCCTGTCTAAGAGGGAAAATGACCAAGAAGCCCTTTGTAGGACAAAGCAGGCTTGCCACAGGTCTGTTGGACTTGGTCCATACAGACGTATGTGGACCACTAAGGACGCAGGCCCGAGGTGGGTTCTCATACTTCATAACCTTCACCGATGATCATTCACGGTATGGTTATGTTTACCTAATGAGGTACAAGTCTGAAGCTCTTGAGAGGTTTAAAGAATTCAGACTTGAAGTGGAGAACCAGACCAACTGCAAAATTAAAATCCTTAAGTCGGATCGAGGCGGTGAATACCTTAGTACGGAGTTCCTAGATTATCTAAAAGAACATGGTATAATATCAGAATGGACACCTCCAGGAACACCGCAGTTAAATGGTGTCTCTGAAAGGAGGAATCGAACCCTGTTGGACATGGTTCGGTCCATGATGAGTTTTTACCAAATTGCCCTTATCGTTTTGGGGCTATGCACTAGAGACGGCGGCCAAATTATTGAATTTAGCGCCTACTAGTGCATTGACCCAAACGCCATATGAGATATGGCACGGCAAGCCTGCATCCTACAACTACTTGAAAGTGTGGGGTAGCCCCGCATACGTCAAGAGGTTAGTGGGAGATAAGTTAGAATCTAGGTCTAGCTTATGCAGGTTCGTTGGATACCCTAAAGAAACTGCGGGTTATTACTTTTATGACCCCTTGGAACAAAAGGTGTTTGTTTCAAGAAATGCAGTATTCTTGGAGCAAGGCTTCCCGGAGGATATCCAACCTGATGAGCTGATCCTTGAGGAATCAAGTGATGGAATCCAGCCATCAGACACAGCCGCGGAACCCTCACTTAGAGGATTCAGGATTAACAGCCGAAGGGCTGACCAACCTCGAGAAGTCCATCATGCTAGGCATGAAGGACAGCCTCAGGAACAGCCAGTCCCGGTTCCTGAACCGCCGGCTCCGATACAGTCAGCGCCCACAGTCACCACTGACGTTCCCGTTCTCCGTAGGTCCACTAGAGAGTCCAAACCTCCAGTAAGATATGGCTTTCTAGGTGCGACCGATCTTTTGGATAACGATCCTAAGACGTATGGAGAAGCGATGTCTGACATCGACTCTGGGAAATGGCTTGAGGCCATGAAAGCCGAAATGGACTCCATGAGCGAGAACCAAGTCTGGAGTCTTGTAGATCCACCGAAAGGTGTTAAGCCAGTCGGCTGTAAGTGAGTCTACAAGCGCAAACTTGGCGTTGATGGAGAAGTCACAACCTTTAAGGCTAGGCTTGTAGCTAAGGGACACACTCAACGACCCGGGGTCGATTTTGAGGATACCTACTCGCCAGTAGCCATGGCTAAATCTATTCGGATTCTGCTCGCCATAGCAGCATGGTATGACTATGAGATATGGCAGATGGACGTGAAAACGGCCTTCCTCAACGGTTTCGTTGAAGAAGAGATCTATATGGATCAGCCGCAGGGTTTCACGGTCACTGGAGAAGAACAGAAAGTCTGTCGTCTCCAGAAGTCCATCTATAGCCTCAAACAAGCCTCCCAAAGTTGGAACATTCGCTTTGATGAAGTAATACGGGGTTATGACTTCATCAACAACGAATCCGACCCTTGTGTATACAAGAAGGTCAGTGGGAGCTCAATAGTGTTCCTAGTGCTTTATGTGGATGACATTCTGCTCATTGGTAATGACGTTAGAATGTTAGGAAACACAAAAGCATGGTTGTCAACCCAGTTTTCCATGAAGGACTTGGGTGAAGCCTCCTACATCCTAGGCATCCAGATTGTCAGGGACAGATCTAAAAGGATGTTAGGACTCACCCAAAACTCGTATATGGAGAAAGTCCTAAAGAGATATCGAATGGACAGCTCCAAACGAGGATTCCTTCCAATGAGGCATGGGATCAAGTTATCCAAGAAACAGTCCCCACAGACTGATGAGGAACTTGAAAGGATGAAGGTCATCCCCTATGCTTCTGCCGTAGGTAGCATAAAATATGCGGTCCACTGCACTAGGCCTGACATTGCGTACGCTTTGAGCGTGACAAGCAGATATCAGTCCTGCGCAGGAGAGGCACATTGGAATGCTCTTAAGGGCATCCTTAAGTACCTAAGGAGGACTAAGGGAATGTTCCTAGTCTATGGCAATGGAGAACTAATTCTGGAAGGCTTTAGCGACGCTAGCTTCCAGTCTGATGACGATGATGCCAAGTCTCAATCGGGGTACGTATTCAAACTCAATGGAGGAGTAGTAGCTTGGAAAAGTTCCAAGCAAGCAACCATTGCTGACTCCACCACAGAGGCTGAATACATAGCAGCTTCAGAAGCTGCTAAGGAAGCGGTTTGGATGAGAAACTACATCCAAGAGTTGGGTGTGGTGCCTAGCATCGCCGAGCCCGTTGTCATCTTCTGTGATAACAACGGCGCAATAGCACAAGCAAAGGAACCGAGATCTCATCACCGTTCCAAACACATTCTTAGACGCTACCATCTTCTTAGAGAAATGGTAGGAAGAGGTGACGTCCGGATGGACCGAGTCAACTCGGCAGACAACACAGCAGACCCGCTGACAAAACCTATGTCGCAGAGCGCTCATACGCAACATCTTGAGAAGATGGGAATTAAGCATATGGGCAATTGGCTTTAAAGGTCAAGTGGGAGATTGTTAGAATAGGTGACCATGTAAGCCAATTTTGGCAGGAATATGTAACCTATGTCTAGACAATTCTTTGGTATTTCATAAAACATTTATGAATAAAGAAGTGAAAATTCATATGGCAATACTTCGTTTACGTTCACTTATATCTGCATTTACATTTCTGTTCACTACGTAAACAAAGCCCACGGACTGAGTAACGATTTCGGGGACTGGGACTACGCTTGGAGGTAGGTCCATGAAATCAGTCTCACCGAATCAGTCCGGAAATCTCCAAGTCAAGGAATCCCGAAAATGGGTACCGGGATTCCCTTTGAGACTTGCACTAAGCATCTGCTGTCGTATTTCATCGACGGGTGACGAAGGTCGTCTAAGCAGTGTTAGTGGGTCAGCATGCTAGGAAGCAGCTGACTGAGGTGACTCGCGGGAACCGTCTTACGGAGGACCTTGGGTATGGTCAGCAAGGTATGACGTGTATTCTCGGTTCCAACGGTACAGGCCAAGTCCTTTGACTTGAGGAACTGCTGAGTTTACCTGTGCATCAGGTCTGTATCTTAGATATGGTGAGATATTGCCAAAATACTCTTGAGTAGTCATAAGCCATGTCTAGTGCAGCTCGGGTGTACAAAGTGACAGTAGTTTCCAAGAAAGGATCTGTCTCCTGTCAAAAGGTGTTGACAGTTGAGTCTCATGTATGCTCTGTGTCTTGTCCCTGAAATCTGTGGCCACAGTAACTGAACAGAAGGGAAAGGTTTCCCTTGCGGCGTTTAGTAAGGACAGACCGACACTTAGGTCCAAAATGGGTACCTGCTTTTTCCGTGTCCTAGAATCTAAGTGATGAGACCGAAGACAGAAGGACAAGTGTACTGTTAGAGCCTAAATGTTCATCCCCGAATATTTCACCTAGTCTCTAGTGCCATGGACCGTTGCTAGATGGCCACCAATGGTAACGGGCGGATTTTAGGAATCCGACCAAGTCTAGATGAATGGTGAACATAAAGAGTCACACACTATCCACACACACTTAGTATTTAATTTGGAATTAAATATTGGAGTAAAAGAATGATTAAATTAGATTTAATCGGGTCCTATATTTTCTTGGAGAAATTAACTCCTTCTATTTGATAAAGGGAATTAAATTAATAAATAGGATTTATTAAAAGGGTTGATTTAATGGGCTTAGAATAAATAATAATATTTATTTATTATATTATATTTATTCTTTTAGTCTTTTGGAATATTTAATGGGATTTAAATATTCCATTAAATTAAAATCAACGGTTGAGATGGAAAGGGGAGATGGAAGGCTAGGATTCGTTTGACTAGGTCAAACACTAGTTTGACTAGGATTTTGACTAGGTCAAAATCCTAGTCAAATTAGAGTTCTTAGAGTTGGAGTTTAAAGAGGATTAAACTCCTCCTCTATATAAACCTCTAGCTTCCAACCATTGTAGGATGATGATTCTTAAAAACACACACAACACACACTCTCCCCTTCTCCTTACCTCTCGTCCGCCCCTCTCTCTTTCTCCAACAAGAAAATAATTTTTTCCTTAGTTCTTTTGTTCTTGGAACATTAGAACTTAGATGAATCAATACCGTTAATTGATAACGTGTTGTTGATTCATCCACTCCAAAAATTATACACTTGTTCGTTGCTAGCACGACGTGCAAGATACGTGGGTGGATCGTGTGTCACAATTTGGAGGGTCTCAAGAACGAGATCTCGGTGCAAAACGGGGAACAACGCGAGTAGCCGTTGAAGACGAAAAAGACAACGGGTAGGTCTCGTTTTACTTTTTCGTCCCTCTTTAATTTTCAACTCTATGGCCTCCATGATTTCTTTACATGCTTTATGATCATGAGATACACCGAACGCCCGGGAACCTCAAGGGCACACCCCTTGAGCGTGTTCTTTTAAATTAAAAGCATGCTTTAATTTTTGTATGTTTATTTTTATCGCGCTTCCGCATTCGCGCAATTCCCGGGACGATCCACCAATTTCTTTCACTATGGGCATATCGAACCACCCCACGCCGAAACATGGGGGAAACCCCGTTTAGTCTAGTCTATGGGTCGGAAGCCGTCATCCCAGTGGAGATTGGAGAAGAGACACTCCGAGTGAAGCGCTACGAGCCGACTAGCAACGAAAGTGAAAGGAGAGTCGACCTGGATTTTCTGGAGGAGCTAAGGAGCAGCGCAAATGTCAGAACTGAAGCATACAAAACGTTGATGGCAAGAGCCTACAATGATAGAGTTAGACATCGAGGCTTCCAAGTGGGCGACCTCGTGTTGAGGAGGGCTGATGCCACAGGTAACATTGGGAAGCTGGACGCCAAATGGGTCGGGCCATATCAAGTGATTGAGATTGTGGGGAAAGGAACATACCGCCTGCAAAAGTTGGATGGAAAAGAAGTACCGCGTACATGGAACGTGGTCAACCTAAAGAAGTATTTTGTATAATTTTTTCTCGTTTTAAGACTTGTATGAAGCTTGTAGTTTAAGACTTTCTTGTACCTTCGATTATGATAATGAAATATCCTTTTGACGAGTTTTTTGTCGCCTTTGTGTTTTATTTTTTGCAAAAGGGGGATTGCCCCACATAAATACCCAGTTGTCATGAGAGGGATTGCCTCTCATAGGGGGATTGCCCCGAGTTATCAAGAGAGGGATTGCCTCTCATAGAAGGATTGCCCCAAGTTATCAAGAGAGGGATTGCCTCTCATAGGGGGATTCCCCCTAGCACCTAAACATCATTTAAAAGAGAGGGATTGCCTCTCATAGGGGGATTGCCCCTAGCCTCGAAATAAAAGAGAGGGATTGCCTCTCAAAGGGGGATTGCCCCTCGAATGTGTAATCTTCACAAGATGAGGGGGATTGCCTCTCCCTTTTATGATTTTTGCTAGACTGGGGATTACCTCGCACATTAGATGCTGAAGTACGATATAATATAAACATAGAATTTTTATTAAAGGTTCAATGTTGGGAAGAAAGAGAACAATCCTAAAAATTAAGATTAACAAAAAATAAATAATAATAACGTTAACTAATCCCTAAACATATCTTGAATCTACGGGAAAGAAATTCAAACAAGTAAATTCTAAAGAGTAACTTTAATTCTTCTCTATGGCAGATGAGGGGATTCCTTCAACAGGAGTCTCATCAACCACATCATCAGCAATCTCCCCTTCCCCATCCTCATCCCCTTCCTCATCAGGAACTTTGGGATCTAGAAACATGAAATCCTCGTCGCCAAAGCGACCACTGTTCCTCAGCGTAGAGCGACACTGCCTGATTACTTGATCATATACCTCGCTCGCCTTACTGAGGACAGCTTGATGGAATTCCTCTGAACCTACATACTTCTCTTTGAAGTCATCCCACACACACTCCAAATAGGTCTTACCAGCATCAGACTTCAGGAAGGTCTTCCCCGAGGCAATCTCCCGGTTAAAGCTTTCCTTCCACTTGAGTTGTTCAGCAGAGGCAGTCTTGAGCTCCCCTTGACAGCGCTCCAAGTTTTTTCGGGCATCTTCAAAGGCATCCTTCAGCCGCTCGATCTCCTTCTCGTAGTTACTCAACCGCAGCTCAGTAGTTTTCTGCTAAGTTGATAACCTAAAGGATATACCCCCCAATTAGACACGTGAGGACAAAAAATGAAGCATCAATAAAATTATAAAGAACATACCCTGACAGCTTCGCCTTGCATGAGACGAGTAAGGGTGACAGTGGGGAGGGCCCCAAGTAGCGTCACATCATAAGGGATCACTAGATCCCTTGATCTTTTGTGGGCAAGATCCACGTCAGTGGCATCCCAAAAAGAAGAGATATGCCCCTGCCTGTTCGTCCCATAAGTGAAGAGACCTTTCCCTGCCCCGGGGCGAGGAGGGCCTACTTCGCCTTCCCGGGGGCGTTTGGAGGCATTGCCTTCAGGAGGGGGGGAGCGCCCTTCATGGCGAGTTGAGTGCCCGGGAGGGTCCCGGGCCAGGGCAGGAGGTGAGCGCCGGCGACTGCTTTCTCCCCTCCTTGGCGGGGGCGGAGGAGGATGGCGGGACCTTGAAGCACTCTCTTTGTCACGAAAACAATGGACATCATGGAGGGAGATCTTCTTTCCTGCAAACAAATCAACACAAAATGTGAGATAGCATCGAAAATTTTTTACAAAGCAAATAAATAGCAGAAAAGTTGCGATTAAATACCAGCAGGCCCTAAAGTTTTGACGTCAAAGAGTTGGTCGAACAGCCCAACCCCAATGAAGGAGAGTCGAAGATCAGGAACGGGGTCAGGCACAAAGGATGATTCCCCCCAAGGGGTAGCTAATCCCCAAGACAAGTCCTTTACGAATAGGAACTTTTCTTTCCAGGGACCCTTAGAGGAAACACCACCCTCAAGAATCTTGCAACCCCCCCGAGGATAGAAATAAAAATAGGAGTCATTGGGCACCTTTCTAACAATGAACAAGGTATAGAAGGTCTCAAGAGAAGGGGTCAAGTCAAGCTCTTCAAAGCATTGGAGGAACCCCCTAAAACTTACAAGGGAGTTAGGCGTGAATTGGCTGATGCTCAGAGTAGTGCAGGTAATGATTTGAAGTAGCAGAGGATGAGGGGGAAGTGTGAAACCAGAGGAAAAGAACGATAAGTACGCGGTTAAGAACCCAGGAGGAGGGAACTTGATCCTATCGTCAATGCTAGGCAACAAGAGGGTGAATTCGGAAGAGGCGTTGACACTGGCTTCAAGAAGACGGAATTCTTCAAAACTCACACACTATGACAATTGTTGACGTCCATGATACGACAACGAGACTTGGAGTGGGGGGCTGAAGAGGACTCAGTTCCGTCTAAATCGGAATCAACGAGGTCAATTGGTAGAGGAGATAAGAGTGGGGGAGTCTCTTGTGAGCTTGACTCAAAGGAAGGATTTGGGGAAGGCGACGGACAAGTAGGAAGGTTCCAAATCGCTTCAATCACTTCATGATCAAAGTTCACGATATCCGGATCCATATGAGGAGCTGAAGGAGGAGAAAGATCCAGATTGATGACAGGAGCTGAAGGAGCCGAAGGAGGCGCCCCTCGGCCGGGGCTCGGCCGAGGCGCCTCGCCTCGGCCTGAGCCTGGTCGAGGCGGACTGCCTCGACCAGCGCCATACCGGGGCGTTCCCCGGCCCCGACTCGGAGTTGACACTCTCCCCCACGTGATTCCGGCGTTGCTCGACATGATGCGGAGATTTCTATTCGGGAATAAAAATGAAGTTTATTTTTTTGTGAATTTGGACTGAATATGGAAGTGTTTTTTCTTTTTTGGAGACACAAAAACGAAAAGCGAAAATATAGACGAAGCACAGAAAAAGATGAAAAGCTAAATACTCGAGCCAAGACTCTTCGACATTCTTTATTTTTTGAAGACGGCGAAGGCAAAAGAGAGAAATTGGAACACAATGAAGAATTGAAGATGGTTTTCACCAATTTATATAGAGAAGAAGAAGTCCAAATTTGAGAAGGAAAAATAAAGGAAAAGGATCCCAACAAGAATAGAATTCATTTGAAAAAGAGTTCAAAAAAAAAGAAGACTTCTAAATTGAATGGAGTTAGCAAGAAGGAAGCCTATTCAAAGTCAATCTATCCACTACTAAAAAGAAGAATTCGAGTCAGAATCAACTTGCTAATTGGAACTTCCAAACTTCCAAGGAAACGTTTGAAAGTTGGGGGGCTACTAATATGGAGAAGAAGAGAATTTACAAGAAGACCCTCAATATTTATGAATATTGCACAAGAACCCTTGATGGAGGTTGAGAGGAGTTAAAAGGAAGTTAAGGGGGGTTGAAGAGATGGAGGTTGAAAAGAGAGTGGGGCTAGTAAAATGACGGAAGTACCTCACTTGTTTAATTTAGGCCGTAGGATCAAAGGACGACATTATAATTTCACCCCCTAAAATTTACTATAAATAGGGGGTGAACTTTATTGTTTGAGATACATTTGGAATGAATATAGAAAGTTTACTCTTCATTTCCTTGTTTTTATTAAATTTCTTGTATTCATTTAATACACGTGCTTAGACTACGTTTCTTTCGAATTTCACTCCATCAATAGTAATTTTGTCAAGAGGACATCATCTTGGTAAATTCTTGACAACCAATTTCCTTCATGCACTACTTCTCATATGCCTCATCACTTGACGGTAAAATGAGAACATAACTTAATATTTATTCAACATTATAAGTTATTTGTCTCAAATTATTAATTCAAAATTGATACCACCAGGAGTTACAAAAATGGCATTTTCCTTAAATTTGTTATAATGAAGGAGCAACGATATTGGCATAAAAATGCAATAAACCCCATTAAACCAATTCAATTCACTAATTTAACTGGAGCAAAGAATTATAACAATATATTATTTTTCAGACCTAAGCAACGGTTATCATGATTGCATCCTTAATTTCCTTAAACATGTCAATGGACATACTATTAGTCCCAATGAAAATCAAGTTGAGAAAACAAGTCATTTTTCATATTGGCAGGAAAATTTAATTCATCTATCCCCTTTTATTTTATGTCATTTTTGCTTTAGGTAATAAACCTTATTCACATAAAATATAGAAACCACACCTTTTCTCTTGATAAAAGAGAATTACTGTATACCAATTTCTGTATAGTTCTCGATGATCTCATGCACGGAATTAATCTAGATCCCCGGTGGCCGCAAGCATTGTGCTTCTTGTGTTCACCACTCCCCAATCATTCATCATGGAATAGAAAAGATAAAAGATTAGTGCAATCATTTAATGCTTCGCAACACAAACACACAAAATCACATTCACGTCTTTAGACTGTTGTGAAAATTGTGTAATTTGTGTCACAATCATATCTCAAAATAATTTTACATATAAAATATCATTATACAATTATCAGAATGACATATAGTAGTGAAATAAAGAAGATAAAACTCGAGAAATTAGAAAAACTGCACCGATGGAGAGTCACGACACTTGTCGTTATCCTAAAGTCATGATTGTCTCCCTACGTGTAGGTATTAACGGTTGATCACGACTCCAGGATAAAACCTCATTAGCTCTCAACAGTGTCTCATCTCATGTGCACAACCACAAAGAGACTAGGAACCAGTCCTTAGTCACGTTGCCAAAACTCAATTATACTTGTGGGAGAACAGAAAGTGTTTCTCAAAACTCATAAACTATAAAACAAAAGTTCACTCTCTCAGTATGCCAAATGAAGAAAGGAAGTTGCCCTTTAATTAGTTGTAAGAATTTGACCGTTATAAAAGATTAAATGGCCTAATTAAAACTCATAATATTATAATAAATTCAATTATAAATAGGCCACGTAAATATATAAACGTAACGGTCAAATTATTAAACCTCATAAATTCACAATTAAATCAATGTAATAATGGGGCCATAAACCTCAAATAATATCAAGTTAAATTGGCACGTTAACTTGAAATACTGTGTTGGAAATAATTTGACAATTTAAAAAATTTTAAAGCTTATTTCCAACAAAACATAAATGAGTTAAGTTTATATTATCCCATACTCCTAACTTCATTTTCATCGAGAACCCACTAAATCATAAAAAAAATAACTATTTATCATAAAAACAATAGTAACGTTAGGCTTGAAATTAATATCTAAAAGTCTACTAACAAATTCAATATATATCCCTTCTTGTGCACAAAAGCATTTAAATTATTATGTACGTAGAAATAAATATAATATACCAAATTATTTTCTTCATTTATTAAGACTTTTTAATATTAATTGTACTTGTTCAGTTCAACTATTTAATAAAATATTTGTATTCTTTTATTCTAATGTCCAAATTATTTGATAAACTTTTCTTTTTGTTGTTTACATTCTTGCTACTTTTGCTTCACCCATAAACTGAAATATTAGTTCTTAATCTCAAACTCAAAGACTTCTTCGAAACTTGGGGAGAATTACGGTTTTGGTCTTCATACTTGACCACTTATTCACTTTTGGTCCTCATATTTTCGCCCTTGACAATTTATGTCCTCAAACTAACCTTTTTTTAACAATTTTCATCCTTGTCGGTAGTTGTGGCGTTAAAATAGACGAAAACTTGATTGGAGGGAGAAAAAACTTGCCTTTGCCGCCTGCTCTTGGTTGTTCATTATACCCCTTCAATAATTCACTTTTCACCATTTTTGTTCAAGTAAAAACTTTAGTTTGAGAAAAAATTGAGTTGAAGTTATAAAATCAAGGACTGAGAGGCAGATACTGGTGTGGAAGTTTGAGTATCTAGGAGTTGACGCTTGCAATGGTTTCGCTGCAGGTGATTCGACATTAATCTTCTTTGTCCTAGCAGTATCATCTCTCGCCTCATTGGCACCAGCTTCATTTTCCTGTGCAACAACTTCAACTAATTTGGCTTCATATTCCTGTACAACTTCCACTAATTTTTTTCTCAAACTAAAAGTTTCAACTTGAACAAAAAATGGTGAAAGGTGAATTATTGAAGGGATATAATGAAGCAGCCAAGCAACAGGCGGCAAAGGGGAGTTTTTTTTCCTTCCAAATTTGATTTCCGTCTATTTTAACGCTACAACTAACAGCAAGGATGAAAACTGTTAAAAAATGATTAGTTTGGGGACTAAAATTATTAAGGGCGATAGTATGAGGACCAAATGTGAATAAGTGGTCAAGTATGAGGACCAAAATCGTAATTCTCTCTTAAAACTTGCAAACAAATAAAAGAAAATAAAAGAATTTATCATAAGTTGTTTGGAATAGAAAAACATCAAGAAACAAATAAAAATTCAAAAAGAAGTTAAATTCATTCACCATGAAAAAAATAAATAAATAAACTAGAATTAGAAGTAAGCTACTCTGAAAATTTTGAACATATTAAAAGAAGATCCGACTATTAAATGAGATCAGAAAATGTGGCCATCAAATAATGACAAAATGCTTAATTAATTGCATGGTATTAGGCAAATTGTTAGTGATTAAATACTAGTGACACGGTGATAGTCACAATTTTAGCAAATAAATTAGTTAATTTTATATAGGAGAGACAAAAAAAAATTGAAAGAAATTTTGGAAAGAATTTAGAGAAATAATTGATTTAAAACATAAATGGTTTAATACATAGAAAGACTAATTTTAGCATAATTAGAAATTATGGTTATGATTGAATTCAATATATTATGTCAAAATTAATCATACTAACCAATATGACATTTACATAAATGTTTAGCACAATTAGAAATTATTTTTAGTGATTGAATTCAATGATTTCAAAATTAAGTATGCTATATAACCAATATGACATTTTTTTAGTATAATACACATATATATAACAAAAAAATATAATTTCAGACAAATCCGAATTCATATATTATAAGTAGATTGAATAAACAAAAGACACAATTAATAATTAAAAAAATTATAGGGTAAATGCTACATTTGGTCCATTGAGTTTTCATTTATAATCACTTTAGTCCTTCAAGTTCATTTCTTGATTTTTGCATCGATAACTTTTAGTTTTTGTCTTAATTTGGTCTCTCTGACCATTTTCTAGCGAAAATGTCACCGGATTTTGATTTTAGGTTGCATTTGGATTGAAGGATTTGAAATCATGAAATCCATAATAACAAATCATTTGAATTCGTTTGGATAATTCTTAATCTAAAGTATTTCAAATCCTTCATTCTAATTTTCAACTATATTTTGATGAATATGGATGGATTTCAAATTCATCTCAAATGGAGTCATTTGAAATCTTTTCTCCAAATCCTTCTTTAAAATCCAAATCCATCAATCCAAATACACCCTTATAGATGGTAAAATGGTCAGTCTAAATTTAATTTTCACTTTAATCCCTTAAATTTGTAAAATTATCAAATTCATCCTTTTTTTAAGCTAAAAAACAACTCTTTTATATTTTTGTATGATGAATATAATACAACTATCTTATGTGAATAATGAAAATTTTGAATTCTTGTAAACATATTAATAACATATTGCTCAACTTAAAATAAGTGGTCTCTTTTTTTTTTTCATTTTTAGTAGTTAAAAAGATCAAAATTATGAATTAATTTTATAAAAATTTTCTTATTTGAAAATATAATATAAAAAAAAATCTATCTGGTAACCTTTTTTTTTACCTTAAAATGTTAGAATAAGTGTAAAAAAATTAAATTTTAACAATATTTATTGAATGTTTGGAGTTTTGATTAGATAGTTGGTGGAATTTTCATCATCTAAAATGAGAAAATTAAACTTAAATTGACCATTTTACCCTCCAAAAGGTCAAAATCCGGCCACATTTCTGCCAAAAAATGGTTAAATGGACCAAATTGAGACAAACTAAAATTTAGGGATACTAAACTCAAGAAATGAACTTTAGGAACTAAAGTGATTTTTAACCAAAACTTAAGGAACCAAATATAATATTTACCCAAAATTATAATATACGATAAAAGACAAAGTTAATAAACAGGAAGATAATTACAAAGATAACCTTTTATGAATAGAAAGAAATTATTTCTAGGCAAAATACTACATGGTAATGAGAAGTATATCAAAAATTATAATATTAAGAATTTAATAAGCCAATAAATGATATGTATGAAAGTTAACCTATCGATAATACAAAGGGTTGGCAGCGGGTGGTAAAACAAAGGGTCCGCAGCCGATTATTAAATGAAAGTTAACAACTATTATAGAAAAGATAACATATTGGTAATGAAAAAGCTAACACCAATTAAAGTATTTTTACTATTAAAAAAATTCAAAATTCTAAGAATTGAACATTTGGTCAAAATTAAAAGATTTGAGTCAAAGGACACCCTTCAAGTATATATAACTAGTGTGTGCCCCGTACTATGCACGGTTGTAATGTAATTATGATTAAATTATATTTTACAAATTTTATAAATTATGTGAAACTTCGTTAAGATTTTTTTTAATGAGATCAATAATATAATATTATTTTTTCTCCAAATTACAATAAATCAATATGGATAAAATTTACAGAAGTTTACAATCATTAAAAAAAGAATGAAGAGATGTACGTCCAATAAAATTAAATTTTTGATTAATTGTTAAGTTTTATTGACATGTGATCTTCTCCCTTTTTATTTGTTATGGACTTGAATTTAGTAAAAAAAGTTAACACTAACTACATAAACATAAAAAAATAATTTACAAATTACAAAACTATATCAAAATAGAAAAAACTTTGATAATTCTTGCAAAAGTTGCATAATTAATGAATCTTGACCATGCCCATAATATAGGAAATGGTTTGAGCAAAAGTAAAAATATGAAAAAAAATTAAACATAAATAAAGAGAAAATCGCATGATACGGACAATGAAGAAAATGCATTAAGAAAACTTTTTAATCAATTTAAATCCAAAGTAGCAAATGCTTTTTATAAAAGTTGTTCTCTAATATTTATAATGCCTTAACAGAATTGTGCATTTATTCAAAAAATACATCAAAATATTTTATTTCGATATCAAAATATTAAAAATATAAAGTTTCTATTCATCCTTTTAAAAATTGTTTTATCCTATTTTTTGTTTTATTAGATTATAGTGATTATTTATCTCGTGTTTTAATTTTTTTTATATGCCTACATGCTTATCATGATTCTATCTCTCTTTGTCTCTTTTATGTGGATCGTGAGGTGGACAACTGCTTGTTGTTTATATTTTCATGTATGGTATTTTTCATATATATATGTGTTCTCACAATTGATATTATGCGTTAAAATTATAGAGTATATTTTAAAATAAATTTTATGATAATTAAGTTTTTGTTTTATGATATTAGTTTTTATGAAAATTTTATTTTCACCTCTCTTTCATTATTTACTTAGTGAAATTAACCAAATTTGATTTTATTATATTTCAATCTGCAATAAACTAAAATACACTAAGAAATTACTTTTAATAAATTAGATCCAAAAGTAGCAAAATAAAGGTTTCTATAAAAGTTATTCTTGAACACTTGCAACGCCTTATTTATATTGTCTTTATCTAATTAACTTTTTTCCTTGATAATCGTTAACTTATTTATTATTATGTACACTTTATTCTTAATATTTTAAATTATATATTCAAAATTATCACATTCGAAACTATTTTTGATAATTTTATTTCTATTGAATAAGTCTTAAATAAACAGTATCCAGTTTTTTATTCAAAATGATCTTAGTATACTTTTTTATTATTTTATTTATATTCAGATTTTTACAATTGTATGAAAGACATTTTATATTTTTATAATTTTATTCTGAATTATTTAATCTGTTGTGAGCATAACTTTTGTCAAGTAAATTTCTATATATCTATCATGATTTTTTTTATTTATCATTTTATGTTTTTGTGATTAATTTTTATGGGTGAAAAAGTAATAATAACAATTGATACCAAAGTAATTTCGAATAATTTTTATGGGTTCAGAATTTTATAAAAATATTAGAAGGGAAAAATATATCTCATTTGAAATTTAAGTTGATATTTACAGTATCTTTTTAATTTGTTTGTTGAATATTTTTTCTCATGATAAAAATAATAGATATGGTTGAAATTAGTTTTTATGCAAAAAAGTTCGTCACTGTGTGTTGAACGGGGCAAATGCTAGTTAATATAAACATGAGTACCGCTACATACAAATTAAATGTATGATACAATTATTTTATTTTAGGTAACTTATGACAATCAATTTTTACTTTGAGATAAAATAAAATAATTAGCATTATTAAATATTAAATTCTTATTGTAAGAAAAATATGATTGTAAGGAAAATTAATGATGTAATTATGAGATTGATAGGAAATTACCGAATTAATATCACAACGAAAAACATCACAAAAGATATAACTCTTCACATAATGTAGTTTACTCATAATAAATAACTAAAATAATTTTATATCACATATACACTCATGAGCTTAATAAATAAAATACCTGACAATAATTTTTTTAAAAAAAAATACAAAAGAATGCATACTCACTAATGGAAAGTATTAGCAAGATTCGGCATCTCTACCCAAAGATATCAACAAAATAATTGAAATAAAAGATGATAGAAATATGAATTAAGTAACAAAAAGGTTATAATTAACACATGATTAACTCATGAAATAAAATAATTGATAACAAAAAAATCAATGAAAAACAATAGTTAAAAGCTTCGGTCTTTTCATATTTTTTTTTTTTAATTATTTCAATTCCCACGTGAAACATAGATAAGTACGAATTTTGAATTGAATCAATTTTTTCCAAAAAAATAATACTTTTAAGTTTTTATTTTTTTTTTTCTAAATTAATTTATATATCACATCATTCATGAACTCAAATAATAAAATAATTGATACTAACAAAATTATAATTGCAATGTTAATATTGATTCTCAGTAGTGAAAAATTTATGCAAAAAATTCAATATTTCTACCAAAAATTTATTAATAAAATAGTCAAAATGCGCATGATAATAAATATAAATTAAATAAAAATTTATAATTAACACAAAAAATCACATATTCATGAATTCATGAAATAAAATAATTGATAATAAAAAATATTAAATATCAAGGAACAAAAAAAAAATACCTTGACTTCTGATCTCCTTTTTCTATTTATTATGGACTTTGAATATCTTTTATTATTTGAAAATGATAGATAATACAAATGAAACAAAAATGATTATAATTAACACATAAATAATATATTTCATGAACTCATGAAACAAAAAAATGATAATAAAGAAATTAAAAAATACTGAAAAAAATTTCGAACATAAGAAATTTGATTAACTCATAAAATATTATAATAAATTCATAAACTCATGAAATAAAATAATTAACAATATAAACATTCAAAAGTCACGGGAGAATTTTTTTCCCCATACCTTGGCTTATGAAAGTATCCTTTTCTTCATATATTGTCCATATTTCATGCAAGATTAATTTCCACCCACCCAACAAAAGCATGAAATAAAATAATATATATGTATATATATATAATCCATAAACCTAATATAATGAAAAGACATTAATAAAGCACCAAATTTAGAATTTAAAAAATAAGGAAAGAGCAAGATATTTTATATTTTTTCTAAAAAATACATCATTCTTCTTTATTAAGCATTGTTATTTATCATAATTATGTTAACAATGAATAAATTCTGGAAACTAAATACTGAAAGTTTGAAAATCGGATATATGGAGTCTGAAAATAAGGAAACTTGTTGATTTCAATATAATCAATAATTAATACATAATGAATAATTAAATTATGGTAACATAATCAAGAATTAATATTTATTGTCTAAATTAATTTAAATTATGTATTAAAAAATAGTTATTAACTTTCCAAATTTAAAGTAACCAATAGGAATATTTATTATAATAAAAGTTCAAAATTCTAGAAAATAAGAATTGAGTCAAAATTGCTCAATTTTGGTCAAAAGACCTCCTTTAAATATATATATTAATAGATATTAATTAATAGATTAATTGAAAACTATATATATTAAAATATGGATTGTAGTTTAAAGAGGCCAAATTAATTGAAAACTATTAACATATATTAGAATCAATATATATAAAATCAACAATGTGGAATATAAAATCAACAATGTGGAAAATCAATATAATAGTAAAATATGGATTGTAATTTAAAGAGGCCAAATTAATTGGAAACTATCAACAATTTGGAATATAAAATTACGGATCCCTTCCAATATAAAATTAAAAATTAGAAAATGATTATGATTATACATAATAGAATAGTTGTAGGGGTGGGGAATATATATATATATATATATATATAAATATTAAAATCAATATATTCAAAATAAAATATAATAGAAAATATGGAATGTAATTTAAAGAGGCCACATCAATTGGAAGCTATTAACAATGCCATTATTGCTTGTTATTAATGTTAACCTACCAATTAAAGTATTTTATAATTAAAAAAATTCAAAATTCTAAGAATTCATCATTTGGTCAAAATTGAAGGAATTGATCAAATGACTTCCTTCAAATATATATATTAATAGATATACTAGTGTGTGCCTGTACTATGGACGGAGATAATTTTAAAAAGTATATTAATATTTTCATGCATACCACTGTCAAACTAATTTTTTCATAAATCAAGAATTACGTGATTAGTTTTATAGATAAACCAATAAAAAGTACATATTACTTCAAAACTAATTCTAAAGTAAAAAAAAAAAAAATGACTTGATGAGGTGAAAAGAGTGAAAGATGATGTTCAAAATAAATTATGTAAATTTAATTGAAGGACTCATTATAAAAATAAAGCAAGAGTAGGGAAGGTCACTTATCAATAAAAACACACAAATAATATAAAGCTTTTCCCTAAAACTTAAAATTACAAGGTTATATAATGAATGAATGAGAAAATTCCTGTACTTTACTATATGTTATTCCTCTATATATATTTTATGAACAATGTATGAGAAACAAACTGATATACTATATGATACTCACACAATATATATGAGTATATATCACATTTATGCCTAAAAGTAAGATAAGAATAAAAAACTCCATCTATGCCTAAAGAACATATAGGATAAACATATATATAATTCAATTAAGTAAGCAAGATTGAAATATTAAAAAATAAAATAAAATGCATTTATTACATATTAATTAAAAAGTAGTTTCAACTAATATTATGTTTTAAGAGCAATAAAAGAAACCATATATGATTAAGTTTAACATACCGTAAAAAGTTCAAAATAATAACGATATGAGCTACTATATGTATATATATATATATATATGTACGTGTGTATTAAAAATGTATATTAAGCAACTAAACATCAATAAGATGGTTGAAAAATCATATTACTTCAATTATATACAAAATGAAAACTGTAATATACAAAAAAAAAAGAAAAAAAATCAAATTGATCTATGTCAACATAAGAAAAAAAGAACCCAATGTATGTGTGTATTATACACTATAATAGAAATGGGCACTAAAACTTACAAATGAGAACTGCAAGATAAAATTACATAATAAAGGAATTTTATGATAAAAAATTATATATAAGAAAACTGTACCGCACATACCAAAAGTGGAAAATGCAATGACAGTACGTATTTATCACAAGACAGGAAAATAAAATTAAACATGTAAACAAAGCATTTAGAAATGATTGAGCACCTTAAAAATAATTTTTCAGCATTGATTTATGTATTAAATTTATACTAATCATATATTTGAATAGCTCTTACTTGAGATTTATTTTAAATGGCAAAGTCATGAGCAATAAACAACCTATGAGGACTAATGAAAAGATTATCAAGATAGTAGAAGGGAAAACAAAAGGAGAAATAAAGAGAAGTTCAAAATGATGGTAACCTTCAACACAAAGTTTAACCCCTATTTAAGGTTGTAAAATTTGAAAACCCTATTTAAGTTTCTGAAAATTGTGAGATAAATCAAGAAGTATTTAATTAAGGTTATCAATTTTTATGCAAAATTATAGGAATCTAAAACCTTAACTATATGTTGTTTACATCCTAATATATTTTTATAGAAAGTTTGCAATATTAAAATATTGATTGCTAATTTTAAGGCATTCGAATTTTCTTTCTTTCTTTTCTTTTTTTTTTTTTTTTTTGAAAATTAGAGAATAACTAGTAAGAATTAATAAAGTGATTATTCTGGATAGAAGTCCCTGGAACTTTGATAAAAATTTGATTATTCTAGCCAAGGCAGATAGTGGTGATAACCCGAAGGACATAGACCTAAACTGGTGTGAATTCCATGTGTTGATCCATGATCTACCCCTCGGAAAAATGACTCGAGATATCGCTGAGTTTATTAGCAATCAACTCGGTAAATTTGTTGATGTTGATATGGATGACAAGGCAGTTCTCTGGGGCTCTTTTCTCCGCATCCGTGTGGCTTTGGATGTGAATAAACCTCTTCGACGGGTGATGAAACTTCGGACAACCCTTGGGGATGAAAAGTTCATTTCATTCACCTATGAACGTCTCCCCAATTTCTGCTATCTTTGCGGTCGCCTGGGCCACATCTCTAAGCAGCGTGATATTCAGTTTCAAGACGGATTCATTGATCCAGGGGACAATACTGCTTTAGGTCCTTGGCTCCGGGCTCCCTCCCAATCAATCAATCATTCCCGTTCCAGCCCTTCATAGCCTCAACCCCGCGCAACCCCTACTCCTCCCTCATCATCCGTTTTCCAGCGTAAAGGCCCTGACATATTCTCTCCTCAAGCATCAAATCTCAACCTTCCACACACTTCTACTCGGCAAATGGCTCCACATACTTCTCATACCCCCACCTCTCACATTAACAGCAAAACTCCTACCATGAACAATCACATATATGCTCAAGGAACTCCCTTCAATCCTACACCATACACTTTCCTTCCATCTCATACTCTTTTTCATATTACTAATACACCTCCCACCACAAAGACCTTCCCTTGTGGTACTGACCCCATCTCTGCTTTCACCCCTCTTATTGCCTTCTCATCAGAATCTACCACTTCCCACATTACTTCAAGCTCATCGTCCAAATCTAAATCTGGTCGCCGTATTGTTCAAGTCCGTAAACTCACTCCTCTTCAAAACTGAAAACATCCTGACCCAAACACTTCCTCTTCCTCGAACCTCAACCCTTCACCTCTCAAACAGTCCAAGATCTCGAGTGTTCTTGCTAACATCTCTAATGTAGTGGTGGAGGCTGCAACGCAGGCCCACCAATTGCAATGAATTCCCTATTTTGGAATTGTCGAGGCTTTGGGAGCCCCAGCAGTGTTCATGAACTGGGAGAACTCCTCCGAACCTACCACCCCGGCTTGGTTTTCTCGCCCGAAACTAAGTGCAATGCTCGCCATATTGATTCCGTTAAACCGTAAGTTTAACCTGCTTCATTTAGTGTCGATTCTCGTGGACATAGCGGCGGTTTGGCTCTTCTATGGGACAAGTCAGTTAATGTGGTTCTTAGTCGTTCTCTCTGTCACATATTGATGCTTCCATTATTTCGAATGATGGTTCTGAGAGTTGGCGCTTTACATGTTTTTAAGGCGACCCAGATGCTAGTAAAAGGAAGAGTTCTTGCGCTACATCGTCCCGGTTGGTTACTCTTTCTTGCCAACCGTGGGTTTGCGTCGGAGATTTTAACGAGATATTATTTCAGTCTGAAAAAGAAGGTGGAAACTCTCGACCCGAATGGCAGATGCAGGATTTCTGTAATGCTCTCCTCCAATGTGACTTACATGATCTTGGCTTCGAAGGCTTCCCTTTCACTTTGTCCAATAACCACCCTCTTCCACATACCATCCGAGTTCGACTTGACAAAGCATGTTGAACTCCAAATGGGCCGAGCTCTTTCCTAATGCCAAGGTACAACACATCTCTTCTTACTCCTCAGACCATCTCCCCTGCCTTCTTACCCCCCAGCCGATCAACAACACACCCGTCCCCTACAACATCTTTCGCGGTTTGAAGCCTATTGGCTCCAATCGGATTCATGTGAAAAGATTTTGAGCGACTCTTGGAAGAATCGCTTTGGCCCTACAGGTTCAGTCTCATTGA
Source organism: Sesamum alatum (assembly GCA_034509735.1). Taxonomy (NCBI): domain Eukaryota; kingdom Viridiplantae; phylum Streptophyta; class Magnoliopsida; order Lamiales; family Pedaliaceae; genus Sesamum; species Sesamum alatum. The sequence continues at coordinate 27,292,452 of JACGWO010000008.1, forward strand.
TGGATAAGATGAAGGGCTGACAACAGATCTTAACAAGTTGGAGTAGGAGGACACAGAAAGTCGATAGGTCCAGAATTAAAGAGCTCAAGGCTGAAATTCAGAAACTCAGAGCAGGCTCCATTACCATTGATTCTCGGGCAAAAGAACACACATTGAGAACTGAGTTGGAGGATCTTCTTACTCAAGATGAAATTTATTGGAAGCAAAGGGGAAAGGCTGCTTGGCTCCGAGAAGGCGACCGTAACACCAATTTTTCCACTCGAGAGCCAGCGAGCGTAAGAGGAATAATATTATCTATCGTCTTAAGGATGACTCAAGTCCTTTTGGAACCAATGGGAGGACATTTAGAGATTGGTCTTGGAATACTTTTCCAAATTATTCTCTTCCGACCATCCAACGGGGGCTGAGATTGATAAAGGGATTGAGCACATCGAACCATGAGTAGATGAGGCTACGGCGGCGAAGCTTCTGCGACCTTTCACGGAGGACGGGGTAACTAAAGCTCTATTTCAAATGTCCTTCTTTAAATCTCCTGGACTTGATGGCATGCCCCCTATTTTTTCCCAATCCATGTGGCATATTGTTAAACATGATGTGATTAACTGTGCTTTAAATTTTCTCAATAGATCCATTATCCCTCGTGAATTCAATGCCACTAGTATTGTCCTCATCCCAAAGTGTAAAAAACCTGAGAGTCTTACCCAAGTCCGGCCTATTAGTCTATGCAATGTGGCTTATAAGATTGCATCTAAGACCATCGCCTTGACTCCATTATATCCCCCTCACAAGCCGCATTTACCCCTAATCGCCTTATCACTGATAACGCCCTTATTGCGTTTGAATTGAATCATTTCATGTCTACCCAAACCAACAGCAACAAAGCGTACATGGCTCTTAAACTTGATATTAGTAAGGCGTATGATAAGGTTGAGTGGCTTTTCCTGAAGAGAGTCATGATTCAATTAGGCTTTCCTCCTTACTTTGTTGATCTTGTTATGTCTTGTGTCACTATGGTCTCATACTCTTTTATTATTAATGGTCAGCAGTTTGGGTCCATCACCCTACAGAGAGGGCTTCGTCAAGGAGACCCTCTCTCCCCTTATCTTTTTCTGATGTGTACAGAGGCTCTGAGCTCGCTTCTTAGCCATGCTTCTTCGATGGGGTCTCTACCAAATATTGCCATTTGTCGGAATGCACCAAGAGTTTCCCATCTTCTATTTACTGACGATACCCTCAATTTAAGCGAGGCATCAGTTGAGGCAATGGAATCTATTTCTTGGGTTCTGAATACTTATGCTAAGGCCTCAGGGCAGTCTATTAATTTTGGGAAATCCACCACGGTGTTCAGCCGGAATCTTGACTTTGCCCTACTAGATTTTCTACCTACTATCTTGGGTATCTGAAAGGAGGAGCGTCATGACAACTACCTTGGTCTTCCCTCTTGGATTGGTCGTTCCAAGACGGATATTTTCCATAATATTCGAGAACTAGTCTGGCAACATGTGGGTAATTAGAATGAAAAATCACTATCGCAAGCCGGAAAGGAAATTCTTATCAAAGCCATGCTCCAAGCTATCCCCACGTACTCAATGAGCATATTCAAGATCCGGAACACTATTCTACGTAGCATCCGATCAGCAATTGCCGACTTCTGGTGGCATAATGGTAATCAGCGGAAAATACATTGGCTGGCGTGGAACCGTATTTGCAAACCTAAGAAGGGAGGAGGAACTGGATTCCGTGACTTGTTAGCCTTCAATCAAGCGACGCTTACAAAACAATTATGGCACATCCGCTCTAATCCAATAAGCTTGACAGCTAGAGTCCTCAAAGCCTGGTATTTCCAAACTCTTCGATCATGGAGGCCAAGTTGGGTTCCCGTGAAAGCCTTGAGTAGGCGTGTGGATCGTCCCGGGAATAGCGCGAATGCGGAAACGCGGTATAATTTAAATTACAAAATTTAAACATGCATTATATGTAATAAAATAAAACACGTTCAATAGGTGTGCCCTTGAAATTCCCAAGTGTTCGGTGTATCTCATGAATTAGAAACATACATGCAATCATGGAGGCCATAGGATTTGTAAAATAAAGAAGACGAAAAACGTAAAGGAGAACCTACCGATTCGTCGTTTTCCTCTTCTAACCGGTACTCGCGTTGTTCCCCGATTTGCTCCAAGATTATGGGAGATCCTCTAATTCGTGACACGTAATCCGCCCAGGTATCTTGTACTTTGTGCTAGCGAACGAACAAGTATTTTGGAGAGGACGGATCAATCACTCGTTATTGGTTTAACGGGATTAATCCTCCTTTTGTTCAATTGTTAACACAAAAGAACAAGAAATAATTTTCTTGGAGAGAAAAAGAGAGAGAGGCGGATGAGAGAGGAAAGAACACGAGAGAGAGTGTGTGTGGGTGTGTGGGTGTTGAAGATTTATCATCCTTTTACAAGTGAAGGGCTAGGAATATATATAGAGGAGGAGTTTAATCCTCTTCAAACTCCAACTCTAGGAAGACTAATTTGACTAGGATTTTGACCTAGTCAAAGTCCTAGTCAAAGTAGTTCATTGACCTAGTCAAATAAATCTTAGTCATCCATCTCTCCATTTAATCTCAACCATCCAATTAATTTAATGGATTTAAATATTCCAAGGGCAATAAATAAATATAATAAATATAAATATTTATTCTAGGCCCATTAAATTAATTTCTAATAAATCTAATTTATTAGATAAATCCCTTTTATCTAATAAAAGGAATTAATTCTTTCCAAGAAAATTAAGGACCCAATTAAATCCAATTTAATCATTCCATTTCTCCAAATATTTAATTCTAAATTAAATACTTTAATGTGTGCGGATTGTGTGTGACTCTTTAGGTTCACCTTCAGCTAGATTGGTCGGATTCCTAGAATCCGCCCGTTACCATGGGTGGCCATCTAGCAACGGTCCATGGCACTAGAGACTAGGTGAATATAGGGGGATGAACATTTAGGCTCTAACAGTCATACTGGCGAGTAGGTGTCCTCAAAATCGACCTCGGGTCATTGAGTGTACCCTTTAGCTACTAGCCTAGCCTTAAAAGTTGTGACTTCTCCATCAACGCCAAGTTTGCGCTTATAGACCCACTTACAGCCAACTGGCTTAACACCTTTCGGTGGGTCTACAAGTCTCTAGACTTGGTTCTCGCTCATGGAGTCCATTTCGCTTTTTATGGCCTCAAGCCATTTCCCGGAGTCGATGTCAGACATCGCTTCTCCATATGACTTAGGATCGTTATCCAGTAGACCGGTCGTATTTAGAAAGCCATATCTCATCGGAGGTCGAGACTTTCTAGTTGACCTACGGAGAACAGGAACGTCAGTGGTGACTGTGGGCGCTGACTGTATAGGAGCTGGCGGTTTAGGTACCGGGGCTGGCCCTTCCTGAGGTTGTCCTTCATGCTGGACTTCTCGAGGTTGGTCAGCCCTTCAGGTGTCTATCCTGAATCCTCTAAATGAGGAATCCGCGACTACCTCTGATGGCTGATTTCCATCACTTGATTCCTCAAGGATCAATTCATCAGGTTGGATATCCTCTGGAAAGCCTTGTTCCAAGAACACTTCGTTCCTTGAAACAAATACCTTTTGTTCCAAGGGTTCATAAAAGTAATAACCTGCAGTTTCTTTAGGGTATCCAACGAACCTGCATAAGCTAGACCTGGATTCTAGCTTATCTCCCACTAACCTCTTAACGTATGCGGGGTTACCCCACACTTTCAAGTAGTTGTAGGACGCAGGCTTGCCGTGCCATATTTCATATGGCGTTTGGGTCAATACACTGGTTGGCGCCAAATTTAACAAACTTGACCGCCGTTTCCAATGCGTAGCCCCAAAAGGACAAGGGTAATTTGGTAAAACTCATCATGGATCGAACCATGTCCAACAGGGTTCGATTCCTCTTTTGAGAGACACCATTTAACTGTGGTGTCCCGGGAGGTGTCCATTCAGATATCATACCATTTTTCTTTTAGATAATTAAGGAACTCAGTACTAAGGTATTCTCCGCCTCGGTCTGACCGTAGGACTTTAATTTTGCAGTTGGTTTGGTTCTCAACTTCAAGTCTGAATTCTTTAAACCTCTCAAGAGCTTCAGACTTGTACCTCATCAGGTATACATAACCATACCGTGAATGATCATCGGTGAAGGTTATGAAGTATGAGAACCCACCTCGGGCCTGCGTCCTTAGTGGTCCAGATACGTCTGTATGGACCAAGTCCAACAGACCTGTGGCAAGCCTGCTTTGTCCTACAAAGGGCTTCTTGGTCATTTTCCCTCTTAGACAGGATTCACAAGTTGGTAGCTCACTCAAGTCCCCTACCTCTAGGTTCTTTGAGCCTACCAATCTTTTCATCCTGTCTTGGGATATGTGACCTAGCCTAGCGTGCCATAGTCGTGCGTTCCCGTTGTTATCTATTTTACGTTTGTGTTGAGCGTTAAGAACGAAGTTCGTTTGTTGTAAGATATAGAGCCCATTATTAAGTGTACCAAGCAGATGGGCAATTCCACATCTCATCAAATAAAAGCAATTTTTATTGATCATGAACTCATATCCACTATTGTCTAACAATAGAATGAAAATGGTGTTTTTAATCATACTAGGTACATAATAAAGTAGCTCTAACTCTATACTAATACGATCACTAACTACTAAAGTGGCGGATCCTACTGCTTCTGCCGAGATAGCCTTGCCATTCCCAAGCTTTAGGATCATATTCCCGCTACCCAGTGTTCTGCTTCTTTTCAGCACCTGCAAATTATTGCAAACGTGAGCTCCACAGCCGGTATCTAATACCCAAGAGGCAGAGTTAGTAACCATATTAACCTCAATCACAAATATACCTTGGTTCGAGAGGAGTTTGGGGCACTCCCTCTTCCAATGTCCTTTCTCACGGCAATTGATACATATGTCATATGCCCTCAACTGTTGCTTGGAGACAACCTTCCCTTTTCCTTTGCTTTCCCCTCTTTGGCAATGGGAACAATCTTAGTGTTTGTAGCTGCTTTGACGGCTTTTCCCTTCCCTTTCTTCCTTTTCCAACGTTTGGCACCCTTGCCTTTCATCTTGGAAGTTGAAGCACCTCCAAACAATACCGAAGGCGTGAACTTTTTGGTCGTTACCTCGTATTGCACCAACATATTGATTAACTCATGAATACCCTTGTCAAGTGCATTCATGTTATAGTTAACAATAAATTGGTCGAAGGCGGGTGGGAGAGACTGAAAGATCACATCTATGTACATCTCATTATCGAGGCCTACCTTTAGGTCCTTGAGCTTTTCCACCAGGGTAAGCATTTTAACCCCGTGCTCTTGTACAGAGGATCCTTCGGTCATCTTGGTTCCAAAGAACGCCTTAGTCGCGACATACCTAGTATGCCGGTCCGGGACTGCATAGCAAACCTTAAGGCGCGCCATAATGGAAGGGACATCGTCTAGCCTTTCATATTGCTTTTGAATCTCATTCGTCATTGAAGCAAGTATGACGCTACGGACCTTCCGGTTATCCTTATGCCAAGTCTCGAACATCTCACGTTCTTATGGCGTGGATCCTTCCGGTAAGGTCCTAGGGAGAGGCTCGTCCATGACGTAGTCTTGGTTCTCGTAATCTAGGACTATCCTGAGATTGTGCAACTAGTCATTGTAATTTGTTCCATTGAATTTGTTGGTCTCAAGTATGGTTGATAGTGGGTTCTTAGACATTTTAAATCTACATTTAAAAACAGAGTTCGCGATCAGCAGAGTTTAAAAGGCGGAAGTTTGATAAATAATTAAACGCTTGGTCTTCAGTCATTTAATGCTCCCACTATTTATACGAAAACACGATACTCTCAAACATTATTTTCGGGAAACCTTTTCCTAGTGGGCTTGGGATCCACAGCGAATTTTTCCATACCCCACTTTTACGATTAGCATGGGAAAAATCCTATGGGAGGTATCCCATACCATTCTCATTCCGCGAGATTCCCAAGATTATTGCCTCGCCCTTTCACATGATCCCGAGGACTCCAAGCGAATCATGCTAATCCAGCTTTAGACCCGACCCAATCAACCGAATCATAGACCCGCTGCTACCTCCACGACTCGTGAGACAGGTAACAGTGGTCTACTTTTCGTTCATGACATAGTGCAGCTTCTTTTAAGTACGATAGACGTGCCACGACTCGTGAGACCACGCTATCGACCTAAATCAGCTTCCTCACTATGCCATGGACTGGAAGGCATGGACAAACTCCTAGAGTCCGTGTCCATTTTGTCTAGGATATAATATTTGGACATTGCTCCAACCAATGTGGGAGTTGTAAATGACCGAGATCTCATATGTAAATATAAACACATTCATCCACAATGCGTAAATAAATAAACTGCATCCCATAGTAGTTATATGATAAATAAAAAAGCATTCATCCATCATAACAGCCACATGCAAAATTAAAGCCTAGCACGCCCCTGTTAGATGATCACGAGCCCGAATCCTATGCGACCCACTATTACACTAGTAGTAACCCAATCATCATTCGGATGGGCCTTGGTCTCTTTTCTCTTTCATTTCTTCATGGAAACGCCTTGGATCCTCCATTCTGGGCTCTCCATGTGGACCTTCCTTCTTCTCCACCAAATATATAAAAATAAATCCTCACTCCTATTCTATTCTCATTACATATGTAAAAAGAAACCCCAGCGAAAACACAGGGGGAGTACATAAGGAGGGGAAAGAATGTCTTATTATTCCAAGGCAACTAGAAGGGGAGAAAGAGAAAACAGAAAGAGGCACACAGGCCAAACATAAAATTAACCCATATATTCGGTCTATGACTCGTGATCATCCATTTCCATTCAATGCACATAATCATATGATCCAATCACATAAACACATGCAAATATTCCATGATTACCAATCACATCAATCCATGATAAATAAATGCGCTATGTATGAAAAAAATGGTGCAACCGTTGGCAATTATTTTTCTCGTTTAGGAAGACCCTTCCTCATTAGTTGTAGGTAAGTTATCCCCGGGATTCCAAATCCAATAAACTTAACCTCCCAAAATAATGTTTTTAGAAAATATGCAAAATTTAAATAAAACAAATTTTTAAGAATTAATCCAAAAAATTAAAAAATTGAAAATAACGAGAAAAATGACGACGTCAATCGGCTGCAGCCACCGGCAGCAGTTAGCCGGCGCGCAAGTCAGCAGGCCCAGCCTGCTACCCCTACGCGCGCGCAGGTCCCTGCCTGCCTGCGCGCGCGCCTGGTCGGCAGCAGTGCGCACGGCCGCGCGCCGGTAGGCTGCCCCGCGCGCAGGCACCTCTGCCGGTCGCCTGCGTACGCCTGCCTTACGCGGGCGCGCCTAGCGGCGCCGCCTCGTGCGCGCGCGCGCGGCCCTTCCAGCACGCAAGTCGCGCGTGCGCGGGCTTCCCTGCCCGCATGCACGCGCGCCCGGCCACTCGCCTGCGCCTGTCGCCCAGCTGCATGCCCGGTAGACCTGGACTGCCCGCGCCATGCGCGCCTAGCGCAGGCGGCCGCGTGCAGGCTCCCCTATCTGCGCGCGTCCGCCTCGCCTGAGCGCACAGCGCGTGTGGTCAGCCACCGGCTGGCCGCGTGCTGCGTTTTCACCGTTTAGTTTGATTTTTGCCCCCGTTTCCCAAGAAAAACAGAAAATATCAACACACCAAAAATCATACGCGATCGAAAGCAAGAAAACGACATGCTTCTACGATAAAAATATCAAGAAATAATTAGAAACATGCCAAACACGTTTTCATGCTTAAAACGCACACAAAAAACCCTAGGCCTATACACCAAACCGGGCTCTGATACCACTAAAAGCCTTGGGTAGGCGTGTGGATCGTCCCCGGAATAGCGCGAATGCGGAAGCGCCGTATAATTTAAATTACAAAATTTAAACATGCATAATACGTATTAAAATAAAACACGTTTAAGAGGTGTGCCCTTGAAATTCCCGGATGTTCGGTGTATCTCATGAATTAGAAACATACATGCAATCATGGAGGCCATAGGATTTGTAAAATAAAGAAGATGAAAAACGTATAGGAGAACCTACCGATTCGCCGGCGTATCTTGTACTTCGTGCTAGCGAACGAACAAGTATTTTGGAGAGGACGGATCAATCACTCGTTATTAGTTCAACGGGATTAATCCTCCTTTTGTTCAATTGTTAACACAAAAGAACAAGAAATAATTTTCTTGGAGAGAAAAAGAGAGAGAGGGAGACGAGAGAGGAGAGAACACGAGAGAGAGTGTGTGTGTGTTGAAGATTCATCATCCTTTTACAAGTGAAGGGCTAGGAATATATATAGAGGAGGAGTTTAATCCTCTTCAAACTCCAACTCTAGGAAGACTAATTTGACTAGGATTTTTGACCTAGTCAAAGTCCTAGTCAAAGTAGTTCTTTGACCTAGTCAAATAAATCCTAGCCATCCATCTCTCCATTTAATCTCAACCATCCATTTAATTTAATGGAATATTTAAATCCTATTTAAATATTCCAAGGGCAATAAATAAATATAATAAATATAAATATTTATTCTAGGCCCATTAAATTAATTTTCTTATTATTAGATAAATCCCTTTTATCTAATAAAAGGAATTAATTCTTTCCAAGAAAATTAAGGACCCGATTAAATCCAATTTAATCATTCCATTTCTCCAAATATTTAATTCTAAATTAAATACTTTAATGTGTGCGGATTGTGTATGACTCTTTAGGTTCACCTTCAGCTAGACTTGGTCGGATTCCTAGAATCCGCCCGTTACCATGGGTGGCCATCTAGCAACGGTCCATGGCACTAGAGACTAGGTGAATATACGGGGATGAACATTTAGGCTCTAACAGTACACTTGTTCTTCCGTCTACGGTCTCACCACTTAGGGTCTAGGGCACGGAAAATGCAGGTACCCATTTTGGACCTAAGTGTTGGTCTGTCCTTTACTAAAAGCCGCAAGGGAAACCTTCCCATCTGTTCAGTTACTGTGGCCACAGATTTTAGGGACAAGACACAGAGCATTTGTGAGACACAATTGTCAACACCTTTGACAGGAGACAGATCCTTTCTTGGAAAACTATTGTCACTCTGTACACCGGAGTTGCACTAGATATGGCTTACGACTACTCAAGTGCTTTTTGGCAATCTCTCACCATATCTAAGATACAGGCCTAATATACAGGTAAACTCAGCAGTTCCTCAAGTCAAAGGACTTGACCTGTACTGTTGGAATCGGGATCTCGTCATACCTAACCGACCTTACTCAAGGTCCTCCGTAAGATGGTTCCCGCGAGTCACCTCAGTCAGCTGCTCCCTAGCAGGCCAACCCACTAACACTGCTTAGACGACCTTCGTCACCCGTCGATGAAATACGACAGCAGATGCTTAGTGCAAGTCTCAAGGGGAATCTCGGTACCCATTTTCGAGATTCCTTGACTTGGAGATTTCCGGACTGATTCGGCGGGACTGATTTCATGGACCTACCTCCAAGCGTAGTCCCAGTCCCCGAAATGTGTTTTCAGTCCGTGGGCTTTGTTTGCGTAGTGAACAGAAATATAAAGCAGATAAAGTGAACACAAACAAAGTAAATGCCAAATGAATTTCACTTCTTATTCATTAATGATTTGTCAAATCCTCGAAATTGTTCAGACATAGGTTACAATTCGCCTACCAAGATTGGCTACATGGCCACCTATTCTAACATCCCGACCATCTTATGCTTGGCGGAGTATCTTATCGGCCCTTCCACTTCTTCGCACAGGTTTTCATTGGCGAATCGACTCAGGCAATTCTGTCCGTATTTGGCGCGACCCTTGGGCCCTTAGACCTTCATCTTTCAGACCAACGTCTATACCATTCCTTCTTCATCTAGATGCGACCGTGGTTAATCTTATTGAGCCCCTTAGTGGTGAGTGGAACATTCCACTTATAGAACTTCTTTTTCCTCCGTCTGATCGGGATACGATCCTGTCTCTACCGCTCGGGCGTGGATCCTCCCGCACATCCCCATCTGGCATTACTCTCCCAATGACCGATTTACAGTAAGGAGCGCTTATCATTTTGCTTGTCAACTCTCGCAGGGTACTTCCTCCTCATCCTCCTCTCGTTGCTGGAATTTTATTTGGCATTTTAAAGTTCCACCGAAGGTTCGCGTATTTGTATGGAAGGCGTGTCATAATGCCGATATGGTTGCTACAAGGATGAATCAGACCCCGAGCTGCTGTCCATTATGTTCTAACCCCCATGAGACAATCCCCCATGCTTTGTCTAGTTGTTCGGTGGCTCGGCAAACTTGAGCGTTGTCAAACCTCCCCTTGAGAATTACCGACCCTAGTAATCTCGACACTGAAGACTGGTTACCTCAAGCTCATAAGGCCCTTGAGTCAGATGATTTCAGTTTATTTCTATTCACTGCATGGGCAATCTAGTTTAACAGGAACTCAACCATGATGGAAAACTCTCCCTTTCTCCCACATGCTATTGTTTGCTATGCTCGTTCATATTTGCATGCATTCCAAAAGATTCCTAAGCTCAATTCTGGGAGAACCGATTCCGCTATTCCACGCCATTGGTGTGCTCCTCCCCAAGGCCGCATCAAAATTAACTTCAATACCGCAATCTTCAATCAAACACCAGATATTGGCGTTGGTGTTATCTGCAGGGATGATGCAGGTTCTTGTCTTGCATGGTTTTCCCACCGTTTCGTTTGATTGACTTCACCTGAGCTTGCAGAGGCTATTACTGCAAGGGAGGCCTTGCTCCTTGCCTCTAGACGAAGCTTCTCGAATTTCTTGCTGGAAGGGGACTGTGAAGTTCTGATTCATAAACTCCAAGAGCAAGCCTCGGATTCGTCCCTCCTTGGTTCTATTGTTGATGAGATTAAACTACTTGCTTCTCAACTCTTTTGTTCCTTTTCAATTGTGCGTCGTTCGGCCAATTCAGTCGCCCATGTTTTAGCTCAAAACTCTAGCTCAAGGATGGAAGGGTTCTCTGTTCCTCCACCTCTTGTTTCATTACTTTTATTTCTCTGGTTCTCATTAATAAAATTCCTTCATTTCCCCCTTAAAAAAAATATTTAATGTTGGTTGTCTAAATATATGATCTTTCCCTCTTCATAGTATCAACAGTTAAAATATGACGTATCAATATTTAATATTGGTGGCCTAATTAACTACAATTATATATTAAAAAAGTTAGTTATATCTATTAATTTATTGTATTCATAATTAAAATTTAACTTTTCAATTTTAAAGCAATCAATAAGAATATTTATTATAATTAAAAAAAATCAAAATTCACTATAATGATATAATAGAAGCAAAATAAGGGAGTCATCCAATTCTAATTTATTTTTTTAATTTGAATAATGAAGTGTACAATATTATACATATTAGACAATCATTAATGTTCCCATTGGAAAATATTAAAGAGATTAATCCAATTTTGAAAATATGCATTGAGCTAAAATCAAGATGATCATATTCAAAATTATGGATTTCAATTGAAATAAATAATATTGGTATATGTAAATAAAATTAATTAATTATATTTTTTAAATCCAATAATGAAGCCAAATTCTATGAGGAAATCATATTTCTATTGATGAATAAGGAAAACAAACTAATTAAAATTTTGAATATGTAGATGTGGGTTAAAATCAAGTATTTTAAAATAACTAAACTTATGATAGTATATTCCCTATGATCGAAAGATTTTATATGAGATATTTAATATGGACGTGTAATATATTATTGATAATATATAAGATATTTTAATCAACATTATTGCAAAAGGCTTGACATATGTGTTACATGTAACATATGTAGAAGATCATAAACTCAAAAACAAAAAAACTATTATGTAAACGGCGGGTTGCAGATCGAAGTAAATATATCAAGATGTATAGTGGGCCGAGTTGGACCAACCCAGTCCAGGGCTAAAATAATCCAATAAAATAATGGGTTGGTTTGGACCAGGCCCGCTTGGGATTGTGCCGGTCCTGGTCCGAGCTTGGGCCCGGCCTATCGGGCTGTGTTAATGGTCCGGTCCAATAAAGCTAATTTCTTTTTCTTTTTAATAATTTATATTAATTTTTATTTTATTCTTCTAAGTTGATATTACTAGATTTTTTTAAACTTTTCAAACTTTAAACTTCTATTTTTATTGCTCTACTTCTATATTTTCGTACATTAATTCATTAATACACTTTATTTTTTTTCAAAGTTTATTTAAGTGTTTTTTGGGCTGGTTATTATTTAATGTTTCTCATTTTAACTTATAAGCTTGTTAGTCAATTTTATATTTAAGTTCTTTGTGTATTTTGACTTTTTTTTTCTAGTTATAAGTTTTATTATAATTTTTTGTTTCATTTAATTTACTATTTATCTATTCATGAGACAATCATAAATTTAAATAATTATTCAAAATAATTAATACCTCCTAAATTTATTAAATTGAATACAGAAATTTACATGTGGAATTGAAAAAGGAAAACAAATAGATAGAAAATTAATTATAAATATTAAAGAACATATAATACATATTCCAAAAAATTATTCGGGAATCATTTCCCACTCATACATATTTGACAATCAATCTCCATACTGATGTTGTCCGCGTGGATAATATAATCCTTCAAAATCGATGTGTGAGGTGATGGTGTTGTAAAAGTTTCCAATAATCTATTTAAATATTCTATTCTTCAATATTAAAAGCATGTTTCGATTTTGTAGTAATCATAATAGAAGGCTCGAAGGAAGGCCTTCTAGAAGAAGGGAAGGAGTAAAACTAACATTAGAGGAAGAAGAATTTTTTCCAAAATTTTCGAATCTACTCATGTTTAAAAAACTAGTATAACAATTAATCAAATAAATAATATAACAAACATGTGCAATAAGGGAAAAAAATTAAATAGGTCCAAACGGTCTTGGGTTGGTTCGGTTCTAGGCTGGGCCCAAACGAATTGGTTCATGAGTTGGGCCTGGGTTTAAAAATGAACCCTATTGAGCCCATTTAAAGGCTTCGGACCATCCTAGGACTGGTCATGAACAATAATGGGTTGGTCCTGCGTCAGACTTTTCTAGGCTAGGCCGTGCCGGTCCTGGGTTGATTGGAGTTGTACTATCATATATGGTGCTGCAATGAATTTTTTTATAGCGAATTGCATGCGGAAAGTCAAGATATAACGGTTACATAAGATAGAACGTTATATTTTAATTTTAATTAATTTCAATTAATATAATTAGCTAATATGGTAGCATGCGGAAAGTAAACATAATGGTTACCTAGATAAAAAGTTATGGTTTTAATATCATTAAATGAAAGTTAACGTAATGGTTATCAATACCTAGATAGAAATTTATTAATTTAATTATTTAATATATTAAAAAAATTCAAAATTTTGAAAATTCATCATTTGGTCAAAATTGATCAATTGGGGTCAAAGGACCCCCTTAAATATAATATAATATAATATAATAGATAATAGATTTGAATTTATACAATTGAAATATATTTTTATAAATAACAATTAAGTTTAAAATTTTCTAACTTATTGTGCACAAGAGTATGCCACACCCACTAATCCGATATTAAACGACCGGATTCAATAACAAGTTAAATGACCCTCATTTCTTTTTTGGAAAAAAATATAATTTTATAATAATTATTAAATAGTAAAAACACACAGTAAAGTTGTGACCATAATATTGCATATAGCTTATCTATACTATATTATTATGGTTGAAGTGTATAGAGTAATCTTTTATTAAAAAAAGAAAAGGAAGGACAATTGATTTTTTTTCAATCTTTTTCCTCCTGTTATATTTTTTCGTTTTTTTGTTCAGTCTCCTTCCCATTGTATTCTATTCTTTATTTTCCTAAATTTCGCAATACTTTTTGTGAGTACATTGCTTCGTATCCATCATGAATTACCATATTCATTTAATTCTAAAAGAAAATTATAGAGCGACATATATAATCAAAATTTACATTTAATAAATTTCTATCTCGTTTGCACACAATATCAAGGTGTGCCACGACAATTAGTCTGCAGTATATAATTAATTAGCTCGATTTTGGTTTTTTGATACATTAACAATTATCTTATCATTTTTTATTTTTTTTTTCAAAATCTCTCTCCCCCCTCCGCCTCTCTTTCTCCATTTATTATTATTATTATTATTATTATTATTATTATTATTATTATTATTATTATTATTATTATTATTATCTTACAAATATTTGGTTTTTCTGTTTGCTATTTTATTTATGCCTTTATTGAAGTGAAGAGCACCCTTTTAGTGTCTTCAATTTTATCATTTATTAGTCATCAATCAATTGGTTGAATTGGTATCACTCTCTTTCCTGAACGCGGGAGTCCTGGGTTCAATCCTAGGTTGTTATCCGACCCTCCACCCCTATTGTACTATAAAAAACAAAGAAAAACTATCGTCTGTCAAATTTTTTATATTTTTAATATTTTTTTATCTTCTCTCAATTTCTCATTTTTCTCTCTCTTTTTAATGTCCCATTTTCTGTCTTGTCAACTTCCCTTTTTCTTCTATCATTTTTTTCAATATTTTCTCATTTTTATGATATTTTTAATATTTTTATTTATCTAATTAATATATTTTAAAATAATAATTAATTTTTTAAATTTTAAATTAATTATGCACACATATTTAAATGTGTCACATATACTAGTACTATATGTTATTGGAGATGACCCTTTGTGGCGTCCGAAATAATCTTGATCTGCCTTTTTTTAAATTAATGAATTGTTTTTAACTTCCCCACATTGTTTTTTTCTCCATTATCTTATATACAATATATATATATATACTTCTTATTTTATCTTATATATATTTAGATAATTTCTAACTCCACAAAAATAAATAATATAATTTACAAAAAAAAAATTTTAAAAAAAATATGTATGTACATAAAATATGCCACATTTACTAATTTGAATAATTTATTATTTACATATCAAAATACTAAAAATACATAAATTATGCATGCGCAACGACTGTCCAAGTCCAATCCATCTTAATAAGTGCTAAATTAAAACAAATTACATTTAACATCCCCCAAATTATTTTTTGCGTTTTTAGTCTTACATTATTTTTTTCAAAAATTACCACATTCCATCCAATACCTTCATAAAAAATTATAATTTTAATCTCAAATATTAATTTCATTAAATTTTCAATAAAAATTAAAATTACAAATATTTTGAACAATAAAAAACGATTTTTATAGAACATAAAATGCAATTTTTGGTGGGAAGATTCCACACTTGGTGGGGGGAATGGGATCTCTATACTCTACTCTTCTCCCCTACTCCAAGAAAACTAGTCCCGCAACCATCATCGCTCTCTCCGCCGCCACCGCCACCGCCACCGCCTCTTCCTTTATTTTTAGTATACAAGATTTCTTTTTGTATTTCTACCTCCCTTCTCAGTATGGACATTCGTCGGAGGCCACTCAACCACCCTTCTTCCGGCGACGCCGTCTCACCTAAGGCCTCCGATGCTCTCCCTCTTCCTCTCTATCTAACCAACGCCATTTTCTTCACCTTGTTTTTCTCCGCTGCCTACTTCCTTCTGCACCGTTGGCGGGACAAGATCCGCAACTCCGTCCCGCTGCACGTTCTCACCCTTTCCGACCTCGCCGCGCTCCTCTCCCTCATTGCCTCCTTCATCTACCCTCTGGGCTTCTTTGGGATCGACTTCGTCCAGTCCTTCATTTCGAAATCCGAAAGCGACGACGAAAACCAGCACTGCGCCGTTGTTCACCAAGGTCGTTGCTCTATTCCGGCCACGGTTGTTGTTTCCAAGCCCACAACCATGGACGGTGGTCTGCAGGACGATGAGGACCTTATTAAGCGTGTTGTTTCTGGCGAAATCCCGTCTTATTCTCTGGAATCGAAGCTGGGGGACTGCTTCAAATCGGCCAAAATTAGGCGCGAGGCAGTGCAGCGGATGACGGGAAGGTCTATGGTTGGATTGCCTTTGGAGGGGTTTGATTACGATTCCATTTTGGGGCAATGCTGCGAGATGCCGGTGGGATATGTGCAGATTCCGGTTGGGATAGCGGGACCTCTGTTGTTGAATGGCCGTGAGTACTCGGTGCCAATGGCCACCACGGAGGGGTGCTTGGTGGCTAGTACTAACAGAGGTTGTAAAGCAATTTACGCTTCCGGCGGTGCCACTAGTGTGCTTCTCCGAGATGGGATGACTAGAGCTCCGGTGGTGAGGTTCCCGTCGGCGAAGAAGGCGGCAGAGTTGAAATTCTTTTTGGAGGATCCCCTTAATTTTGACACGTTGTCTGTTGTTTTCAACAAGTAAGCTGCTGATTCTTTAATTTTGCTCGAATTTGGTCTGGATACGTGTGAGTTTCTTCTGGTTTCTTGAATTATTGAAATTGGCTGATTTATTTGATCAACTGCTCCAATTGTCGGTATCTACCTACCTGCGCTTGTCAAAAGTTTTTGTCTTGTTGTTTATTAGGATAAGAGCAATACTGATGTTGATTGGTGCTCGATTTTGCAAATTTTGTATACGGGGATCTTACTTATTATTCTCATTGAAGGGGTGGATATCATATTGAAATCCCTGATTGATGATGTTATAAATGGATTTCCCATTCTTATAGATGTTGTTATTTTCATTAGAGTAGCTTATGTCTTTGATTAATTTTGTTATTTTTTCATTAAATGGTCTTATTTGCTAATGGAGTAAATGAAGTATGAAATATCCTTTAGTTTAAAAAGATTGTCTTTGATTAATTTTATCCTGAGTTGATAGCTGTTATTAGCATAATTATGTTTTTCATCAGTCTCAATTAAAATGTAGTACTGCAATTCAGATTCGGAGCATCTGATTGATAATATTATGCGTGTCTAAATTCTTTCACAGGTCAAGTAGATTCGCGAGACTCCAAGGTATTCGATGTGCTGTTGCAGGGAAAAATCTATACATTAGATTTAGCTGCAGCACAGGTGATGCTATGGGGATGAACATGGTTTCTAAAGGTGTTCAGAATGTTTTGGACTTCCTCCAGAGCGATTTCCCGGATATGGATGTTATTGGTATTTCTGGTGAGTTCTAGTCAGCTCTGCTAATATTTTGGGACTTTATAACTTCTAATTTTCTGCAAAGGTATCAGTTCAAATTTTCAGCATCTCGTGGAATACGTAGTCGCCTTATTATCCTTGCTTGCTATTATTTTGATGTCCACCTACCTACATCTGATTAGCACTGCTTTTCTGCATAGAATCTGAAATCCTTATGTTTCCTTACTGTCCGTGTACTGCCATTTCTCTTATATATGAGCAATTTTCCATAGATTACTGATTCCTCATGCGACCAATATTGTCCCTGTTTTGCTTGTTTCAACAATTTAGGCTTCTTAAGCAGTATGATTAAACCTCTGGTGTGAGGTGCGACATTTCCAATCTCCATGAGCGTTCGTAGTATACACTGGTCAATATTTCAATATTATAAGGTTTGGCATCATCATTTTTCATGTTAAACTGAGCCGAGGCTCGTTCTTGGTGCAGGAAATTTCTGTTCTGATAAGAAACCTGCTGCAGTCAACTGGATTGAAGGGCGTGGAAAATCGGTTGTCTGTGAGGCTACCATTACTGGAGATGTGGTGACAAAAGTGTTGAAGACCTCTGTACGTGCTCTTGTTGAGCTTAACATGCTGAAGAACCTCGCTGGTTCTGCCATTGCTGGTGCTCTAGGTGGCTTCAATGCGCATGCTGCCAACATTGTCTCTGCAATTTTTATAGCGACTGGGCAGGATCCAGCTCAAAACATAGAAAGTTCTCACTGTATTACTATGATGGAGGCTGTCAATGACGGGAAGGGTCTTCATATTTCCGTGACTATGCCATCTATTGAGGTGTTTAACATCGCATTCTATCTTCATGTCATCAATAATACAGATAATTGCGCAGGCATCTCTAAATTTGTGCATATTACCCAAAAAACAAAAAAGAAAAAAGAACCTTGTGCTTTTAAAATTACAGTGACATCCTCTACTGTCATGTTTCACATTACAGATTTCCCCTAGCCATCTGATCTTCTGGAGGGAATGTAAAACATGGCTGTAAGGAGTGCAAAATAATACTTTTCCAAAACTTTAGGAGTTCTTTTATAATATGCTAGAACCTCAGATAGTGTCGGTGTAATTATCCTTAATAATACATCCTATATTTTCATCAAATGGTCTGTAAGAAATCAAGGAAGTCAGTGACATCCATTTATTTCTTGTTCAAGTGGTATACTCTTGTACCCTTGTTTGAAGCCTATTATTTTACATTTTAGGTTGGCACAATCGGAGGTGGAACCCAATTGGCATCACAATCTGCTTGCCTCAACCTCCTTGGCGTAAAGGGTGCAAACAAAGAGTCCCCTGGATCAAATTCGCAGCAGCTAGCCAGCATAGTCGCTGGTTCGGTCTTGGCAGGTGAGCTTTCTCTAATGTCTGCCATTGCAGCTGGCCAATTGGTTAAAAGTCACATGAAATACAACCGTTCAAGCCGAGATATTACAAAGCTCAGCTCCTAGGATTAGAGAACTCCCAGCTACACTATAGGACAGAAGTGGGAGGGTGAGGAGATGGTGACCGTTCATGTGAGGATGCTCGTGTGGTAGCTGGAAAAAACAGCAGGCATGTGAAGTTTAAACGTAACGGGGCTAACATGCCGTAATGTAGCTTCCACGACTTGGGTTTGGAAGCAGCCCCCCACTACTACAGAACATCTGGAGTCATCTTCCTCATGTGTTTGTACTGTTTCTTTCTCTATTTTCTTTATCATTACCTTTCTCCCATTTTTTAGCAGATCAAAATTTTGTCATTAGTTTCTATTGTTATCACTTGACTTCTGGGTAGAGATGGGAGGGTAGCCTTATAACAGATCTTTTAAAATGTTTGTAGTTCATCGCCTTGTCTGAACTTAGTTTTTGTACAGGTTAAGAAACTTAGTGATGACTGAAGCACTGTTTTACACTCTTGTTAGTTTATCAAGTGGTGATTATGATTAGACAATTGTACGATGGTCGATGTTGTCGGGTCTAACATTTTATGCAAATAGAAGGAAGAGTACTTTTCGTTGCAGTACGAGTTTGTCCGATGCAAGTTTTTTATGATGCATTTTGGAATATTTGTAAACTTCAGGCATGAAGCTTGAGTTTCATGTGATCTTGGCAGTATCTTTGTGACATGGTGAAGGTTCAATAAGTTATCTGATCCTAATGAATTGCTTAATTAGTTGGTGTAACCCAAAATTGCTGAAATACATAGAGAAAGGTCATAATATAGTTTATATTCTATGCTTTTTGCATTTCATGTATCTTTTCTTCTTCTTTTTTCGTCGATAAATTCATGTTATATTCGGTGCTTTATACATTGCATGGGTAAGTATCATCCGTCATTTCTAAAGATAAGATATGTATCAAACTATTTAGGGATAATTACTTTTACATCCCTAATTTATAGTCTGTTTATACAAGTTAATCCTACTTTTTTGGATAATTACACATACATCAAATATAAATGTCCACGTCAATTACACAAATCATCTTGTTTTTTTAAGATTTGCACATACATTTTTCAAAAACATCAACAACATAATACAAATTATTTTTATCTTTTGGTATTAATAGTTTTCGTAATTGTGTAAAAAGTAAAAATTATTGTGTAAACAGATAATAGGTCAGATAAAGGCGTACATGTGATTATCCCAAGTATTTAAGTATCAGGAGGTTGCTGGAAACCCAACTGTGGGCATGGACGCTTCAGTTAAGTTGAATTTTAAGATTGAATTATGTGACCGATTTATTATTAGGGTTAATTACATCTACTTTCCTTGAGGTTCGACATAATTATAAATATTCCCTTATTGTTTGAAAAATTACCAATATTCCCTAAGATTTGTAAACATCTAACAAATAATCCATTTCCATCTATTCTTATAGGTGAACTGATTAAAATGCCCTTATGCACTAATTATTTTTTATTTAATTTTTAAAATTTTTTTGGACGACAATACGTAAAGAGAGGTTTCTTAATTTTTGTATACGGAGTAGCAATAATGCAATTTGCCTAGGTTGATTTTTCTACAATTTCAATAAAAAAATTTAAAGGCAAAATGGTCAATTTCAGGCGTTTGGTTAAAAATTAAAAACTTTATGAAGGTATTTATAATTTTTCAAATAACGAGAAAGTATTTGTAATTATATCAAACTTCAAGAAAGTGGCCGTAATTTACCCATATTATTGTGACCTCCCATGTTTAGTTGGGAGATCAATTGTTTGTTGATAGTATGAACTTGTCATTGGGCTCAGATGGAGATTTCAATAAGGCGCTATTTTTAAATTTCTTACAACATGGGACTATTTCCTTCATAGTAATCTACATAGTAATACAATCTTTAAGATGGTAATTGATAGACACAAATCACCCTTTCTTGTCAGTTCAGTGATTAAAATCGAAAGTTGTTATGAATGTCGATTTGAATCCTTGACAAGACACAGTGATTGGCAAATGTATGTGCTGATCACTATTTTGGACTATATCATTATGTTTAGTTTTTTTTTTGGAGTGGTTTATTTTATTTTGTGGAGATAAAGAAAGAAAAATAAGAATGAATAAGTGTGCGTTATAGATAGGTTTATGTTTGAATTTATTTTTAGAGTTAATTTTAAATAGTATAAAAAATGTATTGTATATTAAGAGACAAATTTATTTTTATTGTATGTATTGTGTTGTATATTCGAAGACAAAAAATACTGTTCATTATCAAATAATGTCTCTTTTATATATTGTTATAAATATATATATATATATAATAATAATATTTGTCTGTTTGTAGGTGGATTAAATTATATAATATATTATTGTATGGGAGAATAAGAAAATTACCCAAAACACTCAATAAATGTGCTTTGGGTAATGTTATTTTTTATTTTATTTTCTCAACATCTCGAACATGGTGAGATAACAAAACCAAATATAGGGTATGTTTTCTTTTTCTAAACTCTACAATTTCAGTTTTCTATTTTTTCAATTTCCCAATTTTTATCATGACTAAAATTGCAGCTTTCCTTACATTTTTTTAACACTACAAGGCCCATTTGTTTGTTGGGAATTGAATATGATACCCGAAATATCATTGCATGGAATTTGATTGCTAGAAATTTATTATGTTGCCAATGTTTGGATAGAACAAAGTATTAAATGAAAAAATCAATCAAAATTCTTAAAAAATATTCAAAGTGCTACATATAAAAGAAATGGGATATATATAGATAAATTTAATAATGTTCTAAAATAGTATTGTTAGTATATTTCCAAGGGAATGGAAAACAAATTCCATCACAATGTCGAGGATTTAGATTCCTAGATCTTTTATGTGCATTTTATTTTCTTTCCTATTTTTTAAAATTATTTAACTAAACAAAAATATATGATACCCAAAAATTAAATTCCAGAAAAAAAAAAAAAAGCCATTCCCAAGCAATCCAAGTCATAATTAAGGATAATAAAATGTGGGGTTAAGGTTGAGTCAAGTGAAAAATGAGGATTCCCACATAGAATTAAAGGATCTTAATCTACTCATTTGTGATAAAGATTTTCTTAATTGGTAGTGCACTAGTATTAGAAAGTGATTAGCAACTTGCTTAGCTTTTTGTAATTAAGACAAATAATTGTATTTTTTTTTAATTTTGAGCGATAAATTATTATTAATCGAAAGTAAAGTGATTACATTCAGTCCTGTCGGCTATTAATATCGAATACAGACAATTACAAACAATCAAATCAATAATATCACATAAACTAACACCGAACTATTACAACAAATCATCATACCTACTATACAGTAGAAATAACATCAACCCACGCAGGGGTTCAAAATCATGACCTTTAGAATCATAGTGTCTCAACTTCGCTAACTGAGCTAGACCTCCTTAGCACAAATAGTGGTATTTAAAAACCCTTAATTATTTAAGTGCTTGTTTGGTTACATCTTAATTCATAAGTTGAAACTTTATAGGTACATCAACGGTCCCCACTGCTCCTCTGTATTCAAAAAGTTATATTTCATTCATATGTTAAAGTTTATCATAACTTTGAGAAATATATCTTTATAAAATACCCCAAATTCAAAAAGACACGTCAAATCAATTAGTGATTATGATTATTTTGTTTTGGAAAGCAACTTATCTAACTATATATCTCAAGATATGTTTTATTGCTCTAAATTTATGGTTTTTTTTCAACCTTTTGCTCCAAAACAAACGGCACCTAGGGGTGGCTAACCCAAACCCGAACCTAGCCCGAATGAGGTGGGATTTGGAGCCATGATCGGGTGTAGGGTCTTGGTGTTTTGGACCCTAGTCGGACCTGGATTTGGATCTTTGAATATATTTTATATATTTTTTTAATGTATATTTGTATGAAACATATTTATATATATATATATATATAAATGAAAAAATATATATTTTATATATACTTTCGTACAACGCATAAAATAATACTTTTATAAATTAAAATAATAATTTTTTTTTTGAACCCAAATAAGATAACTTCATTAATCATCAAGGTCTTGAAGCAAAATAGGTAATACGGAAACAGGAGGATTACTCCCATGCTGAACTAAAATTTTAGACATTCTAGCAAGCGAATGAGCAATTGAGTTTGCCTCCCGAGGAACAAAGCAGAAATCTAGAACATCGACATGCCGAATTATATGAAGAATATGAGCAATGATAGGACCAACCCATGAGGTATCATCTAAGTTAGATTTGCAACTTTCGAACGACAGATGCGCAATCTCCTTCCAGACAAACAGCATTCCAACCATGTTGAACAACCAGTTGTGCAGCAACAAGAGCAGCAAAAGCCTCAGCATGCTCAGCGTTTGTTGAACCCGACAGCAACCTAGTTTCCCAGAAAATACACTGACCGTGACTGTCTCGGGCAATGACTCCAGCTTCGATCGATGAGATATCATGGTGAACTGCACCATCAAAATTAATTTTGATGACTCCTTGCTGAGGGGGAATCCAGTGTATGAAATGGTCAATGGGAGGAGCTAGCAAGGGAGGTGGCTGCTAAGATTGAAACACCGAGAGGAACCGATTGACAAAGGAAATTGTAGCAAGAGGATCAGCCACCTTCCCATGCCACAATCTTTGGTTACGACTCCACCAGGTTGCCCACAAAATGACCAAAAAAATAGCCAATTCGGCTGCATCACATTTGTCGTAAACATGACAGATCCAGCTCTTCATGTCTGTATGTACCTGAGCCACAATACCAAAAGGCAAATGACAGAGTGCCCAAATTTGTTTGGCAACTGGACAATGAAAAAAAGTATGATAGGAATCTTCATGAGCAAATGAACAATGAGGACATCCTAAGGACCCCGATAACCCTCGCTTTCGCATATTGGAACCCAAGGGAATGACATTTTTGCACAACTTCCAAATTTTTCGGGCCACTTGTGCGGCCTGATCCCGCCCAGGAACCAGTTAGCCTTCCCTCAAACTCACCAACACTCATGTTTAGGTTTTAGTCTGAGTTAGATGTTTTGCAAGCCACAAGCACCAGCACACAATATAGCCAAGCAACGTAAACGAGGCACACAATTTACAGGAAAGATTCCCAATCTTGCATTAATCAATCATTCAACAATACAAGGTAATGTCGTAGGCTTGCACACTCTGAAAATTGCACAGCTCAACCGGCCTATAAATACAAAATCTCGCGGTGAACATCCCTCACTGCTAGGCCAATCAAAAACAGCCAACTAAGCCAATCAGCTCCGAGTGGACGACAGTTGCCAGCGTAGAGGACTGCGCCAACTGCCGCCCACGATCTCGCCCACGTTCCAGTAACTGTTTGGAACCGCTTTCTGTAACCGTCGAGTGTAACCGTCAATCCTGCGCGCCTCGGTCATGCCTTGCACGTGCGCCCGCAATCCGCCTGCCTGCTGCCGCGCACAGGCGCCCATCCGCCCGTGCAGCATCTCGCCAACCGCACGTTGCATGCTTGCCTGCTCACAACACTCAACCTACTCCGCACAACTTCGGCTAGTGCCTGCGCTAACCTGCATTATGCTCACACGACGTGCGCCGCAAGCTTGCCCACGCACGCCACAACCATGCACTACTCGGCGCCCAAAGCCAACATCCCTCGGCCAATTCGACCAATGTCTCGGCCAACGTCTTGGCCAGTGTCTCGACCAGCGTCTCGGCCAGTGTCTCGGCCAATATCTCGACCAGGCTGTCTGTCCGAATAATACTGCACCATGCCGGCAGCTTGGACCTGCTGATGCGCAACATGCCGCACTAGCGCCGGGGCAGCGCCCGAAAAGGAGGTTACAAACCACCCTACCAGAAGAACCCGACTTCCCCATCGGTAACAAACTTTCATCCCTCGTCGCCCAATATTTCACCAATTGTCTCTCAAACTACCACAATTCCACTCCATTCTCCTAAGTAGCATCTGCCTCTGACCCGTCCGACCAATGGACCAAGTAAGATACCTATATGTTTTTCTTATTATAGCCTATTGTCTTATGATCAAGATTTTCACCACTTTCTTCTGAAACTCCTTTCTGATCATCGATGGAGCACGCTGAGCCTGCAGTCTCGATGTGTCCAGCGGATCCATATGAAATTTCTTAAGAAAGCTCACATGAAAAGTTGGGTGAAGTTTTATTCTATCAGGAAACTTTAAATGATAAGTTAATGAACCCACCTTACTCAATACCTCAAAGGGGCCATTGTATTTCGGAATCAGTCCTTATGCACAGCTTTCGCACTGATATTTTTTTCAGATTTGTGGAGTCAATTTCAGCAATACCTGATCACCCACGTTGAACTCCACTTGCCTTCTTCCCATGTCGGCATGTTTTTTCATTCGGCGCTGAGCCTTAGCCAAACTATTTTTCGCCTCATCTAACAGTTCATGTTTCGTTCTTGCAAACCAGTAAGCTGTTGGACACTTGTCTCTCGTCTTTTGAACTGGCACCTCATGAGGAGCTAAGAGTTGCTGCCCATAGGCTAGTTCAAAAGGACTCATGTCCGTGGCCAACGTCTTATGTAAGTTAGGATTAAAGGCAATTTTCGTCCATTAACTTTGGCCGTTTCCCATTTTAGTCCAGTAATTTTCAAGGGTTCCATTTTAGTCCCGAAACTTTTTCAATTGCTCAATTTCAGGACAATTTTCGCCGGAATTCCCAAGGGGTCGCCGGAAACTCGCACATGAGGTGCACGTGCAGAATTAATTTGGGGCTTTAATTGGTGGAAAGGTAATACATGGCAATTAGTTGGGATTTAAAAAAAAAGAAAAGAAAAAACGTGGCATTAATTGCCACGTCAGATTCCTACATGGAACGAGAGGGAAAACACTTTTCCCTCTGCCTCGAATTTTACAAAATTAAAATCGAGAGAAAATCCCCAATCCCCTCCCATTCTCTGCAATCCCTAAAAAATTCCCCAAATAGAAAACCCTAAACTACGTTGCTGTGGAATCGAGGCACATCTTCAACGCAGTTGGAGTGGTGGAATCATGGTGATGAAAAGGGTAGAGAGGCACCTCTATCTCCCACCCCCACGATACCGTACGTTTTCTGTGATTTTTAAATATTTTTGGCTTGCGTTTTGTTGTAAAGAATCATTTATTTTGGTGAGCGATGTTAATGGGGTTGTTTTTTTATGTTAATGGGGTTGTTCTTTTATGTGAATGTGGTCCCTCTATACTTTATATAATATATGTGGTCTCATATTGAATGAGTTTGTTTGTATTACTTGCTTTGTTGCTTTGTTGACTGTTTTTCCTTTTTTTTTTTTTTTTTCTCAGACCCTAAAACCAAATCTATGAAGTTATGTGTATGTTATGGAGGTACGGCTAGGCATGTGCCTTAAGCCGTGTATGTGGGGGGTAATGTATGTAAATTTGACTATGTGTCACCTAATGAGTTTACTTTGGAGAATTTGAATGTTATTTGTGAAGATATTGGGATAGCCAGTTGTAGGTCATTTTATACCATTATGATAGAGGGTTTAAATTGGTGAAACATAACAAAGACTTGATGACAGAATTTAGGAAGAGTTTAAAAAATAGAGAGTTAAAGATATATGTTGATGCTCAAAAGGGTGAGGGTGAGGGTGAGGTGGCTGCTGTAATGGGTGGTGGTGAGCATGAGGATGCTGGGGGTGATGTGGGTGGGGGTCATCCAGTTGTTGAGGGTGATTCAGAGGTTGGTGAGGGTGTTACAGTTGGTGCTGGGGGTGATGTGGGTGATGGTGAGGGGGATGATTTTGTGGATAGTGACTATGAATCAGGTGTTGAACATGTGGGAAGGGTTGAAGAGGAGGGAAGGACTGAAGACGAAGGAAGGGTTGATGAGGAGATTGTTAAAGATAATCGTGATTCTAGTGAGAGCAGTGATGATTCTAGCAAACCTGGGATGATAGCCCCAGCCCTTTAGCACATAGGAGGGTCCTCCCATACAAAGAATCTACACCCTCCTCTCTGCCACAAAGAGCCCAAAAAATCAGCAAGAAAAAAGAAGATTTGTTTTAACTGCAGAACACCCAAGCTTCGTACCTTCCAATTTCGGCAGGAATGAAATCTCCTCCAAGATTCTCGTTTGTCCAAGACATTCGCATTACTGCTGGCCGACCACATTCGCACTCGAACGAGCTGGTGACGGTGGACATGGGGGAGCTTCTCTTCGCAGCACCTTCTGTATTGGGACTTAGGGCACTTTGATTTGGGGATTGTTAGGTAGCAGATATTTTTAGAGAGGGGAAAGTATTTTCCCTCTCATTCCATGTAGGAATCTGATGTGGCACTAATGCCATGTTTTTTTTTTTTTTTTTTTTTTTTTGCAAATTCCAACTAATTGCCAACTAACTACCATGTATTACCTTTCCACCAATTAAAACGCTAGCCCCAAATTAATTCTACACGTGCACCTCATGTGCAAGTTTCCTGCGACCCCTTGGAAATTCCGGCAAAAATTATCCTGAAATGAGCAATTGAAAAAGTTAAGGGACGAAAATGGGAATGGCCAAAGTTAATGGACGAAAATTGCCTTTAATCCTGTAAGTTATAACAAAACTGAGCAACATCGAGCAGCTCCACCCAATTCCGCTGGTTAGCTGACACATAATGCCTCAAATAATCTTCCAACAGCCCATTCACCCTCTCTGTTTGGCCATTAGTTTGGGGATGGTAGGTGGTGGAAAACTTCAACTCCATGCCCATCATGTTAAACAACGCCGTCCAGAACATCCCGGTAAACCTGGTGTCCCTATCACTCACAATGTATCTAGGCACACCAAAATACTTAGTCACATTTTTAAAGAACAATCCAGTTGTTATCTCAGCAGGACATGCATCAAGCGCCGCAATGAAAATACCATATTTCGAAAATCGATCAACAACAACAAAAATGGAAGCCATACCGTTTACCTTGGGAAAATCCGTTATAAAATCCATGGACACTGACTGCCATGGGTCGTCTGGGATAGGCAACGGCTGCAACAGTCCTGCTTCTTTCTTTCTTTCTACCTTGTCTAGTTGGCAAACCAAACAAGTCCGCACATAAGCTTCGACATCATCATCCATCCTCGGCCAATAGTACCGTCGGGACAGTAAAGGCAACATTCTCTCCATGCTGGATGTGCAGCCCACTGCGCATCATGGGTTTCATGCAATAGCTGTCTGCGCAACTCCCCATTGGATACCAACAATCGTCGACCTTTGGCACACAATAGCCCGTTGTCTAGCCAATACTTTCAAACTAGGCCCTCCTTCACCTGTTCTACTATTTTCTGATAACCAATGTCAGTCTGGGCATTCTCATGAACCTGATCAAGGAAGTCTGTCTCAACCATTATCAATGTTGTCACAAACTCCTCGACCATCTTCCGGCTCAGGGCATCAGCAACATTATTATGTCTGTCTGGTCGGTGCACCCACTCGAAATCGAACTCCCGTAAGAACTCTTGCAAACGGGCCTGTTTGGGGGACAACTTTCTTTGCATTTTGAAGTAAGTGTTAGCCACATTATCAGTTACCACAATGAACTTGGTACCTAACAAGTAGTGCCTCCACGCCTCCAAACAATGCACAACGGCTGTCATCTCTTTCTCATGCGTGTTGTACCGTAGATCAACATCTTTCAACTTACGGCTCTCAAATGCAATGAGATGTTTGTCCTGGACCAACACACCCCCAAGTGCCCGATCAGAAGCATCAACCTGCACTTCAAATGGTTAATCAAACTCAGACAGTTTTAAAACTGGTTTAGAAGATATAACCTGCTTCGGCGCCTTAAATGCATCATCGTAGACTTATGTTCCTTCTTCAGCAAGTCAGTCAAGGGATTTGCAATTTCGGAATACCCCTTGATGAATCGCCTATAGTAGTTCGCCAACCCCAGAAATGATCTCAACTCGGTCATCTTGGACGAAACCGGCCAATCCATCACAGATTGTACCTTCTTCTTATCCATCCTGATTTTTCCTTGGCCTATAACGTGCCTAAGGAACGTGATATGTTCTTTGCAGAACTCACATTTTTCTTTCTTACAACTCGTATTCTCTCAAACTTCTGGAATATAGCCCTCAAATGCTTTACATGATCGTCCAACGATTCAGAGTAGACCACAATATCATCAAGATACACAACAACAAAGTGATCTAAATATTCATAAAGAACATCATTCATCAAATTACAAAAAGGTAGCGGTGCATTTGTCAAACCAAATGGCATAACAAGAAACTCAAAATAACCAGATCGAGTTACACAAGTAGTATTAGGCTCATTTCCCACAGCCACACGAACCTGCCAATATCCCGACCTCAAATCGATCTTTTTGTAGTAGTTTGCCTTAGTCACTTTTTCAAACAAATCCAGAGCATTAGGAATAGAATACTTGTTTTTATAGTCACCTTATTCAGCACTGTGTAGTCCACGCACATCCGCATTGACCCGTCTTGTTTTTTCTGAAACAGAATTGGGGATCCATATGGAGCTTTAGACGACTGAATCAATCCGGCCTCTAACAGTCCATCCAATTATTTCCTCAACTCCGCCAGTTCTGTCGGACCCATTCGATAAGGGGACTGTGCCGGCGGCCGTGCACCAGGCTCCAATTCAATGCTATGATCAATGGCCCTAAGTGGTGGCAACTTCTTAGGCAGTTCAGGAGGGAATACGTCCCTGAACTCCTCCAGCACCTCAACAATTTTATCATGCACTTCCTGGACCATGTCTAGCTTAATCTCGATGAATGCAGTAAGGTAGGTTTCTTCCCCATGCCTCAGCCCATTCTTCAGCTGCATTACCGACAATAAGCCGTCTTTCTTTTCCACTGTCTTAACAGAGTCCTGTGGATAAATACCCTGTACAAAATAGGGGCATCAACATCAGCAATAAAAAGCCCACTCATGTAAGGTATTACCGTTACTTTAGACAACAACGAAAAGTCCATTCTGAGTATCACATCAAAATCGTCCAAGGGACAGCCATCCCCTTTCCAAGTGCCCATTTCCAAGTCCACACTTGCAATACCTCGGATTGGCTTTGCTTCTGAATTCACACCCTTGAGACGGCTGGAAAGTTGGGTGAGAGACAGTCCCAACATCTGAATCTCACGATCAGCCACAAAGTTGTGAGTGGCACCCGTATCAACCATTGCTTTCACTTCCTTGCCATTCAATTGCACCCGCACATACATCAATCCTTTGTGTTTGGGTAGGGGTTTCTCTTGCAAAGCACTCAACAGCTGCAGAGGATTGATCCGTGTGGATCCACCTTCTTCCTCCTCATCGTTCGTATCTGCCACCAAGGCATTCAACTTTCCTCGCTTGGGACACTACCGCATTCTATGGTCACCATTGCAAAGATAACAACCTTTCTTCGATTTATCAAACGTTGGTTGGGCGGTATCCTTGTTTCCCAACATAGTTACCTCTTTTTTCTTCTTTTTAAACTTCCCATCTCGACCAGTCTTGTTGGACTTCCCCTTCTCACGTCTAGAATCTTTCTTTTTCCTGTCTAGATCAGAACCGTTAGTAATCTAAAATCAACTAACCTATCAGCGGCCGTAATCGCCTACGGAGGTAAGGGCTCCAGGGGTTGTCCAACGGGTCTTGGATTTTCTTGGACAACCCCCGGAGCCCTTACCTACGGCGTTGTTTCTGCAGGTTGATACCCTTCACATACGGGTTGATTCTTTGCAGAGAGCAGTAGATGCGATGTTGAGTGCGATTGAGGACAGAGTTGTATCGATTGTTGAGGATGTGGACATTCTTAATGATACTGTGAATATGAAGCTCGTGGCTCTGTCGGACGAGGTAAACTTGATTAAGCGGGCGGTGGGAAAGGAGGATGATCGTGTTCCTCAGTCCAAGGTAAAAGTCCCTAATCCAAAGCCCTTTGGCAGGGCAAGAAGTGCCAAAGAGCTGAAAAATTTCTTGTGGGATATAGAAGCATATTTCCAGGCTGCTCGCATTCTTGAGGGAGAAAAGGTATCAATTACCAGTATGTATTTTACTGGTGATGCGAAATTATGGTGGCGGACTCGTCTTTTCGATAATGCCAGTGCGAATCGGGACAAGATTGATACGTGAGAAGCCTTAAAAAAGGAGCTGAAGGATCAGTTCCTCCCTAGCAACACATCTTGGTTTGCAAGGGAATTGCTGCGTAAACTGAAGCACTCAGGTAGAGTGAGGGACTATGTGAAGGAGTTCAATTCGTTGATGCTTGATATAAGGGATATGTCCGAGGAGGACAAGTTGCTCAATTTTCTTTCAGGACTGCAGAATTGGGCACAGGCGGAACTCCGTCGGCAGGGTGTCAAAGATCTGCCGTCGGCGATTACAGTTGCTGATAGGTCAGATGATTTTTGGATTAGATCCAGACAGGAAAAAGAAAGATTCTTGGCGTGAGAAGGGGAAGTCCAGCAAGACTGGTCGAGATGGAAAGTTTAAAAAGAAGAAAAAAGAGGTAACTGTATCGGGGAACAAGGATAGCATCCAGCCGACGTTCGATAAGTCGAAGAAAGGCTGTTATCTTTGCAACAGTGACCATAGAATGCGGGACTTTCCCAAATGGGGAAAGTTGAATGCCTTGGTGGCAGATACGAACAATGAGGAGGAAGAGGGTGGATCCACACGGGTCAATCCTCTGCAACTGTTGAGTGCTTTGAAAGAGAAACCCCTACCCAAACACAAAGGATTGATGTATGTGCGGGTGCAGCTGAATGGAAAGGAAGTGATGGCAATGGTTGATACGGGTGTCACTCACAACTTTGTGGCTGATCGTGAGATTCAGATGTTGGGACGGTCTCTCACCCAACATTCCAGCCGTCTCGAGGCTGTGAATTCAGAAGCAAAGCCAATCCGAGGTATTGCAAGTGTGGACTTGGAAGTGGGCACCTGGAAAGGGAAGTGTAGCTTGATGGCTGTCCCACTGGATGATTTTGATGTGATACTCGGAATGGACTTTTTGTTGTTGGTTAAAGCAACGGTAATACCTTATCTGAGTGAGCTTTTTATTGCTGATGTTGATTGCCCCTCTTTTGTACAGGGTATTTATCCACAGGACTCTGCTAAGACAACGAAAAAGAAAGACGACTTATTGTCGGTTTTGCAACTAAAGAATGGGCTGAGGCATGGGGAAGAAACCTACCTTGTTGCATTGGTCGAGATTAAGCCAGACGTGGTCTAGGAAGTGCCTGATAAAATTGCTGAGGTGATGGAGGAGTTCAGGGATGTATCCCTCCTGAACTGCCTAAGAAGCTGCCACCACGTAGGGCCGTTGATCATATCATTGAATTGGAGCCTGGTGCACGGCCGCCGACAAAGGCCCCTTATCGGATGGTCCAGCAGAACTGGCGGAATTGAGGAAACAATTGGATGGACTGTTAGAGGCCGGATTGATTCAGCCGTCTAAAGCTCCATATGGATCCCTAGTTCTGTTTCAGAAAAAGCAAGACTGGTCAATGTTGATGTGCGTGGATTACAGAGCGTTGAATAAGGTGACTATCAAAAACAAGTATTCTATTCCTAATGCTCTGGATTTGCTTGACAAGCTGACTAAGGCAAACTACTACACAAACATCGATTTGAGGTCGGGATATTGGCAGGTTCGTGTGGCTGTGGGAAATGAGCCTAAGACTACTTGTGTAACTCGATATGGTTCTTTTAAGTTTCTAGTTATGCCGTTTGGTTTGACAAACGCACCAGCTACCTCTTGTAATTTGATGAATGATGTTCTTTATGAATATTTAGACCGCTTTGTTGTTGTGTATCTTGATGATATTGTGGTCTACTCTGAATCGTTGGACGATCATGTAAAGCATTTGAGGGCTGTATTCCAAAAGTTGAGAGAATACGAGTTGTATGCTAAGAAAGAGAAATGTGAGTTTTGCAAAGAACAGATCTTGGGCACGTTATAGGCCAAGGAAAAATTAGGATAGATAAGAAGAAGGTACAGTCTGTGATGGATTGGCCGGTTCCGTCCAAGATTACCGAATTGAGATCATTTCTGGGGTTGGCGAACTACTATAGGCGATTCATCAAGGGGTATTCCAAAATTGCAAATCCCTTGAGTGACTTGCTGAAGAAGGATCAGAAGTGGGAATGGACCGTTGCCTGCGATGATGCATTTAAGGCGCTGAAGCAGGTTATATCTTCTAAACTGGTTTTAAAACTGCTTGAGTTTGATAAACCATTTGAAGTGCAGGTTGATGCTTCTGATTGGGCACTTGGGGGGTGTGTTGGTCCAGGACAAACATCCCATTGCATTTGAGATTCGTAAACTGAAAGATGTTGAACTACGACACAACACGCATAAGAAAGAGATGACAGTCGTTGTGCATTGTTTGGAGGCCTGGAGGCACTACTTGTTAGGTATCAAGTTCATTGTGATAATTGATAATGTGGCTAACACTTACTTCAAAACGCAGAGAAAGTTGTCCCCCAAACAGGCCCGTTGGCAAGAGTTCTTGGGGAGTTTGATTTCGAGTGGGTGCACCGGTCAAAAAGACATAATGATGTTGTTGATGCCCTGAGCTGGAATATGGTCGAGGAGTTTGTGACGGCATTGACAATGGTCGAGACAGACTTCCTTGATCAGGTTCGTGAGAATGCCCAGACTGACGTTGGTTATCAGAAAATAGTAAAACAGGTGAAGGAGGGCCTGGTTCGAAAGTATTGGCTAGACAGCGGGTTGTTGTATGCCAAAGGTCGACGGTTGTTGGTACCCAGTGGGGAGTTGCGCACACGGCTATTGCGTGAAACCCAAGATACGCAGTGCGTTGGACATCCCGGCATGGAGAGAATGTTGGCTTTACTGTCCCGATGGTACTATTGGCCGAGGATGGATGATGATGTTGAAGCTTATATGCAGACTTGTTTGGTTTGCCAACTAGACAAAGTAGAAAGAAAGAAGGAAGCAGGACGTTTGCAGCCGTTGCCTATCCCAGACGGCCTATGGCAATCAGTGTCCATGGATTTTATAAAAGGGTTTTCCCAAGGTAAACGGTATGTCTTCCATTTTTGTTGTTGTTGATCGATTTTCGAAATATGGTATTTTCATTGAGGCGCGTGATGCATGTCCTGCTGAGACAACAGCTGAATTGTTCTTTAAAAAATGTGACTAAGTATTTTGTTGTGCCTAGAGACATTGTGAGACTGTGACTGATAGGGACACCAGGTTTACCGGGAAGTTCTGGACGGCGTTGTTTAACATGATGGGCACGAAGTTGAAGTTTTCCACCGCCTACCATCCCCAAACTGATGGCCAAATAGAGAGGGTGATGGGCTGCTGGAAGATTATTTGAGGCATTATGTGTCGGCTAGCCAACAGAATTGGGTGGAGCTGCTCGATGTTGCTCAATTTTGTTATAACTTACATAGACATCGGTCACGGGCATGAGTCCTTTTAAACTAACCTATGGGAAACAACCGTTAGCTCCTCATGAGGTGCCAGTACAAGACGGGAGGCAAGTGTCCAGCAGCTTACCGGTTTGCAAGAACGAAACAGGAACTGTTAGATGAGGCGAAAGACAGTTTAGCTAAGGCTCAACGCCAAATGAAAAAGTATGCCGACATGGAAAAACGACAGGTGGAGTTCAGCGTGGGTGGTCAGGTATTATTGAAATTGACTCCACAAATCTGGAAGAAAATCAGTGCGAAAGTTGTGCATAAAGGACTGATTTCGAAATATGATGGCCCCTTTGAGGTATTGAGTAATGTGGGTTCATTAGCTTATCGTTTAAAGTTGTCTGATAGAATAAAACTTCACCTAACATTTCATGTGAGCTTTCTTAAGAAATTTCATACAGATCCACTGGACACATCGAGACTGCAGGCTCAGCGTGCTCCACCTATGATCAGAAGGGAGTTTCAGAAGAAAGTGGTGAAAATCCTTGATCATAAGACAATGGGCTATAATAAAAAAAAAAAAAAAAAAAAACAGACGGGTATCTTACTTGGTCCATTGGTCGGATGGGTCAGAGGCAGATGCCACTTGGGAGAATGGAGTGGACTTGTGGCAGTGTGAGAGACAGTTAGTGAAATATTGGGCGATGAGGGACGAAAGTTTGTTACCGATAGGGACGTCGGGTTCTTCTAGTAGGGGTGGTTTGTAACCCCCTCTTCTGGCAGGTTGCACATCAGCAGGTCCAAGGTGCCGGCATGGTGCGGTATTGTTCGGACAAACAGCCTGGCTCGACAGGCTAGTCGAGACATTGGCCGAGATGCTGGTCGAGACACTGGTCGAGACATTGGCCGAGACGCTGGTCAAGACACTGGTCGAGACATTGGCTGAGACGCTAGCCGAGACATTGGTCGAGTTGGCCGAGGGATGTTGGCTTCGGGTGCCGAGTGGTGCATGGTTGTGGTGTGCGCGGGCAAGCTTGCCGCGCACGTCGTGTGGGCTTAATGCGGGTTAGCGTAGGCACTGGCCGAAGTGCAGAGTAGGTTGAGTGTCGCGCACCAGGCAGCATGCGGCGTGCGGTTGGCGAGATGCTGCGCGCGCGGACGGGCGCCTGTGCGCGGCAGCAGACAGGCGGATTGTGGGCACGCGCGCAAGGCATAGCCGAGACGCGCAGGACTAACGGTTACACTCGACGATTGCAGAAAGCGGTTCCAAACGGTTACTGGAACGTGGGTGAGATCGTGGGTGGCAATTGGCGCAGTCCACTACGTTGGCAACTGCCATCCACTCAGAGCTGATTGGCTTAGTTGGCTTTGTTGGCCTTGTTGGTTGTTTTTTATTGGCCGAGTAGTAAGGGATGTTCACTGTGAGATTTTGTATTTATAGGCCGGTTGAGCTGTGCAATTTTCAAAGTGTGCAAGCCTACGACATTTCCTTGTATTGTTGAATGGTTGATTAATGCAAGGTTGGGAATCTTTCCTATAAATTGTGTGCCTCGTTTACTTTGCTTGGCTATATTGTGTGCTGGTGCTTGTGGCTTGCAAAACATCTAACTCAGACTAAAAACTAAACAGAGTGTTGGTGAGTTTGAGGGAAGGCTGACTGGTTCTTGGGCGGGATCAGGCCGCACAAGTGGTCAAAAAATTTTCGGCAGACGATCACCTGTGACAGTGTATACATAGGTAACATATAATTTTAAAATTTTAATACGTTCGAGTTTAAAATATACATATATAAATTTATAAAATGAAAATTAGTCTTTCAACAATATTTTTGTCTTATATTTATAAAGTTAAGGTAGTATTACTTTTTTAAAGAATATATATTATAATATTTTAAAAATTCTAATCGAATCTAGCAGATTCAACCCGCCATGTCCTAATTCGGGTGGGGCAATTCTTGAGTCCAAAAAAATCTTGGCAGATGAGGTCCCAATTTTATAAAAACTAGCAAGGACCAGCTCCATTGCCATCCCTAGACACCAACCCCCATGCCACATATTGGTCGTCAGGATGTTCTATTCAAACCCTCATGTGGGCCACTGCACCTTTGATACCCAAATTGACTATAAAGCCTTCAAACATAATTTTTATACCTTAAAAAGGTCTTGGATCCGCGTGCACAACGCTTGAGTCATTTAAACTCTAATAAAATTTGAATATGTACGGACTTATTATGCTCGTCTAATTAAAATTGCATGAATGCTTCACATAAAATTCTACACATCGATCATATACATTGCAATTCATGCACTAAATACAACTTCTTCTGCAATATTTACTCTCCACATGTAATCCTCTTAACAGCCTTATTCATTTAGTATCGAAAAGCTACAATCAGAACTTCCTAGTATTATTCTACACAGCTTATCTTGCAAGATAATTTGAATATTTCGGACCTGATTCTGTACTTAGGGGACCCTATGAACTTAGTCCAAACTCGAAGCCAAACTGAACCCCAATACCTCTAATATTATTGTGATTTCAAGATACATTCATCATAGTTAGTGTGGTTTTAATGGTCATCCTACAAATACATTTATTCTGAAATTTGATATAATTACAAATATTCTCTTAATGTTTGTGAAATTATCAATACCTCCACCATTTTAACGGTTGTCCAACAACTAGCCCAATTCGTTAATTTTCGTTAGATGTTATTTATTTTTTGTGATGAACTGACCAAAATGCCTTTGTGGGCTATGATGTATAGTTTTATTATTTATTAAAAAAAATTGACAAAGTGGACAATTTTCTTTACATTATTCAAATATTTCCATCTACCTCGTCTAATTTTTTATAATTTTTTTTAAGTAAAGAAAAAGATACAATAATGGCAAAATTGACAATTTTAGATCTTCATCCAAGGATTACATAATTTTATCAAATATTATGAAGTATTAATAATTTTTCAAACAATGAATGAGTATTTATAATAATGTCAAACCTCAGAAAGTTTGTCATAATTTACACTAATCTAAATATATATGTATATATTATTATTAGGGTAAATTATATCTACCTCCCATGAGGTTTGGCATAATTACAAATACTCATCTGAGGTTTGTAATCGTCTAACAAATAGCCCATTTTCATCAATTTTTATGGGTGAATTGTCCAAAATGCCCTTAAGCACTGAATTATTTTTATTTAATTCTTAAAAAAAAATTTGGACTACAATGTGCCGGGAGAGGTTTATTAAGTTTTTTACATAGAGCAGAAATAATGCAATTTGCCTTGGCCGATTTTTCTACAATTTTAATAAAAAAATTCAAAGGCAAAACGGTCAATTTTACTTCTAAAATTATAACTTAAGTTAAGCTAAACAAAGGTGTTTGAAAATACAATTTCTGCTTATGATCTCTTAAGTTAAGCTAAAACTTGTAAGTAAGTGAGAAGGTGCTTACTACAACTTAAAGCATTTTTGTGAATAAGTTGAATTTTTTTATGACTTTTTTGTTTTGACTATTTTTTTTTTTCATATTTTTCAAAAATTTCTCTCCTCATAATGGTTAAAATCTACCCACCTAACAATGTAATTAGGTAATTTCATAAATAAGTTGGTTGGAACTATACATACACTAAAAAAGAACTAATTATTCCCTACATTATATATCACTACAGTTTAAAAACCATAGTAGATCAATATTATCTACTACAGTCAGATAAAATAGATGCGAAATTTAAGTTTGGATCACAGTTAATCAACATTAGTGATGCATGGTTTTACCTATGGTCAAAATATTTGTCACGATTTTTAACTGTAGTAAATGTTTTGACTTCGCTTGCATGAACAACATCTAATAATTGTTACACAATCGTGATTAAGTAGTATCCGTCACGATTTTGAATTTTTAAGTATGACTTTTAACCATAGCGAAAAATCATATTTTTAGGATAAAAATAAATACTCAAAAATATGATTGGTTGGTGGGCGTAACTAGTAATGTTGGGGGGGGGGGGGTCATAACAATATTATAATTATATCCTATGTCACTATTAATATCCAATTCACCTGAGCCGCTGATCGAATCATTGTTCACAATTTAAATTATTGAATTACTTTATCCGTTTAACACATTATAATAAAGAAATAATTTAATAATAGAATATTAAAATAGAATATCAAGAATAAAAAATAATTTAATAATAAAATATTAAATAGAATATCAAGATTATAGTAAAGACATATATTAAACGGCATGCATTTTATTTTTTTTACGCTACATTTGGATTTATAGGTTTAAAATTATGACTTTCAAATCCTATGTAACAAAGTCTTTTAATTTGTTTCGATAATTTTAAACTCAAAGGATTTTAAATTATTTAACTCTAAATTTGATATATATTTTGTCAAATAATGATGGATTTTAAATTTTTGTGATATGGATTCATATCTTTTTTGTGAATTACATCGAACTTCCTCGAGGTTTCGCATAATTATAAATACCTTCGTGTTGTTTGAAAATTACTAATACCTCCATGATATTAATATCAGCCCAACAACTAGTACATTCCGTCAGTCTCATTAAGTTTTCATCTTTTTTTTTTTTTTTTTTTGTGAACTGGCAAAAATTCCCTCGTGGATATGAAATCGTTTTACTTATTTTTTAAAATTTTCTAAAAGTTTTTATGGACTAGAAGGACAAGAAGAAAATTTCACCACGTCGGCTTTTTTAACAATTTTTTAACTTTATTTTTTAAGAAATAGCAATGGCAGAGAGCTGTTTTGGCGTCACTTGTTTATCATATATGGAAAAGTCGAAATGCTAAACGCTTCATGGGAGAAGATGTTCACCCTCATCGGACAACTCACATGGTGATCGAGGAAGTGAAGACGCGGCTGATGGGTGAAGAACGGCGGGATAATTTACAAACTATAGCCTTACTTCGCGTTTGGAAATTACCCCGGCAATCGGTTGTTTAGATGCTAGCAGAGAGAGAGAGAGCTTGTATTGTGACGTACACTATTTTTTCTACTTCTATGCAATTTACCCCTTCAAAAAAAAAATTCAAGCCTCCGTCCAAGAATTATGTAATTTCATTAAACATAAAGGGGATATTAGTAATTTTTCAAACAACGATAAATATTTTGTAATCATGTCAAACCTCAAAAGAGCTAGTCGTAGTTTTTACCTTTTTCTATTATATATATTTTTTGAAAATTTAGTAAGTTTGTAAGTTGTCGGTATCGATAATTAATGATACATTTATAATAATAATTTAGTTAGTAATCATATAAATATATTATTATTACTAGATTGTCTCAGTATATATATATCAGTAATGGTTTACAGTAATATCTTTATCATGCGCATTTTTTACAACTATGGCATAAAATTATATATCACTATTAAACTACGAAAATTATGGTGATAAAATCAAATACGTGACAAATGTATAAATGATAAAATCAACAGCCGATGAGGCTTATCTTTGTTGACGAAGCTAAGGTCCCATGATTTCAAAGGTCATAGGTTCGAACCCCTACGTGGGTTGAATTTGTTTCTACTTTATAGTAGGTATTATTTATTGTTGCAATAACTATATGTTAGTTTATATGATATTATTGATATGATTGATAGTAATTGTCTTTGTTCGATATTGATAGTCGACATAATTAAATATAATCACTTTACTTTCGATTAATAAATTCTATCACTTCTAATTATAAAAGAAAAAAGTGATAAAATCGACTTTATACTATTTTCAATTGTGAGTTCACATTTGTTTAGGCTTTTTTTCATGAGATTGATATATTTCAAAAACTTCATCCTATTGCGTCTTTTCTTTCGTACAAAAAGTACAAAGAGGCTTGAGAGAAAAAAGCTGCGCAAACTACCATAAACATCATAATCCAAACACATGTTTATTTAATTACTAGGGATATGTGGCACACTCGATGTATGTGCAAAAATATTTAATTAATTTTTTTCATAAATAAAGCAAAATAAATATAATATTGAAATGAGAAATTAAATAAATATTAAGATAAAATAATAATATAAAAATAACTGAGATAAAAATATATAATTTTGAAAGAGAAATTTTTAAAGTGGGAGAAAGAAAAATAAAAGTAGCTGACACTAAATATTTACAAAGGTAATTTTATAGTTGGAGATAGTGGGGTGGGGGTTTTGAAGAGTGGGTGGATGAAAAGTTAATAAATAAATTAATAAATTAAGTTAAATATTAAAATTGATATGCCAAAATAATTGAGACACCAATTCACCCCTCTTCAATTATATATAATATAGATATCTTTTCATAAAAAAATTATTACAATCACCATAATCCAAACACATTTTTCTAGCACGTCGTTTTATAAAAAAGCTTATCATAAAATATATTAATATAAACATATTGTTTATCACGCACACTAGAAAAAAAATAATTTATTATTACGATTAATTATTATGATCAAAAGAAAAAAAAAAGTGGCAAATATAAATTAACAACAGCTTTACAATGGCCATTCGATGTTGTTTCTGTAAATATGGCTAAACATTATCCATGGCTAAAATCATGACAAATATTTTGACTAGGGCCAAAAACCATGATAATCATTTGAATTTTTGCATTGGCTTCAATTGTGGTTAATAATGTTCATTTATCATGATTTTTGACCCGTAGTCATTTATTGTGTAGCGAAAAATTAATTTTTTTTTATATGACAAGACCCAACAAAAACAATACTGAAAATCGAAAACTGAGAATGAAAACAAACCAATGGAGAAATGCATCTTGTTACATCATTTTATGTTTAGGTCATTTTACTTGTGACGTAATTAATGTTTCAATAACTTTAGTTCCTTAGCTATTAAGAAATGCATCTTCATGTTACATCACAATATAATATGAATAATATATATTTTTTTAATTGAAATCAATGAATTTTATTATCGAAAGTATATTGATTACATCCCGTCATGTTGATTATTAAATATCGAACAGAGACAATTACAAATAATCAAATCAATAATATCACATAAACTAACTCATAACTATATTACACTACCAAATCATACTTACTATATAATAGAAATAACATCAATCTACACAGGGATTCAAACCCATAAATTCTAGAATCATGTGGCCTCAACTTTGTCAACTAAATAGCTGTGGTCAGCAATATGAATAATAATTTGAAGGTGTGAAAAGTTCTTGATTTTTTTGCTAGAAAATGACTTTGAATTGGCTAATATTCAATGCTGCTGCAACTCACACCTAATCCTTTGAACTTATGAGATATATAGACATGGTAGAAGTGCTAGTTGCTTGAGGTCATGATCCAAGACTTTGAACTTACATACTTCCAATCCCACAAAAAATTAAATAAATATTTATTTAGTAGAATAATATCTTATTATAAAATAGAATTATGTTCATTTAAAATCAATAACTCATGATCAGTTAATATTTTTAAATAGAGTTTAATGCAATTTACCTCTTGTGATATTGTAAATGAACAAATTACCCCCCTATGAAAAAAAAAAAAAAAAAAAAAGCAAATTACCTCCCTATATTTTTTAAAATAGAGCAATTTACCTCCCTGTGTCCATTTTGAAAAATACAGGGAGGTAATCGATTCATTTTAAAAAATACAGAAAGATAAATTGTTATTTTATTTTTTTTTAAAGAGGTAATTTGCAATTTACAATATCACATGGAAATTATTTGCATTTTTTCCTTTTAAAATATAACGAATCACTTATTTATTCAATTTGTGAACTGCATACGTCACTCAGCCAGAGCTGATGTCAATCCCATAAGTTTTTATTTTTTATTTATCATAATGGATGTGAATTTAAATATAAAAAAAAATTCAATCTTGACCTTCAACATTAAATTAACACAAAACACAGAACCAAATTAATTCAAGAAGTTTTTTTAAAAGAATCCGTACCTTTAAGTGTTTGGCTAAGTTTATCTGTAGGACCTCATAAGTTCAGATATCTCATAAGATACGAGATAGTATTTTCAGAAAAAAACACCTTGGAGAAAATAAAACTATTCAACTTATAATATATTATTAATGGTGAATTCATAATTAACTTGAAGAAAATTGAACTAACTTGTTAATATTTTAAAAATAAGTCATAAACTTCTTAATTTTATGAAAGAAACTTATAACCTCATATCGTCTTATTTTTAAATATTAAAAATAATTAACACTTTTTTTTATCTATAATCTATTTACACAAATCATTTATGCTTTTTGAAAAATTACACATACACATATAAAAAACATCAAAAAAAAAATACAAATCACACATACTTTTTTTAAACATTACACATATAATTTCCAAAAACATCAATATCATTACACAAACTAATCTCATTTTTTGGCTGCTGGAGGTTGTTTCTGTAATTACACAAAAAATAAGAATGATTTATATAAATAGACATAGACCAGAAGGTGTACAAGTAATTATTCCTAAATATTATAACTCTAGGCCAAATACTTTGCAATTTCTCATAAGTTCTAGACCATCTTAAAAAATATATTAAAAAATTTATAATCTAATCCAAACATTCTAAATTTATATATATTTAAATAAATATAAAAGGAAAGAAAGCATATAGATATATTATTATTTCCTATTTGGTGAGTTGGAAGGGGTTGTTGATACCTTGAACCTTCCATTTTAGACATGGTTTTGGGCCCATCTCCCTTCACCTCTGGTCCCCTAATTTCAGGGCATTCTCTCTCTCTCTCTCTTCCCCATATGTCCAAACCCTTTCATCTTTCCTATATTCTTAGTACCAATCCACTTATGGTCCAATCCAATCCAATCACACACACCATGCCAGTTTCCCTTTCTCACTCTTCTTGTCTTCTCTTCTCGAATTGAGTTTTTTGTTTCAAAATCTATTTTATTTACATAACACGTGTATATGTTGAAAATTCGATTCGCTCTCTTCCTATCAAGATTACATAGGTTTTGTTGCAACAGTTTAAATGAATCGTTAATCAATTGATTATTGAAAATAATAAGAAAATAATTTTTATTTACGGTTTCTTCTTTTGGATTGTTTAATTTAAAGTCAAAAATTATAAGCAGCTCTCGGCTATCAATTTCTGCACTTTGTTATTAAAATTTTAAATATTAGAAATAATTATATTAACACCCCATGAGTTATTGTCTGTTTACACAAACCATCCATGCCTTTTGGATAATTACACATACACCATCAGAAACATCAATTACTTACACAAATCATCCCTATATTTTGATAAATTACACATACATTTATATTTTGACTAATTACACATACACCTCCCCTAAGAATTATTTGTGTAATAAAACTTAATTTTAGGAAACTCAGATGTAATTAACCCAAAATTCAAGAATGGGTGGGAAATTTCCATGTCCCAATTTCATAATGTTGCCATCACATCATCATCAACTTATATGGATGATGATTATCATGAGGCCTTCGAAAGATATTCTAAACTTCTATATTAACATTAAATATATATATATAGTCATACACACAAATAACGTATTTTATTTTTATTTATTTAATTATACGTTTCTCCTGAAGTTTGGTGTAATTAGATATATATCCCCGTTGTTTTAAAAATTACATCTCGTATCCATGAAGTTTACTACCATTTAACAAATAGGTTCCTCTATTAGTTAAAATTCACCATATTTCGGTATTAACAAAAAAATGAATGAAATTCAATATTAACTCTTGTTTGATTTATTACAGGTCAAATAAATCTTTTCTGGTTAAACTACCCTTATACGGGTGAAGATATACCCACTCACATGCATTAATATGTGATGTTGTACAAGGATAGTTTGATCGTATAAAAATTCGTTTGGCCTGCAATAAAACAGTAATAAATCAATTTAAGATAAATATAGATTTTATCCCATTTTTTGCTAATATTATAAATTCGGTGAATTTTAACTAATAAAAAACTTATTTATTAAATGGAAATAAACCTCAATAATATTCGATATA
Source organism: Sesamum alatum (assembly GCA_034509735.1). Lineage (NCBI taxonomy): Eukaryota > Viridiplantae > Streptophyta > Magnoliopsida > Lamiales > Pedaliaceae > Sesamum > Sesamum alatum. Next base: position 27,336,462 of record JACGWO010000008.1, read on the forward strand.
ATTTTGCTAGCCCAGCAAAATTGGCAACAAATATCCAGGTAATGACCACTGGTCGCGGGCTGAGCCCACAATTTGTAATATTTTTATAACGTGTACTGCGAATATTGTACACTTATAATTATATACTAGTAGTTGTGGCACACTCAAATTTGTGTGCACAATTAAGTTAATATTTTTTAAAAATAATTATTTTTTAAAAAATAAATAAATTAAATTAAAAAATTTTATTCTCTATTTTTTTTATAAAAAAAGAGTAAATAATGAAAGAAAAAAAGAGAAGAAAAAGGGATGTGGAAATGGATAAGAAAGAAAATGGGAAGTTGAGAAAAGAGAGAAAAATAAGAAATTAAGAAAAAAGAAAAAAATAAAAAAATTAGCAGATCAAATTTGGGAAGGACACCAAAAAGGTGCTCTCCCTTAATATAATAGTATAATATAGATAGTATAGATATATAATATATTTATATAATTAAGGCTAATTATTAGTAATAAAAAAAGGAATTGGGAGGCGCGGTGACATGTGAGGATCCAAGGAGTGGCTTAGTGGAAAATGTGTGGGTGGGGGCTGTTTGGGGACAACATGTGGGGTACTGCGCATCCTGCTTCCATCATTTCCTCTTTAACGCCCCCTTTTCCGCTCAAATTATTTCCAAAACAAACACTTCCCTGCAAGATTTAGGGCTGCTTCCAGTAACTTCTATTTTTGTGATACAAATAAATTATAAGTTTATTTGCAATTAAAGAATATTTGTAATAAGTTTGCTTTTGTAGTAGAAATATTATAAAAAAAAAAAAGTTGTAAATCAAATAATAATAAAAATTAAAAGTGTTTGAAATAAAAATTAAAAGTAAAAAAAAAATTGAATTAGAGTTGAAGTGCTTCAGGAAACGATTTAATGCTTAAAATCTTATTAATAAGCTGTAGAAGTTAATAACTACTTAAATCTATTTAATTTAGCAGTAAACTTAAAAGTAGTAAAATAAATATATTTTATTTAATATATTGTAATAAACTGATAAACGTTTAAAATAAGCGGTTGCAAATACCTCTAGAGTTTGAAAGTGTTTGAAATAAAAGTGAAAATTCAAAATTTGTAAAAACTAGAGTTTTGAAAAAAAAAAAAAAAAGTCTTAATATGTATAATTTTAAGAGTAATAATTAAAAATTGGTGCGAGGATCTCAAATATTTTTATTTAAATTAATTTGATTCAAATAATTCAAAGAAAAAAGTTGTACTACAAAAAATATATTCTTTTAGTTATTTTTGAATGAAAAAAATTAAACTATTGCAAACGCCTCGTTGATGTTTTTTGTTATTTTCTTAGAAAATAATGCACATTATTCATCATTTATGTAAAAGAGAATTGCAGATATATTTCTTAGTTTTTATTATCTAAAAAAATTTATATAAAATTGATTTTGGTGTGAATAAAATAAAATAAATAAATATATTGGATGGAGAGTGTGAAAATAGAACATAAAAAAAGATAGGGAAGGGAATGGGAGATACGATAAATAGGATAAGGCTGAGTTGTTGACCAAGTTCCAAGGCCGACACCCTCCACGTGCTTCCATCCCATTTTGACTTTTGACCACTTTTACATTTAAACGTTGTTGCGTGTATGAAATAAATAAATTTTTATGTTTAAAATATATACAATAAAAATAAATATATTAAATTAATTTATTTTATTTAAAAATAATAATTTATTAATTGAAAATTATTTTTTGCATCATAAAAAATTGCCACGATAGTGTCAATAACAATTATTGGTGAGTAAAAAAAAGTGTTTTATTTTTTATTTTTTTAATAGTATAAATGTAATCTTGGGCCTATTGATACGATACATATAAATTTATATCTACATAAGTTATTAATTCTCAAGTCGAATAAGATATTATCATCGCGTATTAACTCAATGAAATATCTTATGGAGTATTAATTGGTATGGGTGGCACTATATTTTTCCTGATAGTTTAGTTTAATTACACAAAGTTTTTATATTTTTTGGTAGAATTGAAAGTACACTTTTTAAAATAGTAGTTATAATTACAAGTAAATAACTTATTTAAAAATGAATTTTTCATAAACACTCCTCGATACATATACTTATAATTTTATAAAGAAAAATATCAAATACTTTAAAGCATAAGGTTAATTATATCAACAGATTAAATGTATTTTCAGTCATGTATACCTTAGAGAATTTGTATTTTTGTTATTAAACTTTTTAAGATAAAATTTTGCTTATACATAGTTTAATTTTTACGATTTCAGTTATTTTTTTCATCGGAGGTCACTCTTATTACTGGTGGAGGCGAATTCTGGCGAAAAAGAGACTGAAATCGCGAGAATTTAAAAAGTGTAGGGTGAACTCCGATGGAAAAAAAGATTGAATTTGTGAAAATTTTAAAAATATAGGATCGAAATGCAACGCTATAAAGTTAAAGGACAGAAAAAAAAAATGATAGAAATGAGCTAATATAAACAGTAACCCCAATTTTAAAAGATCGCGTGAGATGCACATGCATTTTTTCAGTGAGAAGAGTGAATACCAACAAAAAAGGACTAAAAATCTAAAAAATTAAAAGATGCAACCAACATGTTACCCTATAAAGTAAAAAAGCGAAAAAAGCCAAATAGCCTAAGTCATCCAACCAAAATTGCATTTAAGCCTTATATCAACACTGCATTGAGATTATTTCTAATTCTCTAAGCCAGTGTCGAACTAATTTATTTCAAGGAGTGTATTTATAAGTTTTTTCTTCTAGGGTAGTACTGTCGGTATAAGTTACAATTACGATTTTATAAATTCATAAGAACAAAATGTATTCATGTCATTAGATTTGACCTTAAAGAACGTGGATGTAATTTACCCCAAAATATATGATAGATTCTTATGAAGAGCTTATAAAACTGTACTTATGTGAGATATTAGTTTATAAGATCATGGGTGCAAATTGTATTCAGTGAGATATTAGTTTATTGTAAACATTATTTTTGTTTATTGTACATCACAAGAAATAAATTTTTATCATGATTAATTATTATAACTAAAAGTAAAAAATTATATGAATAACTAATTATTAGTTGTGTAATGATTATTAACTGTTGTTTTTGTAGACGAAGGAGGCCAAAACATCATACACAACTAAAAACTATGACAATTGTTTTTTGTTATAGCGAAAACGACAATGAGTATTGATCAACCATGGTCAAGACTTCAATTTTCACATTAATTTTCTACAATTCTAGTAGATAGTATTGATTTGTCATAATTCATAAGGAGAAAATTGCAATTTTGATCCCAAAATGTAGGGTGATTTGCAATATTAGCTTCATACTTTTCGAAATATATAGCTAATAGTAGTCTACACTTTAGAAAAATATTGCAAAATTAATCCCACCAATGCAATATTAGTCCCTCACTTTACGAAAATATTGCAAAGCTAGTCCCACACTTTAAAATAACGTTAAAAAATTAGTCCCAAATATTGCAAAATTAGTCCTAAACTTTGCATTTTCTTTACGGTTGGAACTAATTTTACAATGTTTTTTTTAAGTATTAGATAATATTAGCTATTTCAAAAAGTATGTGACTAATATTGCAAATCATTCTATATTTTGGAATTAAAATTATAATTTTCTCATTTATAAATCATAATCATTTATAATGTACGGAAAAAATTCATAGATAAAACCATAAAAAACACATATTAAAATAGACAGTCGCAACAATTGGTCGCAATAAAATAATTGTTTTAGAACTTACAAGTTCACCGAACACTTAAAAAATTGAGTTTAAAAACTTATAAAACTCACCCTGAAAATGAACTGCGTCAGTTTTCGGAATTGTTTGACAATTTTGGTAAAATTAAGCAGCAAATTGTAATAAACTAGTAATAATTTCTGACATGGAATGGAAGCATGCACGTTGTCCATAGTAATATCATTCACTGTTCCTTTCATTCTCGTACCCACGAAAGTAACACTTTCATATTTTAAAATGAAAAATAGAATATCACTGTAGGAAAAAATGAAGCAATCTCCTCTGATATTAAAAATAAGCATATTAGCCCATATAAAAAAATAAAATAGTAATTTATCTTTTCGTGATTTTTTAAAATAAATTAATTTATCTTTCCATATTTTTTAAAATAGAGCAATTTACCTTCTATAGGACGAAAAATTGCTATTATTTTTTCATAAGAGGATAATTTGCTCATTTACAATATTTACGATAAGGTAAATTGCATGAAACCCTATCATTATATTACACCCTTGATCAATAATAGGTTAACACAAATTATTCATATCTCTTACATAAATCCAGAAATCATCGCTGATAACTAAAAAGTATGAGTACTTATTATATACACATATATATTCGTTCAACTTTGGGACGAAAGATTTGTGTTATTCTTCGGCGCCCTGTCTGCCTCTTTATTCTTTAATTTTTAATTAATTCATAATTAGTTAATTGTAATACTTTTGTATTAATATTGTGAAGATTCGTTTGGGTGAAAATTAAGGGTGTTTTCGTAAAATTTTTCTTATCTCATCTCTCTCGTAACCTGATAGTTACGTGACTGACTTCGTCCATTTTCTACCGATTTGTGAAAAAATGGAGAAAATGCAAGCAACACCCTTATAATATTGCAAATAAGCAAATTATTCTCTTATAAAAAGTAAAATAGTAAATTATCTTTCTGTATTTTTAAAATAAATCAATTAATCTCCCCGTATTTTCTAAAATGAAGCAATTTACCTCCCTAACAGGGAGTTAAATTGCACTATTTTAAAAAACATGGGGAGAAGGATAATTTGCTCATTTGAAATATCGCAAGGAGGTAAATTACATTAAACACGTGAAAAAATGATGCAATCTGTCAATTTGTTTAAACTTTGTGACTTTAATTGATAACTCCACGGAGCGAGGGACTTTACTGATTGATCAATTTTATAAGACTAAAATTATGATCGAACTTATATATACACAAGAATTTGGCGGAAACTACCGACTTCGTTCAAGAATTATGAAAAATTCTTACACAAATTAATCAATCACACAGTAAATTTGATACACTTGTCATGTGATTTATTATTCTTTTTAAATTATACACAAATACACAATAAGTATATTAACTGATCATATATAGTAGAACCTTTATAAATTAATACTCGATAAATTAATAACTTCTCTAAAATAATAATATTTCTCAGTCCCGACTTGGACCCAAGGTCTAAATTAATAATTTCGATAAATTAATAAGATAATAATTTTTCGAAAGACCCTTATATAAATTTATGCTCCCTTCAATATTATAAATAAATAATTTTATAGAATTATAAATAAATATGACAAATTAGTAAAATATGATTATATTGTTGTTTGCTTCTTTTTAAAATTTAAATCTAGTTGTATTTCATCTCTAACTTTGCTTATTGCATACAAAAGCTTCAGTGTTGCATTCTCATACCGCAACAAAAAATTGCGAAAAATTGTTGTTTTACGACTGCTTTCTTTTGGAAGAGTTATATTTTATTTTTCACATTGTATATGAACATCATTTGATTAATCAATACAATGTATATGTTTTATTAATATTAATGAAGAATATTAATGTAAGTTAATTTAATCAGAATTTTCTTTTAAATTAATAAATTATTAATTTATTGATTAGTTAGTACTTTTCTAAATTAATAAAATTATATAATCTTAATTTTATTAATTTATTGAGGTTTTATTGTAATTAGCTACCCGTTTTGAATTAGAATTTTCTAAAAATCGAAGCAGTAAAAATGTTAGTAGATAATTATGGAAGTTTTTACCTTAAAAAATGAAAAAGAGTATTATATGGGTAAAAGGTGAGGTAAGGGAGTAGTTTTGTCGTAAGTTGAGGAATTTGGTCTGGATAACAGCCTCAGCCTCAGACTGCTTTTTCCTCTTCTCTTCTTCTCACTGCAGTACACTTTTCCACCGCCATTTCCACCTCTCTCAATCATCAACCTCTCTCTCTCTCTCTCTCTCTCTCTCTCCTATAAACATCTCTCATCCACCATATCTAAAAGCCTGCTACTTCCCTTAATTCTCTCTCTCTCTCTCTCTATATATATATATACATTCATTCACACACAACACACATATGCTCATTAATGTTCTTTCTCCGCTTAATATACCCTTTTTTCCTTTAGTTTATTCTCTCCTCGGACAGTGAGGTAAGATTATTATATTAATGTTTTCTTCATACATAACATAAGACTTAAGAGACCCCCTGAAAGAGAAAAAAGGCAAAGTTTTCATCATCCTGCAGATATACTTGCTTCTGAAGCTTCTTCTCCAATTCCTGCAGTCCGACCTCACCTGCACCAACAGCAAAAAAAAAAAAAAAAAAAAGGGTTCTTGGAGTTGGAGTTAATTAATTATTTCCTGTACTTGCTGCTTTGAATCTTTCTTGGATTGTTGTGCAAGTTGGACGACCATGTTTATGAGACTACTGCAAAGCATTCAACATTCTTGAGTAGCTGGTGGAGATATATACCATATATATATATATAAATAAATGGGTATTTTGCGTACTGATGATCATCAATGTTTAGCTGTCCAATCAATTCTTGGATTCTAGTAGTCAATAGTGCAGCTGCGGCTCTCAAATCCACTGTGGATCTCAAGATACACTTGTTCTTTCAATCTTGTTCTTGTCAGACACAGCCAGTACAGAAATCTTGCGAGTCATTAAGGTGGAATTAGATTTTCAAGAATATATTACTCCGGTTGTTTTCTCTTTCTGTGTTAATTTGTGGTTTGTAGAGAGAGAAGAGGAGAGAGACAAGAGCTGGCGAATAAGCAGTGGTGGGAGAGAAATTTAGATGTGGGAATGGGGAGTTACGAGCAGCAAGCCTCCGGTTCTTCTCGCTTTCCCGTCCATCAGCTGCTTCCCCCCGATCTCCAGAGGCCATCTTCGATTTCTTTGCACAACCCTACTACTGAAGTGTCTGGAGATTCCAAGGATTCCCCGCCGGAGAAGGAAGCCACCACCAGCTCCGGTGGTACTCCCACCAACAGTCGCCGCCCTCGGGGCCGTCCTCCCGGTTCCAAGAACAAGCCCAAGCCTCCAATAATCGTCACCCGTGATAGCCCCAACGCCCTCCGATCCCACGTTCTTGAAGTCTCAGCTGGCAACGACATCGTCGAGAGTGTGTCTGTGTACGCCAGGCGGAGGGGGAGAGGTGTTTGCGTGCTCAGCGGCAGCGGCACGGTGGCCAATGTCACTCTTCGCCAGCCGGCAGCGCCTGCTGGGAGTGTAGTGACGCTTCACGGTCGTTTCGAGATTCTCTCACTGTCCGGGACGGTGCTCCCGCCGCCTGCTCCACCGGGTTCCGGCGGCTTGTCCATATTCCTAGCTGGTGGGCAAGGGCAGGTGGTCGGAGGAAGCGTAGTAGGGCCATTAATGGCTTCGGGCCCGGTGGTTTTAATGGCAGCTTCCTTTGCCAATGCAGTGTTTGAACGATTGCCTTTAGAAGAAGAGGGAAACAACGCTGCTCAGCCTCAGCCTGCTGCATCCCAGTCTTCTGGTGTCACCGCTGGAGGAGGAGGCCATGTCAATGAGGCTGCTGGTAATGGCGGCGACGGCGGCGGAAGTGGTGGCAGCGGCGGCGCTGCTCTCTTTAAGTCAGCTAGCGAGAGCATGCCTGCCCCGGGAAACAACTATCCATTTTCAGCTGATTTGTTTGGTTGGGGAGGTGGAAGTTCGGCAAGGCCAGCCTTCTGAATAAATATTTACCAGTTCTTAATTACCGTTTCTTGAAATTCTATTTTAATGAAATTAGGTTTAAAATTATGCAATTTTCTCAGCTATGTTAATTACTAGAAAAAAGGCAGGAAATTGGGAAAATGGGAAAAATTTTAAGTTAAATTTTATTTTGTAAAACAAGATTACACATCTATATATATTAATTTGCAGCATATATGTAATATGTATGCATGGCAATGGTAATATCTATATACAGAGTACATTTTCTTGTTGTTCATCAATATGGAGGAAGCAATCGAATTTCCATGAGGCATGGAATTCGGAAGATCGATCGACTCGACGATCGTCGACGGTGGCGGATGAATCTCAGGCAATTGAATTCCAAGGTAAGTAGCTTGATTCAATCTGTGTATGGACAATATTTTTTGCTCAGTATGATGATTTTTTACAGTTTGCTGCTACTTCTGCTATATGTGATATGCACATTTTTGCCGGTCGCAATCCACTATTCTAAGTTGTTCTTTGATCTTATATTTCAACGTGTCACATGCATGGAAAGATTTTATACTCGTGACGTGTATATGTTAAATGGAATAGAAGATGCAATAACATTTGGGATGGAAAATCCAACCATAGAAGATTTTGTTCATTAGTACGTAGAACTATTGCAGTTTGCTCCTATTTTGGTGTTATAAGCTGAGCTCAATGGCATTGATATGGGAAGAGGAATGCTAGAAGCAACAAGGGCTTCTTATTAAAATTTTACATTGAGAAGGTAATTATATTTCTGTGAATATAGCCTGGATCGGGTTTGGTTAGACCTGAATTAGGTCGTGTATGTCATTAGTATAAGGTGTTTGGTTAGAGACCTGAATTAGATCATGTCTGTGATTAGTGTATAATTCAAGGAGAATAGCTAGTCTCGCATGCAAGTGTAATTTGGTTTGATGTGGCCAAACTGGGTCAGAACAAAATTTTTCCGAGAATGAGTAGAGAATAGAGAATTATATTCATTTGAAGCTAGAGTAGTTTGCTTAATGGTAATTAAGGCGTAGGAGCATTTGATACTAAACGTCTAGAAATAATTTCTTTTGATCCTGTATTTTGAGAGAATCATTTGGGAAAAGGATTTCAAATGACCTCATATTAAAAGGCCTGTCGGTCAACATTCCTCAAAGCATAGGTCAAAAGGAGAGTGGGAGGATCTGAAATCCTTTAAATTATCCAAACAAATTATTACGAAGGATTTGAAATCCCCTAATTTCACATTCATCAATGCAAACGCAATTTCCTCCAATCATACAGATCATGTTACGAAAGCTCCAATCCCTCTTATCTCCTCCTCACTTGGATAGGAACTTTCAGCTGGATCCATCAAACCAATCAACATAGCAAGTGTAATACACTTGGAATGTGACGGGTCACTCTTCCTGAATTGTGCGAGTGACATATCAAATGTATCAAACCTGCATATGATCAGTTCAGGTTTTGTAAGGTCCTGTGTGAACTAGAAGTTCTCACATTACCTTATATTTCATATTGCCAGTTGCATATATAGATTCTATGCGTAAGAGAGAGTTTACTTCGTAGTTTGAATGACATGATCATGATATGCCTCAATCTTCATAATAGAAAGATAAAGTGAATGTCTTTTGCCTAATTAGGCAAAAGAGAGAAGCCCCATTCCCCCACACCTAAATGAAAAAGCTGCACACACTTAAACGGCCAGGCGGGGGGAAACCGCCTCGACTTTGAATAATTCGAACTTTTAAGGAAAGAAAAGCTTCTTGGAATGTTTACTTGCTGCTTTCTACTCTTGGAAACCTCAATTGAGTTGGTGTTCTTGATGTACGTCTCTTGGATGGATGGATGGATGGACCGAGTGTGTTGCACTGATCGTTGGATGGATGGGGAGCAGGTGTTTAGAACCACCCATCCAACAGTTATCGTTTGTGACATCTCGTTGATTTGTCTGGATTCTTGATTCTTCTGTCTTATTACATGAATAATGCCAGAAAGCATGCGAAATGCGTGCTCCATGGCTGCAGGGGAAACTCACTTGGCTCATCTTAGCTAAGGTAAGGGAAAGAGACATGATAGAAATGGCTCATGTGCGCCACTTGTTTGAATTATTATCGGTTTGGGACGTTGATGCAGGAATTGATCGGTCCATCGATCAGCTTATGAGAGTAGTATTATTCGTTCTTGAATCATAGTAATGTGATATATCCCATGTAATATGATTATGTCCCACAATGTTCTTGTCCTTGAATGGCTGTCTCTATTTATTCCCATCTCAGCTGTTCATCGTTTAGTTTCTCGGTGTTTTGTTTTCGTCATTGAATGCATTCTGACTTTGATGAATGCTGTGTGTGTCATTTGAACTGAAGTTTCATGTATTTAGTAACAGGAAATTCTAGCTCGGACATGGTTCGATCAAAAATTTGAATTAATCATATGATAAGTGCAATACACTTGTCGTGTGATTCGTGTACAGTCAAAGGAAAGTGATCAAGTACATAGCAAGCGTACCATATTGTTCTATGATTGATTTGATTTGGCCAAATCTGATTCGGACAAAAATTTTCGTAACGGGCCTAGTTTAAGTCTTGGCTATGCAGGATTAACAACTAGTTTTTGGAGTATGTGTAATAAATTCTACTTTTGTTGTGACTCCTGGATAAAGTTGTAAGTTGAGCAGCGGCGATGTTGGAATTATTTGAAAATCAAAGTTAAAATGAAAAAATGAAAAAGAAAAATTAAGTTGGAGTACATTTGTAAAAAAAAATAAATCTATATTTGTACGTGTACCATTAAGTTTTAGGAGTTGGAATCTCGCATAGGGCAGGCAGCTGCATCCGGTATGGAGCCATCGTCGTTTTTATATCTTAATGATTTGTCTATTTTTAAAAGAGAATAATATGTTTTTTTTTTTTTAAAAAATATAAATATTTGCAAAGAGTGTCTAGGCATTGAAAAAGTAGTGGTGGAGAGTGAGGAGGATGTTGTTATACTTATATTCCTCTCCAAGAATGCAATATTTGCAACAAGTAGACAAAGATTTTGTGAGTGGCACACACCTCTATGCTCCTGCTTGACAATGATACTCAATTTTGTACTTAATAGTTGTGAAATTCCTGATGCATGCATGCCTTCAATTCAATCCATTCCATCCATCAATACAAAATATATATATATATATAATATTTAATCATGATTAATTGATATAGCTAATTTTAAATTATCATTAGCAAATAGTTATTGATCACAGTTATGTAATGATTATCGATTGTGGCTTTTGCAAGCGTGGTTAAAATATTTGTCATAACTAGATCATGACGAATGGTTCTACCACAACTCTTAGTTGTGGCAAATAAGTTTTTTATGGTAAATTTAGTTTTTTGGATTGATTTTTATTTAAACGTAGTAAATAGTAGTTATTTACGGCGATTTTTAACCATAGTTGTTAAAAATGTAGTCGATAGTAATTTTTTTTCTAGTGCATCCATGCATGATTTTGGATCTACAACCACTTGTTTATTTATTAATTATCTTCTCCTTATAATGTGAGGACTAGTGAGAAATTTCATTATGAATGAGGGGTCTGTGCGTAATTTACCATTATATTTTTGAACTCTAATAGAGGGAGTTTCAGTGTTGAACAGATGATAGTATCAGGGATATTAGTAATTTCTGAAACAATGATATTATAATTGAAATTAAGGTAAATTATACCAATCTTTTGTAGATATTTGATATAATTATAAATACATTTTTTTTATTTGAAAAATTATAAATACCCTCCCGATTTATATTACTATTATCTACGATTTTATTGGCTGTGAACTAAAATCGTGGTAAATAATTAGTATTAACCATGACTAAACAAAAATCGATGCAAATACTTAAATTATCTACCATAAAAATAATTTTTGCAATGGTTATGAGTCAAGACAAATGCTTTTGCAATAATTTTTAGCCATGATAAATTCATTAGCCACACTCGTGAAAACTACGGCTAATAACCGTTGCATGACCATGATTATTGATTTTTTACTACATATATTTACTTTTAATCATGGCAATTAGTCATAACCAAATGTTATATTTCTTCTAGTGTGTCTAACAATGAGTTCTTCGGTTAAGTCTTCGTCCATTCTTTGTAGGGAATTGATCAAAATGCCTCTTTGGATTATAACTTATTATTTTATATATCTTTAAAAGAATTTGAAATATTTTTGTGGATTAATATATCTTATGGATTAATTATTTTACTCATTTTCAATTTTTTTCATATATTTTTCAAACGTCTTTTGAAAAATAGAAAAAAAAAAATCAACAAGGTAAAATAGTCACTTTAACCTCACCGTATAGCGATTATATACTTACTTTTTATTTGAGAAGAGTATTTATAATTTTTCAAATAACGAAAAAAATTCATAATACGCAAAATTTTAGGAAAAATAGCTGTAATATATTCTTGAAATTAAGTGGAATAGAGGGGGCAGGGGGAGTCCGCATAGATTGTAACTTTTGTATTTATCATATAATCAGTGTATAATATGTGAAGAAAAATCAGTAAAACATCTAGGGTAAATTACAGTTATGTTTCTTGAGGTTTGATATAATTATGAACGTAACCTTGTTATTTGGCAAATTACGAATACTCCACTATTTACCCTAGATTATGAACACTATCCATTAGTTTGTACTAGATTTTTATCCATTTTTTGTAATGATCTGATGAAAATGCCTATACACTATAAACTAAAAAAATATTTATGTTTTTAATTTTTCTAGAATTATTTTGGATTAAGTGGATTTTTTTATAGTTTTTTCAAATTTTTTTATCCACTTCTCTTGTCTTTTTGATTTTTTTTTCGAAAGAAAAAAAGAACAAAGGCAAAATTGATAATTTCTGGCCTTAATTCAAAGATTACATAGTTTTATCAAATATTAGGAGTATTCATAATTTTTCAAATAATAAATCGGAGTATTCGTAATTATGTCAAATCTCTAGGGAGCTCATTGTCATTTTCCCAAACATTTGACGTCATGATTAGCTGAATACGATCAAAAATTGATGTGGTAATTATAATTAAACCAAATTATAGGGTCCTGATATCATTTATTCTTATATTTGTGATATCATGTGATTGTTGTATTAAAAAGAATAGTCAAACAAATATGTAATGTGTAATTAGAGTTAAATTTTGGTGGAATCTAATTGAAATAAGAATCTTGTAGAGCAAATAAACCTGTTGATATTACTGCATCCGATGAGAATGAAAAAATTATAGTTTTGGTCCTGTAACTATAGGTCGTTAGCTTTTTTAGTTCTATAACTTATTTTATTTACACATTAATTATTTTTTTGACGAATTTAGTCATGAACATATCACATTTGGTCTTTTTTTGGCAAATTTAATCGTGTGTTGACAATTTTGGTCCCATTCTCACTCGAGTAGATATCATTTTTGGTCCTGTAATAATAAGTCATCAGGACCAAATTTGTCAACGTAGGACTAAATTTGCCCCAAAAGAACCAAATCTGATATATGTTGGGCTAAATTTATAAAAATGAAAAAATGACTAAATATGTAAACGAAGTAAGTTATAGAATTAAAAATACTAACGACCTAAAATTATAGGATTAAAAATATAATTTTACCGATCAGAATTTATATGTTGACATCTTTTGGGGTGAATAAGAGAAGCAGCAAAAGCAGTGGTCCTCTCCCACAATGTTTGCCTTGCCTTTGTCCAATTTATTATTTACAGCCAAACATTTTTCTATGATCTTTGTGAATGAATGAAGATGAGAATATTTAATGTTTCTTGAGATTGAGAAATGGTTTCTGGTGTTATCCTGTTATGCAACTTTTCTTCTGTTTAAGGATAGCGATGTTTGACCAATGATATCTTAGTCTAATAATTAAGGTTAAGATTCCATGATTTTTAAGGTTATAAATTCGAATTCTATCAATGTGTGGGGTGTTGTCTATTATATAGTAGGTATTGTATTACTATTATAAAGAGTAGGTGTTTTTTAGATATAATTTATTTAAGGGTAAATTACAGCTACCTCCCTTAAGTTTTGACATAATTATAAATACCACCTCGTTGTTTGCAAAATTACAAATACCCTCCTGAGGTTTGTAATCGTTTAACAAATAATTCATTTTTCTGGGTGAACTGACCAAAATGCTCTTATGCAAATTGAATTATTCTTAAAAAAATTTGGACTACAATCTGTAGGAAGAGGTTTCTTAAGTTTTGTACACAGAGGAGCAATAACGTAATTTGGCTCCGTTGATTTTTCTACAATTTCAATTAAAATTTCATGGGTAAAATGGTCAATTTCAGACTTTTTGTTAAAAATTATAAATCTCAAGGGGGTATTTGTAATTTTTTAAATAATGATGGGGTTTTTATAATTATGTCAAATTTCAGAAAAAATGATTATAATTTACCCCTTTATTTAATATTATTGATCAATATATGATTGTTGTTGGAGCGATGTTTGCTTTATGCACTCCAAATTACTTGATGGGAACAATTGTACTTTCCATTTGAAATTGAATAGTTTACAAGGAATTATTAAACAAGTAGTGTGTGTGTGCGCTACTATGGGAGAAGGGTCTGTTGGATTACTATGGGTTTGTATGTTTGTTATACGAGGGTTTGTTTTGTCGGGGTGAAAAAGTGGATTTACAAAAAAAGTGAAAATAAAAAAAAATGTATAAATTTTTTTTTGATGTTTGGTTAGTATGAATATATGGAGGGAAAATAAAACTCAATTATATATATATTTTTATTTTTATTTACCTTATTATTCATATCTATAATTTTCTTCCAATTTTTTTTCTCCTTTGCTGATAATTTAGGTATATAATATTTAAAAAAAGAAAAACAATTATTGTTTTTAAGTACTTTGTGGATTTTGCAATTTGTCCCACCTTGCCATGGTAATAGGGTTGTCAATGAGTAGGATAAGATGTCCAATAAAAATTCATACTTTACTCAACAGAGACCCATACTCTACGGTCTACCCAATCCCCTCAAGACTCAATGAGTTTCTATACTCAATACCATTATTTTTGGACCTAGTGTTTTGGATTTGGGCAGGGTTTAGCCCCAATGATAATTTTCTCCAATTTTTTTTCTTCTTAATGTTGTTTGATGATATCTGATATTTTTATTTAAGACAACATGATTAAAAAAGACTAAACAAATTTTAAATTAAAGAAAAAACGAAAAAATATGTTAGTTACATATTCAATACAAATTTACTTACATCAAAATCGCGAAAGTAAGGACGAAATAGATTAATTATCTACATTTGAATATTATTATACACCGTAGAAAGCTGCATTTTTGAATTATTTACTATATCTTTTACTATATATATTAGATTTATTAATATATTTTTAATTTTTTTCCCTTTTTTACGTAGAATTTATCGATAAATTCAGGACTGTCGAAATTTATTCACAAATAAATCTTTTGTGATAGGGTTTTTTAATGAACTAGAAAGCATAACGTGCGATGCACGTGTACAAATATGTTTTTAGAAGTAAATATGTCATTTATGTTAAGTTCATGATATTATTCATATTTTTTTATTGAAACATTAGTATTGTACAATTATATTTTCAAACAAATTGACAATAATTATTTAAATTGATAAGGAAACTATTCAATTCTATATTTCTAATTCACTTTCTAAATTTAATTGGTACTATTGAATAAAAAGATATTCCCCAAAATTGAAATTTTGAATTTCTTATATTCAATAATGATTATTTCATTATTATGTATCAAACCATTAATACGAAAATATATAATAATATTCAAAAAAATAATATTAAAAAAAAAAGTCAAACCTCCTTATCTTAGATAGAAGATTCCAATTTAATAAAATAAATTGATCAATTTTATTTGTAGATTTTATTATGTCTATTTTCTGTTGTTTAATTTTGTTTTATTTTTAGTTATATTTTGTATGTGTGTGTTGTATCTTTTCTTTCACTATTATATTTAAATGTCATTTTTTTTTAATTTATTGACACCATTACAAACTAATTATTTATTGACTATTGTTATAAAATTATAATCAAATTGGACCATAGTATTGATATTTGTATTGTAAGATCCTATAATGTATGTTAATCATATTTCAGTATCAATTATTTTATATTGTCAAAGCATTATTTACATGCTTTATTAGCTTCTAAATTTTGAAATATTATTTTATAAAATTATATTTTTCACCTTTATAAAAGAAACAATAGATGTAAAAGTAAAACATTTAGGATTATCTAATACTAAAGAAATTAAGTGCTAAGAGATTCACTAGTTGAATTTTCATAAGCAATTTCAATTTCATATATCAATTTTAATTCTCTTTAGTACTCCTGTTTTTAAATTTTTAAGTTATTTTTATAAATTTATTACTGAAAAAAATATATTAATCTCATTGGCTTATTTGTTTATCATCTTTATTTTTTTTTTTCTAATTTCAACATAATTAACTCAGTTTTTATTTATTATTTTCTTGTACTAAGTTTTTTCTCAAAATTTATTAATTTTCTTAATATGAAAATGTAATTGTACTAATGTGTTGGTATATAATTTTTTTAAATTTTATATTTTTAATTGTTATTGTGTTAATGTTTACTCACAATTTGACTCTTTTTTTTTTCATAAGGGAAAATAAAATTTTTCAGTTCGTAACGTAGGTCCTTTCCATTTTAATTTGGTCCATTGATTTTGGGATTCTCACTTTCGGTGCCGTAAATATTAAAAAGTAGCAATTTTGGTTCCGTAACATCTTTTCCTTTGAATATTCAAAAGAAAATGTTATATGGGCGTTAAGTGTATAATAATACAAGGAGACCACTTTTATGCACCTTTTAAAGCATAAAAATAGTTATATATGTCTCGTTAGGACTTAGAATTATGTTAGTTAATTTACTACTCAATAAGATAAGATTTTAAATTAAATTATTTATTATATTACTATTTATACTCTTCTTCAACGTCAATGTCTTGGGGGTGTAGGAGGAGGAGGACATGGTGTTTTTAGCTTATTAATATTGAAATAAAATAAATCAGTTGGCTTTTTTTTAGAAAAAAAAAATCAATAGCACTTCTAATTTAATCAAATTGATAATTTTTATTGTAATTAAACTTTGATACTTATTTGTTATTCCATTTTAGAAGAAATTCCATTTTAATAAAACTGATCAATATTTATTCGTAAGTTTTATTGTGTCTCTTTGCTATTGTTTGCTTTTGCTATATTATGTCTGTATATGTAACATGTTTTCTTTTACTATATTTTGAATGTCGTTGATTTTTAATTTATTGGCACTAAATGATTACAAACTAATTATTTATTGACTGTGATTATAAAAATATATTTTAGTTGGACAATATTACCAATATTTCATAATGTAAAATTCTAATGTTAATTATATTTCAGTATCAACTTTTAAAGATTGTCAAAATATTATTTACATGCTTTATTACCTTCTAAATTTTGAAATATTATTGTATAAAATTTTATTTTTTGCCTTTATATTGCAATTTTTAATTCTATATGTTTTTAGTTTAACTTCTTAATCTTATTTTCATATGCATCGATTGGTATAATCTATTTCTTATTCAATAATATTACAACTTAGTTTTTTTATGTCACATTTGTTGCTGTAATGCTTTTATTCTATTAATTAATATAAATAAAATAATAGATGTAAAAGTAAATCATTCAGGATTATCTAATACTAAAAAAATCAAGTACTGGGAGATTCACTCAATAGTTGAATTTTCACAAGAATTTCAATTTAATAATATCATATCCATATATAATTTTAATTTGTAATTAAATTTCATTTTTATTCGTTAATATATACATATATATAATTTTGGGCAAATGTCACATTTGGTCCTTTAAGTTTCCGTTAAGAATCACTTTAGTCCTTTAAGTTTATTTTTTGACATTAGCATCCCTAAACTTTGGTTTTTGTCCCAGTTTGGTCCCTCTGACCATTTTCCGACGAAAATGTGGCCGGATTTTGACTTTTTATAGGGTAAAATGGTCAAATTAAGTTTGACTTTCTCACTTTAGTCCTTTAAGTTTGTAAAATTGTCAAAATAGTCCTTTTTTAGCCAAGAAACTATTTTTTAAAATTTTTATATGCTGAAAATGATTTAATTATATTGTGTGAATAATTAAAATTTTAAAATCTTGTAAACATAATAATAATAATATATTGCTTAACTTAAAAAAAATAGTCTCTTTTTTTCTTAAATTTTCTGAAGTTACAATAAAAATTAAAATTATGAATAAATTTTACAGAACTTATATAATCTGAAAATATAATAAAAAATTTAAGTTAGTAATTTTAATCTTAGGATTTAAAGATAAGTCTAAGAACATAAATTTTAACAATGTTATGAAATGTTAACATTTGAGGTTTTGAACAAGAAGTTGGTGGGATGTACTTGTATAACTAGATTATAGTGGATTTCATATATATATATATATATATATATATAATTCATTTCAAGAGATTCTTATAGACATTTTTCTATAAAATGTAACTATATATTTATAAAAATCTCTTAAGATAAATTATATATATATATATGAAGTCTATCAAAAAATCTAATTTAAAAGTATATTCCACCAACTTTCTATTCTAAACTCTAATCATTCAATAAATATTTTTAAAGTTTAACTTTTCTAGACTTCTTTCTAACACTTAAGATAAGAAAAAAAAATTGACATAAATTTTTTATTATATTTTCCAATTAGATAAGTTTTGTAAAATTAATTCATAATTTGATATTTTTTAACTATTGAAAATGAGAAGAAGAAAAAAAGAGACTGCTTATTTTAAATTAAGCAATATGTTATTATTATGTTCATAAGAGTTCAAAGTTTTGATTATTCACATAAGATAATTACATCATATTAAACATACAAAAATATAAAAGAGTTGTTTTTTCACTTAAAAAAGGACTAATTTGATAATTTTACAAACTTAGGGGACTAAAGTGAAAATCAAACTTAGATTGACCATTTTACCCTCTAAAAAGTCAAAATCCGGTCACATTCTCACCGGAAAACGGTCAGAGGGACCAAATTGAGACAAAAACTAAAGTTTAAGAATGCTAAAGTCAAGAAATGAACTTGAAGAACTAAAGTGATTCTAAACAAAAATTTAAGGGACCAAATATAACATTTACCCTATAATTTTAGATTGGTATTTTATATTTTATTCATGTGTAGTTTATTTTAAATTTTAATGTATCGTGGTAAATTAAAACTTTCTTAATATAATTAAGATTCTTCTAGCAAAGTAATTGTGTTGAAATATTATTTGACATATTAATTTTTTTAGTTGAATATGTTATTCATTCTCTAAGTAGTTTAGAGCAATTACAACTCTTATTTTTCTTATAGAATTTTATTTTTTCTATAACTAATTTTATAATATAATTTCTGTGAATGTTATTAAAATTTAAAGCGTGACGGTTCTGTGTAATTGGGCTCATTCATGATTCACTATTAGAAGCAGGATATTAAAATTCAGTGTAATTGGACAGATTCATGATTCACGATTTAGGTTTTTTATCCTGAATTGATATGGAGGAGGTTTTCAATATTTAGAATTCTAAATTGTTAAAAATTCCAAAATCTGTAATATAGCAATCAATAATATTTAAATGAGGGTATATATGTCTTTTCACAATGGGGAACAAACAATTTGATTATTCACACATTTATATAAAGTATAGATATATCATTTATTACATCGTTTAAAAAAATCTAACGAAAATATTAAATCTACATATTTAATAGCAATCGAATTTAATATTATAAAGTTTTGAGCTTCAATTTTTATCACTTAAACTAAATATTATTGCTTATCAAGATATTGAAAAATATACATAGCATAATTAAGATATTTATATAACTAATTATTCAATTATCTATTATTAAAACATCTACATGGTGAGAGTTACACGATAAATATTTTTATGATGTTTTAAGTTTTCTAGTTTTGTTTACCTGGATTTAGATAGACTGATAGTTATAATCCAATTAAATTAAAAAATATATATATATATATATATATATATATTTTTGGGTTCAAATTGAATTACATAGACCCATGGATCGTGATGGATAGAGACGCAAAACACATCCATTGTATATATTTTTTTAATGAATTTGAGATTGGGTATGGATTTGAGTTTGGACCTGAGACCAATAATATTCATTGGTCTTGAGATTAAGTTTTTGAATTGATATATACTAAGTAGGGTAAGACCCTACACATTAACACCCCACCCAACATGGTAACTTGAAAAAATACAAAAAACAATATGACGCTGAAATCAATTTGTGAAATCTATTCTTGGCTATTGGACTTTGGAACTAGTATGATACCGTATAACACAACTCTTGCTTAAATTTTTGAACATATAAGTAACAAAGTAATATTTGGCCTTTTTTTAATTTATACTTCTTTGCAAGTAGAAGCATTATTAGATGGGATAATTACACTGTCTTCTCATGAAATTTAATTTCACTAAACATATATCCCCTATAATTTGAGAAATTACATCTAATATTCTTGGCATTTGTTTTGTCTAACAAATTCGTTCGTTAGTTAAAATTTACGGAATTTGTTGATATCAACTAAAAAAAATTGACTAGTAATTCATATTTACTCCTGTTGACTATTGGAATCGTTTTATGAGGGTCAACCATTTTTTTAACCAAAATCCCTCTCATACATTAGTGTGTGAGATGTATAAAGTAACTTGATCATAAAAACTTATTGTGCAATAGTTTCATACTAAGTAAATTGAATGTAGATTTTCATTTAACTTTTTTGTTAATATCAACAGATTTAATGAATTTTGACTATAATAGGTGTATTTATTGAACAAAAATATACCTCAAAAGTACTAGATGTAATTTTTCAAACTACATAAAATCTACGAATAATTACACCAAACCTCAAATGTAATTATCCCTTGTTAGATTTTTATGGAAACCGGAATTACTGGACTTACCTATTAACGAGGTCATATATGGACAACGTAAAATTTGACCATCAAATGATCTTAAGGCTACATTTGGTTGAAATAATTTGAATTTGAATAAAATAGTTAAGGAAAAAAAAATCTCAAATGACTATATAGAATTCATTAATTTTTCACATATAATTCAAAACAAAAGTTGAAGGATCTAAATCTTTTTAGGGCATGTTTACTACTTGAGATGTGATTATAATGTGATGGATTAACGAATGATATTAATTTGTGATTTTAGAAGGATATGAATTAAATGACCAAAATAGTTGTAGGATAATATAATAATTTGGATTAATTTATGGACGATTTGAGTACCACCTCAAAAGGTGGTATTCAAATCATGCATTTATCCCACATTATAACGGGCCTCCAATCAAATCAAGGGCCCATATTTCTACAAGTAAACATAAATTTATGGGTGATTAGGCTATCAATCAAGCCCAATCATATGTAGTAAACATGCCCTTAGTATAAAACTATCAAAACAATCACAAGAATGTTACTATTGAGCTCAAAATCCCTACCGCTCAAATTCACCGATCAAACAATGCGAGTGAATAATTGTCCTACAAATATTTAAGGTTAAAATGCATAAAACCCCATGTGTTTAAGAAATAGGCGAAAACCCCTTGTATTTTGTAAAATTAACTCAATCACCCCTCTCCGTTAAAGACCACTAATAGCATTAATGTTTTAATAAATTGACCATTATGCCGTTACTTATTATGTATTATTGTTTATTTTATTAGCTGTTGGATCTTCATTGATTAGATTAGACTCGTTAGATTTAATCAATTAATCTTGACCATTCGATCTTAAATTTATAAAAAAAAAATTCAACGGCACAGAGTTAACCAATTTTTAAATATATCATATAAAAATTAATAATATTATTTAAAAAAATAAATAAAATTAAATTAACCCCCCCCCCCTCCCTCTTGCCCTCTCCATCACCCGTGCTCAAACACCGCCGAAATTGCGAGCCTCTTCCCCACGCACGCTCGACCACCACCGGCACGTTAGAAGGAGGCGACAACATCACCATCAGGCCCCCGAATCTTGACGACAGACCCAGATCTATGTTATGGGCGACAACATGACCCAAATCTGTGTTGTGCGATGGTCGACCGTCGATACCCAGAACACAGACAGGGGACGGCGATCGACCGCCGTTGCCTAGGTTTTTCTCAATTTTTTAAATTATTTTTTAATTTTTAAAAATTTTCAATTTTAAAGTGAGTAAAAATTTAGTTAAGGTTTTAATTTAAATTAAATTAAAAAAATAAGTATTTAAAAAGTTGTAAGATTTATTAAAAAATTAGAAAACTAATGTAAAATTTTAAAATAATAAAACACAAAAATTACATATTTTTTTTAAATTTTAGTAATTCAAAATTACAACAATTTTTAATTATATTTTTTTCTTATTTTTTAAGTAAATATGTTTCAAAAAAATTAATTTTGTATATAGATGAAAATGCAAAAGAAAAACATTTAAAATAAGTCAAAGAAGCCCAAATCAAATATATACACATCATGAGGACATTTTCGTAAAAAAACCCAAGGTGAGGTCGAAAACAGCTACAAAACACCCAAAATTGCATCAGGCCGTGTAGCGCACCTTCCTTCAATTACTAACGGAAGGAGTGTTTTTTGCTGCATTTAACAAAACACGAGGGGTTCTTTGGCCTATTTTCATATCACAGGGGGGTTCGTAGCTTTTTCGGCAAAACACAGGGGTAAATGGGAGTTTACCCAATATTTAAACTTTGTTCCGTCATGCATACTTGGTGTAAATATAGACCAACCCAGTATAGAAATAGACTTTCCAGCTCAAGAATAATGCATCTGTGTATGAAGATGCAGAAAATTTCCAAGAGCAGTATGATATGCAGATACAATCGATCAAATTTCACAATAAAAATACCACAAACTCATCTGTACAATGGATGCTGCCAAATATACTACTTGAATGCAAGTTGAGAGAAACTCAAGAAGAAATATTGAACTCATCAAGTAAACTGGAAGGAGGAAAAGAGAGTTTCGGATTAATTAAATCAGCAACCTATTCATCCTACAGTGAAACAGGGGACCCTAAGCTAACGGGGCGGCCACAGCCGAAAAAGCCTCCATGCTTTTCTCACTAATGACTTTGATCTAAACATAGGAACAGCTCTATGAACCTAACTGCTAATGCATTAATACAGAAGTAATAGTCAAAGCTTACACATACATTAACATAGAAACTTGTGCAGGTATCGGATGTTACCGGTGAGTCGATGATGGATCCTTTGCAGATAGGTGATGAGTCTCTTAAAATCTAGATATTTGACTGCTCCAAAGGAACGCGCACAAAGAGTCGCCCATGCAGGCTAACCACAGCTGAAGTCTGAAGTGGATCTATTCTTGCCGGTAGGTTGACTACCTGAAAACCACCCCACCACCATGTTCATTCATCCTAAACTTTCAAATTCAACAAGTGAATGCATTCACACACCAAATTTTCATCTGCCCCCTCCAGCCCCAAAAAGACCAAAAGAATTAAACATAAAGAAATCATAATCAATGCTTCTGAATTTGCCATTCGTATCCACCGGACAGAGAATGAAATTATGTTGTGTAGCGGACAGTATCAGTTTTTTTGTTTCGTTAGATGTCGCTGAAAAACAAGACATGAAGTGACAAAAAGAAAACCAAGAAGCAGTGGACAAAAGAAAATTGATAGAGAAAAGAATAGTCAATAGCCAATAAACTTGATCTAATTCACCATCAACAACTTCTTTTCTATTTTGTTTCAAAAGTAAAAGAACACCATTTTATTCAGCTAAAGTATGAGTACATGAGAACAATATTCAAGTTTTCATTAGTAGGATATATAATTTCATCCCTCAAATTCATGCCATCATCATCAAGGAAAAAGGGTCAAGGTACCTTTTTGAAAGCAGTAATCCCCCAGGGATTATCAACTTGCTCAGGCTGGCCTGTTATGACTACACGTCCAGCAGGATCGGATTGAACTCGCACCTGAGCCACCAATTAGGGCATAGCATCATATGTTGTCTTAATTTACATCTCACAAATAGAAAATGCAGATACATCATGTGCAATATGTCAGCTCGCCACAAAAAGAACACACACGTAGAAAGTATGCCCACGATCAATAAATCGTTTGTTAGTGGTTCAGACTACAAAATCCCACCAACACAAAGTAAGACCAGACCATTTAAAAATGAAAAAAGGGAACAGTTTAAGTGTCGTTTGTTAGTGGTTCAGACTACAAAACCCCACCAACACAAAGTACGACCAGACCATTTAAAAACGAAAAAAGGAAACAGTCTAAGTGGATAGAACAAGCAATAACTAAAACAGAGCTACAGTTCACAAAAAACAGAATGTCACAACAAACTTTTAAGTGAAGAAGAAACTTAGAAATACGAAAGGAAATGAAATGAATACGGTGTTTGCAATAATGATCTAGGAGGACTAGGACTCCATTACAGACACTTTCTCTCAAATGAATAACTTTTAAAAAATGAAAGAAAAAGGAAATAGTGTAAGTCCAGGAAGCACACACCTCCTCACGTAAAAGCCCTGGGACTAGAGCATAAACCTCAAAACAGTCTTTCTGCATGTATAAAACAAGTCAAGGTGTATACATTTTTTGTTCATATATGTCAATTTGCACAGTGGAAGAGATCAAATTGAAGATGGTGATGGAGACATACAGTTTGGCGTACGTTAATCTTCACCCAGTCAGCTGGAGGCCCAACATCAACAACTGATGCCACCAGTCTACCAACCAAATATCAGTTCATAAAATGTCAATTGCTAATTAAAAAAAAAAAGAAAAAAAAAAGAAAAGAAAGAAAGCAGCAGTTGTTGTGCTTTAGATTCAATCAGCAGTTGTGCTACAACTTAGTATTAACTTCCATATACCAGCTTATCAAGAATTCTTTAGTTAGAGTTGTTATTAGGCGTATAAATAAATGAGTAGGCTAAAAGGAAACAGGCAGAACAAGCATACACTTCCCAATGTTCTAATTGTACGAAAATTCTACCACCTGCATGTTGGAGAGATGGACTCTAATTAACCTATGGTATCAAAAGTGTAGAAAAAGATTATTTATGAATTTCTGGCACAATAAAAGATGCATTTTCATCATCCTAATCGAGAATCATAACAAAACCAAGCACTCCTTTGAGTTGATAAGAGGAGGCACTTCACATGTGTTTCTTTTTCACATGAACCTGAATACAAAAGATATCAGACCAACTAGCCAGAAAAAGCAAAAGCTTAGTGCTTGAACTCCTCCGGCACTGGTATTATATAGCCACAAAACCAGCTTGAAGCTACCGCCTTTGTTGGTAGTATATAACCACAAAAATTCCCAACTACATGGATTCGAAATGGAGAGGTGGATGACATCAACAGAAAATGGATCCAACTAAAACCAGACAGTAGTTGGAATCGGAATCCACATTGCACATTATGTTGACAGTACTACCCTATCAAAAATCCTAAAACAGCATTATACTAAAGAATCTAGACTAAACAAAGCTATTATAAGTCGTAAAATGACAATAACCCTTATAATTAAATAAAATAGAAATAAGGCCCAACTCCAAGAGACATTTTATTGACTGATATCAGATATGTTTTTGCCCATGTCAGAGGGATGAATTATTTTCAATCAGTGAACTATATAATAAGTTACAATTGACCAATATCAGATAGACACAGACATTTATTATCAGTTCTGAATAAAATCTAAGAATAGATTATTCACAGAAAATGAATCATCGGTTACTCTTACAGGGATGATATGCATATAAAAGGCTAACTTCAATTCCAATTTGAAAAACTGAAATTGCAATATGCAATGATATAGGCCTAATTCTAACAGCAGAAAAGAAACTAGTAACGAAAACATAACCCCGACTTACTGCTTAGATGTTTCAGTTCGAGCAGCTTTATTTGAATGATCCACTTCATTTGGTCTCTTCTGTTTGAGTGAGCCTAATCAACATATCGCACATACCAAATAAGCCAACAAAATGAAACAGATCCACATTTACACTTCCAAAGATGCTAATCTGAAGAGGAGAAACATAGATAAAAACATTTTAGCAAAATACTTACCAATGCTTTTGAGATTTTTCTCACGCTTTGCCGTATTGTTAAGATTCTTGTCCTATCAAATATAATTGCAGAAAATGGATAAAAATCTATGCTGCATAATGTCAACAGAAGCACGGCTGAAACTAAACTTTTAAGATGTTAATTTCCACATACCTTCACAATTGGTTCACCAACCTCACCATTGCCAAAGAGGCGTTGGGCATGCCAACCTTGCATAGCACGAGCAGCAGCATCTCTTCTAGCCCTTCCTGAGCCTGATCCTTGATAACAATTTGCCTGTGTAAATATTAAGTAATGCAATTCATGTTAATCTCTGATGTTTTATGATGGCAAATTATGCTTCCAGGGTTATATTAGCACCCCTGCCCGTGCACACAAACAATAAACATTGGATTAAAAAAAAGAAACAAAACAGATGCAAAGCGAAAGGGAAACTACTTATCGACGCAATGCAAATCTGGGTACAGCAGAGAGAGGGACTGAGGCATATAATATATATAGATATATATACATATATACAGAGAAGAGAACATTTAAGCAACCATTTATCTCCTGATTCGTAATCCTCTCCTCTGGCACAGTATCATTGTCTTATATACAATACTCTATTAGCATGCATAAGAAATAACAGTCATAAAACATAAGGCAGCAGTCAGCACTTGAATGTCTCCAGATGATTTCTTTAAATTGCCAATAACAACAGAAAATTCTGTAATAGTATGTGAGAGGAAATTCTATTTTTTCACAGCTCTAGAGCCACAACATTGAAGGGTTACACAAAAACAAATAAGATTAGTGCTAGACAATTAGTAATTCCATAGTCAGAGCTTTAGACTTCCATTCTGCTCAATATCAGGATTCTTAAGCATTGCAGTTGTTGTACCATAGATAAACCTAACATAAGCACCTAATATAGTGTTGGATCAAGCAACATAAAGCAGAGGAAGCTTTTCTGTTTAAGGAAATAACTTAAAAAGAAACATGTAGCGAGAAATATTAAATGCAAACACACCTCACCATCAACACCAGAAGCTTCAGGGAGAGTTGCCACTGGGAGTTGAAGCTCGCCACTTTGTGTTTTATGCCTTTCAAATTCCAGGAGAGACTAATGCATATAGAAAGAAAAATTAGGTTTTGAATGTAAATAAAATGTCACACCAAATAAGACCAATAAAACAATAAAGAACCACATAAGCGAACAGAGCAAACCTAGCAGAATACATGCTTTTCATTGTTCACAATTCTTTCAAAATTGACATGGGACAGACATGATATCTAGTTAAAGTAATTTGAATGAGATCATCTTGAGCAGCAAAAGAGACTATAACAGCACAAAGTTTCTTGTTCATTGACTGATTTAGTTGCAAACCAGAAACATGCAAATTTAGCCAAGGTCCCTGCAAGATTTACCAAACAGCTGCAGAAGGACTAAACCAAATGACTGTTACGGCACAAAGAGTCAAACCAGAACCATCACCTTCTCGTAGAAAATGCGGAATGTCCAAGAAACTGTTGTACAAGTCCTGCAACAAGAAAAGACAGGACAACATTGCACCCACTTTCAGAGTCTACTTCATTTTAGATCAATTTTGTTGATATGGTTGTATAAGTATGGCAAAGAAGCAAAGGAAATGTGGAAGAGCAAATGTTCAAAAGGTTTTCCTTTTACACAAGCCAGGTAAACCACATATAAGACTTTAAATATAGCAATTCTTTTTCTCAATTTCATAAATACATAATCATTGATATGCTAATTCCAAATGATAAATCAAAAGGCTAATGCAGTGATGAATTAAAGCTTAAAAGAAAATTACGTTCTCACAGGATATTCAGGAGAAAACTAGTGAAAAAATTTAACAGGATATTCATTAATGTTTCCATCGTTTTGGATTTACCGACAGGACACGAGCATAAGCATTCTATGACAATCACTTCAAGCTTACAAAACCAACCCCGTTCAAAGTAGCACAAGAAACAATTTCATATTAGTAAATGAAAACATTCATACAAAAACAAGCAAACAACAATACAGTGAAAAAAGTCCAAAAAGAAAATGCTTACTTTGGTGGATGGAATGACTCTCCCACTTGTCTCCAGAGCTTGGATCCAGTTACCTATTTAAAATTTTACATATTTGATAAATACAAAAACAGCAGTTGGATATTATCATCTATACATGTCTTTGGTACTATAATGTCAGTGTGACTCCAATAGTGTATGCAATACAGATGCTTAAAGAAGTCAAAGTTTCTATTACAGAATAACAGCATGATCGAACTTTTGCTAAAAGATTGACAATACCATTGCTAATTTCTATAATTGGGCCTCAGATTTTTTATGATTACTGCTACTGCTCCTTAAAGTTGCCAACGCTGGAAGAATAGTTACAAGATAATACTTTAAATTTGATGTGCTGGGAACATGGTTGCAAAATCTCAGCAGGTTTTCATTGTTTTCTGTTTAATCATATCCAGTCAAACAAGAAGCTCATAAAGCCTCTTGCAATATATAGGTGCAAGCTAAAATGTAGTAGTATATTTAGGAGCAAATACAGATCATATGAAGGCAAGGGAAAACAAACAAACAAACAATTGGTAGTAGCAAAAATAAAATATCAGGCCCTGTACAGTAGCATATACCGACTTATCTTAATATAACTGTAGACAATTTCAATGGCCATTTTATGAATTTGCTGGAGAACTTTCACAAATATGGTAATCCTTCTCCAAACTTGGAGAACGTAATTGGTCGAGGACTAACTACCCAATCCCTTGTGCTTATGGCAGCACAGCCCCTCATGTCCAGCTGTCATTCAGGATGAGGTTTCATGGATGCCAAGTTTATAAAGAAATAATATTGCATCTATGCTTACTGTAGATTTGGCCCATCCACATGTGCTCGACCCTAATAATAAAGTTCTACCACCCCAAAGGTCCAATCATAAACAATGCCCTGATGTAACACAAAAGTTTATTGCTGTCACACAAAAGTACTCATTTACTGCAGGTGTTATGAGAGAGAGTGAAGCAAGCCTGTGATTTGGCAGGATATGATATCCACATCCAGGAAGCAACAATAGACCTACCCTGGACCAACTAGAAGACAGAGAACGAAAAATGGTATAATTGATGCAGTGACACTCAAGCGGCATGACATTGCCAAAAAACTGTATTCTCATAAGCTCACATATTAGTCAATTTGGTAATATCTTCTCCTCTAGCTGGGAACAAATTTTAGTCATTAGCAAGCGACCAAACGTGTATCTTATTGAGAAAGAATTCAGCCATTTATGGTTGAAACAATAAATTATAACTCTCAAAATTGACAACAAGATATGACGATGAAGGGCAAGATGAGAACACTGTTGTGAAAACAAAAACCTTACATCTGAAGAATATAAAATTGCAGCAAGTATGTTAATAGGAATGTGTTATATACTGCAATAAGGCATTAGTCCAGAATCATGGTGAGAATGTAATGAACATCGTGGTATTAGATGCGTAAATGCGGACAGTTGACTGATATTTGATAATGTTATTATTTACAAAAAAAGGATATGATGTCCTGTTCTATAGAATTCAACTGATAAACTGAAATCATATTGAGGAAGATTCAATTCAATTTTCCAGCAAGATCTCATACCCACATAAAATTAATGCAAGACACCGTACTTGTCTTAGATGCTTGAAAAAATTATACAAAAAAAATTTATCATGATCATTATATGTTCATCCTAATTCAGCTTAGGGGAAATAAGAAATAATGCAGTTTGGAGACTTTCTCATTTACACAAACTTAATGATGAAGAAATAGTAAAAGGAAACACAAAATTAGAAGACTATTAGGAATTTAGGACATGCATACCCTGTCATAGCCTCCCAACCTAATCACCGCCCTCCATAACCTAGCAGCCAACAAAATAACAAAATAAATCTTTACCCAAGAACAGAATGATAACACAATCAATAACGTGCTTACTTCAGGCAATTTAATGGCTGCCCGTAAAATTTTGGTGGCTTGAAGTCCATTGCCTTCTGCTTATAGAAACTTTCAAGTTCCTTCATGAATGCTGCTTGATCCTCTGGCGTTCCATCATCATCCTCTCCTGTCTAAAATAAAAAATAAGAAAAGATGTAACACTAGAAATCTGCAATAGTCATTTATTGATATCTACAATCAATGTTATAATTTTACTTATGTTGTCTTTCCACTATTACGTTTATTACCAGAGGTAGTGTTGCTTGAGTAAAAACAGACTTGACTGTTTCTCCACTATGGTCACCAGCCTTTGTAGGAGAATATCTAACAAGGGACTGAGGTGTAGCAGCTTCATGCTGGTTTGCAAGTTCACCATCAGTTTTGGCAGCAGTTTCAACAGTCTCACAATTCCCATCAGCTTCGCGGCTAGCAAGACCTGTTCTCTCACCCATTTCTTTTGGATCTTGTTTAACCGTTTTATCTTCCTCCAAGGTAGCTGCATCTTCCATTTCTTCATCCTCACCCTGCACAACCTCATCTAGCTCAGCATTCTGTCTTTGAGGAGCTTCATTAGCAGATAATCCAGTTTGAAGTTGCTTCTTTTCCCTAGGATCATTCACAGCATGAGTGATTTCCATTGTCTTTTCATCATCATTAGCAGATAATCTAGTTTGAAGTTGCTTGTTTTCCCTAGGATCATTCACAGCATCAATGTTTTCCATCGTCTTTTCCCTAGGATCATTCACAGCATCAATATTTTCCATCGTCTTTCCATCGTCATTAGCAGATAATCCAGCTTGAAGTTGCTTGTTTTCCCTAGGATCATTCACAACATCAGTGTTTTCCATCGTCTTTCCATCGTCATTAGCAGATAATCCAGTTTGAAGTTGCTTGTTTTCCCTAGGGTCATTCACAGCATCAGTGTTTTCCATAATCTTTCCATCATCATTAGCAGATAATTCAATTTGCAGTTGCCTGTTTTCCCTAGGATCATTCACAGCATCAGTGTTTTCCATTGTCTTTCCATCGTCATTAGCAGAAACTCCAGTTGGAAGTTGACTGCGTTCCCTAGGATCATTCACACTATCAGTGTTTTCCATTGTCTTTCCGTCATCATTAGCAGATAATTCAGTTTGCAGTTGCCTGTTTTCCCTAGGATCATACACAGCATCAGTGCTTTCCATTGTCTTTTGAACCCCCAAATCATGTTCAACATAATCTACATCTTTGCCAATTTCTTTGGGCTTTTCCTCTGCATCATGTTCATTGGGGTTTTCCTCCACTTTCTTCACATAATCTTCACCCACCATGCCATTATCAGTGGACTTCTCTTCTTTCAGCCCAACATTAGTAGCATTTTGTTCAACAGCTTCATTTTTTGCATCAGTTTGTTCCTCCACTGCACTCCTAGCAGCAGTTTGCTCTTCATCTTCAGTTCTGGTGTTAATTAGCTCTACATTCTCACTTTTGGCATTGATTTGTTCACAGACGGACCCCTCAGCGATCATTGGATCATTGGCCTCACTCTTAGTATCAGTTTGGTCTTTCACCTCAGTCTTAATATCAGTCTCATCCTTATCTTCATTTCTACATTTATTTATGTCTTCTCCACCATCCTCCATTTTATTTTCATCCCCTGCGACAGCAGCTGCATAGTGGAGTTTTTCTCCTTCCTTTTCAACCTCAGCATCGGTCACTTTACTTTCGGACTCTTGAATATTATTTCCTGAATCATTAGAGAGCTTTTCGGCATCCTCCATCTCTACATCACTTTTGCTCATTTCGATATCTACTCAAAAAAATTATACTGCCTCCATCAGGACATTTTCTTGCATATTCTTTTCAACATCAGGAAAAAGGAAATAAGCCAAACCCTCATGCAAGATTACAGAATGAAAACCTAAATGCTAACTCAAACCAACACAAAACACGAACTTTGATTTGCTTTTTATCCTCCAAGAGCAGCATTACCTTTTCCAAACCCTAATTCCGATTAAAAGAAAGCGAAAACCTGATTTTTCCCTTGCATTTTCCAAAACCCACAACCATGTCATTAGAACAACATCGCAAATACGGGACAAAATAAAAGAAAAAACCCTGATTCTGCTAAAGTTTAATTTCCAGATTCACATAAGCAGGAACCGATCAATTACATTCCAAAAGCGCATAGGAACATGAACAGCAATGAGAGAGACAAGAACGAGCACTTGCCTCAAAACAACACGCAACCGCTGCGGCGGGCCAGAGCTTGGAGAGACTGAATTGGCGGTGCAAGAAAATCTACGATTCGGCTTGTCTTTCCCAGTTATTACATCAAAATGAGGAGACAATGCACATCCTGCACTTCTTCCGCGTCCGCAATCCCAGTGCTGAATTTGGTGAGCCAAAAACAGGGGAAACTAAAAAATAAAAAAAAATAAAAAAAATCAAAAGGAGGAACTCTTCATTTACAAGGTAATAGAAGAGCACATGAGTTTGAAAATGGCGAAAGCTCGGAGGCAAGGTAGAGAGAGAAAGTATCTGCCCTGCAAACGCCGGGGAGAGAGAGAGAGAGAGAGAGAGAAGCCTCTGCTTGTGCGGTTTCGTAGTTCAAAAGAACGGGTTTGGCTCAACGATGTAACAACACCTGGATATGCACTCTTTGAATTCCCCATTTTGCCCTTCTAAATCAGTTTGTAACGGATGGAATTGCCTTTTGGATTTACAACTCTCCCTATGCCTATAATTCCCATTCTATCCCGCGTGGAAAAAAAATTAATATTTAATCATATTTAATTATTATACTTAAAAATAAATAGATGTAGTAAATTGTCATTGATCACAGTCATACAATAGTTGTTAATTAAAATATTTAGGATTAATTACAGTGACATCCCTTAAAGTTAAACCAAAATACGCAAACACTCCCTGTTTTTATTAAAATTACAGTTACATCCCTTGACACTGTAATTGTATTATAACTACACCTTCTATTCAAAAGTAAAGTTTACACTAATACCCCCAAAAAATATTACACTAACACCCCTTGGGGGGTGTACCTGTAATTTCACAAAAGATAGAGGGTGTTTGTGTAATTGGACCTAACCTCATGAGGTATCAATGTAATACCCTAATATTTATGAGTGTAGTTAAAGTCATGATTAAAAAAATTTGTCATGATTAAAAATCACGGGAAAAATAATTTTTATGGTAAATAAATTAAGTTTTATATTAATTTTATTTAATTATAATTAATAATAGTTATTTAGACGAATTTTAGTTGGTAGTCATTGAAACTATAGGTCATAGTAATTTTTTTCTAGTGAAAATTTTTCCAAAGAAGAAAAAACGAAAGAAAGAAAGTGGATGGAGGAGATATTATCTATTCTATATTGATATAAAAAGAAAAGACCCTCCACAGTTATAAACGATGGTTAATGACACTGCTACACTATTTTTTTGTAAAGTCAATAATGTCGTTTAACCGATAATATAACTAACTTATTTAATTTTTAAATTTTTATATTAATTGATAAATTAGTTTCTTTTTTTCTTTTTTTTAATGTGATGTATTGGTGTATATTTTGCTCTTATTTATAATAATACATTTTAATATATTTTTGCTCTTATTTATAATAATGCATTTTAAAGTACAATTTTTTTTTATTATATACTTGTAGAGACGGTGTGCCACAATGGCTAATTTTGTATTAAAAGAATGAAAAATATGTGATTTTGGAATCTTGCTATATATTTGATCTATCTAGTAAATTTCGTATTACTATATAAATAAATAATGATATTATGATATATAGTCAATGGTTAATTACATTTCGACCGCACCTGAAAATGTAAAATTATATTTTTTCTTAAAAAACTTTTAAATTACACTTGCTCATCTTCCAAGAACTTTTCGTTTACAATTGCACCCCTTTTTATTACAGTTTATACAAAAAAAAAATGTTGATCTCATCAAAGAACATACATAATTAACTTCTAATTTTATTCATCATTCAACATTTCGACATAAAATATTGACAATATGGCTAGTTTTTTCTTTCATTAATAGCTACTTTTTATCCAATGATAATAATTCGGGAACAGGATTTTGTTACAATTACATTATTTTGAAATACATATCACATTTACCTCCCTACAAATATAAAAATACTATTATGGTATCTTTATCAATAAATTATACGAAATGTTGTAAAATTAAAAGTTTATGTAAATTTCTTTGTTAACCTCGATATTTTTCATCCAAATCCTAACATAAAGTATACAGCTGTAGATAGGAAATTTATAGGGGTGCAAGTATAATTTTGAAACTTTTTTTTGGGAAGGTATAATGTTCCATTTTTAGAGGAAATTTTTTAAGTGTAATTAACTCTATAATCTAATAGTTTTGTGACATTTTCTGAATAACATTTAATTCAATTATTATCTCTACAAAATAAAAGATAAAAAATTGAATCTATTGGGACTGCTTTAATTGTATCTTTCGATGTATTAAATCAAAATATACGATGGTCTTGGAGGCTTTGACCTAACAAAAATTATTTTAACATGGAAGATGGTCAACTAAAGTAATTACAAGTACGTAGGCCTTGTTTGTTATTATTTTGGTCAAATCTTTTCATTAATTCCTCATTTATATTTTTATTCCACATTAGTCTTTGATTTCTCAAATTCATGTAATAATCCATCATCTTTTAAACAAATCTCACTATAGTCTTTGACCATTAAAATTTAATGGAATCTAATTAAAGTAGAAGGATTCTACTAATGAGAGGTAAAACTGAAAAACTCATATACTTTAATAGTTTGCCAATAGTTAAAAAGTATCATAAACGTCAATAATAAATTTTTTTTATAACTAATCAAAAATAGAAATATTGATACAACTTACTAGTTTATTCAGAATAAATAAATAAATTTAATAAATGCAATTTGAATATATTATTTATATTTTGCATTGCATTTTGATTTTGGCTTTTAATATAAGTTATTAAACAATAAGTTTCTTGTAAATGTTGGGAAATAAAGATGGTAGAGATAACAAAATAATAAACATTATAATCAAGTTTAATAATCAATGTGAAAGAGGAAAATCAATTGGCTAAAATAAAGACAAAATATGTCCATGAGATTCATGCAAATTCTTATATATATATATATATATATATATATAGGCTTTCAATACCGAAGTATAACCATATGTACAACCAATTTATTACTCAATACCATAACCATATGTACAACTAATCTCATCCACTGGACCCCGTAAATGGCCCAATAAGTTCACTACATCAACAAAAAGACACTGAAAGCACACTAAATCAACGTGTTGCACCCACCACATATGCATCCACTGTAGTCGGCGATGCCTTCACTGATGTGGTTCTAGCAACACCACTCGTTGTTGCATCCGCATGCTATCGACCGCCGCCAGATACTTCTCGAACACCCATCGGGCCCGATTAACAACACCCAATGGAGACTTCCCTTTCCCTTCCATAACTATCTGGCACCGATTAAGCCATAAACCCCACCGAACCATGAGAAACCAGTCCCCCAAGTCCCGTCTTCCTGCACCATACACTCGGCGCATCCATCTTTATATCGACGCCTCTGATAAAGCCAACCTATTCCAAGGGAAGTGAGATAGCGCCCATACTTGTCTTGCAAAGGAGCAATAGAAAAATACATGGGACGTGGATTCCTCCTTCGACTTACACGTTACACAACTCATATCCACCCCTAGCGCCCATACAAACATACGCACCTTCAGCGGTGTGTAGCTCCACCATATGTCACTCCACCGATTAGTCGGTGCTTCACCTCCCACCCTCCCCTGCACATACGAGCTGGACGAGTTATGCTGCTACGTCCGTGCCATCACCAGCTGATAAGCACTGCTTACAGAAAATTCCCTTTTCCGTGTGTAGTACCATATTAAAACATCCGACCCATTAATTCGTGTAAGAGGAATCTCCAGAATGGCCTGCGTTGCTGGTTCGTCTATCACCTGCCGCACTAGTTCATACTCCAGCACCCTGATGCAGCGTCAATGAGCTCGGAAACGCACGCATTCGGAGCCAACATCCGCGATAGAGAGTTAATGCAAAACTCCGTTGGGCATGAGGCCCATTTGTCCCTCCACATATGCACACCCCTACCCAACTCGATCCGCCACTAGCACCCGCTAAGGAGAAGATCCCGAGCCCCCACCATACTCTGCTATGTTAGCGACAACCGTGAACCCAACCATGCTATGAAAAAACAAGATCTAGGGGAATACCTGGCTTTCAAAATCCAACTAAGTAAAGCGTCCGACTGTGTGATCAGCCGCCATCCCTGCTTAGCCAACATCGCCCGGTTAAACGCTTTCATCTCATGGAACCCCAGCCCCCTTTCTCCCTTGGCCGACATAGCCTCTTCCATCCAACCCAGTGTCCGGCGTTTTCCTTTATTATTCCACTAGAAATTCACTATAATTGCCTCTACTTCGTGCAGCAAGTAATCTAGCAGTCTAACGCATGACATAACATACGTAGGTATCCTGCAATACTGCTTTGATTAACATTCCTCGACCGACCTGAGATAGTAACTTAGTATCCTACCCCTGCACCCGACCCCAAATCCGTTCCTTCACTAATTGGAACAACTCACCCCTCGATCCCCCTGCAATAGCCGGAAGACCCAGATACTTCTGATGTCTTGGCACCAATACCACCACCAATATTTCTGCTAACCGCCATCATTCCGCCTCCCCGACATTCTTGCTGACCACCAGGCTAAACTTGTCAAAGTTGATTTCCTGCTCGGATGCCCTACCATATAGCATTAGCACCCTCTTAAGCATCACCATAGTCTTCTCCGAGCTCGGCTAAATATAACTGTATCTTCTATAAACAAAAAAATGAGAAACATGGGGGCCACCTCGGCTAACCACAATCCCCTGAATGCCACCTTTCCTCCTGGCCTCCTGCAACATACAACTAAATACCTCTGCAACGAACAAGAACAAATACGGGGACAAGAGGTCACCTTGTCGTATCCCTCGTTGTGGCATAAATTATCTATGCTGAGACCCATTAAGCATAAGAGAATAAGATACAGGCGTCACTAGACTCATAATTAGCCTCACAAAATGCTCGTGTATCCCTGTCCTAAGTAAGATTGCCCTCATGAGCTCCACTCTATTCGGTCATACACTTTACTCATTTCCAGCTTAAGGGTAAAATGACCTACCTTCCCATGAGTACGGTTCTTAATGAAATGATTGACCTCAAACGCGACAAGTACGTTATCAATAATCAGTCGACCAGGTACGAAGGCCGACTGAGTAGGAGATATAACAGTATCAAGGAATATTTCAGACGATTGGTAACACATTTTGACACAATTTTAACAATAATATTACATAAACTAATCCGTCAAAATTGGAACACTGTTTCAGGGGTATCACATTTGGGGATTAACACGATATGAGTGAAATTCATCTTATTCAATAAAGAGCCCGATTTCAACACATGTAAAACACATTTCACCACATCAGTATGAGCAACATGCCAGAATTTCTGGAAAAGGAAGGGGGGCATGCCATCGGGACTAGGGGATTCAAAATGAGACATGCTAAAGATAGCATTACGAACATCATCTTCGGTGAAAGGTTGGAGAAGGGACTCGTTCATGGCCTCTGAGACCTTCAGCCGCATAGTGTTTAGTACCTCCTCAAGTTCATGATCTGACGGGCGACTACTAGCGAAGATGTTACGGAAGAACCTTAATAACACGTCTTGTATACCCTTTGTATCGTCCTCCCATGTTCCCCTGGAATCCTTAATGCATCTAATCTCATTCCATTTATGTCTGGTGGTGGCCGATGCATGAAAGAATTTCATATTGCGATCCCGCTCATACAACTAATGGACCTTACTGCGCTGCTGCCAGATAATTCCTGTGAGTGACACTCATCCAGCCTCCGTTTTAGCCTTTGTATTAATATATTCACATCCTCATCGAGTGGACCCTGATACTTATCTGTTGGACGCTCTTCAGTCTCCTGAATACAATGTTTCATACTTCCAACCTTAGTGTGTTCCCGTCGAAGTAACTCAACCCGACAACTTTTAATTTTCTTCCTTGGAGTTAAGTTCAGATCCATTCATGTCGCCTTTTCCCACATTGATCTTATCACAGTCTCGCATCTCGGTGAATGTGCCCACATAGCTTCAAACTTGACTCGCTTCTTTTGCCCACTAAACCCACTCGGTGAGCTTGGTCTCATGTCAAGTAACTATGGGCAGTATCGGAGTGTATCAACGGGTGGTGTGCAATTTGGGCATTCGAAAACTGTGTTTGCCACCTATGATTTCCGAACTTGCTCGAACTGTGTTAGGGTGCTCTTGCCCCACCATGTGAACTTGGAACTCTCATACCCTATGTCTGTAAGGTTACAATGCTATAGCGCATCCCGAAAATCCCGAATTTGCCACCTCGGCCTTGGTGCCCCAATCTTCTCATGCTGAAATAGTACCTCATTAAAATCTCCTATACATAACTGCGACAATTTGATTCCCTGCTTAACTGAACTAGTGGCTCCCATGACGCCTTCCTGTGGGACACTTCGATTACCATAGAAACCAGTAAAGTGCCACCTTCTCAACCCATCACTCCCATAAACATCTGTGTCGATAAACTCAGCTAAATATAACTATATTTGAACCACTTATGACTTCTCTCACATACATTAACCTCTCTGACCTACCTCTAGGTGCCACCTTAACCTCGAACATGTTAAATTTCTCTCTAATATGCCGAAACCTCCTATTGCTACAATTGGTCTCACTAAGGAAGACCAACGAGGGGTTATATTCTCGGATATACTCTCTGAGCTTCCGCACTGTCCAAGGGCTCCCCAACCCTTATGTCAAGGTCCGCCGACACTTTCGGTACCCTTGACCCAAATTTGGCCACAACTTGTTCCATCTGACAGACAAACAACTTTTGCCGACAGACACTGAGCTTCTGCAAGTCTTAGAGTTTTAGGCACAAGTTTTTGATGTAAATATTTATTTTTGCTCATAGGGCGCTGTGTGCCTCATGAGGTGAAATTTTAAGTTTTCTTAGAGTCTAGTACTATAACTAGGAAATTTCTTTTTAAGCATATTATAGGGGGAATGATCACTCGAAGCTTGTTGTAGTATTGCATTGTTAGTATCTCCCTCACTACGATCCCCGTGGCTAGCATTGTTGTAATCTTCATCGCATTCTGCTATCAATACAATCACATTTATTGCATATCGTGTGCTCCATTTACTGCTTTTCTTGCACCTTGCTTCCTGTGCTGTTGGAGATCTGTTGTTATTCTTGTCGGTGGCCTGTGTGAGGTATCAGTAAGACTTCTATTGTCGTTGTTGCGAGTTGGCGGAAGTAGTCCTTTAATGTGGACTACTAGCCACATGACCTTTTTCCTGCATTGCGGAAAGCGCCCCGTGAGAGGTGGTATCAGAGCCTCGATGCTTGATGGGGCCTAGGCGGGTTACGAAATCAAGTCAGTTCCGCAAGAATGTCGGACCAAGATCCTAAGAGTTCGATAGGGGAAACGTTACCCCAAAAAAGGACCACAAACCCGGAGGATGAAATCTCCCGATTGACTAAGGTGGTCAGGAATTCAAAAGAGAAGGTTGCCTCATTGGAACATGAGATCTCGGAGCCCAGTTCCAATTTGGGGGAATGTTAGCATGCGGTCCGCGATGCTTATAGCCAGGATGGTGTCAATATATGAGGCGTCATATGGGGGAGATGCCCATTCAAATTAGGATATTCCACATGCGGTGAGCAATGCTTCTATTGCCCACGATAATGGTGCTAGGCTTCGGATACCTGCACCGAAGGCCTACGGTGGTGCTAGGAATGCCAAGGAGGTCGAGAACTTTCTATTTTATATGGAGTAGTACTTCCTTGCTGCAAACATGGTAGGCGAGGCAAGGAATGTGTAGACTGCTACCATGTACTTGACTGGTAATGCCAAACTGTGGTGGTGCACCAAGTATGCCGAGATTCAGGCCAACCATCTACGTTTGAATACTTGGGACCTTCTGCGGGAAGCCATTTGTTAGTAGTTCTTCCCGGAGAATGTTGAATACAATGCCATGCGGGCATTACGGAAGTGGGACACATGGCCTCCGTGCGAGAATATGTGAAAGCTTTTTCGGCACTAATGTTGGACATCAGGGATATATCGAAGAAGGACAAACTCTTTACCTTTGTGGAGGGCTTGAAACCGTGGGCGCATCTTGAGTTGCAGCGTTAATAGGTGATTGATTTGGGGTTAGCTATGGCTGCGGTCGAACGCTTAACGATTTCAACCCAGAGTCTTGGAGGGAAAGACAAAACGTCTAACCCAATACAGAATAAACCGGGAGGGTCGAGACCTTTTAAGGGTAACTCCAACAAGAGTGGGGGAGAATGGAAGGCCTACGCTCCCATTAATTTGCCGAGGAGCTCGAGCAGGAGCAAGTCCCAGGATAACAAGCATGGGGCATCACAAAAGAGTAGTGGATGCCTTCTGTGCGACGACCCACATCAATACAAGGACTACTCGAAGAGATAATTACTGAATGCGATGACGACATATACTGATAAGGCGTCGCCTGCAAAGCCAATGGAGCCATAAGCATAGACGAGTGGCGATAATGAATCAGAGGAGGATAAGGACGAACTAGGTGCTATCTCTTAGTGATGCAACATGTTGTCCCAAGTGGCCGCAAAGTAGGTGCCTCCCCGGCGGGGAAAACTGCCCCGACTCTAACTAGGAGCTAGACTGAAGATGAGACGCAACCCCGGACTTATAGGAAGAAAGGGTTGATGTACGTAGATGTGAAGATTCATGGCAAGCCAGTTCGTGCTATGATCAATACTGGAGCTTCTCACAACTAACTTGCGAGCGTCGAAGTGGAGAGACTCAAGCTTGTGCTGGAGAAAGGAGTAGGTCGAGCAATGGAAATCAATTCGGCTGCACAACCTATTACTGGTGTGGCCAAATTTGTGCTTATCAAGTTGGTCCTTTTGAAGGCAATACCAAATCTTTCTGTTGTCGTGATGGACGATTTCAAACTCATCCTCGGGCTTCAGTTTTTGCGGGATACATGGACGGCGGTGTTACCCCATGTTGATTCTTTGATGATGCTGGGCACCAAACCTTGCATCATCCCTAGTTTGGCCAGGTGAACCAGTGAGAAAAATTTGTTGGCCATGCAATTTAAGAAGGGGCGCAAGTGGAATGAGCCATCCTACTTGTGCACCCTTAGCTTTGATGAAATTGAGAAGGCATTGGGGCCCATCCCCAGAGTAGTGAAAAAACTATTGAAGGAGTTTGAGGATGTGATGCCTGATGAACTGCCTCGAAAGCTACCGCTGAAGAGGGCAGTGGATCATGAAATCGAGTTGGTGCCTGACCGAAGCTTCCTGCCAGGGCACCTTACAGAATGTCACAACTTAAGCTTGTGGAGCTTAGGATGCAACTGAAGTACATGTTGGAGAGTGGCATTATCAAGCTTGCTAAGTCACCGTATGGTGCGCCAGTCCTGTTTCAAAAGAAGGCTGACGGCTCCCTACAGATGTGCTGCGATTATCGGGCCCTAAACAAAATTACTGTGAAGAAAAGTATCCTATACCACTCGTGGTGGACTTTTTTGACCATCTAAGCCAGACAAAATATTTTACGAAGACTGACTATTGGCAAGTCCAGATCAAGGAGGGCGACGAGGCAAAGACGATAGTGTTCACGAGGTACGGAGCTTGCGAGTTCCTTGTCATGTCTTTTGGCCTGACTAACGCTCTAGCTACCTTCAGCACTTTGATGAACCAGGTACTCTATGGCTTCCTTGATGAATTTGTGGTGGTGTACCTGGACGATATTGTTATCTACAGCAGGACCTTGGTTGAACACGTAGGTCATTTGTGGCGGGTTCTGGAGAGACTCCAAGAGCATGAGTTACATGTGAAAGTATTGAATGCTCATTTGTTCAGAGACTATCAAC
This sequence comes from Sesamum alatum, assembly GCA_034509735.1. Lineage (NCBI taxonomy): Eukaryota > Viridiplantae > Streptophyta > Magnoliopsida > Lamiales > Pedaliaceae > Sesamum > Sesamum alatum. Next base: position 27,378,481 of record JACGWO010000008.1, read on the forward strand.
TTCTTAGGGCACATCGTGGAGACTGGGCAGATTTGTATGGACCCCAAGAAGGTGCAGGCTATCCAGGAGTGGCACCCACCGAGTAATGTATTTGTGTTACATTCATTTCTCGGCCTGGCCAATTATTATCGGCATTTTGTGAAGGGCTACTCTGAGATAGCACGGCCTATGAAGGACTTGACGAAGAAGACGAAGACTTGGAATCGGACACTCTAATGCCAAGTAGCCTTTGACAGCCTGAAGGAGGCGATGATGACAGACCTTGTGTTGGCCTTACCAGATATATCGAAACCTTTTGTGGTGGAAATTGATGCTTTAGACTTTGCATTAGGAGGCGTTCTAATGCAAGACGACCACCCAGTCGCCTTTGAGAGCAAGAAGCTTAAAGATGTGGAGCGGCGTTATTCAACACACGAGAAAGAGTTGCTGCATGTAGTTTACTGCCTTAGACTATGACGGCATTATTTGTTAGGCTCTCCCTTCATGACCAAGACAGACAACACTGTTGTGAGTCATTTCGTGTCATAGCCGAAGTTGACCAGTAGGTAGGCACGCTGGCAGGTGATGCTGTCAGAATTTCATTTTGTGTGGAGTATCTGGCTGACTCTAGCAACCATGCAAATGACGCCCTGAGTCGTAGGGCGAATTTGGCTGCCTTGGGGTTGGTAGCGATGCTTTCCTCGAGCGTTTTTGCCACCTCTGTGAAAGATCGGGCGTGCAAGCTACTACCGAAAGATCAGGCGCGCGAGCTACTACCGAAAGATCGGGTACGCAATTCCACCTCGTCAAGTAAGGCAAGGCTCGACAGTTTTGGTTAGAAGAGGGACTTCTGGTGACCAAGGGAAACCATTTATATGCACTGAAGGGAGGGGACCTGCGGAAATCAATTATTTTGAAATGCCATGACACTCTTTGGGCAGGACATACATGAGAAGAGCGCACCTATGCATTTCAGAGGGCCTACTAATGGTCACAGATGTGGGATGATGTAGAGACATACGTCTGCACCTGTTTAATTTTGTCAAGAGGATAAGGCAGACCATCAGCAGAAGACTGGTTTGCTGTAACCGCTGCCCATCCCGAAATGATCGTGGGAGTGTGTTCCCATGGACTATATTTCAGGATTGCCTAAGGTGGGGGACTTAGGTAGCATCATCTGAAAGCCAATGAATGGCGTGTGGATTGCCCCGGGAGGAGCGCGAATGCGGAAGCGTGATATAAAATAAAAACATGAAATTCAAACATGCTTGTACATAGACATAAATAACACGTTCAAGGGTTGTTCCCTTGAACCTCCCGGGTGTTCGGTGTATCTTATGAATAAACATAGTATATCATGGAGGCCATAGGGTTAAAATCGAAGACATAATAAAAGGAACCTACTCGATTGTAGTTTTGTCTTCAAACCGCTACCCGCGTTGTTTCCCGTTTTGCCATCAAGACTCCAATGGTAGGAATCATCTAAATCGTCCACGCAATCCGTCCGGTATCTTGATCCCCGTGCTATCGAAAGACCAAGTGTATATATATTTAGGGAGGACGGATCGACCAAGCGTTATTAATTAACGTGATCAATCCTCCTAAAGTTCACTTGTATGAAACAAGGAACTAGAAACCTTTCTTGGAGGAAAAGGGGTGGGGACGAGAGAGAGAGAGAGAGAGAGAGAGAGAGAGAGGCCAAGCCTTAGTGTGTGTATGTGCTCACAAGTTGATCATCCTTCTCAAGTTTCATCCTAGGAGTATTTATAGAAGTGGAATCCTATTCATCTTCAAACTCCAACACTAAGAAACATGGTTTGACTAGGATTTTGACTAGTCAAATTAGACTTAGATTAGTCAAACTAATCTAGGCCTTTAATCTCTCTTCTTTGATCTCATCCGTGCATCACTTTGATGGATTAATTATAGAATATTTAAATCCTATTTAAGTAAACCATAGGGATTTAAATAAATAATTAATTATTATTTTAAGCCCATTTTATTGATTCCAATAAATCTAATTTATTAGTTAATTCCATTTAATCTAATTAAAGGAGTCAACAATCCAAGAAAGAAAAGGGAACCAATTTAATCCAATTAAATTGTTCAACCTCCCTAAATTAATTCTAAATTAAATACCTTGTCACGGGCGGATTGTGTGACTCTTTAGGTTCACCCTCAGCTAGACTTGACCGAATCCCAATCATCTCATGAAGGGAATTCGTCCGTCACCATGGGTGGCCGTCTAGCAACGGTCTATGGCACTAAAGACTAGGTGAATGTTTATGGTGTGAATATTTAGGCTCTTCAATACGTTTATCCTTCCATCTACAATCTCACAGCTTAGAGTCTAGGGCATGGATCTGTAGGTACCCATTCTTTACTTAAGCCTTGCCTCGTCCACACTAAACGTCACAGGGGTCCTACCCATTGTTTAGTTACTGTTGCCACACATTTATTCGGGACGAGTCTCAGAGTAAAGTGAGATATTACTGTTAACCTTCTGACAGGAGATAGATCCTCTCTTAGGACCTACTGTCAAACTACACATCTTGACCGCATTGGATAGGGCTTATGACAACCGAGTCATTGGACTTGGTAGCCTCTTGCCATATCTAAGATGCAGACACGGTGTGTAGGCAATTTCAGTAATCCCTCAAGTCTGAGGATCAAATTCGTATTGTTGGAACCAGGAATACAAGTCATATCAACCAATCCTACTCAAGGTCTTCCATAAGAAGGTTCCCATGAGTCACCTCAGTTAGCTGCCACCTAGCTGGCTGACCCACTAATATTGCATGGACGAGCCTCGTCACTTGTCGATGAAATGCGACTGCAATTGCTTAGTGCAAGTCTCACACGAATTCTTGATACCCTATCTCGAGATTCCTTGACTTGGAGTGTTTCAGACCGATCAACAGAAACTGATTTCATGAACTGCCATCTAATGTGCAGTTCCAGCCTCTCGGAATGTCGTTTCAGTCTGTTGCTTGTGCAGTGAACAATTAATATAAAACAGTAAGTGAATACAAACAAAGTATTGAGCCAAATGAATATCATTTTCTTATTCATGACAATTATTAAAACACTGAAATTGTTCAGACATAGGTTACATTAGCCCAATCAGATTGACTTCACGGTCACCTATTCTAATATCATCGTCGTGGTAGACTGATTATCAAAATATGCCACATTCATCGCAGCCCCAAAACACGTTACGGCGGAAGGGATGACTCATCTTTTCTTCAAGCATGTTTTCAAATATTGGGGACTTCCAAAACACATCGTTAGTGATTGGGACTCCTGTTTCACTGGCGTCTTCTGGACCGAGCTGTTCAAACTCCTGGGGTCCACACTTAGCATGAGCTCGAGCTATCATCCTAAATTTGATTGCCAGACGGAGGGCTTCAATTTTATGTTGGAGGAATACCTTCGACACTTTGTGCTTTTACTCAGAAGGATTAGGTGAAGCTTTTGGATGTCACTCAGCTGTGTTTCAATGCCCGAAAGAGTTCTTCAACCAACAAGAGCGCTTTTGAAATTGTTAATGGGCAGCAACCGCTCCTCCTTCACAATATCGACTCCCCACAGAGTGTGAGGTCCTCTCTCACTCGAAGTTTCTCTCAAGAATGGAAGCAAAAAGTTGACTTAGCCTGAAGTTTCCTGGAGAAAGCATAGAAGCGGATGAAGAAGTACGCAGATCAAAATCACCGCTTCATCGAGTTCAACGCAGGAGACCTTGTGATGGTGAAGGTTCCAGACCCACGATTATCAAAATCTGCAAGCAGGAGAGACCCTCGCCTGATGCAGAAATACATTGGTCCTTTAACTATCATCAAGAGAATTGGAATGGTGGCCTACAAGGTAGAGTTGCCTTCCTAGTGGAAGATCCACAATGTCCTCCATGTGATCCAGTTGACAAAGTATGTAGCAGACAAGGAGGACAACACCCGTAATCAGGCGAGGAAGACATAGAAGAGAGTGGCCGAAGCTATTCTGAATCACTGAGTCACAGGCACAACAAAGCGAAATATCACCGAGTACTTGGTGAAATGGAAGGGATGCAACAGCGAGGAGAACACTTGGGAACGGGTGATGAACCTCAAGACGTTCCTACCTCTGATTGAAGCTTATCATGCTTCCCTGGCGCCGAGGACGTCGTCATCTCAAGTGGGGGAGAATGTCAAGGGCCGCCGCACTCTCGGCACCCTTACCCAATTTTGGCCACAACTTGTTCCATTCGGCCGACCAACAACTTTTGCTGACAAACGCTGGGCTTCCGCAAGTTTTAGAGTTTTAGGCAGAAGTCTTTCGATGTAAATATTTATGCTCACTCACAGGGCCTTGTGTGCCTCATGAAGTGCAATTTTCAGCTTTCTTAGAGCTAGTACTATAACTAGAAAATTTCTTTTTAAGCTTATTCTTGGGGGTAATGATCACTCCAAGCTTGGTGTAGTCTTGCATTGCTAGTATCTCCCTCAAGGTGATCCCCATGGCTAGCATTATTGTAATCTTCATCGCATTCTGCTATCAATATAATCGCATTTATTGCAAATCGTGTGCTCCATTTACTGCTTTCTTGCACCTTGCTTCTTGTTGTTGTTCTTGTCGGTGGCCTATGCGAGGTATTGGTGGGAATTCTGTTGTTGTTGCTGTCAGTTGGCGAAAGTAGTCGTTTACTGTGGACTACTAGCCACATGGTGACCTTAACTGAACTAGCCGTTCCCATGATGCCTTCCCGTGAGACACTCTCCGGCTGCCATAGAAGGCGGTAAAGCGCCACCTGCTCAACCTGTCACCCCCGTAAACATTCACGTCGACAAATGCAGCTGAATATGACTGCATCTGAATCACTTGTGACTTCTTCCACATCCATTAACCCCCCTAACCTACCTCTCGGTGCCACCTTAACCCCGAACATGTCAAACTTCTCTCTGATATGCTAAAACCTCATTTTGCTACATTTGGTCTCACTAAGGAAGACCAATGAGGCTTATATTTCCAGATATATACTCTCCAAGCTTCCAAACTATTCAAGGTCCCCCCCAACCCTTGGTAGTTCCACGCAATGGCTATCATGGTGACCGGTGGGGCTGCCTCACAGCCTCTACCATTCGAGAAGTTAAATGACCACTTTTGGATTGAGTAGAGCTTAGAGAAGCCGGAAGCTTACGTTTCTTTCCTGTTGACTTCTAATTCGGTTGCCTTGGTTTCGGGGTGGTGAATTTCCGAATCTGCCGCCGACCATACCATCCGGCGATTTATCTACCTCCGCCATGATTGGGCTCGCAGCTCGTGTCTCTTCCCCACCACTATTGTGTTCAAACTTTGCTCGCCTCCCCCTACCGCACTCCTGAAATAAGCATATAACCAAAATTGATAAAATGGTTTAATACTATATATGCATGAATAAAAAATTATTGACGATAAATTAATATTAAAGAGATTGGGAAAAAATAAATATCGTTGATGATATTTTAATCTACACGCATTGTCTACTAATGATAGTTACTAAGGTTAATTACAATGACCCCTCGTGAGGTTTGATATAATTATGGATACCCCTTCATTTTTTCTAAAATTACAAATACCCCCAAAGGTTTGTAATTGTCTAACAAATAACTCATGTTCATCCAATTTTATGTGTGAACTGACCAAAATATCCTTGTGCAAATCAAATTATTTATTTAATTTTTAAAGTTTTCTAAAAAATTTTTGGACTAAAATGTGCGGGGGAGAGGTTTCTTACGTTTTTTACAGAAAGGGAAATAATATAATTTGCCTTAGCTGACTTTTCTACAATAAAAAAGCAAGGGCAAAATTGACAATTTTCAAGCAATTGGTTAAAAATTTACAAACCTAAGGGAGGTATTTGTAATTTTTGAAAAAATGATGAGGTACCTGTAATTACGCTAAACCTTAGGGGAGGTCATTGTAATTCACCCTAGTTACTAGTAGAAATTGTGGCACGCGTACCTGCACATATTGTTTTTAGTAATACTTTTATTTTATTGAAGCTCATAATTTATTCCTATATCGTAAAATTTATCATTGCTTTACAATCTTACATATAAAAATCGTCTGATAATTTTTTCTAATGCAATCGACACAATATTTTACTCAAATTAAATTAAAAATTGAAACCTTTTGGAATATGTTTTTATACTGGATAATGACGATTATATTACATGAAACACAAATACCAATATGTTATTTCTATTTCAATTAACAATAAACTTAAATAAAATGAGAATATATTTAATTTTTTTTGTATATGTAATTGCATGCAATTAATTTTCTAAAGGAATTTAATTGAATAGTTAATTTAATTACATGGTTTGGGAAGTTAAAGGGCATTTTTGGTATTATAATAACTTGGTGTAGTGGTATAAAAACAACCACTTTGTATTCTATAAGACCTCTTCTCTTTATAATAGTATAGATGATAATGGCGATTATATTACATGGAGCACAAATACTAATATGTTACTTCTATTTCAATTAACAATATACTTAAACAAAATGAGAGTACATTTAATTTGAGAGTACATTTAATTGCATTAAATTAATTTTGTAAAAGAATTTAATTGAATAGATAATTCAATTGCACGGGCTAGGAAGTTGAAGGGCATTTTTGATATTATAATAATTTGGTAGAGTGATATAAAAACTACCACTTTGTATCAATAACATTCCTTCTTTTTATAATAGTATAGAAGATGAACCCTTCCCACTTAATGGGATAACTACAAAAAAGAACCATGTGGTTTCATTTATCTGCAAAAAACTATCATGTGCTTTGTACATATGCTAAAAAAACCCTCTGCTTTAGAAGATACAACTTACTTCCCACAACCATGTTAAAAATCTAACGCCGTTAATTTTATTTTTAATTTTTCGTTTTGCCCTTCTCCCTTACTACTTCTCACTTTTACCAAATTACAAAGAGAGATAAAATAGAGAGACAGAGACTTAGGCTAGGGTTTTCACTTCACACAAAAAATTCGGCAAATTCACTCTTCAATTGTAGAGTTTCTGGTTGAAATCAACAAAATAGATCTACTTATTAAGTTTATTGACGAAAGGAGAGTGAAGGTTTGAAGAAATTTCGCATTGTTCGGTGACATTTGGGCATCTACTGACCAGGTAATACAAGTTTTAGGTTTTTGCAATATTTCTTATATTTTTTATTCTATTGGTTTACATATTACTCCTTTGAACTGATTTGTTATATTTTTCTTATTTTATTTTTCTTTTGAGGCCAACACAAAAATCATGGAGTTTTGGGAAGACTATTGTAAAAGGTATGTTCTCATTTGTTGTTTTCTTAATATTTTTTGCACGCATTTTCTGTATTTTTCACACTCTTTGTCCCCACTTTGTGTTAAAATATTCCTCAGTTATCTTATAGCTTTCTTGCATGTTAAACTTTATGCTTTTGTTAAGTAGATTTGATATGTAAAAGTGCTCAGTAGTCCCCACTTTAGGATTATACTATTACTTGTCTTGTTGTTTTCTAAATTAAATATCATCCTACTTTCTCTTGGTCCCCACAATCATTTATGTTAGCTTTTGAATGCCTTACATTACTGAGCAAATGACTGTTATTTTAAGTTGTTGCATTTGCAAAGTGTTGACTTGTATGTATAATTACATATGTTAATTTGTTCTATGGACTGGGAGTTATTTGCTATTTTCTTTTTATATGTAGAAAATGGTACTTGAAGATTACTGTGATTTTGATGTTTGGGTAGGTGGGGTGAATGAATGGGTACCTAAGATTAGGTATGTTGGGGGTTTTAGGATGTGGTTTCCAGATATAGATAGGGATATTTATTATGGTGATTTACTAGATATATATGCAAAAGCTGGGGGTAAGGGTCTGAATATTGCCATTTATTATTGTTTACCTGGTCAAACACTAGATAATTGTATAAGGCTGTTAAATGGGGATGAAGGTATTAGGGAGTTAATGTTGATATACAGGGGGTTAAGTGTCATTCCTATTTATTTTGAAGAAAAATAGGGGCCCCTTTTGGTAATTAATACTCAGGGTTCCTTTTGAAGAACCAATCCCTTCACTTCCCTATAGTAATTTTGAGCCTTTCAATTTCTTGAATGATCCTCCAGACCTCAATGTTCATCCAACCACTGAAAATCCAGACCTCAATGCTCCACCAAACATTGAAATTCTACCATCCATACCTACTCAAAACACTCCAAATTCAAATATCAATGGTCCATCAAACACTGAAATGCCACCATCCAGACCTACTCCAAACACTCCAAATTCAAACATCAATGCTCCTCTAAGCGCTGAAATTCCACACTCCAATCCTCCCCCAAAACATTGAAAATCCACCCTCTCTTGCTTGTGATTCAAGTGACAGTGTTTCAAACCCTAGTGATTCCTCATCATCCAACAATCCTTCTTGGATGCTTGGGGATCTAGTCAACCCAAGAACATGTATTTACATATTCAAGAAATCCAAGATCCAAAATTCCATGCAAAATTAAACACCAATTAAGATCTATGCTAAACATGCTTCAAACGTAAATTAAAACACGTCGATCATACTTAAACGCACATAGCACATAGAATTCTAGGCCTATACACTGAATTGGGCTCTAATACCACTGAAACGCATAGCGGATCGGCCCGGGAGATGAACGTGGATAACGGAAGCACGAATGATTGCATAATAAAAATTGCAAATCATAATTAAATGGAATTTAAAGCATGCAATACATACATAAACGGATCAAGGGGTGTGCCCTTGATTCTCCCGGGTGTTCGGTGTATCTCATGTTCAATAAAACACAACATGGAGGTCATAGAATTTAGAACAAGAAATGTAAAAGAGAACTAACCAGGTTGTCGTTTTGTCTTCGTTTGGCTACACGCATTGTTCCCCGTTTTGCACCAAGATCTCAAAGAAGAGACCCTCTAAATCGTTTGACTCGCTACACCGGAAAGCAACGAACCTTTGTGCTAGCAAAAAATCATTTGGGGAGTAGAGACATCGATACACGCTATCAATTAAAACAATCGACGACTCTTATGTTCTACCTTGAATAAATCAAGAAGAACAAAGTAGAAATCTTGGATAATTAGAAAGAGATGGACGATTATAGAGAGAATTATGAGATGAGATTTGTAGAGATTAGTAGGTGTATGTGTGTGTTTTTGAGTATTTATAGAAAAAAACCTTTTTCCTATTCCTACTCAACCTCTTCTAAAGAGGCACACTTGACTAGGATTTGACTAGGTCAAATCCTAGTCAAACTAGGCTTTGATTAAGTTAAATTAATCATGGCCCTTCATCTCATAAATCTCTAGATCAAATCATGTCCATCCATTTTGATGGGTTCTATGGAATGGGCCTATTTAATTCTAAATAAAATAGTCCCATGGACTTTATATTAAATCCTATTTAATATACCAAGCCCATTAATTAATTCATGGAATGGGCCTATTTAATTCTAAATTAAATAGTCCCATGGACTTTATATTAAATCCTATTTAATATACCAAACTCATTAATTAATTCACCCTTTTAATCTAATTAAAAAGGGAAGCCCATGCTTCATAAAATCCATAAATCTAATTTATGAACTCAAGCCCAATTATTCCAATCAATCCATCGAGGCTTGAATCTCCAAGAAGTATAATTTAATCCTATTAAATTAAACCTTCTCCCAGAATTAATTCCCTTTCATTTGGTGTAGCGGGTGTGACTCTTTAGGTTCACCTTTCAGCTAGACTTGGACCTACTTCTTGTTATCTCATAACCAAAGTAGTCCATCACCATGGGTGGCCGTCTAGCAACGGTCCATGACACTAGAGACTAGGTGAATATATGGTGTGAACATTTAGGCTTCGAGTTACATGCAGGTACAGTCCTACCGTCGCTCGTTACATACAGGTATGATCCTACTGTCGCCTGTCTCCCGGCCTGAGTCTAGGACATGGAATTAGGATGTCGGTTCCCATCCTTGACTTAGACATCTATGCTTCAAACTTGAGATAGTGTTTAACTCTTAGTTTGACGTAGGAAATCCTTACACAGTCACCTCTCACCAGATCCAAGATACAGCCTTAGTATGTAAGCGATTGTCGTGATTCCTCAAGTCCGAGGACTAATCCTGTACTATCTAAACTGGGAATACGAGCCATACCGACTAAGCCCGTGTGGCTTCCATATGACGATTCCCGCTAGTCACCTTAGCCAGCCGACACCTTTGTCAACTAACCTACTAATATTGCATAGACGTCCAACGTCTATCACCGATGAAACACGGTACTCGTCTAATGAATGCAATCCTTAGTGCAAATCTCTGTAGAACCCTCGATGCCCAATCTCGAGGTCCTCGACTTGGAGTGTTTCAGACCTATCTACAGAAGTAGGTTCCTGTTAGAATAGGTGACCATGTAAGCCAATTTTGGCAGGAATATGTAACCTATGTCTAGACAATTTTTGGTATTTGATAAAAACATTTATGAATAAAGAAGTGAAAATTTATATGGCAATACTTTGTTTACGTTCACTTATATCTGCATTTACATTTCTGTTCACTACGCAAACAAAGCCCACGGACTGAGAAACGATTTCGGGGACTGGGACTACGCTTGGAGGTAGGTCCATGAAATCAGTCTTACCGAATCAGTCCGGAAATCTCCAAGTCAAGGAATCCCGAAAATGGGTACCGGGATTCCCTTTGAGACTTACACTAAGCATCTGCTGTCGTATTTCATCGACGGGTGACGAAGGTCGTCTAAGCAGTGTTAGTGGGTCAGCATGTTAGGAAGCAGCTGACTGAGGTGACTCGTGGGAACCGTCTTACGGAGGACCTTGAATATGGTCAGCAAGGTATGACGTGTATTCCCGGTTCAAACGGTACAGGTCAAGTCCTTTGACTTGAGGAACTGCTGAGTTTACCTGTGCATCAGGTCTGTATCTTAGATATGGTGAGAGATTGCCAAAATACTCTTGAGTAGTCATAAGCCATGTCTAGTGCAGCTCGGGTGTACAGAGTGACAGTAGTTTCCAAGAAAGGATCTGTCTCCTGTCAAAAGGCATTGACAGTTGAGTCTCATGTATGCTCTGTGTCTTGTCCCTGAAATCTGTGGCCACAGTAACTGAACAGAAGGGAAGGTTTCCCTTGCGGCGTTTAGTAAGGGCAGACCGACACTTAGGTCCAAAATGGGTACCTGTATTTTTTCCGTGCCCTAATGAGACCGAAGACAGAAGGACAAATGTACTGTCAGAGCCTAAATGTTCATCCCCAATTATTTCACCTAGTCTCTAGTGTCATGGACCGTTGCTAGATGGCCACCCATGGTAACGGGCGGATTCTAGGAATCCGACCAAGTCTAGCTGAAAGGTGAACCTAAAGAGTCACACACTATCCACACACACTTAAGTATTTAATTTGGAATTAAATATTGGAGTAAAGGAATGATTAAATTAGATTTAATCGGGTCCTATATTTTCTTGGAGAAATTAATTCCCTCTATTTGATAAATGGAATTAAATTAATAAATTGGATTTATTAAAGGGATTGATTTAATGGGCCTAGAATAAATATTAATATTTATTTATTATATTTATTTGGCCTTTTGGAATATTTAATGGAATTTAAATATTCCATTAAATTAAATCAACGGTTGAGATGGAAAGGGGAGATGGAAGGCTAGGATTTGTTTGACTAGGTCAAACACTAGTTTGACTAGGACTTTGACTAGGTCAAAATCCTAGTCAAATTAGAGTTCTTAGAGTAGGAGTTTTAAGAGGATTAAACTCCTCCTCTATAAATACCTCTAGGTTCCAACTTTTTGAAGGATGATGATTCTTGAAATCACACACACAACACACACTCGTCTCTCCCCTCCTTACCTCTGGTCCGCCCCCTCTCTCTACAAGAAAATTGTTTCTTGTTCTTTTGTTCTTGGAACATTAGAACTAAGGAAGATTAGTCCCGTTAATTCATAACGTGTGATTGATCTATCCTCTCCAAAAATACTTGTTCGTTGCTAGCACGACGTGCAAGATACGTGGGTGGATCGTGTGTCACGATTTGGAGGGTCTCAAGAACGAAATCTCGGTGCAAAACGGGGAACAACGCGTGTAGCCGTTGAAGACGAAAACGACAACGGGTAGGTCTGTTTTTATTTTTCGTCCCTCTTTATTTTTCAACTCTATGGCCTCCATGATTTCTTTACTTGTTATATGATCATGAGATACACCGAACGCCCGGAACCTCAAGGGTACACCCCTTGAGCGTGTTCTTTTAAATTAAAAGCATGCTTTAATTTTTGTATGTTTATTTTTATCGCGCTTCCGCATTCGCGCAATTCCCGGGACGATCCACCGATTTCTTTCAGTGGTATCAGAGCCCGGTTCGGTGTATAGGCCTAGGGTTAATGTGCGTTCTAAGCATGAAACGTGATATTGTCATGTTTTATGTTAAATCTCGATTTTTCTTGATTATAAGCATGTCGTTTTTATTGATTTTAATTCGTGTGAATTTCTGAATATTGGTATTTTTCTATTTTTCTTGGGAAACGGGGTGGAAAATTGAACGAAAAACGAGAAAACGACGCAGTCGGCCAGCCGCGAGGGCTGGCCTCGCGCAGCCGTGCGCTGCCGGCAGGGCAGACGCGCGCAGGCAAGGGAAGCCTGCGCGCGCCCGCCCAGCCGGTCGCGCAGGGGCAGCGCGCAGCCAGGGAGGCTGCGCGCAGGGCAGCGCCTGCAGGCGCGCACGCACGCAGACAAGGGCGTCTGCGCGCGCCCGACAGGCGCACGCAAGGCTGCGCGCCTGAGAGTCCGCGCGCGGACGGACTCTGGGCAGCGCCGCCAGGCGCGTGCGCACGCAGACGGAGGAGTCTGCGCGCGCGCGCCCGGCAGGCGTGCCTAGTGCACGTCTGCGTGCGCACTGCGCACGGCACAGCCGGCAGCCAGCAGGCCAGCGCGCGCGCAAGGCAAGGGAGCCTGCGCGCACGACGGCCTGTCGGAATGCCCAGGCAGCGCCTGCGCGCGCGCCGGCGGGCCGCTGCCGGCGGCGGCGGCGGCTGCTGCTGCTAGGGTTTCAAAACCCTAGCAGTGTTTTTCTTTTATTTTTTTAATTATTTTTAGTTTTAATTTTGAATTAATTCTGAAAAAATCGTTTTTTGGTTCAATTATGCCTATTTTTCTAAAGACATTATTTTAGGAGTAAAATAAATTGGATTTGGAATCCCGGGGTTATTTTACTTAAAATAATGAGGAAAGGTTTTCCTAAAACGAGAAAACATTATTACCAATATTTGTGTTTTATTTTTTCACACGTTATGCACATATTCATTTATTATTTTGGATATTTATGATTGGAAATCATGTGTTGTTGGTATATTGTAATTATATGATTGGATCATGTGATTATGTGTGTTGGATGGAAATGGATGATCACGAGCCTTAGACCGAATGTATGGTTTATTTTCTGTTGGGCCTGTGTGCCTCTTTTACTGCTTTCTCCTTTTCTCTTTCTAGTTGCCTTGGAATAATAAGGCATTCTACCTCCCTCCTTATGTATTCCCCCCGGGTTTTCGCTGGGGTTTCTTTTTTATATGTAATGAGAGTAGACTAGGAGTGAGGTTTCTATTTTTGTAATTGGTGGAGAAGAAGGAAGGACCACATGGAGAGCCCAGACGGGAGGTCCCTTGAAGTTTTCCATGAAGTGAAGAAAGAGAAAAGAGACCAAGGCCCATCAGCATGATGATTGGGTTACTATTAATGTAATAGTATAGGACCAACCCTAGATTGACCATAGATCCACTGCGGGCTCAGTGGGTCGCATAGGATTCGGGCTCGTGATCATCCAACAGGGGCGTGCTAGGCTTTAATTTTGCATGTGGTTATTATGATGGATGAATGGGCTTTTATTTATCATATAACTGCTATGGATGGTTTAATTTACGCATTATGGATGTATGTGTGAATATTTATTTATTTGAGATCTCGGTCATTTACTACTCTCACATTGGTTGGACCAATGTCAAAATATTAGACCCTAGACAAAGTGGACATAAACTCTAGGAGTTTGTCCATGCCTTCCAATCCATGGCATAGTGAGGAAGCTGCTTTGGGTCAATAGCGTGGTCTCACGAGTCGTGGCACGTTATTGTACTTAAAGGAAGTTGCACTATGCCATGAACGAAAAACGGGCTGCTGCTACCTGTCTCACGAGTCGTGGGGGTACCAGTGGGTCTGTGGCTCGGTCGATTGGGTTGGGTCGAACGCCCAATTAACATGATTCGCTTGGAGTCCTCAGGATCATGTAAAAGGGTGAGGCAATAATTCTGAGAATCTCGTGGAACGAGAATGGTATGGAATACCTCCCACAGGATCTTTTCCATGCGAATCGTAGAAGCGGGGTATGGGAAAAATCGCTGTGGATCCCAAGCCCACTTGGAAAGGATTTTCCGAAAATCACGTTTGAGAGTACCGTGTTTTCGTATAAATAGTGGGAGGATTAAATGACTAAAGTCCATGCATTTAATTATTTTATCAAACCACCGTCTTTTATTTTCTGCTGATCGCGCGCTGTTTTCTAAAATGTAGATTTTAAAATGTCTAAGAACCCACTTTCCACCATTCTTGAGACAAACAAATTCAATGGAACAAACTACAACGACTGGTTGCGCAATCTCAGGATAGTCCTAGATTACGAGAACCAAGGCTACGTCATGGACGAGCCTCTCCCTAGGACCTTACCGGAAGGATCCACGCTAGAAGAACGTGAGACGTTCGAGACTTGGCATAAGGATAACCGGAAGGTCCGTAGCATCATACTTGCTTCGATGACCAATGAGATTCAGAAGCAATATGAAAGGCTAGACGATGTCCCTTCCATTATGGCTCGCCTTAAGGATTGCTATGCAGTCCCGGACCGGCATACTAGGTATGTCGCGACCAAAGCGTTCTTTGGAACGGAAATGAAAGAAGGATCCTCTGTACAAGAGCACGGGGTTAAAATGCTCACCCTGGTGGAAAAGCTCGAGGGCCTAAAGGCAGGTCTCGACAATGAAACGTACATAGATGTGATCCTTCAGTCACTCCCACCCTCCTTTGACCAATTTATCGTCAACTACAACATGAACGCACTTAAGAAGGGCATTTATGAGTTGATCAATATGTTGGTGCAATACGAGGCAACGACTAAGAAGTCCACGCCTTCAGTATTGTTTGGAGGTACTTCGACTTCTAATACGAAAGGCAAGGGTGCCGGACGTTGGAAGAAGAAGAAAGGGAAGAGAAAGGCCGTCAAAGCAGCTACGAACACTAAGAGTGTTCCCATTGCCAAAGAGGGGAAAGGCAAAGGAAATGGAAAGGTTGTCTCCAAGCAACAGTCGAAGGCATATGACATATGTATCAACTGCCGTGAGAAAGGGCATTGGAAGAGAGAGTGCCCCAAACTCTTCTCGAACCAAGGTATATATGTGATTGAGGTTAATATGGTCACTAGTTCTGCCTCTTGGGTATTAGATACCGGCTGTGGAGCTCACATTTGCAATGACTTGCAGGTGTTGAAAAGAAGCAGAAAACTGGGTAGCGGGGACATGATCCTGAAGCTTGGGAATGGCAAGGCCATCTCGGCAGAAGCAGTAGGATCCGCCACTCTAGTGATTAGTGATAGTATTAGCATAGATTTAGAGCAAGGTTATTTTGTACCCAGTATGATTAAAAACATCATTTCCATTCCATTGTTGGACAATAGTGGTTATGAGTTTAAAATCAATAAAAATTGCTTTTATTTGATGAGGTGTGGAATTGCTCATCTACTTGGTACATTGCATAACGGACTCTATATCTTGCAACAAACGAATTTCGTCCTCAATGCACAACACAAACGAAAATTAGATAATAACGGGAACGCACGTTTGTGGCACGCTAGGCTAGGTCACATATCCCAAGATAGGATGAAAAGGTTTGGTAGACTCAAAGAACCTAGAGGTTGGGGACTTGAGCGATCTACCAACTTGTGAGTCCTGTCTAAGAGGGAAAATGACCAAGAAGCCCTTTGTAGGACAAAGCAGGCTTGCCATAGGTCTGTTGGACTTGGTCCATACAGACGTATGTGGACCACTTAGGACGCAGGCCCGAGGTGGGTTCTCCTACTTCATAACCTTTCACCGATGATCATTCGCGGTATGGTTATATTTACCTGATGAGGTACAAGTCTGAGAGGTTTAAAGAGGACTAAGGAGATGTTCTTAGTCTATGGCAATGGAGAACTAATTCTGGAAGGCTTTAGCGACGCTAGTTTCCAGTCTGATGACGATGATGCCAAGTCTCAATCGGGGTACGTATTCAAACTCAATGGAGGAGTAGTAGCTTGGAAAAGTTCCAAGCAAGCAACCACTGCTGACTCCACCACAGAGGCTGAATACATAGCAGCTTCAGAAGCTGCTAAGGAAGCGGTTTGGATGAGAAACTACATCCAAGAGTTGGGTGTGGTGCCTAGCATCGCCGAGCCTATTGTCATCTTCTGTGATAACAACGGTGCAATAGCGCAAGCAAAGGAACCGAGATCTCATCACCGTTCCAAACACATTCTTAGACGCTACCATCTTCTTAGAGAAATGGTAGGAAGAGGTGACGTCCGGATGGACCGAGTCAACTCGGCAGACAACACAGCAGACCCGCTGACAAAGCCTATGTCGCAGAGCGCTCATACGCAACATCTTGAGAAGATGGGGATTAAGCATATGGGCAATTGGCTTTAAAGGTCAAGTGGGAGATTGTTAGAATAGGTGACCATGTAAGCCAATTTTGGCAGGAATATGTAACCTATGTCTAGACAATTTTTGGTATTTGATAAAAACATTTATGAATAAAGAAGTGAAAAATTCATATGGCAATACTTTGTTTACGTTCACTTATATCTACATTTACATTTCTGTTCACTACGCAAACAAAGCCCACGGACTGAGAAACGATTTTGGGGACTGGGACTACGCTTGGAAGTAGGTCCATGAAATCAGTCTTACCGAATCAGTCCGGAAATCTCCAAGTCAAGGAATCCCGAAAATGGGTACCGGGATTCCCTTTGAGACTTTCACTAAGCATCTGCTGTCGTATTTCATTGACGGGTGACGAAGGTCCTCTAAGCAGTGTTAGTGGGTCAGCATGCTAGGAAGCAGCTGACTGAGGTGACTCGCGGGAACCGTCTTACGGAGGACCTTGAGTATGGTCAGCAAGGTATGACGTGTATTCCCGGTTCAAACGGTATAGGTCAAGTCCTTTGACTTGAGGAACTGCTGAGTTTACCTGTGCATCAGGTCTGTATCTTAGATATGGTGAGAGATTGCCAAAATACTCTTGAGTAGTCATAAGCCATGTCTAGTGCAGCTCGGGTGTACAGAGTGACAGTAGTTTCCAAGAAAGGATTTGTCTCCTGTCAAAAGGTATTGACAGTTGAGTCTTATGTATGCTCTGTGTCTTGTCCCTGAAATCTGTGGCCACAGTAACTGAACAGAAGGGAAGGTTTCCCTTGCGGCGTTTAGTAAGGACAGATCGACACTTAGGTCCAAAATGGGTACCTGCATTTTTTCCGTGCCCTAATGAGACCGAAGACAGAAGGACAAATGTACTGTCAGAGCCTAAATGTTCATCCCCGATTATTTCACCTAATCTCTAGTGCCATGGACCGTTGCTAGATGGCCACCCATGGTAACGGGCGGATTCTAGGAATCCGACCAAGTCTAGCTGAAAGGTGAACCTAAAGAGTCACACACTATCCACACACACTTAAGTATTTAATTTGGAATTAAATATTGGAGTAAAGGAATGATTAAATTAGATTTAATCGGGTCCTATATTTTCTTGGAGAAATTAATTCCCTCTATTTGATAAATGGAATTAAATTAATAAATTGGATTTATTAAAGGGATTGATTTAATGGGCCTAGAATAAATATTAATATTTATTTATTATATTTATTTGGCCTTTTGGAATATTTAATGGAATTTAAATATTCCATTAAATTAAATCAACGGTTGAGATGGAAAGGGGAGATGGAAGGCTAGGATTTGTTTGACTAGGTCAAACACTAGTTTGACTAGGACTTTGACTAGGTCAAAATCCTAGTCAAATTAGAGTTCTTAGAGTAGGAGTTTTAAGAGGATTAAACTCCTCCTCTATAAATACCTCTAGCTTCCAACTTTTTGAAGGATGATGATTCTTGAAATCACACACACAACACACACTCGTCTCTCCCCTCCTTACCTCTCGTCCGCCCCCTCTCTCTCTACAAGAAAATTGTTTCTTGTTCTTTTGTTCTTGGAACATTAGAACTAAGGAAGATTAGTCCCGTTAATTCATAATGTGTGATTGATCTATCCTCTCCAAAAATACTTGTTCGTTGCTAGCAAGACGTGCAAGATACGTGGGTGGATCGTGTGTCACGATTTGGAGGGTCTCAAGAACGAGATCTCGGTGCAAAACGGGGAACAACGCGTGTAGCCGTTGAAGACGAAAACGACAATGGGTAGGTCTCGTTTTATTTTTCGTCCCTCTTTATTTTTCAACTCTATGGCCTCCATGATTTCTTTACTTGTTATATGATCATGAGATACACCGAACGCCCGGAAACCTCAAGGGTACACCCCTTGAGCGTGTTCTTTTAAATTAAAAGCATGCTTTAATTTTTGTATGTTTATTTTTATCGCGCTTCCGCATTCGCGCAATTCCCGGGACGATCCACCGATTTCTTTCAGTTCCATGATCGCTATCCTATGCACGGTCCAACTTCTTGGACTCAAACGTCCGATCTGTGGGCATTTGTTGAGACATTGAAACAACATTCAATGCAAGTAGTAAACACAACAAACTCATCGTTGCCAATGATGAATCCTTTCTTACTACATTCATTAACATAATATTACTTGTTCAAAGATTGACGAATGGTTCTCAGAACAGCCAACCACATTGACTTTCTGGTCACCCATTGTAACAGGGACTACATATCAATCCTTCAGGCGAGCCATTATGGAAGGAACATCGTCTAACCTTTCATACTGTTTCTACATCTCGTTGGTCATTGATGCAAGTATGATGCTACAGACTTTTCAGTCATTCTGTTGCCAAATTTCGAACGCCTCACGTTCTTCCGGTGTGGATTCTTCCAGAAAATTCCAAAGAAACGGCTTGTCCATGACATAGCCTTGGTTATCATAATCGAGGACTATCTCAGATTGCGCAACCAATCGTTATAGTTTGTTCTATTGAATTTGTTTGTCTCAAGTATGCAGGATAATGGATTCTTAGACATGTTTAAATCTATATTTAAAACAACAGCAATCAATCAACAGAAATAAAAGTGGTGCAAAATAACAAATTAAAGACTTGGACTTCAGTCATTTAATGCTCCCACTATTTCTACGAAAACACGCTACTCTCAAACGTTAGTGGGCTTGGGATCCACAAACAAAATTTTCCATACCCCGCTTTTACGATTCGCATTGAAAATAGCTTTGTGGGAGGTATTCCATACCATTCTCGTCCTACGAGATTCCCAAGATGTTTTGCCTCACTCTTTTACGTGATTCCGAGGACTTTAAGCGAATCACGTTATTCAGGCATTAGACCCGACCCATCAACCGAATCATAGCACTCACTACTACCCCCATAACTCGTGAGAAGGGAAACAGGAGTGTATTCACTTTGTTCACAATAAACGTGCAGCTTATTTTCAGGATAAAAGACGTGCCACGACTCGTGAGACCATGCAATTGACTGAAACTAGCTTCCTCACTTTGTCATGGATGGAAGGCTTGGACGAACAACTTAGGTTCTAGTCCATTTATTAGGGTCTAATATTATAGCTTGGTCCAACCAAGTAAGAGTTTGGATAGACCGAGACCTCATCACAGAATATATATATATATATTTGCATATATAATTTGCATGCTTCAACAAGAACATGATAAATAAACCATTCATCCATTATACATTCCACATGCAAAATAAAATTCTAGCACGCCCCTGTTGGATGATCACAAGCCCAAGTCCTAGGCGACCCACTGAGCCCGCAGTGGATCTATGGCCAATCTACGGGTTGGTCATACACTATTATATTTAATAGTAGAAATCCATCAACACGCTGATGGGCCTTGCCTCTTCGTCCACCGAGCCTCCAAGGCTTTGGATCTCCTTGGACTCTCCTTCTGGGTCTCCTTTGGATTCTTCTTTATGGGCCTTCCTACATCTTCTTCATTTATAAGAATTAAATGAAAACAACCTCACTACTACCTAGTCTCAATACAATAGAAAAAGAAACCCCAACGAACACCCGGGTGGAGTACATAAGGAGGGAGAAAGAAAGCCTTGTTATTCCAAGGCAGCAAGAAAGAGAAGAAAATAATTAAAACGAGGCACACAGACCCAACAGAAAATAAATCATACATTCGGTCTAAGGGCTTTGTGATCATCCATTCGTCAATCTCATGAACGCAAATAGCAATTCACATATCCAAGCAAACATGCTATTCACATAATCACATGATAACCAATATCATACATTGCATAAAATAAACGCAAAATTTCTACTCGAGAAATTCGACCATCGGTGCAACCATTGCAATATATCTTGCTAGGAAAACCTTTCCTCAATATTAAGACAATATTAAATTTTAGGTGATTCCAAACCAAACCCAAATTAAAATATTTCAAAATAATGTTCTTCAGAAAATATGCAAAAATCAATCATAAAACCCAGAAAATTATGGAAAAATAATACAAAGACAAAAAATGGTGGCGGTTGCTGTCGCCGGCAGCGCCTGCTCGGTTGGATGGGCGCTCAGGCAGCCTGCGCACGCTGTGCGCGTGCGTCCCAGCCTAGCTGTCGGGCGACAGGCAAAAGCCCCATGCGCGCGCGCCCCTGGTGCCCAGCGTCTGGCCGTCGCGCGCATGCATGGGCAGCCCGCTATCGCCCGCTCGCGTATGGACACACAGGCTTCCCTTGACTGCGTGCACAAAGGCATTTTGGTCAGTTTACTACAAAAAATGGAGGGAATGCTAACAAAGACTAACGGATTGAACTATTTATTAGACGACCGTTAAAATTAGAAAATTTTTATATTTTCTCTAACAATAAATAATATTTATAATTGTATCAAATTTTTAAAGAGTAGATAAAATTTGCGCCAAAATAATCAAAAAAACTAACTGCAGATATTTATTGGAAATGGGTCCACGGAGACTAGTAGCCACCCGTTGATACGTCTACATCTAGACTGTGCACGAGTTCAAACTCAAAATTGCAACTTCATTTCATGTCTGACTAATAACGCTTTTATTAGTTTTTTTTTGTCTTTTTTCTCAACCACGACTCTGGTCCTAAATAGGGGTTATTTTCATTTTAGTCCTTGTATATTTTATTAATTTTCAAAATTATCCAATTCTATCTATTACTTTCCAATTTCATCCTTACGGTAAAATTTTGATTAATTTTTAGTCAATAAATGATCTTTGTCCAAAATGCTCCTAAAAATTTTGATAAAATATAAACAATTGCAAAATCATCTCCCTGTTTTCTAAACTAATTTTAATTTAGTCCTTTGTGAGCGTTAGAAAAATATGATCATGAAAATTTAATAGTTTGAAGTCCACTATTAATAGTTAGAGTTTGACCCTTTGTCAAACATACTTACTTATAAATTATATGGTGAAATTAGAAATGAAATGCACAAATCAAATTTAACAAAAGCAAGAAAAATCAGCAAGAGGTTTGCAAGTATTCAATAGCAATCAACCTAATTTTTTTCACCTATTTCATATAAAAATCAATCATCAACCACGTATCATTTCAACCAATTACAGTTTATACATTGATTATCCCTTCTTCAAGTTCAACCAACAACAACGGCATTAATGTAGCAACGATAAAGAAAAGAACGTAAGATATGTCATATATATATAGATACTATGTCAATATCACTAAAAGAAATATAACATTTAACCATGTCTAATTATCATGGTTAAAAAAAATAACCGTAGTAAAAAATCAATGACCACAATCACACAATGATTGTTGGTTGTAATTTTTGCAAGTGTGGCTAATACATTTGTCATGACTAAAAACCATGACAAAAATAGTTTTTATGGTGGATAAGTTAAATTTTTGCATCGATTTTATGTAATCGTGGTTAATAATAATTATTTATCACGACTTTAATTCATAATCATTAAAATCGTAGGCAATAGTATATTATTCTTTTTAGTGTATATTCAATGTTGCTAGCAACCTAAAAATATATAAGATAATATCATAACATATACTATGCCATAATATATAAACCCACAAATTTTTTTTTTTTTTTGATAAATATAAAAGACAGTACAAGAATGTCCTTCAATTGAAAAAAAAATTGGCTGCAATCCCACCAGAAGGATGAAATTGAAAAATAACAAAAAAACTTGGATGGTATTCAAAACCATTAAAAGTACAAGCACTAAAATGAAAATAACCTCCTAAACAGGGGGGAGTTCCCTCACTGTACTGGTTGGTGCACTGCACCACTTTGGGAACCTTGATTTTTGATTGGCTGAATGACGTGTTCCTCACCCCGTAGTACAATGGTTTGATCTGTCTTATATCTACGGCTCAGATCATCCCCCGCTTCTCCTTGCCCGCGAAGCAAGCGGGAAACATCCGGGCAACTTCTCCAGCAGTACTTGCTCCATAAACAACTCTGAAACCCAAACCTCAGACAGTTGTTCACAGCGATAGCCCCAAACCCCTATTCTTCTTCCTTCTTGTAAATTCCGCTCTCTCTGATCAATTTTCTTTATTTCTTTTTATTTATTTATTTATTTTTAGTTTCTTGTCGCTGTTTTTCGTGTTCAATCGGGCGGTAATGGTTGATGATGGGTTTGTGGAAGGTGAACTAGTAATCGACTGGGACAATCTGTTCGAAAACATACCCGATGACTTGAATTTCGAGTTGCCCGCCGCCGATGGGGTCTCTACCTCGCCGGATTCTTTCTCCATTGGTGACATAGAGCAGTATCTTATGAACGATGACTGCAATCTTGCAGAGGAGAAAGATCCGGACATTATAGTTGATGGGTTTTTGTCGGAGGTGCTTCTAAATTTGTCACCCGGGCCCGGGTCGGATCGGTCTAAGGATTCTTCTCCCAGCCCCGAGTTCGTGGACCAAGGGGGGAAAGATGAGGACAGGACCCGTCAGGAGTCTGTGGAGATTGAGACGGACCAAGAGGGGAAAGATGACGACAAGGCCCATAAGAGTGGGGTGGAGTGTCCGCAGACAGAGGAGAACAATGACGTTGTTGATGTTGTAGATGATGTTGATCATGATGATGATCCCGTTGCGAAGAAACGCAAGAGGTATCACTAGTTCTCAGCTTCAATTTGTGCTCAATTGATGTCTGATTGTTGTTGTTTACATGCGTTTGGATATATTTTAGAGGGAACTGCTGGAATTGGGATATATGCGTGAAAGACATTTCATTCCTTTGTTTGATTCTCTAGTCTTTAGTGTATGTATATTCTATCCTTTGATATGAATCTGAAATCTTGATCAAAAGAGTAGTGCCGGCACCGCCATATATGATTTTTATGAGTCCATGCAACACCAACATATTTCGTCCCGGTTTCTGTGTCGTTTGTATATGCAACTTACATAGAATTTCGACTGTCAAATGATGTGTTGAGACAGTGTCTTTTAGTGTTGTTTTTCTTTTCAAAAATTGTGAATTGGTATCTATATGAACGTGAACGTAAATGAAGCTGGCATCATGTGATTGCTTACATGATTTTGCGTCTGTAGAAAGCGTGCTTGTAGCTATCGACAAATCTTGTTATTTGGGCTTCCTTTTGCCTCTTCCCTCAAGGAGGAGATTGAGGGAGTGGGTTTGATTGTATGAATTTGTTTATATGATATGGTCTTCCAGGCATATCGACAAATCTTGTTATTTGGGCTTCCTTTTGCCTCTTCCCTCAAGGAGGAGATTGAGGGAGTGGGTTTGATTGTATGAATTTGTTTATATGATATGGTCTTCCAGGCAAATGAGGAATAGGGATGCAGCGGTGAGATCTCGAGAACGGAAGAAGATGTATGTGAGGGATCTTGAGATGAAGAGCAAGTATTATGAAGCAGAATGCAAGAGGCTGGGGACTTTGCTCCAGTGTTGTCTTGCTGAGAATCAAGCATTACGGCTATCCTTGCACAATACCAAGGCATTTGATGCATCCATGACCAAGCAGGAGTCTGCTGTGCTCCTTTTGGGTAACGACTTTAAATTCTGTCTATGTCGTTTTTTGTATTATGCAGTTAATAGGATATCCAATATTATACACCGATCCAAATACTAATTTCCTGTAATTCTATTATATGGTAATGTTTGCTAAATAATGAGTTCTGTAGTGATGAATGGTGTTTGCAGGGAAATGAATTATGTATAGTGCGTAGTTTGCCCGTATAGAGCAATGTCATGCATTTTTATCTTTAGGGTATTATAGTTGCCTCCTTGAGGTTTTGCATAATTATGAATACCCGCTCGTTGTTTGGAAAATTACAAGTACCCCACAAATGGAAAATAATTGTGTAGTACCTAGACAGTGAGGTAAATATTACTACCTTGCCCTTCCTGATTTTTTCCAAAAAAAAAATAGAAATGCTTTAAAAAATGTAAAAATGTTGGAGGGTGGGTAAAATGAATAATCCGTTGAGCATATTAGTCCACAAAAATATTTTAGAAAATACCATAATCCAAAAGGGGGTTTTGGTTAGTTGATTACAAAAATTAGATGGATACCTAATGGTGGTTAACGGAATAAACTTGTTGTTAAATTTATATCAAAATTAAATGGGTAGGAGGTATTGCAATTATGTCAGATTTCAATTGGAGGTGGTTGTAATTTACCCTCATTATCTTTATTTTGCTCGCTCGAAATGCTATGGACCGACCATATTGAATGGTCATGTTTCAGTTCCTTGTGCTCAAACTGCTATTGCATAGCGATGCTATATTTGGCTGTAATAGATGTTGGCATCTAAAAGAGACATGCATTTTGTTCTCTTTATACATTTATTCACTTCACCCTCTCCTCCCCTTAAAACGAAGAGGTAGGGTTAACAGTATCTGCTGCTGAATCTGCAGAATCCCTGCTGTTGGGTTCCCTGCTTGGGTTCCTGGGCATCATATGCCTGTTAATTCTCCCCAGCCAGCTCCTGTCAACTCTGGAACAGGGTCTTGTAGGCAACGGCGAGTGGGGAAGCGTGGCTCCAAGAAACGCAGTAAGTAATGATCTTGAGGTTTTATTTCGTTCGTTTATGATGGGGAAGAGATGCAAAGCTTCACGATCAAGAATGAAGTCAACGTTGTCTGCTACAGTGGCCACCGTCATCATCTAATGTAACTTTTGGGCTGAGTTTCCCTTTATCAATGGATGATTTCCTACTAGTTGTATTAAGTTACCTCCTCCTCCCTCCTTGATATCAATAAAGTAGAAGAGCTGGAACAGGTCTTTTAACCTGTTGTTTTTCATGTCATGTTCCTTTTTCAATGTATTTATTGTTTTGTACAACTACTTATATCTAATTTCAACTCCTTAGCTTTTAAAAATCAAGGTCTACGGTGCCTATGCTGTCTTTAAGCCTTTATGCTGATGAATCTTAGAGTTTGTGTACTCCAAATGCATCTCTGCCCAATCCCAAACTGGCAAACTCCCCCGGCGTGGATGAACATACTTGTTTTTGGTTACGTGCAGATGGGTACACCTGATATAATATGTGTGTGTGTCTAATTGGTATAGTACACTACAGATGGATAGCGTCTCATCTCCAAAACAAGAAAACATGGCAGATTGGGTCTCGACATGTTTTCATTAATAGTAGTTATGTAATGGGATAATTACATAGTCTACTCAGCTGAGATTTGACGTGATTATATGTAAATTCTTTATAGTTTGAAAAATTATATCTGGATCCTCTGACATTTTATTTTGTCTAATAAAATATTTCTTTGTTAGTCAAAAAGAATTAAGTGAAAAAAAAAATTATATTTACTCTCCGATTAACTTATTACTGATTTATGCAGGTTAACTAACTTTTTTTTTTTACCAAATTATTCTTATATACTTTTACACACTAATGCATGTGATGATGAGGTATTTTATCACTCTTATAATATTAATTTGGTTAGAAAAGATTTTTTTTTTTTTACTTATAGTAAATTAGTAATAAGTCAATCAGGGATGAATATAATTTTGTATTTTTGTTAATATCAATAAATTCAATAAATTTTTATTAGAGTGAGTATAATTTTTTATTTTTACTAATATCAATCAATTTAGTGAATTTTGATTAACGATCCAATTCAGTGTAAATTTGTAGCAGTATGTGTGGTAAAATGGCAAAGGAGTCGATGACTGGGAATATTCGGTTCGTTAGTGTCATTTGAATTTCAAGGATGAGCATATTCTAATGGATCATCCCCCTTAAAATCTTTTTACTAAACAAAAGTAAAATAGTCATTCATATTACCAAACGCAACTCGAATGTTAGCCCATTGGAACTCAACAGACTCAGTGCTGAATTCCGGTCATTATCAAGTCTAAGAGTAAAAGAGAATCAACTCTTTAGGTAGTAAAGAATCTCGGTAGATTACAGCAAGCTTTATTGAAATTTGGTATAGTTATGAATATTTTATCGATATTTGAATTTTTTGAAGGAGTTCTAAAATTGTTAATTTTGTCTTTGTTGTATTTTTTTTAAATGAAAAATTTGTAAACAAATTGAATGAGATGAATGGAAAATTCTTCAAAATTGTAAAACATTATCAACGTAATTCATAAAAAATTTCAGGAAATTTAAAAAATAAGTAAAATTATAATTCATAGTCTACAAGGTGTTCTGGTCAGTTCACCACACAAAATAGATAAAACCTAACGGAGACTAGCAGATTGGGTTAGTGGTTGGATGGTCGTCAAAATCGAGGGCGAGGGGGGATTGATAACTTTTCAAATAATGAGGGAGCGTTCATAATTATATCAAATCTTAGGAAAATTCGTTGTACACCACATACTTAATGAAGATAAACTTGATACAAAGTAAGCTTACACCTTTTTAGGGGGATAGTGCTGGCCAATATTATTAGCTACGAGACGTGGGGTGTGAGAGGGGGACATAACCTCGTTCTTAAGATGGTATCAAGTAATGCACAATGTGGCGTGATTGATGTCTCGTTCACTATCTACTCTAATCTCATATGAATCATATGATATTGTTTTTAAATGTGCTCGGTTAAGGATAAAGAAATTTCGAGCCATCATTGTGGGACGATTATATCATTTTGATATACACATGTAAATCTATAGTTTTTTGTTTGAGTCTAATTTTTGGTTGTCGAAATTCAATTCGTCATTATACTATATATAATTATAGTGCCAAAAAAAAAAAAAAGTTGCTTTTGAGTTGAACCGAGTTCAAACATAGTCAAATTTCAATTTGCCTATATTTTATATACGATTTCAATACGAAATACCTAGATGTGCTGACTTAATTTGACATTAAATGACAACTTTATTCGTATCATCAACCATTTTTCTAAATTGTATTAAGAGGATTTCTCTTTTTTAACCTCACCCACCTTAAAAAAACCTATTTATATAGTATTGTCAACTTGAGCAATAATATTTGTATGTTCTTCACACGTATAAAACGAATTTGTATGTATTAAACCTCATAAACTTCAAGAAATACTAATGTATGAATCAAAATAGTTATATCAAATTAATTATATAATTAATGTTCATGTAATTATTATTTCTATAATATATATAATAAGATCAATTCACTCATTATGTAATTTACTTGAATTTAATTCTAACATATCTAGACTAGACTTTTCCCACAAGCCACAAATGGTGGGAGGGCAATTTAGTCAAATCGAGTGCAAGGGAGAAGGGCATAGTGTTATTTACGCGAAAACAAGGGGCAGCTGCCCGTGGAAGGTTAAACAGGTGGCTTGGTTGGTAGTTCCGCCCTTTCCCATCATATATATTCGGACATTTTCATCGAGTGAGAGAGAGAGAGAGAGAGTGAAAGCAGAGGAGAAAGGTGTGAAGTAGTAGGTGAGTGTGTGTGTTTATTCACAGTGAGTTCAGAGTTCAGAATCACAGAGGAAAATCTGGTGAGGAGATGGATTCTGATTTCGGAGTACCAAGAGAACTTTCTGATCTGCAGAAGCTTCGATCTCAGTACCAGCCGGAACTCCCGCCCTGCCTTCAGGTTTCTGTGCTTCCAGTTGTGATTGTTTTACTTTTAGCTTCATTTCAGTGTTTGATGTTGCGGTGTAGGACTTGTTGTTTTGTTGCCTGATTCGTGAGGATTGATTGTGAGAATCGAGATTTAGTGAGGATTTTTGTACAGTTGATGGTTTTAGTGTGATTTTTACATGCTGACGTCCGGGGAACTAGATCTGATGTGATTGGATCTGCTGGATTATTCTACTTTGTTCCGTTCATGCATTTTGGATGCAACGTGTATCCTTGTTTTTGTTCAGCATCATGTTTTGTGGATACTTCTTTTGTTTTTTGTGAAAGGAGAAGATTTTTGTGTTTAGTGGAACAAATGTGAAGGATCGTGAAGTTTAGTAGCCTATGGTTTTTAGTAGTCAGTGTTCTAGTCAAAATTGTTTTGGCAGGAGAAGCTAACTTTTTTCTTTGCTACGATCTATGAGCCTGTAGTTTTTGGAACATTTTGCCTGAGAATTATGGATAATTTAGGTGTCGCGTGTGCAGTACTTTTACATTTAATGTTGTTGATTTAGAATGACGCAATTCAGTACAAAGCTAATTAAATACCGTTCGCTTATGCTGTAGACAAAAGAGGGGGTTGGCATGGCAAAGTAGCTTCCATGTATAGTAAATTGCTGCATGAATTTTCGGCTTAATATACGTCTATTGTCTAGCCTCAATAAATACTGACATTTATCTTACATTTCTGAGGCAAGATTCTAAACTTATTCCTTGGTTTTAAAAGTCCCCCGTATTCTCAAGCATTTCACCTATGTAGTTGTTGACTTAGTTCGGGGCTACTCTATTAATATGATTGTATCTGCTCTAAAGTGTTCAAGTTCTAATTTTTATCCCTTGGACTTGCCTTCTTTATAAATGTATGCAAAATCCATTCATGCACTCTACGACTTTTTACTTTCACAAGATTGACCATGGTCTCTAATATTTTTAGTTCATCTTTTCACAACTTCTGTCATTGAAATGGACAGGGAACTACGGTACGTGTAGAGTTTGGTGATGCAACCATAGCTTCAGATCCCTCCGGCGCTCACACCATAAGTAGGTCTTTTCCTCACACTTATGGTCAACCTATAGCACACTTCCTGAGGGCAACTGCTAAGGTTCCTGATGCTCAAATAATTACTGAGCATCCGGCAGTTAGGTATTCACTGTTCAATTCTATTATATAATGGGTTCATGGGCTATTCGTATTTGGTTATATCAAAATCTTATAGGAAACATATTTTGCATCTCAACTTTGTGGTTACAAGGTTTATGTATCCTCCACTAAGTTAAATTTACTTTGTGCTAACCTATCTTTATTCCATCTCAGGGTAGGAGTGGTTTTCTGTGGTAGACAATCTCCTGGAGGACATAATGTTATTTGGGGTCTTTTGGAAGCTCTAAAAGTTCACAACCCCGAAAGTGTTTTGCTTGGATTTTTGGGTAAGGAGTCTGATCTATTTATTTTGATTGATGATGTTCCCTTTTCTTCTTCAAATCTTAGGCTTGGAGTTCTCTGCCCTGCATGTGGTTGCATGCCTTTTGTGGAAGATATTTTTTTTCCGGTTATACCTTTGTGGTTAATCAGCCAGTTAGCTACTATGTATTTCCTTGTCTTTTCCTGTAGTAATTCCTCGCTTGAGCAGCCCCTTCTGCGCACATGATTACATCTACCTTTAGTTAAGACTAACTTTATAAAGTCATTTGTGTGTATACCCTAACATTTTAAAGTAATTTATGTGTGTACCAGGTGGTTCTGAAGGGTTATTTGCACAGAAAACTTTGGAGGTTACTGATGAGATTCTTGCAACCTACAAAAATCAAGGTATTTATGATTATAGACACGCATATCCTTACATAGAAGTTGAATTTTCAGACTAGCTTTTGCTGATTTTACTTATGCTCTGAAGGTGGTTATGATTTGCTGGGACGGACAAAAGATCAAATTAGAACAACTGAGCAAGTAAATGCAGCACTTAATGCGTGCACAGCTTTGAAACTTGACGCGCTCGTTATTATTGGAGGTATCGTTGTCATTATCTTGAAGGCCCTTGAAGGCTAGGTAGTCATCTCATTCTCCTGACATTACCATGTTTTGCTTGTGAAGGTGTGACATCAAACACAGACGCGGCCCAGCTTGCAGAAACTTTTGCAGAAAGGAAGTGCCCGACCAAGGTATATTACATAATATCTATGTTTGATCATCAAACATATTCTTAGGGTCAGTTTACCTTTTAGTTGGTCCTCAACCTCAATGTTCCAATTTGTCTTATGTAGGTTATATGTCTTTACCCATCAAGTTTTAGCCTATTGTACCCATCAAGTTTTGACCTATTTTAGCAGTTCTGTTTTGTTCATATGGCTTTTGTCATTTTTATGATTGTTGCTGAGCATAGTCTTTGGTATATTTCTACAGGTGGTGGGTATTCCTGTTACGTTAAATGGAGATCTTAAAAACCAATTTGTTGAGACAAATGTGGGTTTTGACACAATATGTAAGGTAATGGACTGTGTTTCCAATTTCTTGTATATGTTCTTTCTTCTCTTGTCTTCATTAATTTGTTTTGCTTGGCTTGCTTTTTCTTACTCCTCTCCCCCTCCCCCTCCCCCCTTCCTGGCTGTGGGGTGTTGAAACAAGATTGTATGAATCTTTGCAGTTTTATGGCCAATTACTATTTTCCCATTATTTATGAACACTTGGAATGACATCGATTTGAACAACTATCCTGTGTTGACTTAGCATAAGAGAAAAGTATCATCTTGTTATCTCTTATAACATGGCATGTCATCTATGTCCATTAGCTTCCTTGACAGCAACCTTGATGGATTAGTTTGCTACCTCTTTGTTATAGGTTATCATCATGTGATATAAAGCTAAAAGCTATCCAAAAATATTTAAACGTCAGTCTATTCTCCTCTTAGAAAATTAAATAATCTTCGGGCTTCCTTTACTTATTTCAGGTTAATTCCCAGCTTATCAGCAATGTCTGCACCGATGCACTCTCGGCAGAGAAGGTAAGTGATACATTTCTTTATGTACTTGCGCATCTTGTTCTTCACAATTTCCTTCTGGAGGTTCTGTACATCAGTGCCTGGCTTCTCTACTCGCTACCTGCGAGCGCATGCCATGTGCACTGCATAGTTCATTCTCATGTTTATTCTTGTTTGCAGAGTCTAATTCCCTATGTTTTTTCCTTCTCTCTTTGTCTACTTGCAGTATTATTATTTTATCCGACTCATGGGGCGGAAGGCATCTCATGTTGCACTGGAGTGCACACTCCAATCTCATCCCAATATGGTTTGTATGATTGCTTTTGTCATTTTGATGGCAAATCCATTCTTTTTATTTTAAGGAGCTTTTATGATCTTGCAGGTGATTCTTGCTGAAGAGGTAGCTGCATCAAAGCTTACACTTTTTGACATCACAAAGCAAATATGTGATGCAGTTCAAGCTAGGGCTGAACAAGGTAGAATTCGTCAGGAACTCTTATTAGTCTCAAAGTGTTCGTAGCTATCCACTGCTTCTTAAAAGGTTCTTTTTCTTAGATAAATACCATGGCGTCATCCTATTGCCAGAGGGGCTTATAGAAAGCATTCCTGAAGTCTATGCACTGTTGCAGGTAATTGGCTTAATGTTCTTCAGTTATTTTTATCCACTTGCCCCGTCCCCTTTACATGCTCTTCAA
Source organism: Sesamum alatum (assembly GCA_034509735.1). NCBI lineage: Eukaryota > Viridiplantae > Streptophyta > Magnoliopsida > Lamiales > Pedaliaceae > Sesamum > Sesamum alatum. The sequence goes on from JACGWO010000008.1 coordinate 27,410,451, forward strand.
AATATATATGTACAACTAGTGAGCCTTTGTCCTCCCTAGTCCAAAATAAAGTGCCCTTTGGGAGCTTAGGTTCTTTACAAAAAACTGGAGTGTTGAAAGCTTAGATTTATTGTGTTACTCTCATTTTACATGTGTGCAAGATTGTCATGCACCCGTTTCCAAATATTGTACCTCCCAGGAAATTCATAGTTTGCTCAGGCAAGGTGTCTCTGCTGATAATATCTCTGCTCAACTGTCGCCGTGGGCATCTGCATTGTTTGAATTCCTGCCACCATTTATAAGAAAACAGGTACTTCTGAATGTATTTCCTTGTGTTGTTTTGTTAAGATTATTTTATTTGTTTGTCTTGCTAACCCTGATGTTAATATTGTGTTCTAGCTCCTCCTTCACCCAGAGTCTGATGATTCTGCACAGCTATCTCAGGTACTTGCATTTAATATGCCTATTTAATCTTAGGAAAATATGAAATTCTCAAATTTCTAATTTGCAAGTAAATTTATTTTTTCCTCTTTCTTGACAGATTGAGACGGAAAAACTCCTAGCTCATCTTGTTGAAGCAGAAATGAACAGGCGCTTGGTAACTAACTATTTGTGCACACCCATTCTCCATAATAACTAATATTTCATTCTCAAACTCAAGAAAACTTTGCCCTATCAAGCCAAAAATCTTCTTTGCATTGTCTTTTATATGTATGGAGATCTGTCTGATATCCTGCTCTGCTTACTGGTTTCTTTTGTTACTTGATATGATAATTTTTCAGAAGAGAGCACTTCTTGCCAAACTATCTTAACTGATTTGATTGAATTCAATCTCAACTTCACATCGTTTTGTATACATTGGAATTACTTCCTTTGGTTTTAGATTGGTATTTCGTTGCATCTAACTGTGTCTTTCTGCAGAAAGAAGGAACCTACAAGGGAAAGAAATTTAATGCCATCTGCCATTTCTTTGGTTATCAAGCTCGGGGATCATTGCCCTCAAAATTTGATTGTGATTATGCCTATGTGAGTTCTGCTATTGATTATATTCTAGCCTTTTGATTCTTACTGTTACATCTAAAGGTGGGGTTGTGGTGAGAGTATTCTGGCCAACATCAGGGTAGTGCTCTGGTTATTGAACCTGTGGCTGATGTTTTGGGTGTGAGTTTGTGCGCGCATGCATGCGTACTCCCTTTTGGAGCTAGAGTTTTGTCCCACAATACATAATTGTGATTTTATTTTTGGGAGGCTAGGGACTTTGTATGCTTCCTTTTTGAAATTTTTACCTTTTCCCTCTCTTATAATAGTGAAATTTGGATTTGTTAGCCAGAAGACTGTAAAAGTAACAACAATGTTATAACAGGTGCTTGGTCATATCGCCTATCACATTCTTGCTGCTGGTTTGAACGGTTATATGGCAACTGTAACCAACTTGAAGAATCCTGTGAACAAGTGGAAGTGTGGCGCTGCTCCTATAACAGTACGATTTTTGATCATATCACTTGTTACTCGTGGCAAAATCCTAGTTGGAGAATTACCGAACAATATATTTTCACCTCGTTCTTTGCTCTTTTTCCTATCTTCATAATTTGTAAAGATCCAGTGAAAGTTGGAACTTTTTATTTGCAACTCTCAGGCTATGATGACTGTTCAGCGCTATGGTCGTGGTCATGGGGCTTCAACCCTTGGAAAACCAGCTTTGCATCCAGCAACTGTTGATTTGAAGGGCAAGGCTTACGAGTATGTCACTATTTGTCGTTCTCTCCTGTGCTTTATTCTCTCAAACTAAAATAATATGCTTGGGGGTTTGGTCATTTATTTCTTTTTTTCTTTTGATCCGTGATGAAACATTATCTCGTGCTTTCTGGTTAAGCCGGTGTTAATTTTGTTTGCTAGGTTGTTGAGACAAAATGCGATCAAGTTTTTGATAGACGATGTCTACAGAAACCCAGGACCCCTTCAGTTTGATGGTCCTGGTGCTGATGCTAAGGCTGTATCCCTTTGTGTTGAAGATCAGGATTACATGGGCCGCATCAAGAAATTGCAGGAACATCTCGACAAGGTTCCTTTTTCTAATCCTTGCATCATTTCTCAATTGGCTGCATATTGACGACCCTCTTGCGTCTTTATTTAGGTTGTTTTGTTTCTCAAATAATGGTTTTAATCTCACTTTTTCTTCATTTCTAGGTTCGGTCCATAGTGAAACCAGGATGTTCTCAAGATGTTCTTAAAGCTGCTCTGAGCGCCATGGCTTCTGTGACTGATATTCTCTCTGTTATGTCGTCACCTTCACCTTCGTCTGGGGGTATTCCCTTCTAGAAGTATATACTACTTCTCTTGCTACCACAAAACTTAATTTGGTGCTAATGCCTACCAAGTTGGTTTTGAGATGCTGTGTTGTGCTTTCACCTAATTAAACTAACAACATACAAACATTTGTGTACTATTTAGAAGGATCATACGAGGACGGTTGCGGACCCAGTTTTGTTTGTGTTCCTGGTTTCAGACTTTCTTGCTTTGTGTAACATACGACATTTGAGAATAATTCCTGGCAGTTTGTGGAAAATCTTTGTCTTGGCTGTGATGACCAGCTTTTGAACATGGGGACACGGGATAGGATAATTTATGGAGGGTGTCTCTTTTGTGCAAAAAAATGTTCTCAGTATGTTGAGGTAAGATCATTTGGTCACAGATGAAGCTTGTCAATGCCTGTGTTAAAGTCTCTTTGGGGATGATTTATGGAAGTTTGTTATAATTATGCGTAGATTTTACTTGGTTTGAGAAATTGCGTTAATACTTATGATATTTTTGTTTAATAAATAAATCCTTTGTTAGTGAATTTATAGAATTTGCTGATAATAGTAAAAAAGTTTGAATGAAGATTAAAATTTACCCTTGATGATATATATATTATATATATATATATTATAGGTCAAATAAATATTTTTTGATCAAATTATTTTTATAAAGGTGAAGATATATTTATTCATATGCATTAGCATGCGAAGATATATAAGGATTGTTTAATTGGTAATGATTTGGTTGATTTATAATAAGTTTGTAAAATTTTGTTAGATTTTTTAAGAGGTACAAGTATAATTTTTCAAATCATATGAGACTTAAGTGGAATTATACCAAACTTCAAGAAAATAAGTATAATTATCTCTAATATATATAAAGTTAAAAGTGTTATAAAATTATCAAAGAGAAATAGTGAATGGAGAATACGATAAAATTTTATTATGTTATTCGAATATTTTACAATATCGTATATCTACTCTTTATAATAAATTATTAAGAACAGTATTAACGACTTCATTAATACTTTATATTAATAAACTAAATGTATATATATATTAATGGTCATTCATTAATTATACGTTTATAACACCCTCCTTGAATGACCATTTATGAAGAATGTGTCTCGTTAACACCTTGTCAAGGAAAAATCAAATGGGATAAAAACTTTTGACTAAGGAAAAAAAGTACACCATTCTTTAGAATACTTCTTCGAGATTAAAAAAGTTACTTCATAAGGATGATTCGAGTCCATATTTGAACACTTCAGAATTCAAATATATTCGAATTGACTCATTAAAACCTCGCGAAGGAAAAACCCGATGGAAAAAAAACCTAAGTGAAGGAAAAAGAGTAAAATATGTATGTCTCTGCAAAAGTATAAGCATTCTCATTGGATGTCCTTTTGATGACGCATTCCGTTGTTATGTATGATTTTCTTAAATGTTATTGCAGGTAAGGTCTTGGTAAATAAACCTGCCAAATTTTCACTTGACCTTATTTGCTTGACATCGATTTCACATTTCTTTTGAAGCTCGTGTGTATAAAAGAATTTTGGTGAAATGTAATTCGTCCTATCTCCTTTAATATAACCTCCTCGTATTTGAGTGATGCACGCAACATTATCTTCATAGAGTATTGTTGGATCATCTTCAATTAGTAATCCACATTTTTCTTTGATATGTTTGATAACCGATCTCAACCAAACACATTCTCTACTTGCTTCGTGAATTGCAATTATTTTCGAATGATTTGAAGATGTAGCTACCAATGTTTGTTTAACTAATCTCCATGAGATTGCAGTACCTCCATACTAAAACAGATAACCAGTCTGTGATCTCCCTTTATGTGAATCAGAGAGATATCCTGAGTGTGCATACCCAATTAACTAAGAACTTGATCTATATGGGTAGAACAATCCCATATTAGTTGTTCTACGGAGATAACGAAAAATATGTTTGATCCCATTCTAATGTCTTCGAGTAGGATTGGAACTATAACTTGCTAGTAAGTTAACTGCAAAAGATATATCAGGTCTTGTACAATTTGTAAGATACACAAGTGCTCCTACAACGCTTAGATATGGTACTTCAGGACCAAGAATGTTTTCATCTTCTTCAGGAGAACGAAATGGATCATTCACATCAATTGATCGAACAACCATAGGAGTACTCAAGGGGTGAGCATAATCCATGTGAAAGTGCTTCAGGACTTTCTGCGTGTAAGTGGATTGGTGAACGAAAATATCTTGTGACATGTGTTCAATTGATAATCTAAGACAAAACTTAATTTTTCCAAGGTCTTTCAATTCAAATTGTTCTTTAAGAGCACTTGCAGTTTTGGGGAGCTCTGTTGGAGTCCTAATAAGATTCAAATCACCAACATATACTGAAACTATAGAAAATCCGGTTGTTAACTTTTTATTAAAAAACACATGGGCAAATCTCATTGTTTTCATCTCTCTTTAAAAAGGTATTCACTCAAATGATTATACCACATGCGACCAGATTGCTTTAGTCCATATAAAGACCATTGTAACATAATAGAATAAAGACTTCTGGGTTTTTTGTTATATGCTTTCGACATCTTTGTCTAGTGATCCGTACAAATATGCGGTAATTACATCCATCAACCGCATTTTCAGCCTTTGTACAATCACTAAACTGATCAAGAATCTAAAGTAACTCTATCCATAACGGGAGCATATGTCTCTTCGTAATCAATTTCAGGTTTCTGCGAGAAACTTTATGCAACTAATTGTGCTTTGTATCTCACAACTTCATTTTTCTCATTTCTTTTTCTAACAAATACCAACTTATATCCAACAGGCATAACACCTTTAGGTGTTTGGACTACAGGACCAAATACTAAACGTTTTGCAAGCGAGTCCAGCTCTGCTTGAATTGTTTCTTTCCACATTGGCCAATCATTTCTCCATCGACATTCATCGACTGTTTGTGGTTCAATTTAATTATCACTCATGGTGATATCAAAAGCAATTTTCAATTTAAATACGTTATCGTTAACGATTTTATTTCCAGGTACCTGGTTCTCTTCAGGAGAATAAAGTTCCTCTTCAGGAGGATCATGCTCCTCTTCAGGAGGATTACTATCAGCAGTAAATTTGGACATTAATTTCATTGCCTGTTCTGTGGGTGTGGGCTCTTCAAGAGCTTTATCTGGTTCTTCAGGAACTTTACTTTGCATTTTTGTCTTTCGAAGAGTTTTATCTTTTGCATCGATTGGCCTTCCATGCTTCAGGTGTGGTAAGGACTCATTAGCTGCTAGATTGGTTTCTGATCCTTCAGGGATTTTGATCCTTGCAGGTGCATTAATAGCTAGTATATGAAATTTTGTAATATTTTGATTGTCAGTGAAAGCATTTGGTAATTGATTTTCCATATCCTGAAAATGAATGATCTTCTGAACTTCAAGTTCACATTCTTTAGTGCGATGGTCAAAATAAGATAGCTTTATCTCATGCCATGTAATTTCTTGTTGTGCTTCAGGCACAGACTTTCTCTCCCTAATGGAGGAAAAATAGACTCATCAAATTGACAATCTTCAAAATGTGTTGTAAAGAGGTTACCTGTCATTGGTTCAATATATCTAATAATGGATGGAGAGTCAAGTCCAACATAAATACCTAACCTACATTGTGGACCCATTTTTGTATGTTTTGGAGGCGCAATTGGTACATAAACTGCGCAATCAAATGTTTTACGATGAAAAATTGGGATTGACCAAATACAAGTTGTAACGGGAAATATTTCAAATATATAAGCTGTTGGTCTAATTTTAGCTAAATAAGCGGCATGTAATATGCCATGTCCCCAAGCAGATGCAAGTAATTTTGATCTCATAAGTAAAGGTCGGGCAATCCATTGTTATCTTTTAGTAAAAGATTCAGCTAGATCATTTTGAGTGTGTACATGTGCTACTGGATGTTGGACATCAATCCCATTAACAAACAACAGTTATCAAATGTTTTTGAAGTGAATTCACTAGCATTTTCCACGAATTTTTTGAATTGGGAAATCTGGAAATTGTGTCGTTAATCTGATTATCTGAGCAAGTAGTATAGCAAATGCAAGATTACAAGTAGATAAAAGACATAGATGAGACCATTTAGTAGATGCATCTATTAATACAACAAAATATCGAAATGGACCACATGGTGGATGTATTGGTCCACATATATCACCTTGAATTCTTTCAAGAAAAGATGGTGACTCAATAACACCTTTCGAAGATGATGGTCTGATAATTAATTTGCCTTGTCAACAAATATTACATGGCATTTCATTTGGTAAAAGAATCTTCTGGTTCTTTAATGGATTACCATACGAATTCTCGATAATACGACACATCATTATCGATCCCGGGTGCCCAAGACGATCATGCCAAAGCTTAATGACTTTGGGGTTGGAACACTTATGGTGTACCAATGCATTAATATCAATTGTTTTCATGATCGTATAATAAATCCCGAAGAGAAAGCGGACAATTTTTCTAGTATGAACTTTTGGTTCAAACTATGCGAAGTAATAAGTAGAAACTCTTTACTGTCTCATTAGTGGTCTCAATATGATAACTATTGATATGTATATATTTAAAACTAAGTAAAATTCTTCTGGACTCAGATGAATATAAAACATCCATTATATGAAGTTTAGTGCCATTAGGTAGCATTATATTAGCTCTTCCGGAGCCTTTGATCAGATCTGCTGGACCCAATATTGTGATAACATTTGTTTTGGTAAATGTTAAATTATCAAAATATTTTTTATCCTTTAAGATAGTATACGTCGTTGCCCTATCTACCAAACATAAGTCTCCACTTGTTTTATTGATGTTGGTAAAGCCATCAGAAAAAATCCATGTTCTAACATTAAATAGATTTTTTTTTAAATCAATACCAATATAAGCATATCAAACATATAAAAGTAAATATTTATTCATCCGTTTATTTATTTATTTAATAATACTTTTACATTATGCACTGTTTTTTATCTGGATCCTTAAAGAAATCTGCAGCAGTGAGATAGTTGAGAGGTTGGCTCTTAGACTCAGTCAAACCCTCCAAATTAGTATAAATACCATGATCTTCATGATCCTGAGTTTGGAGAAGATTTTGTCTCTATCTCTTTTCCCTTTTGTTTGATAGATGCCTGATACAAATCTACCAAATGCCTGGGCGTACGGCATATACACGACCAGTGACCTTGTGCACCACATTGCATTTGTCTTCATATTGTTTATAAGGTTTATATTGTGGATCCTTCTCTTATTTTGTGTTATCTCATTTGGTTTCCACTTCTGGTGGTATGGGCTATATCCTTTGAAAGCATTTTGATTTTTCTTTTTCACTGAATTTATTCTTACCACGTCTAGCACCACCATTGTTTCCATTATTATTGATTCTTATGCCATTCGCTTCAGGGAGTGGCTTGGAACCAGTGGGGTGTGCTTGGTGGTTTTTTCATCAGGAGCTCGTTATTTTGTTCTGCTACCTAAAGACATGAGATCAATTCACAATATTTTGTGAATCTTCTTTCTCGATATTGTTGTTGTAGAACTATATTAGAGGCATGAATGTAAAGAGAATGTTGTCTCTAGCATATCAACATCCGTGACTGTTTCACCACACAATTTCTGCCGTGAGGTGATTTTGAATATTGCAGGATTATAATCAGCCATGGATTTGAAATCCTGCAACCTCAGGTGCTTCCATTCATAACGAGCTCTGGGAGAATTACAAACTTCTGGTGCGCATATCTCTCCTTTAAATTATTCCAAAGGACAAGATGATCATTTACAGTTAAATATTCAGTTTTTAATTCTTCATGAATGTGATGTAGGAGGAAAATCATTGCTTTTGCGTGATCCTGCTGGGATGCCTGATTTCCTTGTTTAATCATGTAACCAAGATTCATAGCTTCCAGGTGAATCTCGGCATCAAGGATCCATGATAAATAATTATTAACAGTAATGTCAAGAGCAACAAATTCAAGTTTTATCAGATTATTCGACATAGTATTTTGAATAATAATAATAATAAATATATATAATAAGAAGCGTACCTTGTAAAAGAGTAGAAGCTACTCGTGCTGATAACGTGTTATAAAATTATCAAAGAGAAATAGTGAATAAAGAATACGATAAAATTTTACTGTATTGTTCGTATCTTTTACAATATCGTACATCTACTATTTATAATAAACTATTAAGAACAATATTAATGACTTCATTGATACTTTTACATTTAATAAACTAAAACATATATATATATATATATATATTAATGGTCATTCATTAATTATACGTTTATAACAACAAGAGAATATATTAGAGATTTGTTGTATTGTTGTTGTTTGAACCAATTTATGGTAATGCCTTGACTTGAACTTTTAGCAGTTGTTGTCGTTCTGGAACATTGTAATGGGCGATGTTACGAGTGGGACGTCCCTTCAGCTACTGATCAACTCTCTCACTAACCAAACTAATCATATAGAACTCTGCAACCGGATTGGATTTTTCAATTCAAAATCCTATAGCATGTTTTATTCTATGTAACATATACTCATTTCTTTTGCAAAGTATTCTATGTAACATATACTCATTTCATTTGCAAAGATAATGTCATTTATTATATTTAAGAAATTCTTTTTATATAATGACAATTTATATAGTTTTAAACTAGAAAGATAATATTATTTAAATAGAAAAATCAGTGAGCGCTCTCGATTCTCGAGCTTACCCACTTGACATTAGGGGCTAATTTGGGTATTTTCTTCCAATCGTATAAGTGCTAATCAATTTAGTGGGCGAAATTTTATTTTTAGTCCCACATGATAGAAGGTGTTACACTTTTGATTCCACAGTTTATGTGCTTAGCACATTTGATCCCACAAGCTAAAATATATTGCAACATTTAGGTACTAAAATGCTATAATTTTTTATCTTGTGGCACCATATGTACCATAACTTTTTATCATATGAGATTAAAGTTGATATAACTTTGTATCTTAGGGGATCAAATGCTATGGGCCCAAAAGTACCATTTTCCCCGATTTAGCGTTTTCAAGTTCAAAAAGATACTAGTTACCGTTGCCAAAATCCCCCCATTTGCAATATATACAAGTCTGAGCTAGTCCGCAATGGAGGCGTTCGAGAAGCTGGGCAAAGTGGGAGATGGAACATACAAGACTAGGAGTGTAAATGAGTCGAGTTCAACCATTTTTGGTGAGCTCGAGCTCGAACCATAAATCGAGAGGTGCACCTAACCCACCTACCCACTATGAGCTTGAGCCGAAGCTCATTCTTCAACAATTTGTTTTTGTTATTGTTATTTTTAAATATTATTATATTAGTTATAAAGAATATTAAATATAAATTATATTTTAACGTGGTTGGTCTCATTATATAAAAATTTAAGTTGATGATAATTTAAATTTTGTATCATTCAACTATACAAAAATAAAAAGATGAATTTTAAACTAAAGTACCAAATAACGATCGATCTCATTATATATAAATAACAAATAAAAATAATTAACATTGTTCAACCATCATCATTATTATTATTGTTATATTTAGAATCACTAAATTTGACATAAGTTTATAAGTAATAAAATAGATTATTACATCGCATACTATGTATCTTGGTATAAGTATATACGCACAAATAGATATAAAAAAAATATAAGTTAATAGTTAGGACTTGTAAATTTTAAAAAAGTATAAGAGATTACAAATGAATATTGAATATAACATAAAATTTATATCCGTCATATTAAATAATTATTTATAACAAAAGAATATTAAAACTTACTAAATTGTTGATTAGTCTAGTTTTTGTATAGGGATTATATATAAATTAAAGTACCCGGGTGGATGTTTTATTATTATCTACAATTATAATATATGATATTGATTAATAATTATAACATATGGTTAATTTTGAATGTAAAATTGGTATAGTATCACTACAAAAAAATGCGGGAATTGGAACGGATATACACGACCATCCCAAAAACCGTTCCAAATAGGAACGATAAGTGGAACTGTTGTGGAACGGAAAACCGTTGATGATGTCACTTTCGCGTTAATGGTAGTCCAAACATATAGGAACGGCAAGACCGTTCCTATATGTTTACCCATTACCGTTCCATAAAGGGACCGGATATATTTTGGTAATCCATTTGGAATACATATGTGAAAATTGGAATGGTTACTCGATCGGGAACACGAACCGTTCCTATATGTGGTCCAAATCTCGGCTCTATTGGGACCGGTTGCATGACCGTTCCAATATGTAGTGCTAAATGAGACCCTTTTATGCCATGAGCAAAAATATAATGCAATGATCGTTCCGAATTGTGGGTATATTGGAAATGCAGTGTTGTTACAATTGCCGTTCCCAACTGTGATCCAATTGGGAACGGTCACTTTGTGTGTGACTAAACCGTTCCTAATATGCCAGAACGGCTATATTACAACGGTAATATTACCGTTGTTACATCCGTTCCAGCGACCGTTCCTAAAGCTGGATCAACGATTATATTTCAACGACTAGTTGTGTGTTCCAAATAATATTCCAATGCTCGTTCCAATATTTTTCTATATATATGTCCCCCTTCTTTCTCATTGTTCTTATAATTACTCTCCAACTCATTTTGTTCTAACTCTCCTTGTTGATTCTTTATATGTAAAATCGAACATATTAATTATTCGTGCGAATTTTGTATTGATATTGATAGGTGTTTTGCTCAGGTAAGAAGTTTGAAATTCTATAATGGTTAGTTATATATATATATATAATATTCTCATCATTTAATTACTGTTGTGAATTGCTTGTGTACATAGGACCAATCATGTTAAGACAGTTGAGAAAATGGATGTATGATAGAGACGTGTTGTGTGTGACGCCGAAGTTTGAGGACGGTGTTACAATATTTCTAGAATGGGCACAGTCTCAGCGTGCATATATGGACGGGGAGAAGATTAAGTGTCCCTGCCGGAAGTGTAAAAACGAACGTTCAAAACACCAGATGAGGAAAATTTTGACTTGTGTATGAAAGAGTTTATGCCAGAGTATTATAATTGGATTTCGCATGGTGAGGAGATGGTGCAGTAATACTTTGAAGCATTGACAATGCCCCCTGTGCAGCAACAACAAAAGATACCCATTCAGGAGGAGGGTAGTTAGCATTGGGGTGATGCGGCTTAGATGGATTGGGCGCAGAGGATGGTAATTCGATGCCGCCGGGCCATCTTTATGGTCTTCGTACAACTAGGAGGGACCGGCTGATGATGGTACTTGGTATTATCCATCTGATGTGGGTCCTAGTTCATATTACGATTCGGGGCCTATTTCTAAATTATGCATTTTGTCATATTTAAATAATAATTATAAAACCAAATTCAAAAATATTATTAATAATTTAATATATATTTTAATGATAATAATTATTACAATTTTTTTAATAATTCATTATTTAGGAACGGTAATTTGGACGGTCAAGGAGCGCATATAAATTGTGATTAGCGTTCCAAAAATTGTCCGTTTAATGAAGTGACCGTTCCTATCACTGGATAAACAACCATTCCAAATTAGGTAACAACCGTTCCTAGAAGCGAATAAAAATGAATTCCAAAATTAGGGACGGACCGTTCCTAAATTTATTCCAAATTTAAATGATTCGTGGTTTGGTTTTCGTTCTAAAATACGATACCAAAAACCGCTCCAATTTCGTATTCCAAAATACGAGTACAAAATCCGTTCCCAGTTTCCGTGTCTAATTGTGTTCCTATGACCGTTCCTAACTCTAACCCCTAATTTATAGTTGACCGTTCCAAGACGTATTCCAGAAACAATGCAAAAATGTATCTCCAACTTATGCCGACAATTCTAAATCGTGTTCTAATTACCGTTCCAAATCGCGCGATTTACTTTTGATATGACCGTTCCAAACATTAATAAGGTTTTTCAAATACAAAAATTATAAATTTATACATACAAAGGCGATTAGGAACGGTAAAACCGTTGTATGCCAAAAACCGTTCCGAAATTGGAACGATCGCCGTTTGTCCGTTCCTAATTATTAGGAACGCCACTCCTTTCAACGAATAGCCTCCCGTTCCTTGACTGATCCTGATACCAGCCCAATTAAATCCAGTGATCCACATACTGTTCCAAAAGTTAAAAAACTGTTCCTATTTCCGTTGTAATTCCCGCATTTTTTTGTAGTGTATTGAATATGAGTTGAATATGTAAAAATCTTAAAAATAAAAAATATAAAAATAAATATATAAAAAAATAAAAAAAGAACTCGCGAGCCAACTCGCGAGCTTATGAACAGAATAGTATGAGCTCGAGCTCGAATCATTTACCACCCCAAGTCCTAACAACAGGACGGTCTACAGTACAAGAGAGAAAGCCACCGACAATGCTCTCCAGAGACCCCCATATCGTCAGCTATAATAATTGGGCCATTTCTCAATATTTCCCGTTTCTGTAACTTGTTTTTCTTTCTGAATTAGTGTCCGTATTTTGGTTGGTTTGTTAGGGTTTCATAGGCGAGGGAATTTTGGTGGGTGTTATGTCTGTTTTCTTGATTTCTTTATGTTATTGGTTGTTTTATGCGACGTTCATTCCCCTGATTACGTGTTTGTATGTTGTTGTTTATGTGAAATTGATCTAGGGTTAATTCAATTTTAATTGTTGACTGAGTTTTGTTTTCTCTTGTAGTTTCATTACTATCTTTCAGTTTTGATTCTTCAACATGTAGTTCGAATTTTCTAATATAACCAGCTACAGAATTTACTAAACAGTCGCTTTATTGAGTTTTCCAATCTTGGAGTTTATGAGGATTGACGCATGTGAAAATATGGCCAGAATTCCTTTAAGAAGAATAAAAATAAAAATAAAAACTAGGATCAGAATAAGGAATGGAAGACAGTTCTTTACTTGGTTTTTGAGTACATGGACACTGACCTCAAGAAATATATTCGCAGCTTACGCCAATCTGGGCAAAATATTCGTACTAAAATTGTGGTCTGTTGCTTGTATATTTGGTATAAAACCAATTTTTGTCTGTTTCTTTCAAACAATGTTGAGGCTGAAATAGTTTATTTTCAGAATGTTTCAATCTTAGCTGAACTGGTGACAAAAAAGCAAGCTCTCTTTCCTGGAGACTTTGAGCCGCAACAACTTGTTTACAATTTTAGGTTTGGTGACAGATAAATTAAATGTCCTCCAATTATGTACAAGTCATTTTGCTGTGTCTACACAAGATTCCAGATTGAGCTATTCTTTATACTAAGCTCAAATAAGAACTCAAACAAAGTGTTTAAGAAAATAAAGTATGAGCTAACTAATGACCTTAGAAGATGTTCAGCTATGAAGGAAATTCCCTTGAGCGTACGTAGTTGAAACAAGCGTATTAAATCAATAATGCACGTTTTTTTTACGTGCTCTAATAGTAGCACATCATTTGTGACAAACAACAATATATTTGGTTCATTTCATAGCTTTGTTTTAAAAAGGATAAGTTCATGCCTTTAAGATTGTTTATATTATCTTGTATAAAACTCCAGGCCTTTTGATGAAACTAACATGATATATTTCTTTCTGCAAATTTTTTAATGCCGGCATCTCATAGTGAATCTAACCAACCAACGGTATTTCATAGCTCTGGCAGTAGTGGTGACAATGAAGATGTAACCTAACCCATCGATTTAGAGGCAACAAAAGAAAGCAGTCAGTTGTGTGGAAACACTTCAGAAAGGTTAGACAAGTAAATGATTTCATGCCTGCTAAATGTAATTGTTGTGAAAGCTTTTATTTGATAATGCTGCATATGGTACTATTCATTTGAAAAAATATTTGAACAATGTGTGTCTAAAGTTCAAACTAGCATTTAACAATTGCTTGTATAAAACACAAGCAATTGAAAAAGCATTTGAACATAGTATTGGTTTGGGCGAGTCCTAGAAACGAGTTCAATTTTGACAAAGTTAAAAGTCGAAAGCATTTGACAATTGCTTGTATAAAACACAAGTATCCATTCAATGTAGGTGAGCACGAATACTTTGAGATCTCTTTGAATTGTTTGAATCCGGATTTTAAGCTTCCTTTTAGATATACCATTACAGGATGTGATTCTAGTATATGAGGAGAAAAATGTCAAAGTTACAAATTATTGGATGGGCTTAGGTGTAAAGTGTCTTTGACTGCGGATATTTGAACTTTGACGTTGGCTATTGTTGTTTGACTGCTCATTTTGTTGATGATGCTTGGGAATGACAAAAGAAAATTCTTGCATTTAGAGAGATTCCATACCCACACGATGGTGAAGCTTTAATTTTATGAACGAAATAATTTTGGATTGTGATGTTGCAAGAAATTAAAGATAATTCAACAATAACGAAATAAAGAGAATTCAACAATAAACAAAATAATCGATTTATTATTTATGAATTGGGCACAATCACCAATACGTACAATTCGATCCAAGATGATCAATAGTTGCCCTAGTGTGCTTATAGAGTTTTCTCAAGTTCAAGATCCTCCAAAATGAGGGGATTGAACTCCTATTTATACTACTATTCTATTTACAGTAAGTATCGTATATTGTCTTCATTGCCCTCCGTCTTTGTATCTTAGGATATAAATGGTAACATTTTATGGGGACGATATGGTCTTCTCTTTGTTGTAGCATTAATGTTGGAGCTTCCATGAATTAAGCTCCAAATGCATGATTTCCTCCATAATCCTCGTAAATATTCCTTGATATACTCTCATTAATGGAGAGAAATAAATAAAGGTTGACTTCTTTTTTCTCCATGTCAACCTCCCCCCCCCCCCCCCCAAGTTCCAATCATTCGGGAAAGGAATAATTGGAACTTGATAAATAAAATCCATTTATTTTGGTTAGTCCATCTTTTCCAGGAAGAAGGGAATAATCACAACTTTGGCAAGCAGAATCTTCCTCGTTTGGAAAGTTCTTCATCTTCTCCATCTATATATAAGTATCTCATTCATTCAATTTAGAAATTTTTGAGCTTTGTTCGTCGTTCACTCCTTCTTGACTCGTGCTTCCTCTTAGGCTTGGGTGTGCTAGCTCTTTCGTCTTCTTCCGGATGTCAAACCCGAAGGTACTTGTTAATTGTTATTTTCCTTGCTGTTTCGTTCGCATTTATTTTTCGCGTGATTGCTTGCTTCTTCTCTTCTTCATCGTAGTCGATAATTTTCACTAGGGAGTTATGGAGTCTTCTCGTAGGTCTAGTGGGGTTCTCCTCGCCACGGGGGGGAGGGGGGTCGAGGCGAAGAGAGTGATGCTGGCCGCAGCCCTGGAGGGCTTGGCCAGCAGGCTGGTCGAGGTGCTGGCCTCGGCCAACCTGGTCGAGGCGGCCGAGGCGCCAGCCTCGACCAGCTTGGTCGAGGCTCCAGTCTGGACCATGTACCTGGTCGAGACGTGCCCGACCGCGGGGGCCAAGAGGGTCTTCCTCGGCTCGGCGGTCAGGGGTCCTCTTTTCGTTCTTCTATTCTTCCTTCGGGCGAGGGGTCATTGCGTCATCCTACTCTTAATCCTCCTCGCCCTTCCGGTGTGATTGTTATAGACGGTGATGATGATAGTTTCGCGTTAGAAGTCATTGAGGCCATCCGTAATCTTCCTGATTGTCCGGCCGATTCTCTAGATGTTTCGTTCGAGTTTAACTCATCTTCTCCCAAGGGGGTAGGTTCTGGGCTCCTTTAACTGTTTCCACTGAACTTGGGGGGGAATGTTCTTTTGCTCCTAGGTCCCGTTGTAGGGTTATGGATGTAGATGTGTGTGATAGTGTTATTGGTTTAGAAGAGCTTCGTTTTTTGGAGGCTAACTATAACTCTTCTCCTCATGTGGAATTTCTTCTTCCTTCTTGTGGGATAGTGTTAAGTCTCCTCTATCGGGGTTTTTTACAGTATAATCCGTGTATTTTTCCTCGGGCTTTACTCTTCCGCCTTACCCTTTATTAGTGGAGATTATTCGTAGTGTTGGCGTTAGCGTGAGTCAGCTTACTCCCAATGCCTTCATGTTCTTCTTGGGATTTCTTCATCGCTTTAGTGAGTTAGACTTGTCCCCTTCTGTAGAAGCTCTCCATACCCTTTTTTCCGTTAAGAAGGTAGTGAACGACTCTTTCTTCTACTTTCATCCTCGCAATGGTTGCAAGTTTTTGGAGGGTTGTACTTCATCTCGGGGTCCTTGGAAGGAGAGGTTTCTTTACGTTCGAGATTCCGATTGGGGTTTGTGCGCTCCTTGGGTTGATTCCTCTCTTGATTTCCCTCCGAGCCACGACCTCAAGATGTCTTATATTGGGGCTGGTTTGTTTGATGAAGTCTTCAATGTGACGGGCTTGTTCTCTGATTGTATTCCTCTCCATCTTTCGTTTTACTTTACTTTTTCCTTTTTATTGTTTGTGGCTTATGCATTTTATTTTCCATTTTTCAGGAAAGAAGTTGTCTTTGGAGGATGTTCGCCGGTTTAAAGCTTCGCGGGAGGGTGGCCCTTTTGGGACTTCAGCCCAAGCTCGCCCTCTTCCTCCTCCTCCTCCGCACGACAAAGGTGAAAGGCGGGGTTCCAGTCCTTCACGGGCGAGGGATGCTTCTAGTGGGCGGCGTTCTCCTCCTCCGAGTTCCGGCGGGAGTGGTTCGAAGCGTCCCCGGGACGCCTCCTCTGACCCTCCTTCTCATGGTATGGGAAAAGGATATTTCACTTATGGGACCAATCGACGCGGGGATGTTTTTTCGTATTGGGACACGGCCGGCGTCCAGATAGCGAGGGAGAAACTTCGTCCCACGATTAGTGAGTTTGATGTGTCTAAGTTTTCTTCCCTTTTAGATGATGGTTTTGTGAGCATGCTCTGTGGGGAGCTTGCAAGGGTGCGTAGTTTATTTTATTGCTTTTGTTTTTGTTTAGGATTTTGGTAGTATTTTTATTTCTTTCTTTTTTGCAGGTGAACACTTTGGCGGAGGTGGCTTCTAAGCGTTTTGAGAAGTATCAAGAAGAGATAAGCCGTTTGACTTCAGCCTTGGCAGAATCCACTAAAGCTAAGGAACATTTGGAAGGGGAGCTTGTTGATGCTGTTGCGCTTGGGAAGGAGCTTAGGGATTCTCTTAACCGAGAAGTCAACTCCAGTTCCCGATTCCTCAAGTCTGATGCGGGGAAACTTTACTTGGAGTGCGTCAAGGCTGATTTTAGAGAGGAATTTGAGAAGTCTGGGGACTTTGAGCTTGCTGCACTTGCCAAGGCCGAGGAGGTTTATGACCAGACTATCAGGGAGTGTCGTGCAACCTTGCATTCCAGCGGTTGCTTTCCTGGGGAGGACTTCCTATTTCTTGACCCTTCGATGGCAGAGCTTGGAAGGCCGGAAGTTGAGGGGGGACCTGTGGAGAATGGGGAGGCTGTGATTGCTCCAGCCGATGTACCTGCAGCTGATGCACCATAGTATGATAGGATTACTTATTTTCCCTTGTTTTAGTGTTCTTTTCTGACTTTCATATTCCATTGTTATCTCGGGGTGTTTCCCCTAATACTTTTTCTTTATGTTGATGTCATGGAGATTTTTTATGCACACTTATATATGCTAGTGTTTTGCTCTAAAGCTTTTCCTTTAATATTTTTCTTTAGGAGTTCCCATTCTATGGAACTCTCTTTGTTTATAGAGCGTTTTCTCGACCTTTTTTACTCCGGGGGGGGGGGGGGGGGGGGGGGGGAAGGGGAGGAGGTATCTCCCTCAAGGTAATTTTTTGGCCTTACTCTTCTGGACTGCCATGCTCTGAACAGCCTTTTGGAAATTTATTATAGATGTTATTGCATAATGTTGGCATGGAATATCACGCGTGGGTAACTGAAAATAGAAACTCATCACAACGAATTTATTCAAGAGAAATCATGATTTTTATTCAATGGGAAAGGAACGGTTACACATAATACTTTTTCAAGTTTTTTGCATTCCAAGTTCGAGGGAGCAGGCTTCCATCTTCTCTCTTTAATTTATATGTAGCATGTCCCACTACTTCCGTCACTATGTAGGGGCCGTCCTACACTTGGCATCTAGCTTTCCGACTGGTCCCAATGCTTCAGTCTTTCGTAGCACCAATTCCCCTTCTAGAAAAACCTCGGGGGCGTACCTTGCCGTCATATACCTTAGACATTTGGCGTTTGTATGCTTGGATTCTTCTTTCTGTTGCCTCCCTTGTTTCTTCAATCAAATCCAAGTCCTCCCTCCTTGCTTGAGAGTTTTGCTCTTCGTCGTAGGTTTTTACTCTCCAAGTTCCCTCTCCTATTTCTGCAGGGGAGCACGGCTTCCGTCCCATGTACCAAGTTGAAAGGGGATTCTTTTGTTGATTCTCTGGGGGTGGTGCGGTACGCCCATAGAACTCCTAGGAGTTCATGCACCCAATTTCTTTTAGCCTTTCCTAGCGCGTCTTCAGCTGACGAAGGATGGTTCGATTTGTCACTTCGGCTTGGCCATTCGCTTGGGGGTTGTTTACTGATGTGAACAGTTGCTTTATCTTCAACTCCTCTAGCCAGCTCTTCAACTTGTTTCCTTGGAACTGGGTTCCGTTATGTGACTATTGCTCTGGGAATGCCAAATCGACAGATAATGTTTTGCCATACAAACTTGATCACCTCTTTCTCGCTGATACTTGATAGGGGTTCCGCCTCTACCCACTTAGTGAAGTAATCAACTCCTACGATTAGGTATTCCTTCTGCCCGACCACTCGAGGTAGCTTCCCTACTATGTCCATCCCCCACATGTCGAATGGGCAAGGACTTTCTATCATTTTCATGAATGCGGCGGGATTATGCAGGTGATTAGCGTGCTTTTGGCAGGGGGAGCATGTGCGGACCAAAGTTGATGCATCTTCCAACATCGTTGGCCAATAGTATCCTTGTCGTAAAACGTTTTTGGCTTAGGATCGAGCTCCTGAATGGTTTCCACAGCTGCCTTCATGTGTTTCCCGGAGGGCGTATTCGGCTCGTTGCGGTCTAAATATTTCAGAAATGGAGTGGAGAATCCTCTTTTGTATAATTCTCCGTCTATCAAAGTGAATATGACGGATCTCGTTTTTATGTTCTTGGCTTCATTTTGGTCTTGGGGCAAGGTTCCTTTTGTCAAGAATTGGATGATGGGAGACTTCCACTGAGTGGTCGTATCAACTGTTACCAGGATTTCGTTGCCTCCTCTTTGTTCGCTCCCTTCTAAGCTGATTGTTGAGTGTGTTGCTGACAGCAGGGTTATTGTTTGTTTTTCCGTGAAGTGAGCGGAGCTGGCCAGTCTTACTAGTTGGTATGCCGCTGAATTCTGCTCCCTGGGGATTTGCTTGATGCTAAATTCTTGAAATTTTTCTTTCTCTTCTTGTAGTTTCATCAAGTATTTGGTCATCCTTTCTCGTCTTGCTTCATATTCTCCCTCCACTTGGTTAACCACGAGTTGGGAGTCACTAAATACATGCACCCGTCGAGCCCCTGCGGCGTGGATCGGCTTGCTTCCCAATAACACTGCTTCGTATTTAGCTTCGTTGTTTGAGGCCGGGAAGGTTAGTGTGATGGCGTGCTCCATGATGTTCGCTTCCGGGCTTTCAATGACTATCCCTACTCCACTGCTTGTTGAGGTGGAGGATCCGTCTACAAATATTTTCCATAGACTATGTTCGTCTTCTTCCGCCCTTGGGGCTAATTCAGAAATGAAATCCGCGAGGACTTGAGCCTTTATGGCGGGACGCGGTTCGATTCTATTCCGTGTTTGCTTAGTTCAACTGCCCACTTGATCATCCTTCCCGAAGCGTTAGGACTTGCCAGAATATGCTTCAGGGGGTGGTTTGTCAACACTACTACTTGATGGAAGTGGAAGTACAGATGTAGTTTTCTAGAGGCTGTCACTAATGCTAAGGCCAGTTTTTCAATAGGGGATATTTGGGTTCTGCCCCCTGCAACATCTTGCTCACTTAATATATGGATTGGTGCTCTCTCCCTTGTGCTCTCACCAGCACTGTGCTCACCGCATCCTCAGAGGCTGCCAAGTATAAGTACAATGGTTCCCTTTGTTTGGGTTTAGTCAGCAGTGGAGGGGTAGACAAGTACCTCTTTAAGTTCTCAAACGCTTCCTGGCATTCCTCATTCCATGTAAATTCTTCCACTTTTTCTGAGTGTCTTGAAGAAAGGGAGTCCTTTCTCCGCCCCTCGTGACATGAACCTGCTTAAGGCCGCCATTCTTCCTGTCAGTCTCTGAACTTCTTTTTTGTTCTTTGGGGGGCTCATTTCTTGTATTGCCTTGATCTTTTCTGGGTTCGGTTCAATTCCCTTGCGCAAGACCAAGTATCCCAAAAACTTTCCTCCTTGTACGCCAAAGGTGCACTTGGAAGGATTGAGTTTCATCCCCAGTTGGTGTATGATGGTGAAGCATTCCCATAGGTCTTGAATGTGGTCTTCCTTCCAAAGGCTTTTCACCAAAATGTCATCGATATAAACTTCCATGTTCCGTCCTATCATCTTTTGGAAGGACTTGTTTACTAATCTTTGATAGGTGGCCCTGACGTTTTTCAGCCCGAACGGCATCACTTGATAGCAAAATGTACCCTGCTCGGTGATGAAGCTTGTCTTCTCCTGATCTTCCACCTCAAGGGCGATTTGATTATATCCCTGGAAGGCGTCTAAGAAGCTCATCATCTCGCATCCTGCTATTGAGTCGACCAGTGCATCTATCCTTGGGAGGGGAAATGAATCTTTCGGGCACGCCTTGTTCAAATCTATGAAGTCAATGCACATCCTCCACTTTTTGTTTGGTTTGGGGACCAGCACTACGTTGGCCAACCATTCAGGGTATTGTATCGGGCGGATGTATTCGGCGGTCAATAACTTTTTCACGTCGTCTTTAATTATTTTATGTCTTTCGGGGCCAAAGCTCCGCTTCTTCTGCTTCACTGGGCGGACATTTAGATTAACGTTCAACCGATGGGTTATAACTTCTTGGTCTATTCCTACCAAGTCATGGACACTCCATGCGAACGTGTCGGAGTGGTCTTGGAGGAAATTTACCAATTTATGCTCTTGTTCTGACCCCATGGTTGTTCTAATTGATGTGAATTTTTCGGGGTCGTCTTCCACCAACTGAACGTTCTTTGTCTTCTCTGCCGCCACCAGTTTTTCATCTTCTGTCCTCATCTTTTTTTGTTCTTGGTCATGTTCTTCTGACAAGGGGTGTGCTGGGGAGGATTGAAGTACCATTCTTTTTGCCACCCTCTTTGTTTCTAATGATTGGCCGCTTCTCCCTCTTCCCGGATTCATTCATTTTCGGAGGATATTGGCGTGGCATTCTCTCGCGAGGCAGCGATCTCCAATCCTCCTATTCCCCTGTAAGTGGAAAACTTCAATTTCATATGGAAGGTGGAGGCAACCGCTCAGAATGCATTTAGGCTAGGTCGCCCCATGATTATGTTGTAAGATGACGGTGCATTCACTATCAGGAATTTTATCATTCGAGTGGCTCGATGGGGAGCAGACCCAATTGAAATGGGCAAGGCTATTTCTCCGAGAGGTTCTACCACGCTTCCGTTAAAACCTACCAACGGAGTGCTGACGCTCCTCAGCATGTTGGAATCTATTCCCATTTGCGAGAATGCCTCATAAAACAGAATGTCGGCTGCGCTCCCAGTGTCCACCAACACCTTCTTATGTAGAAAGTTGGACACCGTGGCGGAGATTACCAATGCATCATTATGTGGTGGTATTCCTTTCTCTAACTCTTGCGTGCTGAAGGTGATCTCCTCTTCCGGGGTTTTGGCTAGAGTAACTTCCTCGCAAATGTGGATGTTGTGGGAGGGTTCAGCTGCTCGTATCAACGCCTTTCGTGCTCGTGCCGAGTCTCCTCCAGCGGGTCCTCCCGTGACCACCCCTATTTTTCCCGCTGTCGGGAGATTTTTAATTCCTCTGTCTTTATGGCGGGATTCTTCTCCCCATCCCATATTCTGATCGAATTTCTGATTGCTAACTGTTGATTCTTGACCGCGGCTTTGTCTTTCCACGTATTCGTTCAGATATCCTCTTTGGATTAGTTTCTCGATCTCGTCCTATAAGTGGTAGCAGTCTTCCGTTCTATGCCATCTGTCCTTGTGGAATCGGTAATATTTGTCTGACTTCAAACGTTTTGGGTTATCCTTCATCTTCTTTGGCCATTGAACGATCCCTTGTTGTTCTGCTACAGCGAGAATTTCTACCCTTAGAGCTTTGAGAGGGGTATATCTTGCAAAGCTAGTTGGGGGCATGTGTCTTTGTCCTTTCCCTTGTCTGTCTCTTCTTGGGTCTTTCTTTTCTCCCTCTCGAACTTTCCTCTTGTTCGACTGTTCCTTCTTTGGCTTGCTAGCTTCTTCAATCCGGATGTATTTAGCGGCTCTTTTCATTAGTTCGTCCAACGTCGAGGGTGGTTTACCAGCAATAGATTCTCGGAAGCGTCCCCTCCGCAATCCCTGTTGCAATATGCTTCCTAGTAGCTCATGGTTGAGGTGAGGGACTTCGAGGTTGGCGCCTGAGAATCTTTGTATGTAGTCCCTTAAGCTCTCTTGCTCTTGTTGTATTATGGTGAAGCGGTATGCAACGGTTTTCGAATGGCTCTTACTAATGGAGAAGTGGTTCAGAAATCGTTGCGAAAGTTGTTCAAAGCTTTCGATAGTATACGCCGGCAGTTGATTGAACCACGCCATAGCCCTTCCTACCAGAGTTGGGCGGAACACCTTGCAATATCCGGCATCGCTCATATCGAGCAAGTCTGCCTTTGCTAAAAACTTGTCTAAATGGTCCTCAGGGTCTGTTGTTCCATCATATTCTGCTAGATGTGGTAGCCTCAGTCCTTGGGGTAAAGCTTCGGCTAGTATTTGCATGGAGAATGGGCTCCTTCTAGCTGGTGCCACGGCCAACGGGACCAGGTCTTGCGGGGCGTTCTGGAGTCGCGAGGTTTGATGGCGTGAACTATCACCTCTCACTCTATTTGGCAGACCTTCCCCCCTCCTCTCCTGCTTTGCGTCAGCCTCCCTGTTCCGCCGGGGGAGGTTGGCAGGTTGAGAAGCTTGTATACTTCCTTCTTCCTCTTCCATGGACATGTCCTGGGGGCCGTCCTCCCTCGACTCATTATCCCAGAGGGCGGAGGGCGTGCCTCGGCCTCGGCGGGGGGAACTAGGGGGAGAAGGCTCTCTAGGATGGTTCACGATGAAATGCATGATCGCTCTTTCGGCTGCTCTTGCCGATGCGTCTTCAATCATCTGTTGCAGGGCTTCGGGTTTCGTTGACTCCTTCCCTCTTTTCTTCATGTTCCCTCCTATGGTCCTGCTGGGGACCTAGGCTCATGTGTTCCAAGGGGGGCAGTTCTCCTACGTTATTCTGTGGAGCTTCTGGCCTCCGCTCTTCATTCATTTCCAAGTCTCTTGCCTTGGATCGAGTTTGCATTCTCAGTATTGTGATTGTGGCATTCCCACAGAAGGCGCCAAGTTGATGTTGCAAGAAATTAAAGATAATTCAACAAAAAACGAAATAATCGGTTTATTATTTATGAATTGGGCACAATCACCAATACGTACAATTCAATCCAAGATGATCAATAGTTGCCCTAGTGTGCTTGTAGAGTTTTCTCAAGTTCAAGATCCTCCAAAATGAGGGGATTGAACTCCTATTTATACTACTATTCAATTTACAGTAAGTATCGTATATTGTCTTCATTGCCCTCCGTCTTTGTATCTTAGGTATAAATGGTAACATTTTATGGGGATAATATGGTCTTCTCTTTGTTGTAGCATTAATGTTGGAGCTTCCATGAATTAAGCTCCAAATGCATGATTTCCTCCATAATCCTCATAAATATTCCTTGATATACTCTCATTAATGGAGAGAAATAAATAAAGGTTGACTTCTTTTTTCTCCATGTCAGAATGAGATTTTGAAAAGAAGTTATTTTCAATTGTTGTTGATAATGCTACAGACAATGATGTCAAGATTAGAAAATTGAAGGAATTGCTTAGATGTTACTTGTTGAGTACTTTTGATAGGGATTTATTGCACGTGAGATGTAGTGCGCACATCTTAAATTAGATCTTGCAAGATGGATTGAATCAAATAAGATAACTTATTGATAAACTACATGAGATGTTGAGATATTTGACTAAATCTCCTGATACATGGAACTCTATTTATGATTTGTTTGCTACAACTTTACTATTAAAAGAAGTCTTTTCTGAAGGACAAGAGGATCCGCCCGGGAGCGCGAGCGGAAGCGAGAGAGATGCGAATACGTAAATTTAACCACATAAATAAACGTAACAATCATAAGATCCTAAGGGGTATACCCTTGGGGTGCTCAACCGGACGTTTGATGTAGGATGTATCAACATAAAATAAATATTGAACATAGGGCATATAATCGAAATAAACTACGAAAGTGTATAAGCCGAAGTTCCCTTTGTAGTTTTTCACGTGTGTCGCTACTTGCGTTTTTCCTCTCTGGAGTCTCCACGAAGTTCAAACGTATGAACTCTCCAAAAGTGATCCACACCACATCGGAAGAGATCCTCATTTTCCTTGCTAGAAAAAAAAAACGGATCTACGGAGGGTTTGGCTTAAGAAGATGAACACTATTAATTAGTGTTCTTCTTAAACGTACTTTGTTCTTCCAATTGATCCTAGATCAAATGAAGAACACAAGCAAAGAGAGAGGGAGAGTGGCCGAGAGCTAGGAGGGACAGAGTGTGATTTTTCTTCTTCTTTTCCTAGAAAAGATGAATAATGAATCTTATGCTTTGATTTTAGTATATACTCATATATATACATAATTAATGTAATTATTGAAATGTGTCTAGATTCATCCAAGGATGTCTAGATAAATCCCAATCAATTCTTCAATCAAGCCTACCATGTCTTAAGGTATGATCAAATCATACCAAAAGGGAGAGGCTTGATTGAAGTTGATTTGTCTATTACCAAAAGAGACAAGTCAACTACATCTAGCATCAAACATGGCCGATTTTTGCTCCCTCCAAGGTAGCATTTTCGGCCATGCTTATTTAGAGAAGAAGTCCAACTTCTTCCTATTCCAAAAATGGAATTAACACATCTCTCGGGTCAAAATTTAACGAACCGGGTTCCATTGTAATCAAATTACAACGAACCCAAAATTAAATCAAATTTAATTTAAGGTCCACTTAAATAATTCCATTGATCTTTTAATCCAATTAAAAGATCCTACGTCTCAACTTTCTATGTTAATCGATAAATCCCATTTACTGATAAACGAGGGCCCGCTACAATATCGGCCCGTCCATCCAATGGACAATCCCTTAAGTAATCCAATTACTTAGTCATCCTCCGAAATTGACTTCAAATCAATTTCTCCACCTTCTCGGTGATTTGTGTGTGACCCTTTAGATTCACCCTTAGCTAGACTTGGGCCCGTGTCCAATAAGGGCCTGTTACCATGGGTGGCCGTTTAGAAACGATCTATGGAACTAGAGACTAGGTGAATGTTGGCGTGAACATTTAGGCACCGATTCCGTACGGGTACGGTCCTTTCGTCTACGGTCTCTCGACCTTAGTTTAGGGTATGAAATTGGCGGGTCGGTTCCCATTCTTGACTAGACATCTATGCTTAATACTCGAGACTACGCATGCCTCATTGCATCGACATAGGAAACCATTTCCTATTCGATCAACCACTGTGGCCACAGTTTTAAGCAGCATGAACGTGTCTCCTAGTGCATAGGAGATACCTCTGTCACATACTGACAGGGGGCGGATCCTCTTCTTGGAACCCACCTTCCTCACTACACATTCTGACTACACGTGACTGTCATGGTTCCTCAAGTCTGAGGACTACTCCCGTACTATCAGAATCGGGGAAATCTAATAATACCGACCAAGCCTCCAAGATTTCCATATGATGATCCCCGCGAGTCAGTCCAGTCGGCTCGACCCCAGTCGACTAACCTATCAAGATCGTGTAGGCGTCCCACGCCTGTCGCTGATGAAACACGATACTCATCCAATGAACACGACTCTTAATGCAAGTTTCTATAGGACTCTCGATGCCTTGTCTCGAGGTCCTCGACTTGGAACGTTTCAGACCCAAGTCTCAATCAGTTGGTTTCATGACCACCATCCACCCCAACTGCATGAGTTGTTAATCGTGGTCTGTGCGCTTTATTGCCATATATGTAAAATACCATTTTAGCATATGGAAAATGAGCGCAACAAAGAGAATACCAAAGGTAACGAATACTCATTTTATTCATTACATAATATTATACTACATCAAGTTGTCACATAGGTTACAAAATGCCAAACTTATTGTCTTTCTAGTCACATATTCTAACGATTTCTCTGTTAGAGAGAATAGACAAACACTACTAGTTTAATCCATCTAAATCAGAATGAGAACTAGCCAGAGTTGTACATAAGTGTTTACAAATATTTTATGGAGCTACTCGTCAGTTTAGCGGACGCAAATATCCAACTTCAGATCTGTTTTTCCCTGATGCTTGTGAGATTCTCTTAAAGATGATTGAGTGGAAAAATAGTGATCTCAATTTCGTTAGGAGGATGGTTAGTCTCATGAAGGAGAAGTTTGATGAATACCAGGAGGAGTGTTGCTTCATTTTAGCTGTTGTTGTTGTATTTGATCCTAGGTTTATGGATTTGGCAGAATATTTTTACACTAGAATTTATGGTGCAAATGCTCATTTGTATAAATAGAGCGTTCAAAATACTTTATATAAGTGGTTTATTAATTATGGAGGTAGTTTGACCCCTTCAGTGAATGAATCCGCCACGTTGAGTAGCTCTAGAGTTGAACTAATTATATTTGCTTCGGGCTTAATTGGACTAATTATATTTGCTTCGGGCTTAATTAATTAAGTATATTGGATTCATTAATTAATTAAGTGCATTTGGGCTTGTAAATATTTAATTATATTAAATATTCACTTAGGTTTTTTCTGTTGGGTTTTTTATTTGATTAGTTGAATAATAAGTCCAATAGATTAAGTTATTGGGATGAAGATTTCCTTGTAGAGAAAAAGGAAATTTTCGGCTATATGGAGATAGTAGAGAGGTTTTGGAAAGTTGGAGAAATTTGTGGATGTTGCCTTATGATTTAGAAGACTGGGTCTTCCTTCCATATCCCCAACTTAAATTCCAACTCTCCCACAGACACACAACTAGCCATTTTCCCTATCTCTCTCAACAACCCAACCATCTCACTAGGAACCCTAGCGACTTTTCGCTATCCTAACACCTTATGTTCTTCTTGCTTTAGAACCAAGTCAATAATAAAGGAAGATCAAAACACACTAATTGATAGTGTGATTTTGATTTCTCTTCCACAGATTCTTTTGTTACTAGCACGAGGAAGATTCATACTTTCAAGTGTGGCGTGAACGACCACACCACACCAGAACTGTGAGATTCGTTCTCGTGCTAGCAAGAATCGAATCCATAGAAGAGGGATTAAAACACACTATTGATTAGTGTGTTTTAATCTTTCTTGTTCTTGACTTGATTTTAAAGTAAGAAAAACACTAGGTATGGAGAGGGGGAAAATTGGCTAGGCAAGATTGAGAGAGAAGCAAAAAATCCCTTGGTAGAGAGAGGAGGGAAATCGGCAAAGAGTAGTTGTTGGAGAGTGGGAATGTGTTTTGTTGGATATGGAAGGAAGACCTAGTCTCTAAACCTCAAGGTAACTTCCATATCTCAAACGACTTACCAAAACCTTTCCACTACCTCATTATGGCCAAAATTCGGGCCCTCTAAACAAGGAAAAACTCTTTCTTTGACCTAGAAAAGGTCAACGTGGGTTAGTGACCAACAATCAAATTGAACCCAATTACTTAATCTGTTGGACTTGTTATTCAGTCTAATTAGATATTCACAAACCCAAAATGCACATAAGTAATCAATAAATCAAATTCACTTAACTAATTAAGCCCAAAGCATAGTCTAATTAATTATTTCTAGCCAACTTTAATCAATGAATCCAATCCACTAATTAGACAAGCCCATATAACTACTTAACGAATTCAATCCACTTAATCCCAAGCCCCTTTTAAATTAATTAGATTAATTTAAATGTCCAAACCCAAAATTCAATTAATCTAATTAACTAAATTTTGGATCATCCAATAGATAATTCCGCATAAATGATCCAATTATTTATGCTCGTCGTAAATTAATTCTCCTATTCTGAAATTAATTCTAAATCAGTTCCATAACTTCCCAATGAGTTGTGTGTGACTCTTTGAGTCTTTAGGTTCACCCCCAACTAGACTTGAGCTTGTCGTCTAACAACAGTTCATGACACTAGAGATTAGGTGAATAATGGTGTCAACATTCAGGCTCCAAGTTGCATACGAGTATGTTCCTACTGTCGATCGTCTCCCGACCTTAGTCTAGGGAATGAAATTGGGCATTGATTCTCATCATTGACTAGGCAACTATACTTCATACTTGAGATTACTCTATTGATCGACATAGGAAATCCCTTCCCACTTAAGTAATCTCATAAACATCAGGAAAAAATACATTTGAAGTTGATTTTTTGCAGTTACTATATTGAGGAGTAGCTTCATAAAATATATGTAAAACACACATGAACAACTCTAATCCATAATCTTGTTTTCCAATTGCCAACTGCAAAAACTAGTTAGCAGCTCAATGCTTCCGACAACAAAATATAACAAGTAAAACTACAAATATTCATCTAGTATACTAAAAAAATGACCCTTTTTTCCTGCTAATGACAAAAAAAAAAAATAAAAAAATTCAATCTTTGGAAGTTCGCTACTAATAGAAAAAATTAAAAAAACCCATGAAAAAACAGACAGAGAGCAGGAGTTAGATGAATATATTGCAAGAATCAGACACTGAAGTTGAAGGAAATGGTACTTACATGATATTTTCGCATAGAGAAATCAAAGCAAGAAAAGAAGGCAAAACATACTCATGTGTTTCTTGATTGTTTTGTTGTTCAATTTTGGAGAAAAGGGGGAATTGTGATGTGAACAAGTGAGGAGAAGCAAAAGAAGAATTAGAGAGACAAACAAAAGGGTTCTTTCTTCTTTGAAAAATTGCAGGAGCAAAGAATGGGTGGGGGCGGCCACGCGTCGATCGGTTTCTTGAGTTGGGCACACAGAGGTGGTGGCAGGTTTGGAGAGAGGAGAGTTGTCTCAGGCCTGCGGTTTTTCGTTCGTACACACAAAGAGAATTCGAGAAAAAAATGGGTTTAGATAAGAACGCTACGCGACCCAGATCTAATCGTTTCAATTTATTGAGTTTGAGTTTGGGTGTGATCCTGTCATAATGGGCTAGACATGAGTAATTTTGGCCTATTAACAGGCCTTGCGTCACGCATATTTTGATGATCTTGACAGGTCCTGTCTCTAAGCTTAGTAAATATGCGTTCTCCTTAAGATTGATGGATAATGGTTTTTCATATGTGGGATTATTTGCTCTTCTCGAGCATGGTTTGATCAGTAAACATATTTATGCTTTTAAGTTCAGTTTAATATATACCGAGGCTATAGGCAAGTGGCTAGTGCTTTGACCTCCATGATTGTAGCAGATAATTAAAAGTATGTGTGGATCATCCCGAAAGGGAGAGCGAATGCAGAAGTGCGATAAATTAAAAAACATGAAAAATAAAACATGTTTAAATGAAAAGTAAATACACGTTCAAGGGGTGTTTCCTTGAATTTCTCGAGTGTTCGGTGTATCTCATGATCAAAGTAAAGCATGCAATATCATGGTGGCCATAGGGTTGATACAAATGGAACGTGAAACCTACCCGTTGTCGTTTTCTTCAAACTGCTACGTGCGTAGTTCCACGTTTTCCCACCAAGATTCAAAATCAGGAACCCTCTAAATTGTCCATCCAATCCACCGGATCTTGATCCCTCGTGCTAGCAAGAAAATCAAGAGGAATTTTATAGGAGGACAAATCAACCTAGCGTTATGAATTAACGTGATCGATTTACCTATAGTTCTCTTGTATCAAAACAAGGAGCTTGAAAATAATTTCTTGGAGAGGAGAGGAGAGGAGAGGGTTGGCTGAGAGAGAGGGAGAGAGAGGTGGCCGAGTGTGTGTGTGTGCGCACTAGAGTTTCAACACCTTGAGGTGTGTGTTTCTATGAGTATTTATAGAAGGGGACTTCTCTAGTCCTCTTCAAACTCTCATAAAGAACCCTAGGTTGACTAGGATTTTGACCTAGTCAAATCCTAGTCAACTTAGGTAAAAGACCAAGTCAAACTTGATCTTGGCCATTGATCTCTCCATTTAATCTCATCCGTCTATCTCTTAGATGGATTCCTGGAATATTTTAAATCTAATTTAAAATAATCACTAAGGCTTTAAATAATTAAATAATTATTTTAAGCATACCTCCTCAAAGTAATAAATTCAATTTATTAGTTAATTCCATTCAATCCAATTAAAGAATTAACAATCCAAGAAAAGTGAACCAATTTAATCTAATTAAATCGTTCTACCTCCCGAAATTAATTCCAGATTAATTCCGTCACTACCGATGGATTGTGTGTGACTCTTTAGGTTCACCCCCAGCTAGACTTGGCCAAATTTCCAATCATCCTATGATGGAAGAATCGTCCGTCACCATGGGTGGTCGTCTAACAATGGTCCATGGCACTAGAGACTAGGTGAATATTTATGGTGTGAACATTTAGGCTCTTTAGTACGTTTGTCCTTCCGTCTTCCATCTCACGACTATAGTCTAGGGTGTGGACAATAGGTGTTGGTTTCCATTCTTGACTACAGCCTTGGCTCGTCCATACCAAACGTCACAGGGATCTTATCTCACTGTTCAGTTACTGTGGTCACAGATTTACTAGAGTCTCAGAGTGTAAGTGAGACATCACTATTAATCCTATTGACAGGAGACGGATTCTATATTAGGACCTACTGTTCACACTACACACCTTGACTGCACTAGATAGGGCTTATGACAACCCAATCTCTTGACTTGGTAGCCTCTGGCCAATTCTATGATCCACCCAGGGTGTGTATGTGACCACAATAGTCCATCAAGTCGAGGACCAAACCCGTACTATAGGAACCGGGAATTCAAGTAATACCGACCAAACCCACTCAAGGTTTTCCATATGACGATTTCCACGAGTCACCTCAGTCAGCCGGCACCTAGTTGGCTAACCTATAACATTGTGTGGACGACCTTCGTCACTTGTTGATGAAACGCGACTGCAATCGCTTAGTGCAAGTCTCAAATGGACTCTCGATACCCTATCTCAAGGTCCTTCGACTTGGAGTATATCAGACCGATCCACAGAAACTGATTTCATGACCTGCCATCCTATGCGCAATCCAGTTTCTTGGATTAAGCTTTCGGTCTGTGGGTTTTGTTTGCGCGTTGAACAGTCTGTAATATAAAGCAGTTAAGTGAACACAAACAAAGAATAAACGCCAAGTATGAATATCACTTTTATTCATGAACTTTATTTAAACACCAAATTGTCAGAAATAGGTTACATAAGCCTAACAGGATTGACTTCGCGGTCACCTATTCCAACTAACTAGTACTAACAATTTGCTTGTTTTTGCTAAGGTAGTTGTAGTCATGTTGTTCTTGCGGAAACTCCACTCTCCATCTTATGTTCTTGGGTAAAGGATATTCTATCACATATTCGTGTTGCATACTAATGTCTCATCCACGCATGTATTGTATGCAACCATTTTTGAATTATTATATAATTTAATTCTAATTTTTAATTTTAAAAAAACACGTTTCAATCACTTACTAACGGGCATTAATGCATGACACAAGAGTGTAACAGAAGATCCACACCGATGTTAATCTAAGCTACCAATGCATGTATAGTAGGCACCTTAGGGGCAATTACGTATTTGGTCCCTAAATAATACAACTGTTAGAATAGGTGACCGTGAAGCCAATCTTGTTAGGCTTATGTAACCTATTTCTAACATTCATGGTGTACATAAGTTTATTCTGAGTAAAAGTGATGTTCAGTTACGGCATTAATACTTTGATTATGTTCACTTACTGCTTAATATCTATAATTGTTCAATGCACAACCAAAGCCCACATACCGGAAAGGTTAATCCAAGAAACTAGGCAACGCATAGGATGGCAGTCATGAAATCAGTTTCTGTGGATCGGTCTGAAATACTCCAGGTCAAAGGACCTGGAGATTGGGTATCGAAGGTCTATTTGAGACTTGCACTAAATGATTGCAGTCGTGTTTCATCGACAAGCGACGAGATCGTCCATGCAATATTAGTAGGTTAGCCAGCTCGATGCCGGCTGACTGAGGTGACTCGCGGGAGTCGTCATATGGGAAACCTTGAGTAGGTTGGTCGGTATGACTTGTATTCCTAGTTCCGATAGTACGAGATTGGTACTCGGACTTGAGGGACTACTGTGGTCACATGCACACCATGTCTGTATCTTAGGTTTGGCAAGAAGCTACCAAGTCGAGAGACTTAGTTGCTATAAGCCTTATCTAGTACAGTCAAGATGTGTAGTGTGGACAGTAGGTCCCAAGATAGAATGCGTCTCCTGTCAAACAATTGATAGTAGTGTCTCACCTATACTCTGAGACTCGTTCCCTATAAAATCTGTGGCCACAGTGACTGAACAGTGGGATAAGATCCCATTGACGTTTCAGTGGATAAACGAGTATTGACTTAAGTCAAGGATGGGTACCCACATCCAACATCCATACCCTATACTAAAAGTTGTGCGATAGTAGACGGAAGGACAATGCTCATACACATTTGGGACCTAAACTTTCACGTCATAATTTCACCTAGCCTCTAGTTGCCATGGACCGTTACTAGACGACCACCCATGGTAACGGAGGAACTCCCATCATGAGATGATTAGGATATTCGCCCAAGTCTAGCTGAAGGTGAACCTAAAGAGTCACACTCAATTTACTGGAAACGGAGGAATTAAATAGGAATTAATTCCGGGAGGTTAAACAATTTAATTAGATTAAATTGGTTCTCTTTTGGAGTGTCAAGCCTTCAAATATTAATTAGATTAATTAGACTTGATTCATGAATTGAATTTATGAATTAAATAGAAGGGCTATTTCCATCTTTAAGTAGAATGAAGATGGAAATATTCATTTTGGGCTTAAGTATTTATTTGATATTTACTACAAACCCGTTAGAAATTATTGGACTATTAAATAGGATTTAAAAGTCCATTCCACAAAGCCCATCAAGGAATGGACGGACGAGATCGAATCTTGGGGCTAGTTCAGATGAAGGGCTAGGATTAAGTTTGACTTGATCAAACCCTATGTTGACTGGGATTTGACTAGGTCAAAATCCTAGTTGTGTAAGGAGTACTTCTTTTGAAGAGTTTGAGTAGAATTAGGAAGAAGACTTCCTTATAAATACTCATAACACACACACACACACACACACAAATTCTCTACTCGTCTCATCTCTCTCTCTCTCTCTCTCTCTCTCTCCACTTCAAAGTGTTTTCATGTCTTGTCTTTGATGCAAGGGGAACGTTTAACAATCGATCACGTTAACCTAATAGCGCTTGTTCGATTGTTCCTCCTTTTCCTCTTGATCTCCTTCTAGCACGAGGGAATCAAGATACGTTAAATTGCATGGAGGATTTAGAGGAATCCTACATTGGGATCTTGGTGGCAAAACGTGGAACAACGCGTGTAGCCGAATGAAGAAGTCTACACCGGGTAGGTGACGGTTGTAGTATCTCTTTTCGTTCCAGCCCTATGGCCTCCATGAAATCATGCATGCTTGTTTTTCTTTTATTCATGAGATACACCAAACGCCCGGGAGATTCAAGAGAACGCCCTTTGAACGCTTCTTTATTTTGCCATTTATGTATGTTTTATTTACATTTACGTTTTAATACATCGTGCTTCCGCATGCGCCCTCTCCCAGACGATCCACTTTGCATTATAGTGGTATCAAAGCTCAGTTCAGTGTATAGGCTAGGATTTTATGTGCTATACGTGTATAAGCATGCGCTACGTGAGCGTTATTATTGAATTAAAGCATTTCATATATATTATGATTTATCGCGTTAATTTTGCACTAGAAATATTGATCATGGAATTCATGGTGTTCCTAAATTATATTCTTGATTTCTTAGAAAACGTGCAGAAAATAACGAAAAACAAAAAACATAGACGGTAGCAACCGACGGCTGACCGCGCGCGTGCAAGTAGGGGAGCCTGCACGCAGTCGCCCGGCCGGGCACGCCCAGCACACTCAGTCGGCATAAGCGCGGCCTGTTAGGCCGTGCCCGCATGACAGCGTCTAGGCGCACACGCGTTATAAATTAAAACTTTATTTATTTTTTAATCTTTTTTTAAATTTTTATGGACTAAATGCATAATGTTTTATAATTTTTGAAAAAATTTCATCCAGCACGTATGCTTTTTCAAATATTTTTTTGTTTTTTAAAAAAATAAAATAAAAAATTACAATAAGAACAATTTTAGGCCTCAATTCAAAAACTACATAATTTCACCAAACATCAATGTGTATTCATAATTTTTCAAACAACAAGAGGGTATTCGCAATTATGTCAAACCTTAGGGGAGCTCATTGTAAGTTACCATATATTTTATCAGAATTTACCTGATAATAATGTTTGTCCCCTCTTAACATTTTATATCAAAATAATTAGGTTATCTGAGTCTTAATTGAATTTTAGATTATATTTTTTAATGATAAATAAGATCTTTTAAATTTTAAGTTTACATCAAAATCAAACAATAGAGTTTCTTAAGATATAGGTTTTAACAAAGAGCACCAAGCTGTGAAGTCTTGGTACACCGAATATGTCTATCCTTATCATTCGAAGTGTTATTGGAGACTATATGAACATTGAGAAATTCTATATGTGCGATGCGATGTATATCTGGTGTTAGAGTGATTGTCTTAAGATATAGGTTTTAACAACGAGCTTAATCAAAATCTAAAGATGTATTGTTCACCTACATGCATGGACTCTTCTCTCCCACGCATCACGAACACCTACACTGCACCAGGCCCTAACCTTAATACTGACGGCGTAGTTCCATCGTCGGAAGAGGAGGCTGAGGCCAACGATGCGGACAAGGAGGGTGGGGAAGAGATACCTTCGCAGTTTAATTTCATGCAGTTTTTGGAACTGGCTGAAAGGGTGATTGAACGCGGGGACGCTGAATCGTTTAATATAATTGAACGGTTAAAGGCCAGGTGGGCATAGAGGTTGGTGGCGTAGGCAAGAGCATGGCTAACAATGTAACTTCGCCATGCATGGGCGAGCCAAACCCTTCCTGCCCTATTAGAACGCCATCTGTCTGCATGAGGACACATGTGCGACACTTAGACATAAGGGCTGAGGAGGCATAGGGAATGAACTTGGAAGGGGGCCTGCGATTGGACCTCCACTAAGACAAGGGTAAGAAAGTCCTTGAAGATTCAGGGTTATTCATTGGGAATATCCGGCTCAACCCGCCACATGCACCAGTACCTACCGAGGATCCATTTTCTGCGGGGTTCGACTGATCATCGCATCTTACCCTCTGGTACATTGAGACTGAAGTTCAGCAAGGGGATATTATTGTCAAACCTACCTGTACAATGGTATAGGAGGGAGCGAATAAGTGAGCATGCATTATTGTTGGATACTTCTTGGGAAAAAGGTCGTACTTTCCCTACCTCAAATCATTCGTTCGCTCTACGTGGCCGGCGATTAAAGAGGTCACTGCGACGGCAACTGGGTTTTACTTCTTTCAATTTGGTTCCATTGCTGCGATGGAAGAGGTCATTGAGGGGGGCCCTTGGCTCTTCTAAGGCCAGCCTTGCGTTACAAAAGTGGGAACAGAGAATGGCCCTATGGCGTCACTCCCATACTCAGGTGCCAATATGGATACAACTACGTTACCTACCGGTGGAATACTGGATAATGGACGGTCTGAATGTGGTGGCCAGTGGGGTGGGGAGACCCTTGTACCAAGATGTGGTCACATGGGCATGTGGTCGCCTGGATTATGCCAGGTTGTGCGTTCTGCTGGATTATCACTCGCCACTTCCGAAACACCTGGTGATCATGGTCTCTTCTCGAGATAAAGGTAGAGAAACGTCAGTTAAGGTGGATGTGGAATATGAATGGGTATTGCACAAGTGCACTATGTGTAAGACACTAGGCTATGCTACGCGTACATGTCCGACGGAGAGGGTACCACCTATTGCCCCAGTTAGTAGTTATGTGAAAAAGCGAGACAAGGTGGTGCACGCCACTAGTGCTGATCGGCCAAGCCACGTGGTGCCTGATGGGGCCGGTTTTGTTGCTGACACAGGCGGGACCAGAGCTGCACCTGAGAAGTGTGCCCACGCATGCAAGGGCGACCTACCCAGTGAGGCCTCCACTTCTGGAACTAGAGGACCTCATCCTAACAAGATGAGATACGAGAATGTGCTAGTTCTATACAACCCCTTCTCCGCCCTGCAAACCATCAACGACATTGAGGCACATACTGACGACACGGGCCATAAATCTAGCAACCTTCGCCCACGATTGTAGCAACTGTGTGGAACGTAAGGGGTCTGAATCGAAGAGACCACCGGATCGTTGTCCAATCTCTCCTTCAGGATACAAGATCAGTGTTTTGTGGCTAGTTGAGACCAGGGTTGCGCAGAGAAATGCTAGGAACGTCCAGGATGGCATTAACTTGCATTTTTCTTAGTTTATGGATTATGATGGCCTGAGGAATAGAATATGGGTTGGATGGGATGAATCGGATAGAGGTAGAGATCAAGGAGACTTATTGGAAATTTATACATTGTGTCATATCGAATAGGAGGTGCACACCAACTGTTTGATAACGGTTGTGTATAGGGCTAATGAAGTGGGCTCTCGAAGGGAATTGTAGTCGGGTTTAGCTCGACTGGCTAAGGACGTTGGGGATGACCTTTGGCTCGTTCTTGGAGATTCCAACACAGTATTGGACCTCAACAAAGTCTGCGAAGAGGCGGCATATCAGAGCCAAACCATGAATGAATTCAATCAATGTCTTCTAGATTTTGGATTAGCTACAATGCCAATGCAAGGGATATGGTTTCGTGGCATAACTGTAGTGATGAGCCGTGTAGCTTGTGGAAGCGTCTCGATAGAGTTTTGGCGAATGAAGCTTGGATGGAGAAATAGCCTGAGAGTTCGTATGTCTACGGCACTTCGCGCACCTCGGACCCCTTTTGATACTTAGTGTAGCAGGGGGCAGGGGGAAGGGGGTTCCATCTTCAGGTTTGATAACTTACTGACAAAAGACCCTCGGGTTTTTTCACGGACAGTGGGGGACATATGGCAACACCGCATATATGGAACTTGCCAATACTCATTGGTGACCAAGCTCAAGGTGCTCAAACCTATCTTCCGGGTGAAGCGGAGGCAGAAAGGAAACCTTTCTCTGAATGTCAAGCTAACGACTGAATTTCTCGATCAGGCCCAGCATCTACTCCAACGTATAGGCGCAGTAGTGTAGTGGCTGACCTAGAGAAATGTTGCAGGATGGTTTATGTGAAAGCGGTCAATCAAGAGCAATCTATGATCAAACAGAGAGCCAAAATGCGGTGGCTTAAAGAGCGCGATGTATGCTCCAGAATTTTCTCTCAAAAGGTTAAAGCTCGGAGGACGCTGCACAAAGTGTTTCAAATTAAAACAACACAAGGGGTTACAGTCTTGAACCAGGACAAGTGGTGCAGGAGTTTATGACGTTCTACTTGGGACTCCTTGGTGGGACGAGGCGGCAGGGGCACATCAACTTAGAGCACCTCTTTCCATGGATCAAGGGCACGGTTAGTGAACAAGAGGTAGAGGCTATGACTGGCCCCGTGAGGGAGGAAGAAGGGTAACCATATTCAATATGACTGATAACAAAGCCCCTAGCCCAGATGGGTTCTCTGCAGGGTTTTTTAAAGCCGCATG
The DNA here is from genome assembly GCA_034509735.1 of Sesamum alatum. Taxonomy (NCBI): domain Eukaryota; kingdom Viridiplantae; phylum Streptophyta; class Magnoliopsida; order Lamiales; family Pedaliaceae; genus Sesamum; species Sesamum alatum. The sequence goes on from JACGWO010000008.1 coordinate 27,448,760, forward strand.
GCTGGTTGCCGGTGAGAGGTGGTAAGAGTCGTGCAGGAGTTCTTCGCACTTGGCAAGCTCTTTAAGCAAGTGAATGCAACACTCCTAGTCTTATCCCAAAAGTGCAGTTGCCGGGTACAGTGACTGAATTTAGACCTATTGCATGCTGCAACATGATCTATAAGGTCACCAACAAGATTCTAGTCATGAGAATGAAGGGCATCCTAGACACCCTCGTTAGCCTTTCGAAAACTGCCTTTGTCCTAGGCAGGAGCATTAGTGACAACATATTACTCGATCAAGAGCTGTTCGCAAGCTACAATCAAAATCATCTTCCCCTTGATGCGCTAAAAGTGGACCTACAAAAAGCGTATGACTGTCGAATGGGATGTTCTGCTAGTCATGCTAAAATTGTTCTGATTCCCGGAGGTGTTCATACAATGGATAATAGAGTGCATCACAATCGTTAGCTGCTCTACTTCGCTTAACGGGGGAATTCATGGCTTCTTCCCAGAAGCACGGGGGTTACGGTAAGGGACCCCATTTCCTAATATATTTTTGTTCTAGTTATGGAAGTCCTGCATGCATTGGTCAAAGCAAAGGTAGCATAGAAGGGGGAATTTCGTTACCACTGGAGGTGTAGGGAGGTGGACTTGATGATGATGTGCTTTGCGGATGACCTACTTCTTTTTGCAAAGTAGACGACACCCTCAGTGCATGTATTCAAAGAGCACTGTAAGATCTTTCGGAGCTATCAGGGTTACGTGCAAATCCAGCCAAGAGCCATATGATCCTTTCCAAGTTTGCTTCTGAACGACAGCTCCGCTTGAGCAGTATTTTGGGGTTTCAGATAGGCCAACTCCCACTAAAGTATCTCGGTGTGCCTTTGACAGCAGCTAGGCTCACTATCTCTGACTGCAAGCCCCTTCTGATGAAACTCGATGCAAAAATCGCTGTCTGGGGGTCGATAAGCCTGTCTTACGCTGCTCAAGTCTATCCTTAGTGCGATGGTCTGCTAGTGGAGCCAGGCATTTATTCTGCCAAAAGGGATCGTGATGGCCGTTAAAAGCAAGCTGCGACGCTGGCTGTTGCAAGGCTCGGGCATTAGGGTCTATGCAAAAGTGGCCTGGAACCAGCTATGTTGCCTAAAGAGCACGGGAGAATGGGTATACAAAGTGTACCGGCTATCAACCAAAGTCTAATATGTAAGCATTTGTGGACATCGTCATTGGGAAGCCAGGTTCCCTGTGGGTGCAGTGGATAGCTTAGTATAGAATCAAGAACCGAAGCCTATGGACGGTATCTAGCAGCCGAGGTTCTTGGAGCTGGAAAAAAATGCTCAAATTACAGACGCAGCTACTGCATGTTGAGTATAGAATTGGGAATGGGAATTTTTGTTGTGGCAGGGCTCGTGGCACTCCAAGGGGTTACTCCTGCACCACTATATGCTGGCGCTCGAGGCAATGGGCTTACCTGTTGATGCTACATTGGACGCAGTTATCTCTAACGGACAATGGCGTTGGCCACCTGCAGATTGCAAAGAGGCACTGGAAATCATAGGAAGTTTCCCCCGTCTTGCAAGTGGTACTGACAAGGTGAGATGGAGGTCTATTACGGGGCAGATTTTGTTGCAGCAATCTATGGTCAACTCCATCTTGTTGGGGCTAAGGTGGATTGGGCGCCAATGTTCAGGGGCCCCTTCAGAATAGCTAGGAATGATTTCATTCTATAGATGACAGTTTTGGAGAAGCTCACTACAACGGACTGAAGGACAAGCGGATCCGCCCGGGAGCGCGAGTGGAAGCGAGAAAGCGAGAAATTGTGCGTAAATTTAAATCTAATTCAGAATACGCGAATCCCAAGGGGTGTACCCTTGGGTGCTCAACCGGGCGTTCGATGTAGGATGTGTAAATATTGAAAACATATATTTAAACACATAGGGCATAGATATATAAATGAAATCAATCAAAGCGTAATAAACCGTTACCTTTGATTGTTTAGCGTATGCTCCCGGCTACTAGCGTTGTTCCTTCTCCGGAATGCTCACGAAATCCAAACGTATGGATTCTCCAAAGGTGATCCACACCACACCGGAAGAAACACACGTTCTTCTTGCTAGAAAAGAACGGGTTTAGAAGGAATCGGTTTAAGAGAAGAACACTATGAATTAGTGTTCTCTTAAACTTACTTTGTTCTTCTTCTTGATTCAAAATCAAGTGAAGAACACAAGTGTGAGAGAGGGAGAGAGCACAAAATTTTGAGAGAGAGGAGAGGATTTTTGTCTTCTCTTTTTCCTAGAAAAAGATGAATAATGAATCACTTATGCTTGGTGTTGTATATTCTAATATATATACATTATTAATGTGATTATTGGAATGTGTCTAGGTTCATCCAAGGATGTCTAGATTCATTCCAATCAATCACCATCAATTCTTCAATCAAGCCTACCAAAATTTATGGTATGACCAAATCATACCAAAAGGGATCAAGTCAACATACCACCTAGCATGCAACATGGCTGATTTTGCTTCCTCCAAGGGAGCATGTCGGCATGTTTAATTAAGGGAAGAAGTCCAACTTCTTCCTATTCCAAAATAGGAATTATTTCTCCTCTCGGGTATAATTTAACGGACCGGGTTTTATCGTAATCCAATTACGACGAACCCAATATTAAATTCAATTTAATGTCCACTTAAATTATTCCCGTTGATCTTTTAATCCAATTAAAAGATCCAACGTCTCAACTTTCCATATTTAATCGAAAATCCAATTTACCGATTAAATGAAAGCCCGATACAATATCGGCCCGTCCATCCAATGGACTTTTCCTTAAGTAATCCAATTACTTATTTTATCCTTCGAGATTGACTCCAAGTCGATCTCTCAACCTCCTCGGTGATTTGTGTGTGACCCTTTAGGTTCACCCTCAGCTAGACTTGGGCCCGTGTCCCACAAGGGCCTGTTACCATGGGTGGCCGTCTAGCAACGGTCCATGGCACTAGAGACTAGGTGAATTGGCGTGAACATTTAGGCGCCGATTCCGTACGGATACGATCCTTCCGTCTACCGTCTCCTGGCCTCAGTCTAGGGTATGGAATTGGGCGTCGGTTCCCATCCTTGACTAGGCATCTATGCTTAATACTCGAGACCACGTATGCTTCATTGCATCGACACAGGAAACCATTCCCTGTTCGACCAACCACTGTGGCCACAGCTTCAAACAGCATGAACGTGTCTCCGAGTGCATAGGAGATACCTCTGTCACATACTGACAGGGGACGGATCCTCTTCTTGGAATCCACCATCCTCACTACACATTCCGACTGCACTGGACAAGGCTTATGATAATCATCTTACAGAATGATTACCTCTCGCCAGATCCAAGATACAGTCGTCCTGTGCACGCGACTGCCATGATTCCTCAAGTCTGAGGATTACTCTCGTACTATCGGAACCGGGGAAAACCAATCATACCGACCAAGCCTCCAAGGCTTCCATATGATGATCCCCGCGAGTCAGTCCAGTCAGCTCGACCCCAGTCGACCAACCCATCAAGATCGTGTAGGCTTCCCATGTCTGTCGCTGATGAAACACGGCACTCATCCAATGAACACGACTCTTGACGCAAGTCTCAATAGGACTCTCGATGCCCTGTCTCGAGGTCCTCGACTTGAAACGTTTCAGACCCAACTCTTAATCAGTTGGTTTCATGACCACCATCCAATGCGTGGCCCAACTGCACGAGTTGTTATCCATGGTCTGTGGGCTTTGTTGCGATATAAGTTAAACACCGTTTTAACAAATGTAAGATGGGCGCAATAAAGAAGGTACCATTGGTGACGAATACTCATCTTATTCATCACATAATAATATTACATTCACATCAAGTTGTCGGATAGGTTACAAATTGCTAAACCTATTGGCTTTCTGGTCACCTATTCCAACACGGACATGGCATGGCTGTATTTAACCTCCGGGACTATGTCCAATGTGATAGGCAGGCGTTGGAAACGCATGTTTTTCAACTGTGTATATGCACGTCGGTGCTTGCACCTTCTAAGGGAGCTGGTTCGATTTGACTGCGCAGTGCAAGGTGGCAGCAAGGCATTTCTAGGGCCAGTCGCCAGTGGAGAGGGGTTCACCTCCTAAATGCAGCATGTAGATCAGTTTTAGCATCCCTAGTTTATCATTTGTGGTGGGAGAGGAATGCTAAACGGTTCCAACAAGAGTTCAACCCCCAAAGATAGTAGTCGGAGGATTATTGAGCAGGTGCGAATGCGTATCATGAGCGATGACTTACGACCTAGCCTACAAACGGTGCTTCTTTATAGGATTTGGAGGATAGCATGGAGTGGAAATACCCTCCTTGTATAATATATAAGATCGAGTAGGAAGACATGGAGCTTGTATACTTCTTTTTTTTGCTTACTGAAATTTATCATTCCCAAAAAAAAAAAAAAAGAAAGATGAATGAAGCAATTCTACATGTTACTGGAACACATTACTAAATTAATTTATTAAAAATATTTCAAAATTTGTCAATAAAATATAAACTAATTGAATTTTTGTGCAAATTGGCCTTTGTTGAAATATAAGTAATAATGTTAACTTGTTCAAATAATAGACTGTTATTAATAGATACGACATCGAGATAGATGATAGGAACGAAAATTGAAAAGATGGTAAAATAAAAATTAAGTATGAAAAATATATTTTAACTTTGAATAAATCTCGTATTCATTTTAACTTAGTGTTCAACTTTCATTTAGTGACCGTTTTACTATTCAAGTTCAAACAAATGTTTAGTTCAATTGTGCTAAAAATATTAATATCTTTAGGATCTAGAATTGTGCTTAGTTCAGACAAATGTGCTGGATTTTGGTTGAGATGTTTCATTTTTTAAATAAAAAAAAATAGAATTAGTATCATACCATTATAATTTTTTTTCCTTATGTTTCTTTTTTTCCCTTAAAAATACATCGACATTTCTAAATCAATTAACATACTATTATTATAAATTCAGTATACAATACATTAGTATTTGAAATTCTACGATTTGGTCTACTTTTAATATAGCATATTGTTTTTTTGTTTATTTTGAACCTCAACCTCGCCACTCAATCAAAGGATCATTTGTTTTGTTTTCGATGTTTCATTAAGATATTTCATAGCTCGTAAATGGTAATAGTAAATCGTATGATATCTAAAAAATTAGAATAACCTTTAAATTTATTTGTCCTGTATCAATATTATTTGTATCTACATTATCGTATTTATGTTCATGCAGCAAAGATTCTTAGCTAGCAAGTACGAGAAATTACAATTATTAAATTAAAAAAAAATACTAAATCTGTAAACTTTTAGCTTGAATTTGGCCAAATCTAAGGTAACCAGACACAAGTGCATTACGATTAAGGATAATTACACCGCACTCCCTTGATGTTTGGTATAATTACACCTAAATCCCTATAATTTAAGAAATTACATCTAATACCCTAAAATTTGTTTTCGGTAAACAAATATTTTCTGACCAAAACAATGCTTATAAGAGTGAAAATATACCTCCTCACATGCATTAGCGTGTACAAATATATTAACTTGACTAGAAAAATATTTGTTTGACCTGCAATAAGTCAATTAAGATTAATATGATTTTTCATTCAATTTTTTGCTAATATCAACAAATTCGGTAAATTTTAACTAAAGAAGGAATATGTTGTTGTCAAATGAGAACCAACGGTCAGATTTACTAAATATAATTTCTCAAACTATAGGAAGTTTGTGTAATTACACCAAACCTCAGGTGGAGACAGTATAATTATCTTTTATGATTATCATTTAATTAGTCTAGATTAATATCATTTGTAATGTGATTGGCTAAGTGTGATCAAATCTAGTTCGAGTACGAATTTTCGACGATACATGAGTATATATACACATGCAGCAGTACTAAGCTAAGAACACAAACTTATCCATCCCATTGTAAAAATGTATTATTCTAGTTCTGCTCTCTGAATCCTGCTATATAGTTTGAGCTTCTGAATTCCAATTCTTCAGCTAGTTCTGCTCCTAGAAGTTCTAGTACAAGCAGAGAGATAATAATCTCTAACATAGGAAAGGCATAATTGACTGAAAGTGCAGTATGTGGAAGACAATGCAGAAAACAAGACAATCGTTCCATATCCAATCTCAACGAAAGAGCAAGTTCAATGAAGTGAGAGACAATGCAGAAAACAAGATGATTGTCCCATATCCAATCTCAACTCAACACCAAGTGGTGAATGACATACGGTGGCCTTTCGATCATAGCCAAAAAGAGAAACACGTTCTCCTTTCATGCGCAGAAGGAATTCAAGACTTCTTATTCAGATGGATAAGCAGATTATTTACCTTGCAGGGGAAAGGCGAAAGTGCAAAAAGGGCGGGAAATTTCAACCATCAGATCCTTTAACTGCACCCAAGAAATTTCGTTTATAAATCTGGAAACAACAAAAAATTACTGTGTGAAATCAGGTTAATCTTCCCAGCAAGAATGAGAATATATGAAGCTGCTTGGCGAATTTGAACACCTTGCTTTGACCCGGTATTCACCTGGAAAAATATGATCAGGAGGAGGGCATGCAATACAGGATGACATGTAATGGGCAAAACAAATGCCTGTTATCAACATGGAAATGCCACAATCTAAAACGGGGGAAAAAAGAAAGAAACAAACACCATGAGTGCTAGTTTTCTCTCAAATTTATTGCTCAACAATGGGCATCCTTAATACCAAGTCTTGCCGAGGATGCATGAATGTACAAACATGTGATGTACCATGTTGAGATGTGCCAACAATGCTCGTTTTACCATACAAAAACAGTAATTCTGACAGAATCTTATAAAACACAAGATAACATGATGGAACTGTAGAAATTACACCCTGCTTTCAAGGCCGTGAGTGGGGTTGCTCGACAACTAGCATGAAATAAAGAATAATATACCAAATTATGGTCGAAAGAAGCTTCAAGCACACAGTAGGTTCTGACTATTTTATCAGTAAGCTTATATGGCTGCAAAGAAAACAGCAAAATTGACTAACAATAGCTCTGCTGACTACAGGTTGTTCAGCTAGAGGTCATTTCAAAGTTCTTCCAAAGATGGATTTGAATTTGAATGTCCAAATCAAAACCACCAGTTACAAGCGGGTCACTCCATCAATAAGCCACAATGAAACTCGACTTGGATTCAGTTTTTGGATTAAAAGATCTTGCTTATTCTCCTCTCATATACATTCTATCCATTACATCCTCCAAGGTTTTAGTGCACACTTCACCGAGCCATCGTTCCTTAATACAGGAAGAGTTCTACCCCAGTATGCAGGCAAAACATTTCAGAATGTCCTGTCAGTGTTCTTTTTACTACACAAGCAGAAGTTCACTAAGAGATTCATATTCTAATCACCCAAAATTCCAAGGATCTGAAAGAGGATGTGTGCACAAATAAAAATCTGTACTTGAACTTAAATGAAATGAATCCAAAATCACCACAAACAAACAAGACAAAATGGAAAACCAATAAACAAGCAAGACAAACCGCGAGTGCTGTCAGCAATGAAGAACTAAAATAAACATATATATAAGCAGCACAGTATAGAGGCAAGCAAATTAAGTCCTCATGAAACCAACTGCAACAACTAGCAATCTGCCCGAGACGAATCATTTAAGACAAAATCGAAAGCTCATGGTTGTATTAAGGAAATCATCAATCATTATCTTATGGCGTATAAAAACAAACATAGTCCTAAAGAAGTGCACATGTAGTTTCTGACTAGCATTCTACACTAACAAACTACAGCAATGCCCAAAGAAGACAAGAAGACGCAACTGTTCCAACAGCATCACTGCCCCTTCTCCTCCCTCTCCCGATTCCACTGCTCAATCCTAGCTCTACGCTCCTCGCTCCCTTCCCTCACAGGACTCCTGCTCCTCCTCGGACTCCCTCCATGCCTTCTCCTTTCGCTCTCATACCTTCCCCCATATTTATCACCTCCACTCCTCCTCCCCCACCACGATAATCCCGCCTCTCATGATCCCTCTCCCTCTCCCTCTCTCGCCTATGGTAATGCTGCGGTGGACTCTTACTCCTGCTGCGGCTCCGCCTCCCCCAAAACCTACCATGGTGCCTGCCAAACAGCTTCCTCCTCAGTTCCCTACCGATCATTTTGACATGCATAAAATTGCAATACCCCCCACGATTACAACTATTCTCCTCGTATTGTCTGCAGGTGGCCTCACGAAAATCAGTGACAGGCGAAAAATCGGCGATAATGGGACGGCCAGAGTAAAACCTTCCCTGCAAGGCGCTCAAAGCAGCGGCAGCCTGATCCTCCTCCTTGAACTGGACGTAGACATTCCCAATCATGTGGTCGGCTAGGTTGTCGCAGACGTTGAGGGTCTCGATCTCGCCGAATTTGCTGAGCTCCTCAAAGATGTCCTCGAAGAAATCCTCGAAATGTTCCTGGATCTTGCTGGGGTCGATGGGTTGGCCCTGGGCGTCAACGCCTGGGGTGATCATATCGGGCCGCTGGTACATATTCGAGAGCAGCAGCGTCGGGGATATGGCGGGACGGTTGTGGAGGCGAGAGCAGCGGTCGCCGTGACGGCAGGCGCCGATCTTGAAGTAGAATGGGCAGTTGACACGGTCTTTCTCGGTCCCGAATATGGAGGCCAAGTGCTCCGCCATTATTTACAAGATTGAATCACTCGATGCTGGAATCAGAAAGAGTAGTGGTTGGATCTGATTAGGGTTCGAGAAAGTGCAGAAACCCTAATTTTTTAGGGAAGGTGTAATGGAAATGGAAATTGTACCCAAGTTGAGTTGTGTGAGTGGAGTGGTACGGGGAAGGAAGTCAGAAGCTAAATGGACAGAAATACCCCCCGCCCCCTAGATTTTATTTTAAATTTAAGAGTAAAATACAACCAACTCCCATAAGGTTTGACATAATTACAAATGCTCTCTCATTATTTATAAAATTACAAATACCTCCGAGGTTTGTAATTTTTAACCAAAGACCTAAAATTGACCATTTTGCCCTTGAATTTTTTTATTAAAATTGTAAAAAAATCAACTTAGGCAAATTGCATTATTACTCATCTTTGTACAAAATTTAAAAAACCTCTCTCTACGTATTGTCGTCTAAAAATATTTTAAGAATTAAATAAAAAATAATTAGTGCATAAGGGCATTTTGATCAATTTACCCATAAGAATGGATGAAAATTAGTTATTTGTTAAATGGTTACAAACCTCAAGGGGTATTGATAATTTTTCAAATAATGAGAGAGTATTTATAATTATGCCAACCTCAAAAAAAAGTAGATATAAGTAACCCTAAATTTAATTTAAACATAAAGTATTAGGATAAAATTAGAATTATTTTTTCCTCAAAACTTGTTCTCCAATATTATCCTATGATTACTTATAATTCTAATATGTTGTACAAATAACGATTAATTACATTTAACTCTTCAAAAAAGACACTAATAAGCATAAAATTCCCTAAAGAAAAAGGTGCAATGCAACTCTCTTCATTATTAAAAAAAAAAAAAAGAGTAATTATATTATGCTCCATAATCTTAGTCTGTTTACACCAACCTCCATAATTTTAGTCTGTTTAGTTAAGCTTATAAGCTCCATAATTTTAGTTTGTTTGGCTAAGCTTATAAGCTCCTCAAAACATTTTAAAAAATATTTGAGAGCTTATAAGTTCTACAAAATCGTTGAATCCTGGATTTCTTTGCTAAAAGAAAGATGAAAAGTGAAGGAAAAAAATTATTAAAAAGCAAAAAATAGAATGAAAGAAGAAAAAAAATATTAAAAAACTATTTGATAGAAAAAAAAAAACGTTGAAAGAGAAAAAATGATTAAAACACTATCTTTTTAGGACATGACGCAGATTAATGACATGCTTTAAATTTTTGGAAAAGTTATCATATCATTTTTATATTCATTAGGCTTCTGTTGGCAATTTTTTCTTTAAAGTGCTTATAAAATCTCAAAATAAGATGTTTTGGATCTTATAAACTCTTTAAAAAAAATTAACCTCCTCCAACTTTTTTCATAAAATCTTATAAGCTTTATAAGATTAATGCATAAATAGATAAAAATATCCTCATTTACACACAGACACTCTCTCTCTCACAGACACTCTCTCTCTCTCTCTCTCTCTCTCACACACACACACACACTTTCTCTTGTCACACACTCTCACATACACAAATACACTTTTTATCTCTTAATATTTTAAAAAAAAATTATTGGTATTTAATTTTTCTTGCAATTAAAAAAGAAAAAAAATGCTTCATTAGTTAATAAATTATTATGTATTGAACAAAAATAAGATTGCTATTGATATTATATTTATTGAAAAATTATAAATTAGTGACATTAAAAATTATATGACTAGAAAATAGTCATTTCGTTAACAAAAAATATATCAATTATATATCAATGTCATAATATTTAACTAACATTAATGTACATATATTTTATTTTTTATTCAAAAATTTAGGTAATAATTATCATCATTTTCTTGATTTTTAAAAAATATTATCTATTAGATTTTTTATTTGAAATTAAACTAATGTGTACTATTTATGAAAGTATTTTAAAATATTAAAATACAAAATATGTCTTACTTTATTCTAATAGTAACATGTCCTTTTTTGTCATTTTACAATAAAAATACCTTATTATACCAAACACCCTAAGATCTTATAAGTTATAACATCTTATTTTATCCAAACACTTTAAAAATTTATTTTTAAAATAAAATACAATATCTTATAAGCTTTTTAAAACATCTTATAAAATGTAGGAGCTTATAAAATATTTTAAAAAAATTTAGCCAAACACCCTCGAAGTCTCAATCCATGTATTAATCACGACTTACAATGATTGAGGTTTTATATTAAAGATAACTTTTAATGATATGTTGACCAAATGATCCTTCCATATCATACATAAATCATCCCTAACAACTAAAAAATAGGTGTAATTTAATAAATGTTAATATTTTTTAAGGTTGTATATGTACTTTTTCAAAGAATAGAGGTGGTTTTCATAAATGATGTTGACGTTTCTGGTAAGTATATATATAATTATCCAATAAGTGAGAATAGTATATATAACATACCATAGATTAAAAGCACAAATATAATTATCAAAAAGGAAAAACTCACTATCTCCCACATAAAAGAATCTTATTGTAAACTTACTAATGTTATTGCCCTTTATTGAAAGGTTTCACTTAAAATTTTCCTTTCTTGGCTTAAACTTTCAAACGAGGCGATCATTTAATAAAACTAAATAATAGTATTGTTGCATTCAAAAGTTAATGTTGTTTCTTTTTGTTAATAGGTACTTTTAGTTTTTCTTCCTTTTCCCAAAGGAGAATATGTTGCATTTAACCCAAAATATCAAGTTGAATGCGCCAAGTACAATGTGCATACAAGGACAGAACATTGAAGGAAAAAGCACCAAATATATAGAAAAATCCCAACCTCATCAAGAATCATGTGGCACTCACTCAATACAAAGATGAAACTCAAACACAAATATTGTTTCTCACTTAAGACAACAAACAGATCAAGCTTTGGAGTGGTAAGCTGTGATCCATCAAAGACAACAAATACAAAGACTGAAAACTTTGTAATGGATTCTTTAATCATCTGGGCAGAGAACTAATAGGAAAATTGCGCAATGGATTCTCCCTCAGTAGCTCAGTTTCTCTGCAAAGAACAGTTACAAGATCAGCAATCAAGAACTCAGTGGCATGTATTGGTTTAAACAACATTCCAGAAAGACTGCTACTTACTTCTTAAGATCTTTACCGTCCCCGGGTCTGAGCTGCAGAACTGAAGATTTGTCGCCATCATTTTCTTGCTTATGTTGTCTACAAGAGATGAGTAACTTCATCAGTAAGCACAAAATGCAGAATATAATTGACAAGGACCTGCTCATTTCACTTTCTTAAAACAGTTATCGTCAAGAAAGAACCCAAAAAGATATCGTTATTGGATTGATCAATGGATAAGAAAGTTTTGATGCTTGTCAAGAATCCAATGAGAGCAATCACAATATCTTCACACTTACTCCGGGCATTCCTCATCCACGAAGATCTCAATGCATGGGCTGGGAGGTGGTCTTGCTCTTCTTTGACCAGGTCTCTGAGGAATCTGTAAAAGGTGACTTTGAGCATATGAAGCCATGTGCGACATTATGTTGAGTTAAGTACATGGGAGTTGTATTTACCTTATTTGATGTCCATTTTGATGGGATTGCATTATTCTCTTTATTTCTTTCTGCTCGGGCACCAAGTGAGTGCCATGGTTTTACATCTAACTTTGGCGCTTCTGACTGATGACCCAGAAGTGAACCACTGCCATTGTCTTTGAAAATGGAAAATGAAGTTCCAGGAGCCCTAAAAGAACGAAACTGAAAAATGTAAAACACAATGTAGCATCTATAGTGTCTTGCGTATATATGTATAAGAATTCATTTTATCAATCCTAATTTAAGCAATTATTGTTCTGGCAAGGCTCCCCCATGGAGTAGCATTTTTGCAACGTATTAAAGCAACAAATTGTCTTGCAGTGGTATCCAAAACTAGTAGCATAAAAATATAGAAGAGAATGAATAGCCCCCCTCTTTGGACCCTCTCTCCAACTTCATGCATATATTCCTCCATCATCCACCTAACCCTGATATTAACATGTCTGCCAACCAAGCTTCCAGTATGACAACCATTAGTGGCCCAATGGTATTCTCATCAATTACTACTGTAGGCAGTGCAAGAGGATTAAAGCTTATCTTCAATGGTACGCAGTAAGGGCAGTTATTCTACTGATGAGATGTTTGGGCAAAAGGAAGGTATTAAGCAGTTACTTAAGATATTGATCTGTTATCCGGGGCAAAAGGAAGGTATTAAGCAGCAGGTAGAGGCGTAAACAACTGGTTTACATGTTCTCAAAAACCAATGAGCAAAGCAAATTTAGCAAAGCAAGTTGCATCAAAGAAATTACAGTGTACAACTCCTGTTCTAACCTGTCAGGCTTCTGTTTTTTCCTAAATAGATCAGAACTCTCTGGTGTTTGGTTTCCTGCTATCATAAGAAAGCATTAGCCAAAAAATCTTTGTAAGTATCCTAGAAGAACTTCAATGGTCAGAAAAATATGAGTAGCTTACTTGTTTCTCTAGTCAATACTGTCCCAAAGCTTCGAGCTGGTAAGTGGTTTTCTGTTGCATCCTCCTGCTAATTGCACATAGGGCCACAGAATTATCAAATCAAGCAAACAACAGATAAAGACGGGAAGTAACAGGAAAACCACCAACTGTGCGAACTACTTGCATACATCTGCAGCTTTCAGTTGTCTCATAGAACGAGTAAAAAACTTCTTGTAGGCTGCCGTCAATTTGTCAACTGGTTGAGCTTTCCTAATACCAAGACATGAAGGATCAGTTTGTCAGTTGCATTAGAAGAACTATGACAACCAAAAGAATAATCCTTTTATTTCCAGACTTAGCAGCAGTTAAATGGTAGTAGTGACTGATGTATTAAGTTGTATAGGGACACAAATTGAAGAAGTGAGTAATTATCCGGTAAGTGATATTCTGAAAATTTCCTTCAATTTTCCACTTCAGCTACCTACTCAAGATTCTTTATTATAAAATGACAAGTTCGCATTTCAGTAGGAAGTTTAGTTTATAATCACAATATGCGTAAGTTGTACTACAGGAGCATGCAAATGAAAGTCACAGCAAAGAATGCTACAATTATTTGAAAGAACATTTCATGACTACTATGTGCGTAAGTTGTACTACAGGAGCATGCAAATGAAAGTCGCAGCAAAGAATGCTACAATTATTTGAAAGAACATTTCATGACTACTATATGGACATTAAGGTATTGATAACAACCAGTTGGTAGTCTATTGAAAAAATTCATGTTCATTTATGGAAAACAAGTGCATTACAGATAAGAAATTTCAGGAAAAGGGAAACACCAAAAAACACCCTTCTTCAACAGAAACTTTCAAGCATGTAGAATAAACTACCAGGTCTCGCCCACCCAAAAGAAAAAGGAAAAGGAAAAGGCTTACAGAGATAGCCCACGGTTGAAGATTTCATTTGCGGTCTTATTTTTATTCTTGTGTTCCATGTGCAAAGCATAGGAAATGTAGAATGATGCATGTGTCACTCCGATTTTGTTTGCCTCCAAAAAGTTATATATGACTTCAGCATCAACACAATTTTCTGCCTGTTTTAACATTTCAAATAAGAAAGTAACCATCATAAACATCTAAATATAATGTATGCACGTAAGGGAAATAACAAAGAAGATACTTACATATTCTAACCAAACTTTCAGGTATCGGAGATCATCCTTGTAACGGTCTTCATGCCAAAAAGTGCGCACACATTGTTCATAAATCACGACTAATCCTGAGTAGTCACCGCCGGAAGGGAAAGCCTCCTGAACCCATTTGATGCACCTTTGAAAATTTAACAATATCAAACACAGAAAAGAAAAAAGAAGTGTAATCTATCTAGTAAATTGTATTCTCACTTGAATAGCAAATTACACCTAAGCCCATGACAAGAATCAGATTATCATTCATACAAATAGCCAACTGCACAAGACATCATCAATATGATATAACATGCAGTGGATTCTATGCCACTTCAGTTCTTGACATTCCAATGCTACTGGCAGAAAACAAATTTTGCAAACTAAGTAGGGCCTCTGTTTCATTCTTCCTCAGATAAAACAGTGTATGCCTTCCAGATAGTTATAGCTCATTTGCCACATTTAGATGTATTAATACTTAACATGTGAATCAATGGTTAACAATACATTTCCAATCCCCAACAAGTAATTCCATGATACTGAAGTTCCAATTTCTCTACATTAATCATATGTTTCTAGAATGGCCAAGCAATGCTTTACAGCTTAAAGGTGCTGTTGCTTTTTCCACTTGAACCCAAAGCACCTTTCACCATGGCAAAAACTACAAATGAAGTTCCAGTTTGCCATAACAGAACAGGTCTGGCGTTACACATGACCTCATGAGAACAATTTACAACCAAGGAATCAATTCAGATAATAAATGAAGGGGTGGGTATGAAAAAGAGAATGAAAATAATGAATTTAGACGGTGAATGAAACCATGTCTCTGACCTAGACAGTAGACAAGCCAAACAAGTATATAGCAGTTAATCAGAACTTCATTAAATGATCAGACAAAATCAAGCTGCACTGAGTAACGATTACTAACTCGAGCCATGGCTGAAGAGGGTCGTCGCCAGAGTACTCGTCAATGGCCTGAATCAACCTCCTACTCCAAAAATTAACAATTAATCCTCAGAAAAGGGCACATAAACAAAGAAATTAAGGTAAAAAGGAAAGGGGATTTTTCTCATTTAGCACCTTCGATTCTGGAGAAGTGAATTCTTGATCTGGGAATGGGAGTGGGATTTGAGGGCGTGGTTGAGGAGACGAACGTCGCGACCGCGCTTCAGAGGGCGGACGTTTTCTTTGAAGAGTTCCCACTCGTTACCAGTCTCTTCCTTGGACGCCAAAAACTCCGTCTCTGGATCTAAAAACAATTCTACAGATTCAGCTCCATCCAATTTGCTGCTCTCCATGCTTTTTCCCCCAGTCTTTCTTCAATTCTCTCTCTCTCTCTCTCTCACTCTGCGCGTTTGAAATTTGAAATTTGAATGAGCTTGAAATTCTCTTGTAGCCGTTAGAGGAAGGAATGGGTTGGGCCTGCCACTACTACTACGTGGGCCCAAGCCCTTTCTCAAGCTGAAAATTTTCGAGTTATTTTTATGTTTTTGTAAATATTTTCTAACAACGAAAAATAATACGATCTGATCCCACGAATAAAAAGGTTTTTTTTTTTTTTTTTTTTAAATCACAATTGACGGGTGTATGCAATAACTTTTACTTTGATGAAAATAAATTTGTAAATAATAAGGCCATGTTTACCTTTTTGCATAAACCCCTATATCCAGGCCAATAGGGGTTTGTCCTTTGTTTACTATGCAAAATCAAAGCCCGATGCTAAATTCTTGGGCCTTGTACTGACCCCTACAATTACATTGATTGCAATACAAGTCCCTCCCTATTGATAATATGTGGGATCTACCGGATGTTCTACTACATTTATCTTTCGTTTTTTTCCTCAGTTTTTAGACATGCTATTACAAATTTATCCCTAGCGCCCATTGAATTTACACCAAACAATAATCAATTTCTGATATGGTAGGTAACATTCATATTTTCTCTTTCACGCTTCTTTAATAAGGTCTTCTCTCCTCTCCAACTACATTGCTCTACAAGGATCCGTCCATTTCACAACATTTTTTAAGATTTTGAAGGTAAGTTTTGGATATGTTCTTCTCTTTTGCTCGAAACAATAGCTCTCCTTCAATAGTTGGGTTTGCTGAGTTTGTTTGCATCTGAACCTTTTTTGGTTTTGTAGCACCAAATGAAGTCTGCTCCACTTGGGGTACACGTGATCAATTTGTGTGGTTAATTTCTACTCCTCTCTTTGGCGTGAAGTTAGGGTATTGCAATTTTTAATCTAATAACCTATTTTCCTTGCAAGGGTCATTTTTAGTTGTTATATTGTGCAATGTTTTGAGCACCAACCTAGGAGATACACTAGATTCATGCTTAAACCTTACATAGAAATTTTGGATAGTATGCACCCTCAATGATTCTGTATAACTGATTCGGTGAGGGGACGATAAATGGTTAGCTATTTATGAAGAGAAAATAATTTTTGTTGTCCAATGTTAAAATCGAATATCAAGTACAAGCAAAAATGTTGTTGACTTGCCCATAAAACACGACCAACGTTTGTTAATATTACATGTCGTAAAGAGTTGTCGCGGTTGAATGTTTTTCATATTTGCCTAGATTTTTGCTATCTGCAATGTTTTGTCCTATGGAGTGGTTATAATTGAAAGCCCAAGGAAGGCGTGTGGATCGTCTCGGGAGGAGCGCGAATGCGAAAGCGCGATATAAAAAGGAATTTACAAAATTTAAAACATGGTTAAACATGAATTAAAACTACACGTTCAAGGGGTGTTCCCTGGAACCTCTCGGGCATTCGGTGTATCTCATGACTAAAACAAAAAACCTACAAATCATGGAGGCCATAAGGTTGTAGAAATCTAAAATACCAAAACGTAGTAACCTATCCGGTTGTCTTTTTGTCTTCAAACCGTTATTTGCGTTGTTCCCCGTTTTGCACCAAGATCTCGAATTTGAGACCCTCCAAATCGTATACGCAATCCGCCCACGTATCTTGATCTCCGTGCTAGCTAAAAATCAAGTGTATATAATTTAGAGAGGATGGATCGACCAAACATTATGAATTAACGTGATCAATCCTCCTTACATTCAATGTATGAAACAAAGAATCAAAACTTGTTATTGGGAAAGGGAGAGTGGCCGAGCAAGAGGGAGAGAGACGTGAGTTTTGTGTGTGTGTGTGTTTCTTGAATTTTCATCATCCTTCTAAAGTGACACCCTAGGAGTTTATAGAGGAGGAATCCTATTCCTCTTCAAACTCCAACTTTAAAACTTTAATTTGACTAGGATTTTGACCTAGTCAAACTAGGTTTTAGATTGGTCAAACCAATTCTAGCTATTCATCTCTCCTCTTTAATCTCAACCATCCATTTATTTTTATAGAATATTTAAATCCTATTTAAATAATCCATGGGGCTATAAATAAATAAAATAATTTATTTTAAGCCCACATAAATTATTCCAATAAATTCAATTTATTTATTCAGTTAATTCCTCTTAATCTAATTAAAGGAATCAACATCCCAAGAAAAAGAGAACCGATTGAATCCAATTTAATCGCTCTACCTCTCCAAATTTAATTCTAAATTAAATACCTTATGTGTGCGGATTGTGTGTGACTCTTTAGGTTCACCCTCAACTAGACTTGGTCGAATCCAACCATCCTATGACAGGAATTCCTCCGTGGCACTAGAGATTAGGTGAATGTACGTGGTGTGAACATCTAGGCTCTATAGTACGTTTATCCTTCCATCTGCAATATCACCACTTAATGTCTAGGGCATGGAAACTTAGGTACCCATCTTAGGCCTAAGCCTTACCGCGTCCATGCTAAACGTCTCAGGGGTCTTACCCTTTTGTTTAGTTACTGTGGCCACAAATTTATCAGGGACGAGTCTCAGAGTAAAGTGAGATATCACTGTCAGCCTTCTGACAGGAGATGGATTCTCTCTCGGGATCTACTGTCACATTACACATCTTGACTGCACTAGATAGGGCTTACGACTACCGAGTGACTACGACTTGGCAGCCTCTCGCCATACCTAAGATACAGGCATGGTGTGTAGGTGAACTCAGTAATCCCTCAAGTCCAATGATCAACTTATACTGTTGGAACCGGGAACACAGGTCATACCTGACTGACCCTACTCAAGGTCTTCCATATGACGGTTCCTGCGAGTCACCTCAGTCAGCAGCCACCTAGTGACTGACCCACTAACACTGTATGGACGAGCCTCGTTACTTGTCGATGAAATACGACTGCAGATGCTTAGTGCAAGTCTCAAATAGATTCTCGATGCCCTATCTCGAGATTCCTTGACTTGGAGTATTTCAGACCAATCCGGCGAAACTGATTTCATGAACCTACCATCCAATGCGTAGTCCCAGTTTCCCAGAATGTGATTTCAGTCTGTGGGCTTTGCTTGTGTAGTGAACAATTATAATAAAGTAGTAAAGTGAACACAGACAAAGTATAAGCCAAATGAATATCACTTTCTTATTCATTACAATTTATTAAAACTCTGAAATTGTTTAGACATAGGTTACATTAGACTAATCAGATTAGCTTCACGGTCACCTATTCTAACAATCTCTCACTTGACTAAAGCCAATCTCCCATATGCGTTATCCCCATCTTCTCAAGATGCTGCGTATGAGCAGTTTGTGACATAGGCATTGTCAACGGATCTGCTGTGTTGTCTGCTGAGCTGACTCGGTCCATCCGGACGTCACCTCTTCCTACCATTTGCCTCAAAAAGTGATAGTGTCTAAGAATGTGCTTGGATCGGTGATGGAATCTCGGTTCCTTTGCTTGCGATATCGCTCCGTTGTTATCACAGAAGATAACCACGGGCTCGACAATGCTAGGCACCACACCCAACTCTTGGATATAGTTTCTCATCCAAACAGCTTCTTTGGCAGCTTCTGAAGCTGCTATGTATTCCCCTCAGTGGTGGAATCACCCGTGGTTGCTTGCTTGGAACTTTTCCATGCCACCACACCATCATTGAGCCTGAATACATAACCCGACTGAGACTTGGCATCATCGTCATCTGCCTGGAAGCTAGCGTCGCTAAAGCCTTCCAGGATTAACTTTCCATTGTCATAGACCAAGAACATTTCCTTAGTCCTCCTCAGGTACTTAAGGATGTTATTGACCGCATTCCAATGTGCCTCGCCTGCACAGGACTGATATCTCCTCGTTACACTTAAGGCGTAAACGATGTCAGGTCTCGAGCAGTGGATGCATATTGGATGCTGCCTACGACAGAAGCATAGGGGATACAACTTATCCTTTCAAGTTCCTCATATGTCTTAGGATACTGTTTCTTGGACAACTTGATCCCATGCCTTATGGGAAGGAAACCTCGTTTGGAGTTATCCATGTGAAACCTTTTCAGGATTTTCTCCATATACGAGTTTTGGGTCAATCCTAACATTATCTTAGATCTGTCCCTGACGATCTGGATGCCTAGAATGTTGGAGGGTTCACTCAAATCCTTCAAGGAAAATTGAGTGGATAACCATGCTTTTGTGTTACTCAACATTCTAACATCATTACCTATGAGTAGAATGTCGTCCACATAAAGCACTAGGAACACTACAGAGCTCCCACTGACTTTCTTGTATACACAAGGGTCGGATTCGTTCTTGATGAAATCATAACCTCGTATGACTTCATCAAAGCGAATGTTCCAACTACGGGACGCTTATTTGAGGTCATAGATGGACTTCTGGAGACGGCAGACCTTCTGCTCCTCTCCGGTAACCGTGAATCCTTCTGACTGATCCATGTAGATCTCTTCTCAACGAAGCCGTTGAGAAATGCATTTTTCACGTCCATCTGCCGTATTTCATAGTCATACCATACTGCTATGGTAAGCAGGATTTGAATGGAGTTATCCATGGCTACCGGCGAATAGGTATCCTCAAAGTCGACCCTGGGTCGTTGAGTGTACCCTTTTGCCACTAGCCTAGCTTTGAAGGTCGTTACTTCTCCATCAACGCCAAGTTTAAGCTTATAGACCCATTTACACCCGACTGGTTTAACGCCTTTGGGTGGTCTACAAGTGTCCAGGCTTGGTTCTTGCTCATGGAGTCCATTTCAGCTTTCATGGCCTCAAGCTATTTTTCCGAGTCGATGTCAGACATCGTGTCCCCGTATGTCTTGGGATCCTTGTCCAATTGATTGGTTACGCTTAGAAAGCCATACCTCACGGGAGGACGAGGCACTCTAGCTGACCTACGGAGAACGGGAATGTCAGTGGTGACTGTGGGCGCAGACATAACAGGAGCTGGCAGTTCCGGTACCGGGGATGGCTCTTCCTGAGGTTGTTTGACATGCCTGGCATGCTGAACTTCTCGAGGTTGCTCAATGTGTTGGGTATCTATCCCGAAACCTCTAAGTGAGGTATCCGCAGCTTCTGGTGTTGATACCTAATTTATCTCGCTTGACTCCTCAAGGATCAGTTCATCATGTTGGACACCTACTGGAAATCCTTGTTCCAAGAATATAGCGTTCCTTGAAACGAACACCTTCTGTTCCAAGGAGTCATATAAATAATAACCTGCAGTTTCTTTAGGGTATCCAACGAACCTGCACAGACTAGACATTGATTCTAGCTTGTCTCCCACTAACATCTTGACATATGCAGGGCTACCCCACACTTTCAAGTAGTTGTAGGATGCAGGCTTGCCGTGTCATATCTCATATAGTGTTTGGGTCACTGCACTGATCGACACTAAGTTTAATAACTTGGCCGCGGTTTCTAGTGCATAGCCCCAAAAAGACAAGGGCAATTCAGTAAAACTCATCATGGATCGAACCATATCTAACAAGGTTCGATTCCTCCTTTCAGAGACGCCGTTTAATTGCGAAGTCCCGAGAGGTGTCCATTCAGAGATTATACCATTTTCTTTGAGATAATTAAGGAATTCGGTACTAAGGTATTCGCCGCCTCGGTCTAACTGCAAGACTTTAATTTTGCACTCGGTTTTGTTCTTGACTTCAAGTCTAAATTCTTTAAACCTCTCAAGAGCTTCATACTTTTACCTCATTAGGTAAACATAACCATACCGTAAATGATCATCGGTGAAGGTTATGAAGTAGGAGAACCCCACCTCGGGCTTGCGTCCTTAGTGGTCCACACACGTCTGATATGGACCAAGTCCAACAGACCTGTGGCAAGCCTGCTTTGTTCTACAAAGGGCTTCTTGGTCATTTTTCCTCTACGGCAGGATTCACAAGTTGGTAGATCACCCACATCCCCAACCTCTAGGTTCTTTGAGTCTACCAATTTCTTCATCCTTTGTTGGGAGATATGACCTAGCCTTGCATGCCACAGTCGTGCGTTCCCGTCATCATCTACTTTACATTTGTGTTGAGCATTCATAACGAAATTCGTTTGTTCTAAGTTATAGAGACCGTTATTAAGCGTACCAAGCAGATGAGTAAATCCACCCTTCATCAATAAAATCAATTTTTATTGATTGAAAACTCATAACTACTATTGTCTAACAATGGAATGGAAATGATATTTCTAATCATGCTAGGTACATAATAAACTTGCTCTAATTGTATACTAATACGATCACTAACTACTAAGGTGGCGAATCATATTGCTTCTGCCGAGATGGCCTTGCCATTTCCAAGCTTTAGGACTATTTCACCGCTACTCAACTTTCTGTTTCTTTTCAACACCTGCAAGTCGTTGCAAATGTGAGCTCTACAACCGGTATCTAATACCCAAGAGCCAAAGTTAGTAACCATATTAACCTCAATCACAAAATACCTTGCTTGGAGAGGAGTTTGGGGCAATCCCTCTTCCAATGCCCTTTCTCACGGCAATGAATATATATGTTATTTGCCCTTGACTGTTGCTTTGAGTCAACCTTCCTTTTCCCTTTGCCTTTTCCCACCTTGGCAACGGGAACACTCTTAGTGTTGGTAGCGGCTTTGACTGCCTTTCATTTTCCCTTATTCCCTTTCCAACGTCTTTCGTCTTGGAAGTTGAAGCCTCTCCAAACAATACTGTCGACGCATACATCGTGGTCATTGCCTCATATTGCACCAACGTATTGATTAACTCATGGATATCCTTCTCAAGAGTATTCATGTTGTAGTTAACAATGAATTGGTCGAATGAAGGTGGGAGTGACTGAAGGATCACATCAAGGTACGTCTCGTTATCGAGTCCTGCCTTGAGGTCTTCGAGCTTTTCCGTCAAGGTAAGCATCTTGACCCCATGCTCATGTACAGAGGACCCTCGGTCATTTTTGTTTCAAAGAACGCCTTCGTCACGACATACCTAGTATGCCGGTCCGGGACTGTATAGCAATCCTTCAGGCGAGCCATTATGGAAGGGACATCGTCTAGCCTCTCATACTACTTCTGAATCTCATTCGTCATAAAAAGCAAGTATGATGCTACGGACTTTCCGGTTATCCTGATGCCAAGTCTCGAATGTCTCACGTTCTTGTGGCGTGATCCTTCTGGCAAGGTCCGAGAAAATGGCTTGTCCATGACATAGCTTTGGTTCTCGTAATCGAGGACTATCCTCAGATTGCGCAACTAGTCGTTGTAATTGATTCCATTAAACTTGTTTGTCTTAAGTACGATTGATAGTGAGTTCTCAGACATTTTAAATCTACATTTAAAAATAGAACTTAATCAGCAGAATTAAATAAAAAGTTTTAATAAAAATTAAAGACTTGGACTTCAGTCATTTAATTCTCCCACTATTTCTACAAAAACACAATACTCTCAAACGTTATTTTCGAAAAACTTTTTCCTAGTGGGCTTGGGATCTACAGCGATATCTTCTATACTCTGCTTTTACGATTCGCATGGAAAATAACCTGTGGGAGGTATTCCATACCATTCTCGTTCCACGAGATTCCCAAGATAAACTGCCTCACCCTTTTACGTGATCCCTATGACTCCAAGCGAATCACGTTATTCGGACGTTAGATACGACCCAAGTAACCGAATCATAGTACTCACTGCTATCCCCACGACTCGTGAGACAAGAAATAGGAGTGTACTCTTCGTTCATGACAAAGTGCAACTTCTTTTAAGCACGATAGTCGTGGCATGACTCGTGAGACCACGCTATCGATTGAAACTAGCTTCCTCACTTTGCCATGGATGGAAGGCTTGGACGAACTCCTAGAGTCCTAGTCCATTTATTAAGGGTCTAATAATCAACTTGGTCCAACCAAGTGAGAGTTTGATGACCGAGATCTCATACATACATACATTCATCCATAATGCATTATAAAGATTTGCATGCTATAGCAATAATATGAAAAATAAACCATTCATCACCATAAAAGCCACATGCAAAATTAAAAGCCTAGCACGCCCCTCGTTGGATGATCACAAGCCTGAATCCTATGCAACCCACTGAGCCCGCAGTGGATCTATGGTCAATCAGGTTGGTCCTATACTATTACATTTAATAATAGCAATCCATCAACACACTGATGGGCCTTGCCTCCTTCTCCGCCGGGCCTCCATGGAACTCCTTGGGTTCTCCTTTCTGGGCTATCCTTCATCTCCACCATGGAGATAAAAATAAAATACTACCTCACCACTATACTACTCTCATTACAAATTAAAAAAAAAAACCCCAGCGATAACCCGGGGGAGTACAATTGGAGGGAGATAGAAAGCCTTATTGCTCCAAGGCAATCAGAAAAGAGAAGGAGAAAATAAAAGAGGCACACAGGCCCAACATAAAATTAAACCATATATTCGGTCTAGGGCTTGTGATCATCCATTCCCAATCAGCGCACATAATTCATGATATCCAATCATATAATTCATGCACATAAGCTATGATATCCAATCATATAATTCATAAAAGAATTAAGAGAACAAGGTATACATGTAAACTTGGTATAACATTGGTAATCCTTTTCTTGTTAGGGAAATCTTTCCTCATTATTCAAAAATAGTAAAATTTTGAGGTTCCAAACCAAACAAAATAAAACATTTTTCCAAATAATGTCTTCATGAAAACATGCAAAATAAATAAAATAAATTTCAGAAAATATTCCAAAAAATTAAAGAAGCAAGAAAACCACAAGAACGACCAAGGGCCACCGCTGCCGCGGTGTCCTGCTAGGTCAGGCGGGCTGGCAGGCCCTGCCTACAGCCTGCACGCACAGGGCGTGCAAGCCCCTGTTTGCATGCGCCCGCTGGCCGGGCGGCCGCGCGCAAGTGCCCCCTGCCTGTGCGTGCTGCCCTGCCGAACAGCCACTCAGCGCGCGCGCACGCATATCGGGCGTGCGCGCGCAGGCTCCATTGCCTGCGTGCATGCGCGCCTGGTGGCGCAGCCCATGCGCGCCCGAGCGGCCTGACTGGCCGCGCGTCTGCCAGTCGCGCGCGCCTGACGTGCTGGCCAGGTGCGCGCGCAGACTCCTCTGCCTGCGTGCGCGTAGGCTCCGTTGCCTGACTGGCCGCGCGTCTGCCAGTCGCGTGCGCCTGACGCGCTGGCCAGGTGCGCGCACAGATGCCTCTGCCTGCGTGCGCCGGTGCCTGGCTGTGCATCCATCCCATGCGGCTGCGGCGTATGCCATTTTTTTGTTTTGTTTTATAATTTCTGCACCGTTTTCCAAGAACACCAAGAAATACCAAGAACACTAAGAACTCATGTATTATCAATGCGATAAACGACATGAAAACGACATGCTGGAAAACATAAATCAAGAAACACGTAAATCATGCTTTTACATGTTTTCATGCTTTAACGCACATAAAGCCCTAGGCCTACACACCAAACCGGGCTCTGATACTACTGAAAGCCTAGGGAAGGCGTGTGGATTGTCCCAAGAGGAGCGCGAATGCGGAAGCGCGATATAAAAAGGAATTTTTAAAAAATTTAAAACATGCTTAAACATGAATTAAAACTACACGTTCAAGGGGTGCTCCCTTGAACCTCCCGGGCATTCGGTGTATCTCATGACTAAAATAAAGGACATACAAATCATGAAGGCCGTAGGGTTATAGAAATCGAAAATACCAAAATGTAGTAACCTACCCAATTGTGTTTTTGTCTTCAACCGCTACTCGTGTTGTTCCCCGTTTTGCACCAAAATCTCGAATTTGAGACCCTCTAAATCGTACATGCAATCCGCCCACGTATCTTGATCCCCGTGCTAGCGAAAAATCAAGTCTATATAATTTAGAGAGGATAGATCGACCAAACGTTATGAATTAATGTGATCAATCCTCTTTAGATTCAATATATGAAACAAAGAATCAAAACTTGTTCTTAGGAAAGGGGGGAATGGCCGAGCAAGAGGCAGAGAGACGTGAGTTGTGTGTGTGTGTGTTTCTTAAATTTTCATCATCCTTCTAAAGTGAAACCCTAGGAGTATTTATAGAGGAGGAATCATATTCCTCTTCAAACTCCAACTTTAAAAGTTTAATTTGACTAGGATTTTGACCTAGTCAAAGTCCTATTCAAACTAGGTTTTAGATTGGTCAAACCAATCCTAGCTATTCATCTCTCTTCTTTAATCTCAACCATCCATTTATTTTTATGGAATATTTAAATCCTATTTAAATAATCCATGGGGCTATAAATAAATAAAATAATTTATTTTAAGACAACATAATTTATTCCAATTAATCCAATTTATTTATTTAGTTAATTCCTCTTAATCTAATTAAGGGAATCAACATCCCAAGAAAAAGAGAACTTATTAAATCTAATTTAATCGCTCTACCTCTCCAAATTTAATTCTGAATTAAATACCTTATGTGTGTGGATTGTGTGTGACTCTTTAGGTTCACCCTCAGCTAGACTTGGTCGAATCCGACCATCCTATGACAGGAATTCATCCGCTACCATGGGTGGTCGTCTAGCAACGGTCCATGACACTAGAGACTAGGTGAATGTACGTGGTATGAACATCTAGGCTCTATAGTATGTTTATCCTTCCATCTGCAATCTCACCACTTAGGGTCTAGGGCATGAAAACGTAGGTACCCATCTTAGACCTAAGCCTTGCCGCATTCATACTAAACGTCACAGGGGTCCTACCCTTTTGTTCAGTTACTGTGGCCACAGGTTTATCAGGGACGAGTCTCAGAGTAAAGTGAGATATCATTGTCAGCCTTCTGACAGAAGATGGATCCTCTCTCGGGATCTACTGTCACATTACACATCTTGATTGCACTAGAGAGAGCTTGTGACTACCAAGTGACTATGACTTGGCAGCCTCTCGCCATACCTAAGATACAGGCACGGTGTGTAGGTGAACTCAGTAATCCCTCAAGTCCAAGGATCAACTTGTACTATTGGAACCGGGAACATAGGTCATACCTGACTGACCCTACTCAAGGTCTTCCATATGACGGTTCCCGCGAGTCACCTCAGTTAGCAGCCACCTAGCTGGCTGACCCACTAACACTGCATAGATGAGCCTCGTCACTTGTCGATGAAATACGACTACAGATGCTTAGTGCAAGTCTCAAATGGATTCTCGATGCCCTATCTTGAGATTCCTTGACTTGGAGTATTTCAGACCGATCCAACGAAACTGATTTCATGAACCTACCATCCAATGCGTAGTCCCAGTTTTTCAGAATGTGATTTCAGTCTGTGGGCTTTACTTGTGCAGTGAACAATTATAATAAAGCAGTAAAGTGAACACAGACAAAGTATAAGCCAAATGATTATCACTTTCTTATTCATTACAGTTTATTAAAACTCTGAAATTGTTCAGACATAGGTTTACATTAGCCCAATTAGATTGGCTTCACGGCCACCGATTCTTACAATAATGTCCGTATATCTAAATCTAGATGATGTTCTGTAGTCGAATTTGAAATTACCCTTCCTGTGTTATCGATCTTGTGCCACACATTTGGTCATGGTCGATTCATGTAATACTTGTTTTGATGCACATGTCATTGTACTCTGGTGACGTTAAATAGTCTATGTGACTGTTAGGATGGATAGACTGCACTGTATATGCGCTTTGATTGTCGTCCAACAGATAATGGTCGATGTCGCAGTTGCACTTGCATCGTTTGCTTACATTTGTGCTTATTTGAAGGCTAAGACATCTACATACAGTCGACGTTGAACTCAACATTATACACTGAACTCTAGAATACCTGAGCAGATTAGGAATCTTAGTAGGTTAGTTGCATGCAACGATGTTACTTGTCTTAGGAACCTTCGTATGGACCGTAATGCATTTGGGAATTTGTGTTATTTACTTGAGCATTCTAGTGGTCTAAGTCACACCAAATGCGTGACCATTCCTAAACAAGTCGCCATCTTTCTTAGTGTGATAGCACATCACAAGAAAAATTGTGTAGTCAAACATGATTCCATACGATCGGGGAGGACAATCAGCAAGCATTTCCATGTTTTTCTAATGTTATAATCCGTTTGCACCCCCTCCTCCTTGCACGACCCACGCCAGTATCAGAAGACTGCTTTAACCCCAAATGGAGATGGTTTAAGGTAACAAATTAATGTTATAGTTTTAATCACATTTATAAACATGTTATTGATGAAATATATAATCACATATACTGTACCAAACCTTACTGTGTATCGTCACAGGGATATCTTGGTGCATTGGACGAGACATTCATTGACGCTCAAGTGCTGGAATAGGATAAGGGTCGGTACTGCACACGAAAATGACATATTATTGTCAATGTACTAGGGGTGTGCAACTTCGATATGCAATTCATATATGTTTTCACCTGTTGGGAAGGGAGTGTGGCAGACGGAAGTGAAGGACAAGCGGATCAGCCCAGGAGCGCGAGCGAAAGCGAGAAAACGAGAAAGGGTGCGTAAATTTAAATCTAATTTAAATAAACGAATCCCAAGGGGTGTACCCTTGGGTGCTCAAGCGGGCGTTCGATGTAGGATGCGTAAATATTAAAAATTTATATTAAACACATAGGGCATAGATATATAATAAATCAACCAAACCGTAATAAAACCGTTACCTTTGATTGTTTAACGTGTGCTCCCGGCTACTTGCGTTGTTCTTTCTCCGGAATGCTCATGAAATACAAATGTATGGATTCTCCAAAGGTGATCCACACCACACCGGAATAAACGCACGTTCTCCTTGCTAGAAGAAAATGGGTTTGATGAAGGAATCGGTTTAAGAGAAGAACACTATGAATTAGTGTTCTATTAAACCTACTTTGTTCTTCTACTTGATTCAAAACCAAGTGAAGAACACAAGTAGAAGTGGAGAGGAGAAAACAGAGAGTTAGAGAGAGAGAGGAGATCCGAAAAATTCCTTCTTCTTTTTCCTAGAAAAAGATGAATATGATTCACTTATGTTTGGTGTTGTATATTATCATATATATACATAATTTATGTGATTATTGGAATATGTCTAGGTTCATCCAAGGATGTCTAGATACATTCCAATCAATCACCATTAATTCTTCAATCAAGCCTACCAAAATTTATGGTATGATCAAATCATACCAAAAGGGAAGAGTTTGATTGGAGTTGATTTGTCTCTTTCCAAAAGAGATTAGTCAACATACCACCTAGTATGAAACATGGCTGATTTTGCTTCCTCCAAGGGAGCATTTCGGCCATGTCTATCTAAGGGAAGAAGTCCAACTTCTTCCTATTCCAAAATAGGAATTATTTCTCCTCTCGGGTTAAATTTAACGGACCAGATTTTACCGTAATTCAATTACGACGAACCCAACATTAAATCCAATTTAATGTCCATTTAAATTATTCCCGTTGATCTTTTAATCCAATTAAAAGATCCAACGTCTCAACCTCTCAACTTTCCATATTTAATCAAAAATCCAATTTACCGATTAAACGAAGGTCCGATACAATATCGGCCCGTCCATCTAATGGACTTTACCTTAAGTAATCCAATTACTTATTTATCCTTCGAGATTGACTCCAAGTCAATCTCTTAACATCCTCGGTGATTTGTGTGTGACCCTTTAGGTTCACCCTCAGCTAGACTTGGGCCCGTGTCCCACAAGGGCCCATTACCATGGGTTGCCGTCTAGCAACGGTCCATGGCACTGGAGACTAGGTGAATTGGCGTGAACATTTAGGCGCCGATTCTGTACGGGTACGATCCTTCTGTCTATCGTCTCCCGGCCTCAGTCTAGGGTATGGAATTGGGCGTCGGTTCCCATCCTTGACTGGGCATCTATGCTTAATACTCGAGACCACGTATGCTTCATTGCTTCGTCACAGGAAACCATTCCCTGTTTGACCAACCACTGTGGCCACAGCTATAAACAACATGAACGTGTCTCCGAGTGCATAGGAGATACCTCTGTCACATACTGACAGGGGACGGATCATTTTCTTGGAATCCACCGTCCTCGCTATACATTACGACTGCACTGGACAAGGCTTATGATAATTATCTTACAGAATGATCACCTCTCGCCAGATCTAAGATACAACCGTCGTGTGCACGCGACTGCCATGATCCCTCAAGTCTGAGGATTACTCCCGTACTATCAGAATCGGGGAAAACCAATCATACTGACCAAGCCTCCAAGGCTTCCATATGATAATCCCCGCGAGTCAGTTCAGTCGGCTCGACCCCAGTCGACCAACCCATCAAGATCGTGTAGGCATCCAATGCTTGTCACCAATGAAACACGACACTCATCCAATGAACACGACTCTTGACGCAAGTCTCAATAGGACTCTCTATGCCTTGTCTCGAGGTCCTCGACTTGGAACGTTTCAGACCCAACTCTTAATCAGTTGGTTTCATGACCACCATCCAATGCGTGGCCCAACTGCACGAGTTGTTATCCATGGTCTGTGGGCTTTGTTGTGATATAAGTTAAACACCGTTTTAATAAATGTGAAATGAGTGCAACAAAGTAAGCACTGAAAGTGACGAATACTCATTTTATTCATCACATAATAATATTACATTTACATCGAGTTGTATAATAGGTTACAAACCGCCAAATCTATTGGCTTTCTGGTCACCTATTCTAAAAATCTCCCAATTGACCTAAAGTCAATCACCCATTGACCTCAAACCCATCTTATCCAGATGTTGAGTATGGGCAACTTGCGACACGGGCTTAGTAAGTGGATCTGCTATGTTTCCTGCGGAGCTGACTCGGTCCTTCCGAACGTCACCCCTGCTAACCATCTCTCTACGCAGATGGTAGCGTCTAAGAATATGCTTGGATTGGTAATGAGATCTCGGTTCCTTTGCTTGTGCTATAGCCCCATTGTTATCGCAGAAGATAACCACTGGCTCGCGATGCTAGGTACTACACCCAACTCTTGAATATAGCTCTTCATCCAAACCGCCTCCTTAGCAGCTTCCGAAGCTGCTATGTATTCAGAATCTGTGGTGGAATCCGCCGTGGTAGCCTGCTTGGAACTCTTC
This sequence comes from Sesamum alatum, assembly GCA_034509735.1. NCBI lineage: Eukaryota > Viridiplantae > Streptophyta > Magnoliopsida > Lamiales > Pedaliaceae > Sesamum > Sesamum alatum. The sequence goes on from JACGWO010000008.1 coordinate 27,479,501, forward strand.
CAAGCAACCACGCCACCATTAAGTCTGAACACATAACCAGACTAAGACTTGGCATCATCGTCATCCGACTGGAAGCTAGCGTCGCTATAGCCTTCCAGTATCAATTCTCCACCGGCTTAGATCAAGAACATGTCCTTAGTCCTTTTCAGGTACTTCAGGATAGTCTTGACTGCACTCCAATGCGCCTCTCCGGCACACGACTGATATCGACTTGTTACGCTCAAAGCGAAAGCCACATCAGGTCTAGTGCACTGAACAACATATTGTATGCTGCCTACGGCTGAAGCATAGGGGATGTCCAACATCCGTTTAAGCTCCTCATCAGTCTTAGGAGACTGCTTCTTAGACAACTTAATTCCATGCCTCATAGGAAGGAATCCTCGTTTTGAGTTCTCCATCTTGAATCTCTTCAAGACTTTCTCAATATACGAGGACTGGACCATTCCTAACATCCTTCTAGATCTATCCCTGTAGATCTTGATGCCAAGGATGTAGGATGCCTCGCCCATATCCTTCATGGAGAATTGCGTTGACAATCAAGCTTTAGTGGTTCCCAACATCTTAGCATCATTCCCAATGAGCAAGATGTCATCCACGTAAAGCACCAAAAACGCAACTGAGCACCCACTGATCTTCTTGTATATACAAGGATCAGACTCGTTCTTGATGAAATCATATCCCCGTATGACTTCACCAAAACGTATGTTCCAGCTTCGGGAAGCTTGTTTGAGGCCATAGATGGACCTTTGGAGACGGCAGACTTTCTGCTATTCTCCGATAGTTGTGAAACCTTCCGGCTGATCCATATAGATCTCTTCCTCTACGAAACCGTTGAGGAAGGCTGTTTTCACGTCCATCTGCCATATTTCATAGTCATACCATGCTGCTATGACAAGCAGTATCCGAATGGACTTGGCCATTGCTACAGGCGAGTAGGTTTCCTCAAAATCGACCCCGGGTCGCTGAGTGTAACCCTTCGCCACAAGCCTGGCTTTGAAGGTTGTAACCTCCCCGTCAGCTCCAAGCTTACGTTTGTAGACCCATTTACACCCTAAGGGTTTTACCCCTTTGGGTGGGTCTACTAGGGTCCAAACCTGGTTTGTACCCATCGAGTCCATCTCGGATTTCATGGCCTCAAGCCACTTATCCGAATCGATGTCTGATATCGCTTCTCCGTATGTCTTTGGATCATTATCCAACTGACCGGTCAGGCCTAGAAATTCATACCTATCAGGTCCATGGGATACTCTGGCCGACCTACGGAGGACTGGAACATTATCAGTGGGAACTACTGGCTCAGATGCCACTGCCGCCTCATGGGGTGCCTCACTTGATTCCTCAAGGAGTACCTCATCGCGTCGACTATCCGATGAAAAACCCTTTTCCAAGAACACTGTGTTTCGCGAGACAAAAACCTTTTGCTCGGAGGGATCATAGAAATAATACCCCGCAGTTTCTTTCGGATAGCCGATGAACCTGCATAAACTAAACCTCGAGTCCAGTTTATCTCCCACTAATCTCTTGACATATGCGGGGCAACCCCACACTTTCAAGTATTTGTAGGAGGTAGGCTTGCCATGCCATATCTCATATGGCGTCTGAGATACCTTCTTAGATGGAGCCAAGTTCAAAACTTTGGCCGCTGTCTCAAGAGCGTATCCTCAGAAGGAAAGGGGGAGTTCGGAAAAACTCATCATGGATTGGACTATGTCCAACAAGGTCCGATTCCTCCTTTCAGACACACCATTAAGCTGTGGTATTCCAGGAGGGGTCCACTGAGAGGGAATCCCATTCTCTTTTAGATAATCAGTAAAGTCATCACTTAAATACTCTCAACCTCGGTCCGACCGAAGGGCTTTGATCTTTCGACCGGTTTGGTTCTCTACTTCAAGTCTGTATTCCTTAAACCTTCCAAAGGCTTCAGACTTGTACCTTATCAAGTAAACATAACCATACCGTGAATGATCATCGGTAAAGATTATGAAGTACGAGTACCCACCTCTAGCCTGAGTATTTAGTGGGCCACCGACACCCGTATTAATCAAATCCAACAGACCACTGGCTAGCGTGCTTTGTCCAACAAAGGATTTCTTGATCATCTTCCCTTCAGACAGGATTCGCAGGTCGGTAGGTTGTCCAAATCGTCTATTTCTAGACTCTTTGAGTCCACCAACCTTCTTATCCTATCTTTAGAGATATGACCTAACCTCGCATGCCATATCTGTGCGTTATTTTGATCATCACGTTTTCGTTTGTGTTCTGCAGTCATAATCCAATTAGACTGTTGAAGTATGTACAAACTATTGACCAATGTACCAAGCAGATGAGAAATATCATCTTTAATAATGAAAAAGCCGTTTTTATTTATGGTAAATTCAAATCCCTCCTTGTCAAGGATCGGGATGGAAACAATATTTTTAATCATACTAGGTATATATAAACAGTCGTTCAGTACAATCCTAACATGACTGATAATGGCTAACTCTAGTGACCCTACGGCTTCCGCAGCAACGGCCTTGCCATCACCTAACCTCAGGATCATCTCATCTTTGGTTAGCCTTCTGCTTCTTTGCAGTGTCTGCAAATCATTGCAGATGTGAGCACCACACCCGGTATCCAATACCCATGAAGCAGAATTAGTAATCATATTTACTTCAACCACAAACATACCTGGGTTGGAGAGGAGTTGTGGGCACTCCCTCTTCCAATGCCCCTTCCCTTGGCAGACATTATTTTTCTTGGACCGCTGAGAACCATGGGCCTTCCCTTTCCCTTTGCTCGGTCCAACCAGAGCAACAGGGACGCCCGGAGCACGAGCAGGGGCCGCAACCGTCTTCTCTTTCCCCTTCTTTCTCTTCCAGCGTCCGGTCCTCTTGTCATTCACCTTGGAGGTCGAAGCCTCTCCTATCAATACCGCAGGCGCCGACTTGTGGGTTGTTGCCTCGTATTGGACCAACATGTTGATCAACTCATGAATAGACTTCTCAAATCCATTCATGTTGTAGTTTAGAACAAACGGGTCATAGGATGGAGGAAGCGACTGGAGGATCATGTCAATGTACGTGTCATTGTTAAGCCCAGCTTTAAGGTCCTCGAGTTTCTCCACTAGGGAGAGCATCTTGACCCCATGACTTTGTACAGACGCTCCTTCAGCAAGCTTGGTGCCAAAGAATGGTTTTGTGGCGGCATATCTAATATGCCTATTCGGAACCACATAAACCTCGTTCATGCGGAGCATTATGGCGGAGACATTGTTCAACCTCTCATACTGCTTCTGGATGTCGTTAGACATTGAAGCTAGTATGATACTGCATACTTTTTGGTTGTCCTCATGCCATTTCTCGAACGTCAAACGTTCTTCAGGCGTGGACCCCTCCGGTAAGTCGCTCGATGGCGGCTCGTCCAAGACGTAGCCTTGGTTCTCGAAATCGAGGACAATCCTTAGGTTTCTCAGCTAGTCTGAGTAGTTCGTTCCGTTGAATTTGTTAGTCTCGAGTATCATGGTTAATGGGTTCTTAAACATATCTACATTTGAAAATGTAAAGCAGAAATTAGCAGATGATGGTAATATTATTGTTCAAGTTGAAGATTTGGTCTTTTAGTCTTTAACCCTCCCACTATTTATACGAAAGTCCGCCACTCTCAAGCGGAGTTTCGGGAAATCATTTCCTAGTGGGCTTGAGATCCACAAGCGTAATCTCTATGCCCCACTTTTACGATTCACATGAAGAAGACCTCGTGGGAGATATCAAATATCATTCTCATCCAATGAGATTCCCAAGATATTTTGCCTCACCTATTCACATGGTTCCGAGGACTCCAAGCGAACCATGTTACTCAATGTTGGGCCCGACCCATCAACCAAATCATGCCTCAAACTGTCGCCCCTCACGACTCGTGAGACAGGGAAACAACGAGCGCAGTCTTTTTGTTCACAACAATGGTGCAACTTTCCTCTAGTCCAAGTGTGCCACGATTCGTGAGACCACACTTGGGTAGTGGTAGCTTCCTCACCACATCCCTGTGGATGGAAGGCTCGGACAGATCAAAATACCATTTTGATCCAAGTCCGTTCTGGGGCTAATATTTAATTTGGTCCAACCAAATGAGAGTTTGTGTATGACCGAGACCTCATCACATTATGGTGTTTTAGCATGCATAAATATCCAATATTTAAAACGATAAATAAATACGCTGCATGCAGAAAACATTGCATACCCCTTTTAGGATGATCACAAGCCCAACCTATGCGACCCACAGAGCCCGCAGTGAGTCTATGGTCTGTTTAGGGTGGTCTTAAATTATTACAATGATAATGTACCCATTGACATTCCAATGGGCCTTGTAGTACTTCTTATTTCACGCCTTGATGCTCCTCCTTGGGGTCTCTGACTCCAAATGCTTGTTAAAATTAAAACCTCACCAATCCTATCTACTCTCATTACAACTGAAAGCAATACATTGGTAATAATAAAAACAAGCCTTAACATCATGAGGTTGAAAATATGGGAGATGATAGTCCCAAAACAAGAGGCACGCAGGCCCTACCCAATAGAAAAATAAATGATCATACATTCATCCATGCATAAGGTCTAGGGCTCTTGTGATCATCCCCTATTGATTCCATCAACTCACATAACATAATTATTCCAAATAATCATGCATTAAACCAATGGATATTCCAAATATCCAAGTGATGTCCAACATCACAAAAGCATAAACATACAAATAATATGCAAATTTCAAATTTAATGGACATTTAAACAATGCATCCAATGTATGCATTAATCCCGAATTAATTAAGCAAATTTAATCTAAGAAATAATCCAATTATTCCAAAATCAAAATGCAAAATTAACATATTTTCAGAATATTGTGTAGAAAATATAGAAAATAAATTTTTCGAAAAATGTTGAAAAACGGCAAAAACGACCCAGCCATTGTGCCTGCCGACCACCCGTGCGCACAGGGCAGCGCGCACGCACTGGCCTCAGCCGACAGCGGCCGTCTGCGCACAGCGCGATCCGCGCTCTGGCACCCGCCTGCGCGCGGCCGCTGCTGTCCGATCCCCAAAAATATTTTTTTTCATGTTTTTCAACATCCTTTCAGCACAAAAACAGAAATCATAATTCTGAAAATAGGCATGCATTTTTAGATCCAAATCTAATAAAAATAAGCATGCCAAAAGTCCATCAAATTCAAACAATTGAATCATCATATTATTCATACATTTATGTAATCTAACATACCAATAAAATCATAAAAGCAAGTAGATCATGCCAAGCACATAGATCTATGCCCCTTACATCGAACCGGGCTCTGATACACCTTGAAGGACAAGCGGGTCCGCCCGGGAGCGCGAGCGGAAGCGAGAAAGCGAGAAAGGGTGCGTAAATTTAAATCTAATTTAAATAAACGAATCCCAAGGGGTGTACCCTTGGGTGCTCAATCGGGCATTCGATGTAGGATGTGTAAATCTTAAAAACGAATATTAAACACATAGGGCATAGATATATAATAAATCAACCAAAGCGTAATAAAACCGTTACCTTTGATTGTTTAACATGTGCTCCCGGCTACTTGCATTGTTCCTTCTCCGAAATGCTCACGAAATCCAATCCAAAGGTGATCCACACCACACTGGAAGAAACGCACGTTCTCCTTGCTAGAAGAAAACGGGTTTGATGAAGGAATCGGTTTAAGAGAAGAACACTATGAATTAGTGTTCTCTTAAACCTACTTTGTTCTTCTTCTTGATTCAAAACCAAGTGAAGAACACAAGTAGAAGTGGGGAGGAGAAAACCGAGAGTTAGAGGGAGAGAGGAGATCCGAAAAATTCCTTCTTGTTTCTCCTAGAAAAAGATGAATATGATTCACTTATGCTTGGTGTTGTATATTATCATATATATACATAATTAATGTGATTATTGGAATGTGTCTAGGTTCATCCAAGGATGTCTAGATACATTCCAATCAATCACCATTAATTCTTCAATCAAGCCTACCAAAATTTATGGTATGATCAAATCATACCAAAAGGGAAGAGCTTGATTGGAGTTGATTTGTCTCTTTCCAAAAGAGATTAGTCAACATACCACCTAGCATGAAACATGGCTGATTTTGCTTCCTCCTAGGGAGCATTTCAGCCATGTCTATCTAAGGGAAGAATTCCAACTTCTTCCTGTTCCAAAATAGGAATGATTTTTCATCTCGGGTTAAATTTAATGGACCGGGTTTTACCGTAATCCAATTACGACGAACCGAACATTAAATCCAATTTAATGTCCATTTAAATTATTCCCATTGATCTTTTAATCCAATTAAAAGATCCAACGTCTCAACGTCTCAACTTTCCATATTTAATCGAAAATCCAATTTACCGATTAAACGAAGGCCCGATACAATATCGGCCCGTCCATCCAATGGACTTTCTCTTAAGTAATCCAATTACTTATTTATCCTTCGAGATTGACTCCAAGTCAATCTCTTAACCTCCTCGGTGATTTGTGTGTGACCCTTTAGGTTCACCCTCAGCTAGACTTGGGCCCGTGTCCCACAAGGGCCCGTCACCATGGGTGGCCGTTTAGCAACGGTCCATGGTATGGAATTGGGCGTTGGTTCCCATCCTTGACTGGGCATCTATGCTTAATACTCGAGACCACGTATGCTTCATTGCGTCGTCACAGGAAACCATTCCCTGTTCGACCAACCATTGTGGCCACAACTTTAAACAACATGAACGTGTCTCCGAGTGCATAGGAGATACCTCTGTCACATACTGACAGGGGATGGATCCTCTTCTTGGAATCCACCATCCTAGCTACACATTCCGACTGCACTGGACAAGGCTTATGATAATCATCTTACAGAATGATCACATCTCGCCAGATCCAAGATACAACCGTCGTGTGCACGCGACTGCAATGATCCCTCATGTCTGAGGATTACTCCCGTACTATCGGAACCGGGGAAAACCAATCATTACTGACCAAGCCTCCAAGGCTTCCATATGATGATCCCTGCGAGTCAATTCAGTCGGCTCGACCGCAGTCGATCAACCCATCAAGATCGTGTAGGTGTCCCACGCCTGTCGCCGATAAAACACGGCACTCATCCAATGAACACGACTCTTGACGCAAGTCTCAATAAGACTCTCGATGCCGTTTTAACAAATGTGAAATGAGCGCAACAAAGTAAGCACCAGAAGTGACGAATACTCATTTTATTCATCACATAATAATATTACATTTACATCGAGTTGTATAATAGGTTACAAATCGCCAAACCTATTGGCTTTCTGGTCACCCATTCTAACAGGAAGGGTCCTTCGGGATGCTGTAACCCGACCTAATGGGCTGCGTGTACCTAATGGTTAGATTTCCTTACATACATTTATTCATGCGTCATATCATTTCATCCCTATAGTGAGTTGATTGCCTACATTCGATGTTCTGTGAAAATCAGGTAACTATTACTTGTGCGACAACGGATGTTCCAACGCTGAGGGCTTCCCCACGCCTTACAAGGGCGTGCGTTATCACCTTCGCGAGTTGGATCGTGGTACTAGTGGCCCGCAGAATCAAGAGGAGCTATTTAACCTTAGGCACTCATCAGCTCACAATGTGATCGAGAGAGCCTTTGGCCTTTTGAAAGTTCGATGGGGTATATTGAGAAGCCCATCGTTCTATCCGATTAAAATCCAAAACAGAATCATACTCATATGTTCTCTCCTGCATAACTACATCCGTCGTGAGATGACGACCGATCCTTTAGAGCTAGAGCTTGAAGATGTAGAAGAACCCATTGCTGATCAAAACATATATCACATTTCGACCATAGATGTTAGCCCTACTTGGTCAACTTTGAGGGATGAGTTAGCTATGTCGATGTATCATGAATGGTGCCAATGTGAAAATTGATCAATCACATTTCTTCTTATGTTTGGCTCCTGGGATTTCAAAAAATATTGTTGAAAGTATTTTGTTTCTGATATTGAATGCGTCTGTTTTGTCCAATTTCACACAGATCCTTCTATGTTATTGTTATTGAAAATGTTGCATCGATTTTCTGTTGGAACCAGGGCTTCCAAGTTGTTCTCACGAAATATAACGTGAATCTGTATATGCTTTTTGGTTTACAGTTTCATCTGCAATTTACCTCTTTGGTTTATGTTTCCTTGCAGGTTATGTATGGGTACCTCGTGCTAGTTAATTATGTTAATCCAAATATAGGTACCTCGTGCTCGTTAATTATGTGTAACATGGGTACGTCGTGCTCGTTAATTATGGCTATCACCGCATGCCAAGTGCTTAGGATGTTTAAGAATTTAAGATATTTTTCATACTGCACGATTTTTATGTTCGTATCGTTGTCAATAACAATAAACAAACATTGCAAACACAATAAGATGTTATTTTCAGTAAACTATTAAACAAAAATACGTTAATTGTTACAACAATAGTTATTGCCTAATGGCGAAATCGGATGAGATTACAACCATTTTGACATTAAACCTATGGCCGTCCACCATACCATAAAATTACCATTATGGAAGCCACCTATACGATAAGTGTGACACGCAACATGCGGCGGGAGTGGCGAGAGCGGCGTAAACAAGCATCCAAGCAACCAATGCATTCATTGACGGCCATCGAACCTCTCGTATGCAGACAACCGTTTAAGAAGGCCAGGAAGAACTTCAACAACCCGATGACACAATGGAGGTCAACCCATTGAAAGGTGCCGCAATACTTTCCCTGCAAGATGTACATAAGACAGTAAGATGATAGCAACTAAATGAGGGTTCATGGCACTCTTGGCTATTCCCTAAAATGGTTTACTGACTACGGAATTAAATCAGGCAACTTTCTCAGTTATGGCACGGAATCATACAATAACTCCGAGGCATCCACGAAAGCGACGACTAGGGTTGTTATTAGTCCATGACGTCCTTAGAACTACCTCCTCCACCACAATGGCGTTTATACATATTTGATGTCGCCCCACCACGACTCGAAAACCGATCAGACGACGAAAAGTTATCATCCGACATCTAAGCATATATTAAACCCGATGCATTGATAATGGATAATGGACACTAACAATTTTAACAAGGGGATATAGTTGATGATTATCCTGGTACAAATGAGATACAAACTGAGGGCTTGTGAACAGAAATAAAAAACTCTCCTAATTATTAAACAAATGACATTTGAGGAGACTGAGTGCGTAATTCGGCAGAATGATTGTTTATATTGTAAGGCTAATACCTACACACACCACATACATCTTTAGAGTGTGCTACGAATCCAACACAAAATTTTTTATGTGATTGCATTAAACAATCAAGTTCAGAAAAATAAAAAATCATTCAAACAAGCAACGGACAAGATGAAAAGAAATCATATGACCATATTATGGAATTGTCACAACAAAACACAAACTCTGTTTTCTAATTACCCATAGGGATTACATGATCCAAAAGTTGATTTCTGTGCATTATTCTTAAACAAGCATAAGACAACATATGTGTGGATTCGGATATAATTTTCCATAGATTAATCCTTTTTAGAAAAAGATATCCATGAAAACACATTCAGTTGAACCACCATTGTCGCATCTATACTCTTTGGCATTCAAAACAGAAGGATACAATTAGGCACACTACAAAAGAACTAGACGGAACCAACACACACAAGGATCATGCCTTTCTCAATTTCGCACTCAAATGAGATTAGCCAAAAGCATAAACAGAAAGAAACCTTATTTATAAATATTTTGAACCAAAAATTGGGCAAAAGTGTTTTATAAAGGTTCGAAATCCTAATGAATGTGAAATACACAGATACCAAAATGTAGTGGCGCTGGGGAAGGAGAGAGTGTTGCCAGAGGAAGATTTTGGGGATTTGGGAATGTGGGTAGATGAAACGCTTGATGGAATTTGTATGTTACGCAAACCTCGTGTAAAAGTCTCATGAAGTGACCGACATTAATTGAAGGGTAAAAGAGTAACACCACACTTACTCCACCTTTGAATTCTGTGTAGTAAACCATGTATCATACAATTGATTGGATAAATGCTCACACCAAATGATGATAGTAAACAACCATATTAGATAATTTAATAGAGCTTAATCCAAATGATAGTAGGGGCCAACTATTCTACAGCACTATTCAATAGCTGGAGGTAAAGATGGTCTAATAAGTTAAGTAGTAATAAATATTGAAAGTGTTTGAAAACAAAAGTTACAATTGAAAAAAGGGTTAATTACATTTAAACCCCATTTGAAAATATGAAATTGCACTTACATCCCCTAAAAAAATCCACGTTTACACCGACTCCTTTCATTAGGGTTCGAACGAAAAATGCTGACGTTGAAATAATACTAAATTTTCAAATTTACCCCTCATTTAAACATTCTCATTTAATAATTTTGTACTTATAAAGAAAAAAAATATAATAATATCAACCTTACTCTTTTTTTTTTTTTACACCAAAAACAACTAAATTCATTCAATCAATTGCTCAGTAACAATCCTATCTGCTATAGCTGAAGGAATAGAGTCCACAACATCACAAATGACAGCCTGTTTCGCCAAACAAACAACAATACAATTGGCCTTCCTACCTACCCTATCAAAAGAGTAACTATATCACACGAATTCAACAAGGAGTAAGCGTCTTGAAACTCAAGGCCAACAACAGAAAATTTAGCATCATTATCCTGCGGCAGACGAGAAACGAAGTGATATGGTTATGAAAAATAATCATTTCCTTCCTAAATTGCACCACCGTAGCTATTGTTAGCGGCAACGCCCTCATTTTCGCAAACTCCTTTATGGAAACATGAGTGAGCCTCGCCAATTTCCAGCACAGACACTGAAAAGATAGGGTAAGGCCCGGGAACACAATGGAAGCGTAAAAAATGTGAAATTAAAGCATAATATACAACGAATTCAAAGGGGTGTTCCCTTTGAAGTCCTGGGCGTTCGGTGTTTGTCAAAGCATAAACAAGAGGAGGAGAAAAAGCTGGACAAGTGGCTAAAGGAAGAAAATAAAAAGATACATGAAAATGTAAACAAAATCAACCTTATGCTCGTTGCACGTAGAACCGGTTTCTAGCGTTGTTCTTTTTTCGTTTCTCCTTCCGTTCACTTGAGGATCCAACTTAGACACCCTCTAATTTGTCCACACCACACTATGGAAGTGTGTATCCCCTAATCTATTGCTAGATAGAAGTAGAGAAAAGAAGAGGAAACACTTCCAAAACAACACTATTGTTTAGTGCCTTTTGGATTGTTTTTATGTTCAACCTTTCCAAAAGGTATGAACACAAAAAGGAGAGATTTTCAGAGAATTTTGGAGAGTTTTGAAGGGAAAAAATTCGTGCAAGACATAGGGATTCAAGTTATGTGAATAGTTTTGTGTATATAGAGTTGTTGAATTCTAAATTCAACTTCTATAGTTAACTTCCAAAGTAACCGACATACACTCACCACTCTCTACATAACCATGCACCATTATAGAAAATAAAACCACCCACCAAATCCTTTAAAGGCTGGTCACATGTGCCTCACATGTGGAGGATTTTAATTCGTCCTTCACTTGCTATAAATTGAATTTTTTCATGGACTAGGACTACTAGTCTTGGACTTTTATTTAATCTAATTAAATTAAGTCCAAACGAAGTCCAATGGGAATTAATTAATCTCAATCCAATTGAAGCCCATAAGTTCATTTATCCAATTAAATAAGCATAAGTCCGAACTCTAATTAATTAATCCAAAACCCGATAAATTAATCCAATTAATTTAAAGGTTCTAAGTCCAAAAATTAACTAATCCAATTAATTAATTCTTGGACCATCCATCAAATGGATTTCCCAATAAATGATCCAATCATTTATTTTTCTCCTTGAGTTAATTTAATCTAATTAAATTAATTCGCTTCTTCTAGAATTAATTCCAAATTAATTCTACCAATTCCATAGTGATTTGTGTGTGACTCTTTAGGTTCACCCTCAACTAGACTTGGGCTTGTATCCAACACAATTGGTCAATTAAATCAAATTTAATTAACTTTTTTCCAATTAACCATTAATCGAAAAACGCCCGTCACCATGGGTGGCCGTCTAGCAACGGTCCATGGCACTAGAGACTAGGTGAATGTTGGCATGAACGTTTTAGGCTCCCGAGTTCCATACGAGTACGGTCCTTCCATCATCCGTCTCCCGATCTAAGTCTAGGGCATGAAATATGGCGTCGATTCTCATCCTGGACTAGACAACTATGCTTAATAACTCGAGATGCGTTTGCTCTATTGATCAACGTAGGAAACCATTCCCTACTCGACCAATCGTTGTGGCCATATACTTAAATAGCTTAAACCGTCTTAGAGCGCATAGGAGACTCGACTGTCATATTCTGACAGGTGACGGATCCTATCTTGGAATCTACCGTCCTCAATACATATTCCGACTGAACTGGATAAGGCTTATGATGAACGTATCCCAGATAAGGACATCTCTTGCTAGACCCTAGATACAACCTTTATATGCATGTGACTGCTATGATTCCTCAAGTCCGAGGACTAGTCTCGTACTATCGGAGCCGGGAATTCCAGCCATACCGACCAAACCTCCAAGGCTTCCATATGATGATTTCCACGAGGCAGTTCAGTCAGCTAACAGCCTTGTCAACTAACCCACTAATATTGCATAGACATCCAACGTCTATCGCCGATGAAACACGACACTTATCCAATTAATGCAATCCCTAGTGCAAGTCTCTATAGGACCCTCGATGCCCTGTCTCGAGGTCCTCGACTTGGAACATTTCAGACCAACCCTCAGAAGTTGGTTTCATAGCTGTCATCCAATGCGCAGCCCAACTACATGGGTTATGCAATTGGTTTGTGGGCATTTGTTGTGACGTTAAAATACCGTTGGATGTGGTTTTCATCCAAACCTCTCTCCCGAGCAACTTCTAAAGTTACCATACATTCAACTTTCATGGTCCGTCGTGGTATCCCGCTTGAAACCTTTCCAAGCTACCACCTTACAATTAAGCCTGAATATATGTTCATACTGAGACTAGATATTATTTACATGATACTGGAAGCTAGTATCGCTATAGCCTTCCAGAATCAACTCTCCATAGAACGTGCATGAAGAACACTTCTTTAGTCCTCATTCAAGTATTAAAGACTAGTCTCAACAGCAGTCTACTGCCTCTTTGGTACACACCCGATTTCTGTCCTTACGCCCAAAGCATACACAACATCAGGTCCAATGCACCAAACAACATACCCATGCTACCTACGGCAAAGACATAGGGGATATTAAACACCTAAGCTTCCTCATCAGTTAACCTTGACTGAGTCTTGGACAACTTAACCTTATATTTAGGAATCCAATTCCTTTTATGGAGAATTGCATGAATAACGTTCGTGTTTCAGTGTTTCCTAACATCTTAATCATTCCAAATGAATAAGACGTTACACACTTTAAACACTAGGAACACAACTAAACTCCCACTGACCCTCAAGCTCGTTACTGATCGAGTCATACCCCGTATGAACTCATCAAAATGAATATTCCAGTTACATGGAGTTCCAAACCTAGTTTGAATTCCACGTCGAATCACACGGCTCCAAGCCATTGGCTCGATCCAATGTCCAACATTGTTTCTCCTAATGTCTTTTGGATTATAATCCAATTGATCGGACTGACCCAGAAACTTGTACCCCTCAAGTATCTAAGGTATTCTGGTCGTCCCTAAGAGAATTGGAATATAGTCAGTAGGCAAATTTGATTACAAATGATGCTTGCTATATCGTACTGAGGTGTCGCTCTACTTGATTCCTCAAAGAGCTACTCCTCACACCAGTTATCCTCTGAAATCCTATTTCCCTTAGGACAACACATGAACCTGTGCAAACCTAGTTTGCCTCCCACTAGTCCCTTGACGTATGCAAGACCATCCCACATACTCAAGTACTTTGTAGGATACAGGCTTGCCATGCCATATCCAATATGGCGTCTGGGCCACAATCTTTAGAAAAGTGCCATGTTTTAAAACTTGGCTACTGTCTTAAGAACACGCCCAGATGAGCCAAGGTAGTTCAGTGAAACACCCGACCGAACCATGTCCAACAAGGTTCGATTCCTTCCTTATCAGAGACACCGTTCAATTGTGGCGTTCCAGGAAGAATTCCACTGAGTGAGAATTCTATTCCCATTTAGATACATCAAGAACTCCCACTAAATACACACCACTCGATCCAATCTAAGGTTAATTTTGCAACCAGTTTGGTTCCCACTTCAAATCTAGTTCCCTGAGCCTTCCAAAGGCACTTAGACTTGTGAACCCTCTACTGGTCTTGTGTATTCAGTGACCCACAGATGTCTGACTGGATCCAATCCAACAGACCACTAGAAAGCATACTTTGTCCTACAAAGAGCTTCTTGGCCATCTTTCTGCTCAGGAAGGACTTGCAAGCTAGCAGGCTCAAATTGTCTATTTCTAGACTCCTTGAATCTACTAACCTCCTTATCCTATCTAGAGGAATGTGACCTAGCTTTGCATGCCAAATCTGTGAGTTTATCTTGATTATCCATTTCATCATTTGTTTTGAGCATTCATAATCTAATTATGGGATAGTATTGAAACAATTATGCAAACAACCTAGTAGACAAGAATAACCATTCTTTGTCAAATAAAAGAAATTTTATTGATAAAAAACATGTAATCCTAATTGTCCAACAATAGAAAAATATAATTTTGATCATGCTAGGTTACATAACCGTGACCTATCAACTCTATCCTAACATGATCACTGGCTAAGCCTAGTTGGTCCTATAGCTTTTCCAGCAACAACCCATCCATTGCCTAGCTTTAGAACCATCTCTGTCTTAGCCTTCTACTCCTTCCCATTTCTGCAAACCATTTGCAGATATGAGCCTTACAACTGGTATCCAATACCCAAGAAGTAGTATAGTAATCATGTTAAAGTTCAAATCAAATGTACCTTGGTTGGAGAGGAGTTTAGGACACTCCCTCTTCCAATGCCCCTTATCATAGCAATATATGCAAACATCTTTTGCAATCCTTGATTGCCGAACCGCCTTCCTCTTTCCTTTGCCCATGCCCAGCATGGCAACAGGAGTGCTTTGAGCGCTTGCAACGGCTGATTCTGTCTTACGCTTCTTCCTCCTCCAGCGTCCGGCCCCTTTGCCTTTCGCTCTTGAGGTCGAAGCCTCCCCCACCAATACCGACGGTGCAGACTTTTCAATCGTTGTCTCGTATTGGACCAACATGTTCATCAACTCATGAAGGTCTTTTTCAAGCCCATTCATATTATAATTAACGATAAACGGGTCAAAGGAGGGAGGAAGAGACTGCAGGATCACGTCTTTTTTCCAAGACCAGCGTGGAGGTCTTTGAGCTTCTCCACTAGGGATAGCATCATCACTCCATGTTGGTGTACAGATAACCCTTCTGTCATCTTAGCTCCAAAAAATGCCTTCGTCGCAACATATCTAATATGCCGGTCCGGCACTGCATAAACGTCTTTCATGCAGAGCATTATCGAGCTAACATCATCCAACCGATCATACTGCTTCTGGATCTCATTAGTCATGGATGCCAGTATGATGCTGCGGACCTTGCGGTTATCCTCCTGCCATTCATTGAACGTCAAACGCTCTTCTGACGAGGACCCCTTCGGCAAGATCCGAGGAAGAGGCTTATCCAGAACGTAAGCGTGGTTTTCGAAATCTAGGACAATCCTCAGATATTGCATCCAATCGTTATAGTTTGTTCCGTCAAATTTATTAGTCTCAAGAATTACAGCGAGTAGATTCTTAGACATCTACATTCAAAATGTAAAGCAGAAATTTAGTAGATTATAATATTGAATTCAAGTTAAGACTTGGTCTTTAGTCATTAACCCCTCCCACTATTTCTTCAAAAAGCCCACCACTCTCAAGTGGGATTTTTGGGAAACCATTTCCTAGTGGGCTTGGAGTCCACAAACGCAATTCTCCATGCCCCGCTTTTACGATTCACATGGGAAAGGCTTTGTGGGAGATATCCAATACCATTCTCATCCAATGAGATCCCCAAGATATTTTGCCTCGCCCTTCACATGATCCCAAGGATTCCAAGCGAATCATGTTACTTAGCGTTAGGCCCAACCCATCAACCAAATGAATATCTCAACTATCGCCCCCCACGACTCGTGAGACAGGGAAATAGGAGTATATTCCATTCGTTCACAACAACAGCGCAACTTTCTTCCATTCCAAATGTGCCACGACTCGTGAGACCACGAATGGGTGAAAGTAGCTTCCTCATTACATTGCTATGGATGGAAGGCTGGCAATAATCAAACCACTTTGATTTTAATTCCATTTTGGGCCTAATATTTACTTGGACCATCCAAGTGAGAGTTATAGTTTATTAAGACCGAGACCTCATCATTATTAGTATTTTGCATGCTCAAGTTTCATACATTCAATGTAAATAGGTGCATTCCAAACACATCATACATCAAAGCATTAAAACATTAAACACATGCAAAAGAAGCCTAGCACGCCCCTGTAGGATGATCACAAGCCCGTTCCTAAGTGATCCACTGAGCCCGCAGTGGATCTATGGTCAATTTAGGGTAACCTACACTATTACAATTTTTACATCCCATTATCATTCTAATGGGGCCTTGTAAATTCTTCTCTGTTCTTCTTGGGCCTTCCATCATGGACTCCGTCCAACGGACCTCTTTTGGGCCTTCATCTTGGGGAAGCTTACATTTATTTACAAAAAATAAATAAAATCTCACAAGCTAATCTACACTCATTACAACTGAAATGAAACCCCAATCAGAAGTTGGGGGAAGTACATTTAAAGAGAGAAAGCAAGCCTTAAAGAGAGAAAGCAAGCCTTATTATTCCAAGGCTAAAAACGATAGACGGAATAGAAAAACAAAGAGGCACGCAGGCCTCACCCAACATAAAATAAACCATACATAGGTCAATGGGCTAGTGATCATCCTTATTGTTTATCCAATAAACAACAACAAAGCACATTTATATCAAATATAAACATGCCAACAAATAAATACATCCCATGTATAAATCAATAGATATCCAATATCAAAAATAATAAACATAATAAAATGCAGAAAATATCATATCAATAATGCAATTAAAAATATGGATATCAACTATACATCCAATGTACAAACAATTTTTTTTTATTTTTGTTTGGAAACCATTTCCAAAATAATCTAAGGCATAAAAAATAATTTTAGAAAAATCAAATTTAACTAAAATTAAAATATGCCAAAATTAACAATTTTAGAAAACTAGCATAAATCAAGAAAATCCAATTTCCGGAGAAACGGCAAAAACGACACAAAACAGTGCTGCCGGCCGGCCATCCCAAACGGTCGTGCGTGCGTGCTCCCGCGCACGCGGCCGCCCGCACACGCCTGCCGGCCACGCGCGCGCACCCGCATGCAGGCTCCCCTGCCTGCGCGCGCGCGCCTACTGCCCCTGTCGAGCGGCCGGCACCGTTTTTCACTTTTTTTTTCTTTTTTTTTTTTTAAATTTCTGCTATAAAAACTGAAATATAAACATGCATTTATAGAAAATCCAATTCTAAAAAATGCATAGATATCTATAATTTTAAAAGCAAAATTAACATATATTTTCTACACATATTATCATGCTTTAAAGCCATAAACATGCTTTCCAAAAGTAATTTAAACATGTTCAACACATGATAACATGTAAATCCTATAGCCACAACACCAAACCGGGCTCTAATACCACTGAAAGAATCGGGTACGGCCGGGGAACGCAACGAAAGCGTAAAAAACGTGAAATTAAAGCATAATATAAAACGAATTCAAAAGGGTGTTTCCTTTGAAGTTCCCGGTCGTTCGGTGTTTGTCAAAGCATAAATAAAAGGAGGAGAAGAAGGACAAGTGGCTAAAGGAAGAAAACAAAAGGATACATGAAAATGTAAAAGAAAATCAACCTTATGCTCATGGCACATAGAACTGCTTTCTAGCGTTGTTCCCTTTCCGTTTCTCCTTCCGTTCACTTGAGGATCCAAATTAGAATTCCTCTAATTTGTCCACACCACACTATGGAAGAGTGTATCCCTAATCTATTGCATTTTAACAAGGGGATATAGTTGATGATTATCCTGGTACAAATGAGATACAAACTGAGGGCTTGCGAACAAAAATCAAAAACTCTCCTAATTATTAAACAAATGACATTTGAGGAGACTGAGTGTGTAATTCGGCAGAATGATTGTTTATGTTGTAAGGCTAATACCTACACACACCACATACATCTTTAGAGTGCGCTACAAATCCAACATAAAAATTTTATGTGATTGCATTAAACAATCTAGTTCGAAAAAATAAAAACTCATTCAAACAAGCAACGGACAAGATGAAAAGAAATCATTTGACCATATTATGGAATTGTCACAACAAAACACAAACTTGATTTCTGTGCATTATTCTTAAACAAGCATAAGATAACATATGTGTGGATTCGGATCTAATTTTCATAGATTAATCCTTTTTAGCATTAGATATCCAGGAAAGCACATTCAGTTGAACCACCATTGTCGCATCTATACTCTTTGGCATTTGAAACAGAAGGATACAATTAGACACACTACAGAAGAACTAGACGGAACCAGCACACACAAGGATCATGCCTTTCTCAATTTCGCACTTAAATGAGATTGGCCAAAAGCATAAACAGAAAGAAACTTTATTTATAAATGTTTTGAACCAAAAATTGGGCAAAATCTTTTATAAAGGTTCGAAATCCTGATGAATGTGAAATACACAGATACCAAAATGTAGTGACGCTGGGGAATGAGAGAGAGTTGCCAGAGGAAGATTTTTGGGATTTGGGAATGTGGGTAGATGAAACGCTTGATGGCATTTGTATGTTATGCAAACCCCGTGTAAAAGTCTCATGAAGTGACCGACATTAATTGAAGGGTAAAAGAGTAACACCACACTTACTCCACCTTTGAATTCTGTGTAGTAAACCATGTATCATACAATTGATTGGATAAATGCTCACACCAAATGAGGATAGTAAACAACCATATTAGATAATTTAATAGAGCTTAATCCAAATGATAGTAGGGGCCAACTGTTCTACAGCACTATTCAATAGCTGAAGGTAAACATGGTCTAATAAGTTAAGTAGTACTAAATATTGAAAGTGTTTGAAAAAAAGAAGTTACAATTGAAAAAGGGTTAATTACATTTAAACCTCATTTGAAAATATGAAATTGCACTTACATCCCCTAAAAAAATCCACGTTTACACCGACTCCTTTCATTAGGGTTCAAACAAAAAATGCCGACGTTAGAATAATACTGAATTTTCAAATTTATTCCTCATTTAACATTCTCATTTAATAATTTTGTAATTATAAAGGAAAAAAATGTCATAATATCAACCTTACTCTTTTTTTTTACACCAAAAACAACTAAATTCATTCAATCAATTGCTCAGTAACAATCCTATCTGCTATAGCTGAAGGAATAGAGTCCACAACATCACAAATGAGAGCCTGTTTCGCCAAACAAACAACAATATAATTGGCCTTCCTACCTACCCTATCAAAAGAGTACCTATCACACGAATTCAACAAGGAGTAAGCGTCTTCAAACTCAAGGCCAACAACAGAAAATTTAGCACCATTATCCTGCGGCAGACGAGAAACGAAGGGATATGGTTATGAAAAATAATCATTTCCTTCCTAAATTGCACCACCGTAGCTATTGTTAGCGGCAACGCCCTCATTTTCGCAAACTCCTTTATGGAAATATGAGTGAGCCTCGCCAATTTCCAGCACAGACACTGAAAGAATCGGGTACGGCCCGGGAATGCAACGGAAGCGTAAAAAATGTGAAATTAAAGCATAATATAGAACGAATTCAAAGGGGTGTTCCCTTTGAAGTCCCGGGCGTTCGGTGTTTGTCAAAACATAAATAAAAGGAGGAGAAGAAGCTGGACAAGTGGCTAAAGGAAGAAAATAAAAAGATACATGAAAATGTAAACAAAACCAACCTTATGCTCGTTGCACGTAGAACCTGTTTCTAGCGTTGTTCCTTTTCATTTCTCCTTCCGTTCACTTGAGGATTCAAATTAGAATCCCTCTAATTTGTCCACACCACAATATGAAAGAGTGTATTCCCTAATCTATTGCTAGATAGAAGTAGAGAAAAGAAGAGGAAACACTTCCAAAACAACACTATTGTTTAGTGCCTTTTCGAATGTTTTTATGTTCAACCTTTCCAAAAGGTATGAACACAAAAAAGGAGAGATTTTCAGAGAATTTTGGAGATTTTTGAAGGGAAAAAATTCGTGCAAGACATAGGGATTCAAGTTATGTGAATAGTTTTGTGTATATAGAGTTGTTGAATTCAAAATTCAACTTTTATAGTTAACTTCCAAAGCAACCTACATACACTCACCACTCTCTACATAATCATGCACCATTATAGCAAATAAAACCACCCACCAAACCTTTAAAGGCTGGTCACATGTGCCTCACATGTGGAGAATTTTAATTCCTTCTTCACTTGCTATAAATTGAATTTTTTCATGGACTAGGACTACTAGTCTTGGACTTTTATTTAATCTAATTAAATTAAGTCCAAACGAAGTCCAATGGGCATTAATTAATCCAATTAATCTCAATCCAATTGAAGCCCATAAGTTTATTTAATCCAATTAAATAAACATAAGTCCGAACTCTAATTAATTAATCCAAACCCGATAAATTAATCCAATTAATTTAAAGGTTCTAAGTCCAAAAATTAACTAATCCAATTAATTAATTCTTGGACCATCCATCAAATGGATTTCCCAATAAATGATCCAATCATTTATTTTTCTCCTTGAATTAATTTAATCCAATTAAATTAATTCGCTTCTTCTAGAATTAATTTCAAATTAATTCTACCAATTCCATAGTGATTTGTGTGTGACTCTTTAGGTTCACCCTCAACTAGACTTTGGCTTGTATCCAACACAATTGGTCAATTAAATCCAATTTAATTAACTGTTTTCCAATTAACCATTAATCGAAAAACGTCCGTCACCATGGGTGGCCATCTAGCAATGGTCCATGGCACTAGAGACTAGGTGAATGTTGGCGTGAACGTTTTAGGCTCCGCAGTTCCATACGAGTACGGTCCTTCCATCATCCGTCTCCCGGTCTAAGTCTAGGGCATGGAATTTGGCGTCGGTTCCCATCCTGGACTAGACAACTATGCTAAATAACTCGAGACGTGTTTGCTCTATTGATCAACGTAGGAAATCATTCCCTACTCAACTAATCACTGTGGCCATAAATTTAAAGAGCTTAAACCGTCTCAGAGCGCATAGGAGACTGGACTGTCATATTCTGACAGGTGACAGATCCTATCTTGGAATCTACTGTCCTCAATACATATTCCGACTACACTGGATAAGGCATATGATGAACGTATCCCAGATACGGACATCTCTTGCCAGACCCTAGATACAGCCTTCATATGCATGTGACTGCCATGATTCCTCAAGTCCGAGGACTAATCTCGTACTATCAGAGCCGGGAATTCCAGTCATACCGACCAAGCCTCCAAGGCTTTCATATGACGATTCCCGTGAGTCAGTTCAGTCAGCTGACACCCTTGTCAACTAACCCACTAATATTGCATAGACGTCCAACGTCTATCGCCGGTGAAATACGACACTCATCCAATGAATGCAATCCTTAGTCCAAGACTCTATAGGACCCTCGATGCCCTGTCTCGAGGTTCTTGACTTGGAATGTTTCAGAACAACCCTTAGAAGTTGGTTTCATAGCTACCATCCAATGCGCAGTCTAACTACATGGGTTATCCAATTAGTCTGTGGGCATTTGTTGTGACGTTAAAATACCATTTAACGTAATCAGTGAGCACAACAAACACATAGTGCCACGAATGAATACTTACTATATTCATCAAGTCAATATTACTTTAATAAAGATTGCTAAATAGTACCCAAAACCGCCAATCTAATTGGTTTTCTGATCACCTATTCTAATAGACACGACCCCCGCCAATCCCACACAACACCACCCACACTAGCACCTACAATCGCCGAATCAAGGACCCCCGCATAATTCACTAAAATATATCACTCAGGCGGAGGGAACCAATGTTGTTGGAGTTTCTGAACAAGTTGGGGAGAAAGAAAGGAATAACGCACCGAAAGGAACATCCTCAAATGTTTCCGTGCAAAAATCACTACTTCCATTGGAGATTGAACACAAGAAGAGCCTTCAAACAAGCACATACTATGTTGCCGCCAAATCTCCTAACCCAACATCAAACAAAGAGAAAACTCAGCCCTCGATAACCTCTGTCTTAAATGAAAGCACCAGATACTCACCAATGTGGCGGATGAATGTAGCTCCTGTCCAGGGATGTTTGACAAAGCCCATACTTGGCTAGCAAAGTCACAGTGTAATAAAATATGTAACTCATCTTCACTTTCACCTTTACATAGAGGGCGACCCATAGAAACCTCCAAGTGTCGTTACTTCAGATTATTGACCATCGGAATGGCCCTATGTGCATCCCGCCACCAAAAGTGTTTCACCTTGTTAGGCACCTGTGCCGACCAGAGAAAAGACCAGCGATCCATAGGGTCGATAACGAGGCTTCGACTGTCCATCAAGATAGCAACATGCAAGGAAATATGGACTCCGAACAGAAAAGCATCCATAATGAGAGAAATGCCAGATCAGACAATCCGGAGAAGGTCGTTGGGCTATTAGGATGGAATGTATACAATCAATATCCGCCAGATTGAAAATTGAGCTAGAAAGTCCAGATTCCAGCCACCCCCATTGCTTAAAAGGAGATCCTTAACTCGTAGATCCTGCGGCGGCGCATAATTCCGACGGAGGGGCGCAAATGAAAAAGGTCGAGGCAGCTAATGATCCTACCAGACACTAATTTGTTGTCCGTCGCCCACCCTCCACCGACATCCCAACCCTAACAGACCAATCGCCGAGTGCACGCTACGCCACATTGGTAAAGGATGACGCCCAAGCTTTGCTGACAGAAAGTTTGAACTCGGGAAATGCTTCGCCTTTAACACTTGTGCTAAGAGAGAATTTGGGTTCATCATCAGAAGCCAACCTTGTTTACCCAATAACGCCAAATTGAAATATTTCAGCTCACTGAACCAAAGTCCCCCAACACGTTTACTTCTGCACAACTTATGCCATGCTATCTAATGTATTTCCTTATCCCTTAGAGAGCTCTACCAAAAGTCAGCGAACAATGACTGGAGTTCTCGAAGCAAAGAGTCCCATAAGCGAAAATAGGACATCACATAGGTCGGAATCGCTTGTAATACTGCTTTGATCAAAATTTCCTTGCCAAATTTCACTTTTCGTCTTGTAACTATTAGGTTGTTGCACTTTGGTCCTGTAAGTTTATGGTGTTCGTAATTTTAGTCCTCTATCTTTCGCTATAACACATTTAGTCCCGTATCTTCCCATAGGTTGACACTTTTGGTCCTGTATTCCAATTAATGACCATTTTGCCCTTCTAATGAAAGCTTCCTAGTCCATCATCATGCTCAATATAGGCCTAACATGCTTTCAAAATAAAATTAAGCCTCCATAAATTCATACCTTGTTTTGAGCGCCTTGCTATCAGGTATTTCGAGTCCTCAGTTTTATGGATCTCCTCCAACCACACTACTGCAGCAGATGGTTCGCAGGCACTTGGATCCTTCAGCAGCAATTAGCACGGCCCTATTCCGTTTCCTACCTTAGGGCGTAAAAGTATTCCAGAATAGAGACTTAATATAATTTTTGGAAAAGCAAATTGAACAGAAGCCTTGGAGTTATTGAAGAAATACTTGAAATATTACATAGATATTTTATTCCTCTATCGGATGAGATAACTACTGAGCCTCTCATAGATGAAAGGACTTGACTGTTTGGGGAAATCCCCATACACTAAAAAAGCCTAACACTTAGAAAATTTTAAGACTCGATTTATTTTCTGAAGAGTTGGAGAAGTTTTTCTGATGTCCTCCATCTGCTTCTTATCTCTCAATTTATAATGGTCCGCGGACTTCAAACCTGGACTCCAAACCTTATTTTTAGATGATGTCACTGCATTCGTCACCTAATTTGGCTGTCAACTTTCCAGCTGTGGTCATTATGGCTTGTCGGCCATGTGTTTGCCAGCTGGTGTCCTTTGCTTTTCTGACAGTAGGTGCTTTTGTCTTCTTCTACCGACAGTCTTCTTCTTGATTTTTTACATCTTGAGGTTTTTACCTCGTTTTTGTAAAAATTCTTTTGTTTACCCTTCTCTAGTTTTGGTTCAGGTTTATTTTGGGTTACCCGAATCTTCGTCCCGAACAAAGGTTTTTCCTGCTTCTCACAACAAAGGCATATGTGGTTATGCCATTGTCCAACATGCATCATGTTGCATGCCTTCTTCCTTGTGGCCTCCGTTGCAGACAGCTTATTTTTCCATATGGGCGTTCTTTTCTTTTCGAATAAGCTCTCTGCAAATTCGATGCTTTTTTCCGTCATGGAATTTAACATGAATGATCCATTTAATTTATTTGAAAATATTTTAAATGGATACTTGACTTTGTCCATCTCAGTGAGACAGACCCAGAATCCCCAAGCTCTTCTGGTAGATATGTCATCTTCACTGAGGGAAGATACCAGGGGAGCTTCTCCTGTGGCATCCTTGACTCTGTTAAACGTTACCATGTCAAGTCTTTGTAACTTGATAAAATGAAATGCTGGATGAGACCCTTTTCTTGGGATTTTTGGAGCTATTGAAATGAACTTAAGCTCAATGTCTCCTCGTTTGAGGTAGGGATTATTCTGCATGCGTCATAAACCGCCCCAATGATACATTCCGGAAGTTTGGAGATTTTCAAAAATCCAGGTGACATAGTATGAACTAAACCAAGGGCTCCAAAGTCATACCATTCTCGTACATCTTATGGGTTAGACCCTTCTAGCATCCATGTCCCATTATATTTCTCGGATGTGTCTATGATGTAACTTTAGAAGTGTCTGTCATCGGCCTAAGGTTAATCTCTTCCTCTTTTACCCTGGAGGCGCTGGATTGACTTGAATTATCAGGAGTTTGCACTTCCTGCAACTCAACTTTTGCCTTTTCACCAGAGTCTGACAATGGCCTCGTGCAAGCAATACTTGAATCTGCCACTACAGGATTAGAGCCATGCTCTCTAATTGCAGGTTTAGAGCCCTGCTCTTTTAATAATTGGGCCATCACTTAAGATGGTGCTTTTCGAATTGGTTCTAGTAGGTCATTCCATCTTGACACTGTCCTGATGGCGATCTGGACAGTGTCAAGATCAACTTGTTAGACTTAGCCAACTATTTGGGCTTTGATCGTCAGCTGTCCAAATCTCTTATCAATCTCCTCAAGGTTCTCCCTGAGGTACCTGAGTCTTATAACGACAGAGTCTGCTTCAGATGCCTCCATCTCTCGTCAAGAAATCTGCAAGAATATTTTTATGAGATTTGATAATGAAAATAATATAACAATAATATTGGCATTCTGCTTGCCATCTAATAATACGTGCCTTCTCAATTTTTGATTCAAGTTTATTTTTTAAGAAAGCTTTAATATTTGTATTATCAACTTTCAACGTAAATTCTTTAGCCAGTAAAAATAAAGGCCATTCCTTGAAAGCCTTCCAAACTACAAAGAATTATTTCTCATTGATATGTCATAGTTTTGGCTTGTTGCTTAGTGAACAACCCTCCTGTGTATCTACATGGTTCTTCCCCAGTAGTTGTCTTTCTCATGAGCACTGCTGCCCATCTGTAATCATTGGTGTCTGTATAGACTACCAACTCATCTTTGTCTTGTGGGATTTCAAGCTTTGCTAGGTTATTGCAAAACCTGTTTTAACTCACGAACCCTTTGCATATGAATTTCCTCCCATTTTCACTTTGAACTTTCTTTTTCTTTCAAAAGTAGTTGGAAATCCTTTCTGTATTTTGCAAGATCCTTGATGAAGATTCTTGCAAAATTGACAACTCCCAAGAAGCTTTGAAATTGCTTCTTATCTTTAAGAATGTCAGGATATTCTGTACAATCTGTTCCTACAACTCAATACGTGCTTCGTCAATAAGAATTCCTAGAAATTCAATTTTATTGACAACTATGATGGCTTCTTTTCAGAAAGCACTAATCTCTCTTTATGGCATGTATCAAAATATATTTCAAGATGTCAAATATAATCCTATAAATTTTTGGATGCAATCAAGATGTCGTCTATGTAGACAAACATAAACTCTAAATAGTCTTTGAAAAGATTATCCATTTTTCTTTGAAATATCTGGGGTGCATTGGCAAGTCCCATAGGCAGTACATTCCAGATATATTGTCCTTGTGGTGTGGAAAATGCAGTGTATTTTTTTGAATCATTTTTCATCTTAATCTGATAAAACCCAAATTCTTTGTATCGGACATACTCGTACTTACATTCCTCTTTGACCCTTAGAGTAGCCTCGATCTTGTTTCTATCCCACCATGTCAAAGGATTTTCACTAAAATTCCTCTGGATAAGACTCTTGACATTCTCAAGAGAAAGTTTACTTTCTCCGTCTATGTCCAATGGCTTGCACTCTTGTATAGTTGCATTCAAGATCCTAAGATCTTCTTTAGAAGCGTCACTGAAACCCTGTTACCTGAAAGACAAAAGAGCTTTACCAAATTTTCTTCTATCCTGCATTTTTGGATGAGTCAATTTGGCATCATCACCACGTTTGCTGCGAAAATTTATGGGCATTATCCTATTAAGTGCCTTTTTTCTTCACAAAACTAGTATCTCACTACCACAGTTAGTAGTAAAAATCAACAGATTCTTGTGGTTATCCTGGACATATTTTGCAAAGGTTTGGATGAAATATTGCCCAGCAAAATATCTGTTCTTGTATCATGAAAGTAAATAGGAGGCGTCTTTACTTTGAACCAAGGCGTTCTGAATGCTCCTCCAATCATGATTTTTGCTTCTCGTAAAACCCTTATTGAGTACTAGAATTTTCTGTGAAAAAATCCCTTCCTGCTATAATGGGTATGGATTCCATAGCTTTGCTAGGGAACACACCAGTTTTTTCGTACAAATCCCTGATCATGAGTCAATATAAGCTGTAAAATATTCTGAATTATATTGTTCATACAACATACTGACAGATATGTATATAGAAAAGGGGCTAGTCATTCAATTCTAATGGTATAACCATCTAGACTGAATTCCATACCATTACCTTTTCTTCCCCATATTTATGATCTTGGAAGAAACTTAACCCCAAAGTCATTATCCCATTTTCTCGTCCTGCAATTCCTGCAACAAATATCTCATGGCCTGCTATTTCTAGCATACCGTCGTATTTTCCCACATTAGGTTGTTGCAAATGATAAGTCATCACAAAAGAAAATAGTTTTCTTTTTTCAGTGATGTCAAATATAACCTGAATTTTTTTCCAGCCTTCAGGGCATTTAAGTTTCACCGTATCAACCCTAATAGCCCGAGGGGTTAAGGCTTTCAACAACTCTTGCTCTTTTCCTTTGTAGGCCATAATCCTATCTTCTAAAAAGGACATCCTACTACTAAAATCAGTTATAAAACTAATGGTTCGATCTAAAACTCGGTGATCTTTAATCAAGATATCAACACCACCTATTCTAAGTATTCTAATAGGATCTTACGTCATTACCTTAGCAAATTCCTTGAAAATTCTAGGAATCTCCATATACTTTTTCCTAAGGAACATGTCCGAATGGTGAGTGTTGGAAAGGGCATAAGCTATTCTATATGTTATAGAATATGGTCTATTCCCATCTTTCATAAGATCTTTTATTTTAAATCCTGATGAAGGGTTAAGACTTGACTGAAATCTTGGTCTGCTAGGTTGTATGCTATCCTAGGATGATGTCAAACATCAGTTTTTTTGCATACAAATTTCCTATCATTGTCCCAAGATAACCATCTCTTAAGTTATTGATTCTTCTATCCATTATTGATAAATGTATTTCTGAATCAATTCATTCCTTCAAAGTTGCTTTTATTACTACTTCAATAGCTCCTATGTGGATCCATTTCATATTAGCTGTTATTTCTTCTCTTAGTTTACTTAATTCTTCAAGAATTTCTTCTTTAGGAATAAGTTGCATTTCCATTACATTACCAGTAAGTTCCATATAAATTGCAAACTCACCTGAACTTACTTTATAGATTATATGATGTTTCCTCTGGTTCAGTCCTATCTGGTTGAGGACTCTACCGATCCCTCCAATCCTAAAACCGTCGTAAGGGCTGAGATTAGAGTCTTGTCTCATGATTCTTTCCATGGTTTTGTTTGGCACTGTCATCCTTGAAAAGAATCTTGATAGGCTATCTGAGGCTTGAAGCCTATTTCCTTCGTTGTAATTACTCTGACTCGGTGAAGATCCATCCAAATCACTTTCTATTTCTTCCTCATAGATGCTTTCATCTGAGGGAAGATCTTCGAATTGGTAGATTGGTACCAAGTCGCCATAGTAAACTGCATCAAGGATGTCATTCATGGCTTCAAACTGTCGTAATTCACCATATTTCCGCGGGTAATCTGGTGATATATGTCCTTTTGCGCCGCACATCCAGCAGTTACAATCTTTGGAACTTTCATTGGCTCGGGTATGGACTCGTCTGAAAGTTCTTCTTGTAGGAGTTCTCCTTATGGATCTTGCATTTGTTCGTCGAGATCCTTGGGATGAAGCTCTTGTTGGTCCTCTGTCTAGTCAGTCCCTCTCACTCTTTGATAGACATCTTTCGATTCTCGATCTCATCCAATGAACAACTTTAGGTCCGTATTATGTGTCTTGTCCTTCCTTATGGATTCTCGGTTTCTGAAGGGGTAGGCGGTTTTGTCAACAAACGCGTCTCGAACCGGATTGACTAAGCTAACCCACCCTTAAGGAGGCTCTTCCATAATTGGGTGCTCTGCCTGGCTTTCCTTTAGAGCAGCCATCAAGATGAAGCTTTAGACATCCACTAAAGGAGAGAAGAAGGCTTCAGTCTTTTGTATATGGAGATGATTCACATTAAGGGCCAGTGCCTGAAGGAATTCTGTGAGCAAATTAGTGATCTCCAGCATTTTTTTCAGTTGTGAGACACATTACAATTTAATATTAAGATCCAAAGGGTGTCGAGGAGCGTAAGGGTAGTTAAAGACTCCCATCCCTACTAGGCATTCTCCCAGAGAGTACGCAAGCAATCTAATGATAAAGCAGGAAGCAAGTGCCATTCGATGGTGGTCCAGGAAGCCAGTTCAAGCGGCGGTAAAATCTTCTAAAACAACGAAATCGATTAGGGATCATTTTTAAAGAAATTTCATGTTCGCCGCTTCTTAATGGTAGGCCTTTGCCAGGGCCTCCTGATATATATCGCTCTTTGAGCTCCTCCTTTCTAGATGTTGATAAACCATTCAACCCTGCCTTCTCAATCTAAGAAAGCTTCTAGGTTTTTCTCCCTTCTATCATAGTCCTTTGAATCGAGCAGGCGGTTTATTAAAAGAAATATTTCAGCAACAATGAAAGCACGACATTTTTTCTATATTATTACTTTTTAATGTTGTTATCTTAGAGGGTATACGACCTTTTTTAAACAACAGTGATTTGGCTTCAGGTAAATTATCTTTCCTTGTCTGCCGCCGAATACGGGATTGTCTCTGTCGGAATCGAGGTCAGATCAAGACTGGCATGGTGGGCCTTTTAGGGCGTGTGACTTTATGAACAAAGAGAAAGGACTCACTGTGAGGAAATCCAGTAG
This sequence comes from Sesamum alatum, assembly GCA_034509735.1. Classification (NCBI taxonomy): domain Eukaryota; kingdom Viridiplantae; phylum Streptophyta; class Magnoliopsida; order Lamiales; family Pedaliaceae; genus Sesamum; species Sesamum alatum. The sequence goes on from JACGWO010000008.1 coordinate 27,509,412, forward strand.
CTAGAAGTGTCACTCCCTTTCCCATGTCTTATGGTCTTCCAGTTGCAGACACAATGTAGTTGAAGGAGTCGTGCTGAATGTCGAATATGACCATTAATACAATTTATTAGTTTGAAGTCAAACTTTCCATGTTTGGAATGGAACGGGATCAAGTCAAACCTTATTCCATGGTATTTACATGAGGTTCCTCTTTAAGAAAGTCCCAGAAGAAGGCAATAGCGGCAAAGGCAGTTTCAAAAAGAGAGAAGCGCGTCTAAGACTCTCTGTCCAGATTTGTGTGATCTGGCCATTGATTTGCACCACCAGGATCTCCTTCTGAAAAAGGATTTCTGGAACTCTTGGAATAAGAGTCACTAGCCTGCTTTCTCCTCTTCTTTTGCTCGCTTGATTCTCCTATAATGGTTGGAAAATCGTTATCATCACAACAGAGAGGGGTTCTTTTAATCTTACCTCTCAATCTTTCATGTTCTTATGGATGGATGCTTGACAACACCAATCTTTTAGTTTGTCTTTGAGGAAAGACATTCTTCTTGCCACCGAATCCAATTGTGCTTGGGATACTTTGTATGATTGTATTAACATTTTCCTCCATGGACTACAGATTTTTGCAAAGAACATTTGGAGCAGCTATTTCAGTCGTTACTCTACTCTGGAAGAAATACTTGCGGAACCAATAGATATATTCATCTACCACACAAATATTCCTTAAGTCGAGGGCAAAGAGAGCTTGTGAGTACTCTCTAGCCTTTTCCGCTCTAGTTCCTCAAAAGTATCCATCTCCAATGAAGTGTATCTTAATCAACCTTCCGAGTCTTTCCGCGATAGAACTTTTGGACTCTCCGGCTAGGATACTTGCTTTGGTGTCTCCTGGGGTGTTATCCCATCTGACCTTCATAGAACCTTCCAAGCTTGATTCCAATAACCTTATGAAGTTCTCTTTGTCAAGTTCTAATGTGGTTGTTGTTATCTTTACGGTTGCAACCCATTCGTCTATCAACTTTTCAATGTTTTCGAAAGTCAATGATATCCAGGTTGAGTATGGTGCCATATGGATGTAAGGGCTGGAGCATAGTTCTTGCCCATGGTGTATTTTTAGGCACTCGTCGTGGATTCTATCCTGGATTTTCTCTTAATCTGGTTCCAACGAATGTTGGGGTGGCGTTAGTGTGGAAATCCGTACCTTCTCTCATGGGATGATCCTGTGAGGGATCATTTGAGCCTGTACTTCCCTCCGGCGGTGGTAAAGCTGGAGCGATCTCATTGGTTTGGACATTAACTAGATCCACAATCCCAAGTTGGGAAACGAATTCAGCTAACTCTTGTAGATATGATAGATCCACCTTTGATATATCCATTATTTTATGGATTTGATGATTTCAAGGATCATATTCTTGCGTTTTTGGCGTTAGGATCTCCGTCGCCTTCCCCTTCTGATGCAAAAGAGATACTGGTCCAAAGGCATCCCTGATGCGCTATTGGTGAGATTTGGATGTCTCAGGGGTATTCCTTTGGTTTCTCTTCAGATATGTGATTTCAGCTTTCAGATCTGTAAGATCCTTGTGTAGATCTGGAATGATTTTCAAGATCTCATCCATCTTTTAGCTCAAGAGGTCTATTTTCATAGGTATATGGATTAACCTATGTCCATAGTCTTGAACTATCTTCTGGATCTCTCTTGGATCTTGAGAATATTTTGAGGTGTCTGGGTTCCTTCCAATCAATTTCTTTAGTCATTGTTTTTAGAACTGTATTGATTCAGGAATTTACCCGTTCCATTTCTCATGGCTGGGATTCTACCATGTATCTCAGCTGCATGTAGACGTCTCACCGCATTTCCCAGTAGCGTCTGTCGGACCTGGTAATTTCTCAACCATTCCTCTCTTTCTTCTTCAGTAAGAAGATTCAAGTTAATCTTTCTCGGACTGTTGTCAATTTTCTTAAGAATTTCCTTAAGAAAATTCTTTTTCTGTATTTTTAAAATCTGAAAATATTTCCCTATTTTTCATTGTAACTCGAACTCTCGTTAGGTTCCATACTTTCAAAGATCTCTTCCGTTAGGGATAAAATATCAATATGTAATATAAAGCAATATTTCTTCAATAAACCTAGGCTCTGTTACCATTCTGACCGTGCATGGGAAATAAAAGACAAATAAAAATGCGTATGGACTAAAATGCTCTTTTCAAAGTTATAGAGGGGTAAAATTGTCCCTAATTTAGTCAGAGGACTAAATGTGTCATCTTTATGAAAGTTAAAGGACTAAATCTGTCGATCAAAAGATAAAGGACTAAATCTGTCAACTACCCAAACTTACGAGACCAAATCTGCAATTTCCCCAAATTTCCTTGCCGGCCTTCGAAAGAGTTTTTTTCCTTCCAACCCAATAAACGTTGTATGATCCGATCCTTTACCCCTCGAAATACTGCTCTTTTGGACCGACCAATTGTGGATGGGAGGCCGAGATAACGACCCAGCTCCGAGACAATGGGAATGCCCATGGTATTCGACCAACATTGACCATCAGCCTCACTAACGTTGGGACTAAAAATCAGTTGAGATTTAGTAGCATTAATGCCTTGACTAGAAGCGAGTTCATAGATATGAATTACTCGTTGAATACCTGAGAAAGCAGCATCTGTGGCTTTGCAAAAAATTAAAGAGTCATATGCAAAAAGGAGATCGGAGATACTCGGAGCACCGCGGGCAACAGAAACTCCTGAAAAAACACCAAGCCGCTCCGATTCTTGTAGCAACAAGCTGAAAACCTCAGCACAAAGAACAAAGAGGAACGAAGAGTGGGTCGCCTTGACGAATCACCCGCTGAGGCTGGAAAAAATCGAACTGCTCCTAATTAGGACAAACGAAAAGCTGACTAAAGTCACACATAGCATGCTCTCCAAAAATTCCGTTGGCAATCCAAGATGTCTCAATGTGAATTCTATGAAAGGCCACTCCAAATGGTCATACGCCTTACACATGTCGAGTTTGAGGGCCGCATAACACATCTTACCCCCGGTCTTATGTTTTATGAAATGATTGCATTCTTGCACTAGGAGAATATTATCCGAGATCAAGCGATCAGTCACAAATGCCGACTGAGACAGGGAAATAAGGACTCAAGACACATTTTCAAGCGATTCGCCACAACCTTCGACATAATTTTATATAGCACATTAAATAGAATAATCGGTCTAAAGTGGATGACAGAAGCAGGCCCCATTTGCTTAGGTTGATTAGCCTGAATAAGAAAAATAGTATAGTCTAGTCGAGTATTTACTTTGAGTAATGGGTGTTGTGGATAATAGGCTAAGCCCAAGTAATTTTGATGAAGAATAGAGTAATGGAATCGCAGACAGATGAAGAAGTCATGCTATTTGAATTCGTAAAGAATCTCAATTTCTAAATAAGTCAAGGAGGAGGGAAATCTCCATTAAATACAATTGGAGAGTCAGTTGTAACTAACTCAAACGCCAACTCTACTGACTAGCCGACAAGTGGCACAATCAGGAAGGGAATAAATAACTAGGATAGAACTAATAGGAAAAACGCACTATGGAAATGCGATATACAGTAACTGAAGGAACATGTCATTCTTGCTTCATCCTCCATCCATTAGATCAGAATTTATCCCAGCACCATGTATAAAATCAGCTATTTCTACAATTTTTACTGTTGAGCCTCCATAACTCAACCCACCAAAAGTGGTGGGTTAAATTATTCAACCTAATAGGCCCAATCGAATAAGAGGTAAAATTACCCCCTTGCCTCTTTGCCTTCTTCCCTGTCTCTCCCCATTCTTTCTTCCTCCCCTGCCATCGCCACCCCCCATCGCCCTACTGCCCCTTCACCAGTTGAACCCTCCTTCCTTAAACTCTTTCTCCTCCGCGCCGCATTTTCTGCTGCTCCCGATTCTTTCTCCCCCAGCCCCCTTGCCTTTGTCGCCGCCCCTTACTTCTTCTTCCTCCGTTGCCTCCCGCCCTCCCTATCTGTTGCTCTCTTTTCCTTCTTCCTTTTCCGCCGCCCTCTTCCTTCTTTCTCATCCGCTCCCCCACCGCCTTCTTCTTCCCCCCTCAGCCGCTCCCAACCTTCTTCTTATCACACCATCAAATGTCTTGGACATTCTTTTTTTTAGATTTATTATATTTAATAATAATAGAGGGTAAATAGGTCAAATGTCCCTTATCATGCATTTAATTAAAGGGTAATTTACAGCCACCTCCCTTAAGATCTGACATAATTGTAAATACCTCATTGTTGTTTGAAAAATTACAAATGTCCCCCTCAAATAAAAAATAATTATGTAACCCCTAGATAGAAATGTGAAAAGTACTACTTTACTCTTGCTGATATTTTTATTTTTTCAAAAAAAATGTTTGAAAAAATGTAAAAATAAAATATGAGGATGGGTAAAATAAATAATCCATAGATAATATTAGTCCATAAAAATATTTTAAAAAATTCTAAAAAATATATAAAATTATAACCTATAATCCGAAAGGGCATTTTGGACAGTTTACCACAAAAATTTGATAGAAATATAACGGAATGGGCTTGTTGTTAGACGAGCATTAAAGTCAGGGGGTATTTGTAATTTTTCAAACAATGGAAGATATTTGTAATTTCCAAGAACATTTAAAAATTTTAAAAAGTAATTCAGTTTGTATAAGGGTATTTTGGTCAGTTTACCGATAAAAATGGACGGAAATGGGTTATTTGTTAGAAGGTTACAAGCTTCGGGAAGGTACTTGTAATTTTTGAAACAACGAGGGGGTATCTGTAATTATGCCCAACCTCAGGAGAGTTGTTGTAATTTACACGTACAAAAATATACATGAAAATGTTAAATCAAGGGTAAAATTGAAAATTTATGTTATTTTTTTTTGTTGAGGTTGGTATTTTCCGTCCAAACTCTAACGAAAGGGGTGTCAGGTGTAAGCAGAGAATTTTTTGAGGGACTGTAAGTGTAATTTCGTATTTTTAGAGGGGGCCAAGTGTATTTAACCCTTGAAAAAAAGTTGAAGTTTGAGTGTTTGAAAAAATAACTTAATATTTATAACTCTACCAATAAGCTGCAAAAGTTAGTAGAGATACACTTATAGTTTTTGACTTCAATCAACTTAATTTAAGTAATTCAAAAGTTGAAGCTGTAAAATAAAAATACTTTTTTTCGTAATAAGTTGATAAACGCTTATTTTAAGCATTTGTGACTACCCCCTTACTTAGAGAGTATTTGGATTAATTTATAAACTCCCAAACATCTTATAAGAGAGTGTTTGGAAAATTTTTAAGAGAAGTAGCTTATCAGATTAAAGAATAAAATGGTAGGAGCTTGTAACCTCGTTAGAAAAAAGTAAAGAGTTCCCGACTTATTTGTAAAAATTTTAGAATCTCCTTTAGTTTTTATCAGATTAATTAGGCATATTTCTGACGTATGGTCTATTTACACAAATCGCCATTGCTTTTTGAAAAATTACATATACACCCAGGGCTGATAAAAAAACTTTAAAACTGCCCGAACCAAACCATGTGTTATGATATTTTTTTAAACCACGATTCTAAATTTAGAACAAAATCGCGCCAAAATTATTGCTTTAGTTTTTATTTAGAATTTAATAAAAAAATGCAAAAAATCAAATTGAACGAAATATGTTATTAATTCTTAAATTATAAATATTTAATAATTCGATAAATTGATTAATTGTTTAGAAGAATTTCATATTCAAATTTTAGAAGCCTTTTAAAGTATAACAATCATATATGCTAATTACTGATATTAGATAACTATATCTAATCAACACCTACTATTAAAGTAGAATGACACATACTAGTAAAGTATAATACAATCCCGCGTGTTGGTGGTGTTTAAACTCATGACCTTAGAGTCGTGAGGCCCAACTTTACCAGTTGAGATTTGAGCTAGGCCTCATTAGCTTTTGATTTTGGTTTCGAAAGTGCAATTGGAAAATTTCATTTTATAGAATTGCCAATGGCAATTTAATTCGAAAATAGCTTTAGAAAAATCGAATCGCACCGTGATCACCCCTATATACACCCACCAAAATCATCAATATTATTTATACAAACTACTCATTTTTTTTGAAAAATTATCCTCCTCTCCCCCCTCCCCCCAAAAGGAAAAAATATCAACATCATTATATAAACTATCCATTCTTTTGGCTCCTATAATGTTTTCATAGTTACATAAAAAAGAGAGATGATTTGGGTAAATAATCCATAGATCAGGAGTATAAATGTCAGTATCCCTACTTAATTACGAAATTTCATTATTACCATCTGCTTCTACGAAACCTATTGTTTTATTGAATTTAGTTTCACTAAAGCATCACGATTTGACTTTAGTACAATTTGAAAATACAATCACATTTTAACAAACAGTTTTGTAAACCAAATTACCAAAACAAACATGTTGGATTAAATAGTAAATCAATTAGATATCAAAAACTTACAAAAGAATTGTGTTGCAACAACTCTTTGTCCAAAGCATAAAAACCAACCGAATAACAAAATTGTTTATGTTTCCTTGAAGAAGTTACATGTCCCGTCTTTTTGTTCACCGGGTAGTATTGCACTATACCAAAAAACCTATCGAACAATACTCAGTCGCCTTGTTAGAGACTGGGCACAAAGCTCAGATTGTGAGAGAGAGCAACACCAAGAGAAACTTTTAGAGATAAAGATTTTTTAGATGAGAACTCAAAGTGTGTTTTTCAAGTTGTAGTGTTATGTTTTCAGGTGCAGCCTTCAGCCTTTTATAAGCAAGGCAACACCACCACCATTCATTGCAACAGTAAACTCCATTAAGCAACCATTAAAATAGAATTAAACTGCATTAACCAGGTCAAAAATGAACAAAATTTTATCTGAATATTTAGCTGTTTCAGGTTTTAAAAAAATGATTTTACTGACAATAAAATGGTTTTTGACTGAATAAATTTTAAAACCAATTTTCTATTTTGATCAAATGTTTTTGCTGCAAAAGGATATATATTGAGACATTCACCCGCGCCCTTAGCCAAAGCCGCGTGAGGCACATCGGGCGGCGGCACACATGTGGGGCAACTCGATGTTCGCTCTAGTCCCCATAACATTTCAAACATCATTTGAACCTTACACTTAAATATAAGGAGTTTATGTAGCGCACAAACTTTTAATGTAGGACAAGAATGAGTGTAAAAACACTCACCTCCACATCCACCTTATATACACATCAAAACCCAACGCTTTCCCATCATATTTCTATGGGGGACAAGTACATTTTTTTTTATTTCCACTCTATCTAATTTATGGATTCACCATGTAATGACATCCATATTTTAAGGTTTGTTTGGTTGGGGCGAAAAGTGGGTGTATAAGAGAAGTGGAAGTAAAAATGGATGTATAAGAATAAGTTTGGTGTTTGGTTACTGAGAATAGATGGAGGGGAAGTAAAACTGAATGTATATGAAACCCCTCCAGAGTCCAGTTTTGTTTCCGTCCGACATTGATCGAAAAAGTGAACGTATGAGGCCAAAAAGACAAAACAGTACATATTTTATTTTTATTTACTTATTGTCCATATACATATTTTTGCTCTAATATTTTTTTTCTCATCCTGTTTAATACCGGTACATAATTTTTGACGAAATATAACCAACTCAACAACAAAAATGCCGAAGTCAATTTCTTTATTTGAGGGCATTGATAGTAATTTTTATTTTATTTAAATTTAATAGTTTAGAATAAATGAACAATACTCATTTCGATGAATATTTTTATTAATGAAAAAATATTCTTGTTCTTGTTTGATGTATATTTTTATTAATACGGTTTTTTAAACTTTTGATATACTAAAAGTTATTTTAGTATAAGATTAATTTGTTTATCTTGTACTACGAAATAAAGAAAAAGGGTTAATCCGTAAAATAATAAAGATTAGTCTTTTCTTTTCAATCTATTTTCCTCGTACCAAAAATGAGAAGTATTTGAAATTTACTCTCCTTCCAATCATACCAAATAACTTGAAGATATTCTTTTCATACCCCTAGCTCCCTCTTTCACTTTCCCTCCCCTTTTCATTTTCTCTTTTCTCTTATTTGAACCAAACGAACCATTAGACTAATTGTTATTATAAATTAGCAATATCACCATGCCAATTACAACAACTACTATTTTGCAAAGTACTTGGCAATTTTTTATTTAAAAAAAATCTATGTTTGAGTGCGTGGAAGTATAATTTCAAATCTAAAACTTTAAAAAGAAAGCCCTTCTACATGACCAGAAGTTAGAAGGAATTGAAGGGTTGATTTTAGGTGTTTCGACTTATAAATAAATTCAATGTCGACTTTTGACTATTTAATAATTAAAACGTTGACTTGTAACATATGATGGTAAAATTGAAAATACGGATACAATCTCCCCGTACAGAAAACAAACACCTTTACTTTATATCTCTTTGAAATATTGTCTCTTTGACCCTAATCGACAAACTTGATCCGGATACAGTCCATCATGCACGCCTTACACGACAGAATTGGTCACGAGTCTCAAACTGATACTGGAGATGGCGGTGGCGGCGATAACAACGGCCGTGGATGTGGTGGCAGAGGCCGAACTGGGGCATTGCTTCATATCTCTACTCTCTACTTCAACTCACCCAATTTGCGAGAGGCTTCCTCTCATGAACCATCAGATAATCCGGCCTCAGCTCACTGTCGTTAAATCGTGACCGTTGAAATTGAGTTTGCTATTACATTTACTCACTTATAAGTATAAAACCATTATAGTTGAATCCCGAATGAGGGGTAAATTTGAAAATTTATGTATTGTTTTGCTAACTTCAACATTTTTCATCCAAATCCTAATGGAATGAGGTCAGGTGTAAACAGAGAATTTTTTGAGGGGTTGTAAGTATAATTTTAAAAATTCTTTGAGAAAAAGTGTAATTTCACATTTTCATAGCGAGTCTAAGTGTAATTAACCCTTTAAAATATTGTGTTTAATGCAATTTACCTCGTCGTGATATTGTAAATAACATTTTACCCCTATATGAAAAAAAAAATAGCAATTTAGCTCCCTGTGATCTTTAAAATGGAGAAATTTATTTTATTTTGTATAGGGGATAATTTACTCATTTGCAATATCACAGAAGAGTTGCTTACATTTTTCCCTTAAAATATTACAACTTTGAAAATGGGTATATTGCAATTTACCCCCCTGTGTTTTCCAAAATATTTATAAAAAAAAATCCTGTGATAAAAGAAAATACCATTTTACCTCCCCGTGATACTAAAAATAGGGCCAAAAAAACCCCTTCATCTGGTTGTCTAATACACTCGCCCAAAATGCAACTGGGGTAGCCATTTTTGCCTGTGTAATGACCAAAATGCCCATTTTTTTCTCAAATAATCCCAAATAATTCTAGACGGTTGTTTTTGTCCTAATTATAATATCTTTATATATTTATATATTTTTAATTTATACATATTTTTAAAATATAATAATATAAAAAATACCAATTTATACATATACAAATATACCCAAAAAAAACCCTATCATCTTTGCAAAATAATAATTTTTGTAAAATAAATATTGTTTGTATAAAAATAATTAAATCTGGACCACTCATTTAAATTATATTAAACATAGACCATTGATTTATTAACTTAAATTTGAATGGTGTTTAACATAGTGAAGGGGTATTTTTGTCATTGCACTCTCAAAGTTACATTCGAATTTACTAGGGAGGCAGTGTGCTATATTTCTAAAAACATATGGAGGTAAAATGGTCATTTTCTTATCATATGGACTTTTTTAAATATTTCAAAAAATACAAAGGGATAAATTACAATATGCCGAGGGAAATATATGTCATCTATGTATACAGTAGAACTACAAAACCAACTTTATATCATTGTTTTAATTTATAAAAGTATTAATTTTATGTATTATATTTAAGTGTAATAAAATATATAGGCTTATTTAATAAAATAATACAGATAATAATAATAATAACATTAAAATAAAAGAAATAATAAATTTAGTGCAAATCGAACTTACAAAGTTTGACTTGTCAATTTATTTTTTATTTTTTTTATTTTTATATTATTGTCGAATTCTATGATTTCGATTTCACTTCACAAGCCCAACTCCATGAGTTTGGCAACTCACGGAGTTGGCTTTTTTTTAAAAAAAGTTTAATAATTTAAAAATTATTGTTAATAATTTAATAATTATAATTATAAACTTAATTAATTATATTCCTTAATAATAAAATTATTGTTAATAATCTAATTATTATTATAAATATAATTGGTTAAATTTATAATTAAAATTATTAAATTATTATTATTTATTATTATTATTATTATTATTATTATTATTATTATTATTATTATTATTATTATTATTATTATTTGTTTTATTTTATTAAATAAGCCAAAATATATTTATAGTTTTCGTAATATATATATAGAAACTATTTTTAAAAAGATGGGTTTGAGAACCCCTTGATGGTGCATTAGACTAGGTTGCACCTAATTAAGCTCTCACCACTATAATTCTATAAACATCCCCGGATGAGGATGTTCCCAATTTGGTGCGTTTCCCTGGTCTACATCATTCCTGTTATAGGTCGTCTGTTTATGTCCATAACTATGCGTGTTCACACTCTGGTAAATCGATTGAATTGAATCAAATCGAAATGGAAGAGTCGCTTTGGTTTTTTTTCTTTTTTTCTTTTTTAAAATCGATATTTCGTTCAATTTTGATTATTAATATTGTTTTGCTGAATCTTATCGAATATCAAAATATTATTTTTATTTATTTTTATATATATATTTTTTAAAAGGCATATTTCATATATTAAAGAAAAAATAGGATTTACATGAATTACAGCAGCATGTCTTCTTAAGTGTGCCAAGGAATTTTCCAAATTTTAAACAACGCCACAGACTGAAGGCTAACAGTTAAATCTTCACTAATAATCTGCAACCTCACTTGCTCAAGAACCCCAAATGCCGTAGCTCCTGGCTGAATGCAGAGACTCTGAAACCATTTGCAATTCCGGCCCTTCCAGATATGATACACCACGGAAGCAAGAGTGGCTCGCTGCGCCGCATTCCACAAGTGTCGCCCTTTCCATCGCGCACTCATAGTTGAATTCCTTCCTTCCAACGCATTGATGGCCATTGAAATCGAGCTTCCCTTCTCAAGATAGCCAACCAAGTCTGTGCATAGGGACAGTGGAAAAAAAGATGCTCGTGAGTCTCAATAATGTGAGTATCACATAGCACACAGATCTTCGCCTCCCTTTGAATCCAAACCTTGTCTCCAGTAGAAGCTTCCGAAGGATAGCCATCCAAAGAATGAAGAGATTATGAGGTATTTTAAAGGGTCCTCGTAACAACGCCCCCCACCCTACGCTGGGCCCTTGTGGATGGAATACTTCATAGCCTGCGGCAATCGTATATGTGTCTCGCTTCCCTTTCCAAACCACCGCATCAGTGCCACCAAGGATAGTTTGCAGTACCACGTCTGCATTAAGCCCCTCAGTCCATTGCCACTCGCTGTCGGAAATGATTGTGGCGACACTAGCATCTAATGGAATTCCAGTCAATTGTGGTGCCATAGGCAGCGTATGAAGCAACGGCCCACTCTCCAGCCATGGATCATGCCATAACCATAGGTGCTCCCCGTCCCCTACTCGATACTCAACATGCAGTAACAGTTCAGTGCGTAAATGCACCAACTTACGCCAACCCCATGAACCGGCCCTTTCGCTTGTCGTCCATATGGATTTATTCGAAAGATGATACTGTCTAATCTATTGGACCCAGATGGAGTTACCATTCAATTTGACGACTTCCCAAAAATACTTACTCATTAGAGCCGAGTTCGCTGCCATAATGCTTCGAATGCCCCAGCCTCCTTCCGCCTTACTAAGGCACTTGATGCCAAGCAACCTTCGCCATGCCAGTAGTTGCGGTGCCTTGCCATAAAAATTTTCGAAATCGCCGTTCAATTTCCTTGATGATTCCTTTCGGTAGGAAAAAAGAACTAGCCCAATAAATATGAAGTGATGCCAAAACTGATTTTATCACCTGGACACGAGCAGCATACGAGAGACCCACTGTCCCCCATCCACTAATTTTCTGGTCAATTCGCCGTAGGAGTGGTGCACACGCCGCCTTAGTTAACCGCGATGAGGTTAAAGAGACGCCCCAGTAACGAATAGGAAGCGAACCCTCGGCGAACCCCAATTCTTGTAGTATCCGCTCCTTAACTAGTATGACAACTTTTGAAAAGATCACCTAACTCTTTGATGGATTAGCATGTAGCCCGGATATGTCTGAAACCTCAGCAAGTACACTTTGTAAAATTCTGGCCGAGACCTCGTGTGCACTACAAAATAACAACAAGTCGTTGACAAAGCATAGCATTACCAGTTGAAGTTCTTTGCACCTCCAATGGAATTGAAATTCCGGCGTCGAAAGTACTCTCGCTTTCACAGATAAGTGTAAGACTTCCATCACAAGAACAAAGAGATACGGGGAGAGTGGGTAACCCAGACGTAGCCCTCTCACCCCCGCGAGAAAACCGTGTGGCTCTCCATTAATATTCACAAAAAATGTCGTCGTGGTCACACACTCCATAATCCAACCAATGAACATGTCCGGAAAATTAAATAGTACTAGAGTTTCTCGTAAGAAATCCCATTCGACCGAATCATACGCTTTACGGTGGTCCACTTTGATTACACATCACGGCGGTAGATGACATTGCTTGTACCCATGAAGAAGCTCTTGAGCTAAGAGAATATTATCACTAATACGACGACCCGACACAAAAGCATTCTGTGTTGCATCAATTAAGTGATCTAAACATGGTTTCATTCGCTGTAATAAAATCTTAGATATAGCTTTGTATAGGACGTTACAGCATGATATAGGCCGAAAATCCGACACTATCTTAGGTAACTGAACTTTAGGAATCAATGTAAGTAAAGTGGCGTTAACCTGTTTCAATAAGCGGTCTGATTGGAAGAATTCCTGCACTGCGTCGATCACCTCATCACCAATGATAGGCCACGCTGCTTTATAAAAAGCCGTCGAATATCCATCAGGTCCCGGTGCTTTGTCATCATCAATGTCAAATAACACCTCTTTCACCTCTTGGCGCTGCACCGGGGTTGAAAGTCGACTGATATCTGAGTGAGTAACGAGCGCCTTGACCCATGGTCGTAGATGACTTAATGAAGCACCACTCTGCCGGTTGCGACTTCCCCCAAGCAACTGCTGAAAATAGGTAACAAATTCTTGCCTCACGTGAAAAGGTTCGGTTAAGTAGTTTCCCTGTGCATCTTGAATTTGATAAATTTTTTGCGTAGCACGCCGGACTGATATTTTCCTGACAAAGACTTTAGTGCACTGATCTCCCTCTGTTAACCATTGCATTTTTTTCCCGTTGTTGGAACATGTGTTGGTGTTGTTTAATAGCTTTCATGTATATCACTCTACACCAACTTTCAACCTCATGCAGTAGTACATCATCTCGGAATTGGCTGTGTAACTCTTGTATAATGGCCAAAAACCTCGCTGTTGTTGCTACATTTTCAGCCAAATCACCCTTCATCTTTTGGCATTCCCGAAACACCGGCTTTAGTAACTTAATTTTTTTTACGATGGCATACATTTTCGTCCCATGAATCTGGTGCCACCATACCCCTTGAACACTATGAAGGAATCCTGCTGATTTTGCTAAGAAGTTATCAAATCGGAACACTGGTACACCGCCTCGCCCTTTTTCTCCTCTATACACAATCATCGGGTAATGGTCTGATGTTCTAGGCGTCGTATATCTGTAGTAACTACTCGGCCACATGAACATCCACGCCTCATTAGCCAGTGATCGATCCAATCTCCATAATCCATGTGCCCCCGGGCTACAATTATGCCAAGAAAAGAAATGCCCTTTTAGCGGCAATTAACCAGCCTCGTATCAACCACGCACTCCTGAAAATCCTCCATGGCTATTGATTGTTCTACCGAGTGACCGCTAACTTCGTTAAGGTCGAGTACACATTGAAATCACCCATTAACAGCCATGAGATGTCATCCAAAGTTGGGGCCAACCTTCGTAACGTTTCCCACAAGCCTCGCCTCGGCCCCGTGTTATTCTCGCCATAGATAAATGATATCGCACACGTACTATTATCACGATGCATTTTGGCCTTGCAGTGAATCATTTGTGCTTCCACTTCAAGAATATCCAACTCTATTTCCGCCGCATCCCACAAAATCCATATACGATTACCCCGGCCATTGTACTCAACAAACCATGACCACCTGAGATGAAGAGCTAACTGAACACGCTACGTTACTTCTTGCTACTCGCGTTTCAAGTAACCCTAATAAAGATACTTTGAATTCCGATATGAGTGCCGACACAGCACTTTGATGGTCCCTTTTGTTGAGACCCCTCACGTTCCAACATGCCATATTAATCATGAAAATCCTCCAAAGGGCTATTGTTGTTAGGGCCCTGAGTAACGTTTTCACTATCTTCACTAATATCATGGAGCACATCAAAAGGGTTGTATACAACAATTTCCTTTCCTTTGCTTACCTCTGTTGTACCATTACTAGAATTCTGCACATCTCTATGTTGCTTACTTGCCGCCGAATAGGTTCGTTCGGGCACGACCCACTTGGGTGCCTCATCACTATCTGCGTTATGCCCCTTTTCGTTAGTTGCCTTCGGGATAAAGACCCTCACATGGGGTGGTTGTTTCTTTTCTCTTTTCTTTCGCGTATGGCATTGATCCGCATTATGCCCTAGGCACAACATGTGGGACATCGACTAGGTAGCTACTCGTATTCCACATCAATCTTACAAGGGCCAACACGAGTACCTCCCAGGTCGGGAAGCATAACAACCAAGTGTTTCGGAAGGACTGACGCATAGTCCAGTAACACACAAACACGAGCGTAGTCAAGCCGGGCGGATGACTTAGTAACTGCATCTTGGTACAACGGCTTTCCCACCCCACTGGCAACAACACTCAGCCCATCCTCCATCCAGTACTTAATAAGCAAGTGATGGAGTCGGATTCACACAGGCACCTAAGTCAATGCCTGTTTCCTTAACAACATACCCGGTTCCCATTTTTTCAAGATAATCGGTTGGTCCTGGAACAACCATGGTCCCCCTTCTATAATCTCTTCCATTGCAACGGTGGTATTGAAATGTATAAAATAGAAGCCATTCATAGTAGCAGTGGCTTCCTATACCCCTCGCCAAGTCGAACGAACATAGTCATTAAAGTGATGAAAGTAGGGTTTCTTCCCAAGAAAGAATCCAACTGTAGTGGAAAACCACTTTTTCGCCCCTTTCTCCACTATTTCTGTTGATGGTCGTACCACAATTTCCCCATTCTGCAATTCCAGGGGAATGTAACATAATGTTTTACAGGAGTTATGAAACCCTTCCACCAAATGTTCTGCATGCATGGGTATGCTGCATGTACGTAGTTTAACTCCACCTACGTAAATATCTGGTCCTGCATCATCATGATTATCTCTATCCCCCTGCCTCACCATCATAGGCTTCGATATTGGCAAAGGTATAAGTTGCCCTGACTGGGTGCCATCCCTATTCGTTGAAGTGGGTATAGATGAAGTATTAGTGTCGTCTCCGCATTTTGCAATCCACTTCTATTGAAGGTTTTTGAGAGCCATCATAGAATCAATGTCGCCCTCACTCAGAACCCGCTCAGCCAGTTTCATGAATTCATCGAATCGAAATTCACTCGCAATTCTTTCCCCTTCCTCCTGATCAGTCCCCCCCCCTCGCCTCTGCCGCCAGACCATCATCGCCACCGCCACTAGGGTTTCATGTAGAGAGAGCCATTATTGGACGACTATGCTATTGTTATTTTAATTTTATGTACATAACTTTTTATCGTTTTAATTATTTTTCTTATTACAAATTTTAAAAATAAATAAAAATTTTAATTATTACTTTTAATAATTTTTATTGAAATAATCGGTTTACTTAATGCTGAACTGAATACCGTAAAAGAATCGAAAATCTTCGAAACCAAATCGACTAATTCACTTTGGCTTTGGTCTAGCAGTTTACATTATGTTTGGTTTTATTTTTGAAGTGTTCAGTTTTGTTTTGTGTAGAGAGAGAGAGAGAGAGAGAGAGAGAGAGAGAGAGACAAAGATAAACAAGTGTGTGTTAGAAATAGGTCTGTGTATGTTTGGCTTTGTTTTTTGAGTTAATTTTAAATAGTGAAAAAAAAATGTATTGTATGTATTGTGTTGTATATTGAAAGACAAAAAACAGTATTAATTGTTAAATCATATCTCTTATATATATTTTAATAAATGTATATGTATATATGTATATAGTAATATTTGTTTGTTTGTAGGTGGATTAAATTATATAAATATATTATTGTATGGGGGATTGAGCCAAAACATCTCAACCCTATAAATATATTTTGGGGATAGGTCATGTTTGGTTTTATTTTCGGCCCATCTCGAAGATGGGCCAAAATGGATACCAAACATAGTGTTAGCTTCCCAAATTTAAGCTATGTTTTGATTTTAATGAATGAACACTCTTATCCATGAGTACTCACCTAGGTAGAACAATACTAGTAAAATTGAGTTCCAATGATAAGTAAATTAAATTCCATTATATATGTAAATGATTCAATAAAAAGAGAACACGTGAAATCACAAAAAAAATTGATTGAAAGCACTCATATTCTAATTTCATATATTAAAATATAAATTATTAAAATATATGATTTGACATACATTTAATTCCACTGAAATTGCAAATGCCCAACATTTCATGTTGAAGTTGACCCCTCAACACCCAACCAGACAAAACATCATTGGTGATAAAATGGTATCAATAATAGAGTAAACTCACAAATAATGATGCTATTATATTATATATATAATTTAATAATACGTGTTAATATATTTTTCGAGCTAAAAATAAAAAAATATATTTTTGTATATATATAGGTAGTAATGGGGGGGAATCTCATTTTTGTCCTCTCTATTAGGTCCTATATCAATTTTAGTCACATTCATTATGAAATCTCACTTTAAGAATATTATCTTATCATTTATCTCATTTTTTGTCCCGTCATTAAATTATTGAGGTCGTGTTTATAGAAGGCTATTAGCCCCTATATCCTGGCTAATATGTATGGCAAATGTTTACTTCTAAAAATAGCCGACCCGCTACTATGGAACAAGGCCCTCTACTCTCCCCTACTCAATGAATTACAACAATATCACTCGATGCCCCATATTACCATTATGTGGGGCCCATTGCTATTCCCACTAAATTTTTCTGCCTCCTTTGTCTCAATCCTGGTCTTGGAAGATATGTCTATTTTGCCCCCAATGATGAAAAAAATTGCACTAATTTTCTATCGATGTTTTGACATTTGGTAGGTGTCATTCATTCTTTTCGTCTCCCATGTGGGGCCCATTGCCATATGTGGGGGTCCAATGCCATACAATACATGCAAGGTAAACAAGGGATAGGTAATATTGTAGAGCTTAATACAGATAATAGTATGGTCATACTATGATATGCAACAATCCAATATGCACGAGTAAACATGGCCTGCAGGGATCCGTTAAATGGCCGTTGAAGAGACATGTGCCTCTTACATGTTGCGTTCTTAAAGAATAATTGAAATGACTTGAAGCCCCAATTTTATTCTCTAGTTTTTCCTTCAAAATCTCTTTTGCAAAAATCCTATCAAGCCTTTCTTTTTTTTTTTTTTTTTGAATCTCTCCTCTCAATTGCAAATAACCGAAGAAGCAAAGAAGAATCAGATTGTTACAACAAAAATGAGTATTCGTAACCCCAAGTTCAACAATTTTCCCCCACCTAATTATCGTAAGTGTTCTTTTATTTTTTTGAAAAAGAAGTTTATGTCTTTGAAAAATGGGAGCTAGTCTTGTTGAAAATAAATGATGTGAATGCATGTTGTTTTTCTTGTTTAATGTAGCGAGTGATTATTAAATTACTTTCAACATTATATTACAAAAATAAAGTAACACTATTATGTGCTAGTACATTAATATATTTTTTCCTACATTCACAGATTAAAAAAAAAAAAACCCAATATCCTACCTAAAGACAAGTCGACCACAACATCTTTCTTCTAATGCCCCCATTTAATTTCGCTATAACCAGCTCAAAAGAAGTAAAATTATAGTCCTAATGGAACACTTACTCAACAAATTCATCTTCTTTCTCATTTGGGTAACCTCTTCGTCCATTTTGTGCAAGAAATTCACCTTCTTCCTCATTCCGAATAATTCTTCTTCCATTTTGTCCAACTTAATTGCAAAGGAGCCCATGTATGATTTTCTTCATCCTTGTGCAAATTGGTGGGTCTTCCGACACAAAAAATCCAAACCCACTTGCAATATTATCACAGCTATAGAACCTTCTTTTCAGATTCAAGTCCGTCCACAAGGTTCCCAAACATGCTTTCTTACGTTAATAACACATGAGAGTTGATTTTGTAGAAGTCAAATGACTTGTCGACGCTACATTTTCAGATTTGGAAGCTCACTTCTCGCATCATTGAAAGAAGCAAAATGTTGGGAGGAGCCCTAATTTATTATTTTCTACTCTTTTGTATGAATGCAGTTATTTATTTTTCCCCAAAGATGCAACATGTGAGAGGTACTTGCCTCTTTAATGGCCGCTTAATTGATTCTGTCAATAATTTGACGGCAAGACCAAAAATGAGAGAAATTGTAAGATAATGTCATTAAAGCGAGACTCTAACATATGAAACCAAAAATTAAATTTTCTCTAGTTGGGGTAAAGATTGAAACGGAATAAAAATATATAAACATTTTTAGATATTAATTTAAATATACCAACCAAATATGAAATGGTTTACTTCAAATTAAGTAAACAAATAATGAGAATTGGATGAAAATAACATCAACCCACGTAGGGATTTGAACCCATGACATCTAGGATCATGAAACCTCAGCTTCGCCAACTAAGCTAGGTCTCATCGACTAAGTAAACAAATAATCCAAACACTATGCAATAACTTCGGGTAAATTACAGTTTTGGTATCTATACTTGGCTACTAAATTGATTTTGGTCCATAGTCAACCATTTTAATAACCATCTCAAATTTCTATATATCCTGATAACAAAAAGTTAAAATATAATTAGTCAAAATAACACAAACACCAAACAATACGTAAATCACAACATATAAAAATATATAGAAAATGAGAAAAGCCATAACCATGTCATAAAAAAGACATAAACACAAACACCAAACAATACGTAAATCACAACATATAAAAATATATAGAAAATGAGAAAGTCATAACCATGTCATAAAAAAGACATAAAAGTCATATAAAGGTACAGATGTCCAAACGTTAGGTACGTTCAGTTGATTGCATTTATTGCACTTGTTATATCTCAAAGCGACCTATTTGACTTAAGCTACAACTGTGATTCACTCATTATTCGTTTAAATACAAGCTTGAAAGATTATCACTACCATTTTTTTTACACATACATACTCAAATTCGACTATAAAACCTCCCATAAAATAATTAAAAATATTATTTTTTTTAATCATCCACGGGCAGCCGCCGACCGCCAAAAGCCATCGCCTAGCCTGGGCGACGGCTAGTCACCCGCTTCTTCTATGGGCGACGTTTGGACCAGCAACCGCCAAGAAGCGAGCGGCGGCAGTCACCCTATCGAAGGTCAGTGACATCCTTCGCGGCAACAACTGAAAGGAACAACGGCGAGGTTGCCCCCTTCTGTGAGGGCGACGTCGCCTAGTCTGGGCAACAACAGCCTCACCAACTCCTCTATAAATATATATTTTATATTATATATATAAGTGAAAAATATATTTTAAATTAATTGAGATTTGGACCGTCAATTTATAATCATTGAAGATCAGTGTTTATAATAACAAGGGTATAATGACAATTCAGTACAAATTTTAACGCCGTTAAGTATAATTAACAAAGAGAAGAGTGTACATTATTTTAAATAACACATGAAGCTTTTTGTCTATTTTTATAACATGATGGAGTTTTTAGCTAAATTTTGATAATAGCAATATTCTTTTATGCAATTTAGCCTACAATAATATATTAGAAGAGAAATGAGTGTGATAAAGACAGGTGAATATCACGGGGCTGAAAATGCATTTGATGCATACAAGAAAGGAGGAGGGCATGATGATGAATGAGGTGTATAAACCACAACCAGATAAGTATAACCACTTTGTTTGACAGTTATTGCTGCTACCTTCCACAAACCTCTGCGCTTTGTCTCTTTCCTTTCCCGATAAACGTTTCCATAAAATTAAATTAGCACAGGTATATATAAAATAATATTGCACACTTTAAAATTATTATAAATAAGAAAATATACATATTAATCAACACATTACATTTAAAAAAGGAATAAATAAATTAATAAATAAAATGAAAACTAACTTAGGGGTATTATCAATATAACAAAAAATTAGTGTTGAGGTGTAAGTAACCGCTATTTATTAGTGAAAATGTAGTTTGTTTTATATAATAGTATAGATAATAATTACATTTATATTCTCTAATCTATAATTTGTTTATACAAAAGATTTATATTTTATTATCCCTAATAACAAAAAAAATTAAAAAAAAAAGTAGTTTATACAATGATATTGATTTTTTTAGAGAATGTGTGTGTAATTTTTTCAAATAGTAAGGTGGTTTGCATAAAAGGAAGAATGATTTGTGTTAACAGACTATAGGTCATGAAATATACATATTGAAAGAAAAGATCTTCATACAATATTTGTCTTATCAATATATGAAAATAAATCAAGGAAAATATATGAAAAATATTCTACAATATTTGTTTGCAAGAAATACAAGCAAGTCAATATATACAAATCAATAAGAATATATCTTAACAATATAACTATTCTTATATTAAAAGCACCATTACATATGCCACGCTCAAATGTGTATATAATTAAATTTAAATTTAAAAATAATTGTTGAAGAAAATAACAATTACAATTGAAAAAGATACAAAATATCTTCAGGCTGAGGTCCGAATATCTCGCTTTCTTTAAGGAAATTCAAGCTCACTGCAGTAAGATATTATCACTGGTACAACAGTATCACTCTTGACTTGTCCCCTCCAGAATACAACAACTCGACAATGTCGTATGACTCTAACACACTCTGGACAAGTTGTAGAGTCCAAAGCTCCACCCAAAAGAACACCTTCCTTCGACTAGTATAACTCTATCTTAGAGAAAAATTGTATGTAGAAATATTGTATATGTGCATATATGTGAACAAGGTAAAATAGTACCCCTTTTATAGGTGTAGAAATCATTCACTATTTTGATGTGAATTAGTGGACAATAATGTTACAGGTTACAAGAGATAGTGGGGATAAATAGCTAGAAAGTGGGTATAAAATGTGTATGAATATGGTGTAGTAGTGGGATGATGTAATTAAAGAAAAATATAACAAATATTAAAGCCATAAACATCCACCAACACCACTAACCTCAATATCAATGGAGAGAATATGAAAGGGCATATGTTATAAATTTAATATTAAAATGCAATATATATATATATGCAATATATACCAACATAATTATTATATTAAAAATATGTAGTCATAATTGTGAAAAAATTATTATGATGGTAGGTTTGCAATGCATAATTGATTATGCAAATTTATATTGTAATTAAAACTCAACTAACTCACTCTGAAAATTAATTAAAATCAACAAAATATTTAATAGACCTGAAAAATAATTATTTTTTTAAAAATAAGGTAAATTAAAAATCCTATATTATGATTTATATCAATATATATTAAATAAGATCTTAATTCTTAATTTATTCAACAAAATGGTCAAATACCACAAGAATATTATTTTTATTCTAAACACAAGTTCAAACAGCTTAAGCAGTAATAAGGAATGAATTGGTAGTTTGCAATAATTTCTACTTTGGTAGTGAAGATAAGTTAAAATTGAATTCGGGCCTAATTGTTTTTTTTAAATTATAATTAAAGTAAAACTATATTTTTTATATATATTTTTATTGAAAATATATATTATAAAATATAATTTTATTAACTAATTCAAATATATTTTCATTTTATATAAAAATTTATACAAAATAAAATTTTCATACTTTTCACGGAAAATTATAATTTGAAAACTCATAATAGAAAAACAAACAAACAGGGCGCAGCCCGTGCTTGGGTAGGTGCTAGCTATAACTTTTTACTTTAATCAATTTAATTTTTCTACTCATGCTGGACGTAATTTGTCTAACCACAAGAGATCTACCTAAATTTACACGAACCTCACAAGAGAACATTATAATGATCACAATTGCTATTTTTAATATGATTAAATACAATTACCACTGTTGAAGTATCAACCACATTAATTATCCTCCTAAAATATTAATTTGTTTTATAAAAAAAAAAAAAGACCATAACCTTTAAAGTTTTAAGTTTAAAAAGTTCATTTTACCCTAACAAAAATTGCTCTATGAGAAAAATTAAAGGGACTTCTAAATGCCAGAGTCGCCCTTTATTGAAACTTTGTCTAATTCTAATTTTACTTATTCATCAAACTCTTTTTATTTTGGTAATCTTAAAGTACTTGATGCTAATTCTAGTTTAGTTTCACTTGTTTGTCAAATCAAACTAAAAATAAATTTATACATGCATATAATTATCACATTTATATAATTACCACGTATATATATAAATATATTAATTGTATATTTTTCAGTAGTTCATCACCCCTTTCAGTTTTATTAATTGTATAATTTTAAGTAAATATATAAATTATATATGCATGTATAAATTTAAATTTAACTTGAGTTCCAAGTACTACCAAAATAAAAGGTATTCGATGAACAAGTGAAACTACAATTAGACAAAATTTGAACAAATGGTGACTTTGATATTTCAAAAATTCCTTAATTTTTTTTTTGAAAAGTAATTTTTGTAAGGATAAAATGAACTATTCAAACTTAAAAGTTAAAGATGGAATTTTTATATTAAATTTTAATATTTTTAAGGGATAGTTGATGTGATATGAATACTTAGTAACTGTTTTTTAACCCTTTTCAACAAGAGCTTAATTTAAGGGAGTATTTGTGCTAGCTTCGGAAAAGCAGCTTTTAGATGCTGAAAAATACTTTTAAAGTGATTGATATGTCAACTTTTGATTCTGAAACTGCTACGAAAAATACTTTCAAGCCAAAAGTTGGAAGCATCTTGGGGGACGCTTCTAGCTGCTTTAGCTTTTTTTGTAGTAAATTCAACTTCCTTTCAAACAACTTTACCCTCATTATAATAATTTCAATTTGATTTTATCCTTCTAATTTTTTTTTCAAAATTGCTCATCTAAACTTAATGTTAGATTTTTTCAATAATTTGAATAATTTATCCCTAACAAAATATATATTTTTTACATATTTAATATTTTAAAAATTTTATATTCAATTTTCTATATTATATGATATTATTCCTAAATCATAGAAAAATATAAATCAAATTTCTATGATTAATTAAAATAATAATTTTTTTGTCAATTGTGCAAATTAATTAATTATTGTGCATAAATGAACAATTATATTATATAATGAGAACATTATTGAATTAAACATCTATTTTTTCTATTAATATTGAATATTTTAATAATATAAATGACAATCATTTTGTAAATTATTAAATATGAAATATACTAATTGAAATAATATTTATTATTTTGAGAAAAAATAATTATTATAATCAAGAGATAAATATAAATATTAAGTAAAAATAACATCTTTTTAATATATAGGGATTAAATAAATTTTAATCATTTAACTTTATTTTAGAAGTATTTTTCCAAACACTATCCGATTTATCTTTTATTTGTTTTTTTAACAAATACTGTCCTCTTTCATTCTATTATAAATTTTAATTTATCTTTTTTACAAAAATTAATTTTTAAAAAGCAAAAATTCTCGAAGACACCCCTAAGCACTAGAGATAATGGTTAGTTGATTGTGAGCAACATTCAACAACCTTCCCTCGATCAAATCAAAGTCGGCAGACAGAGCAGTGTTTCCATATTTCTTCTTTTCAGTGAGTGACTGTGAGAGAGAGATTTTGAGAAACCCTTTCTTTCTCATCAACATTCCTCATCCTTCGCCCAATGGCTTCATCTCTATCCCTAACCGCCTTCAATTTCCGGCCGTACCCACGCTTCTCGCCCTCGTCATCCTCCTCTTCACTTCCACGGTCTGGTCGGAAACCAGCGGGCGGGGTCAGATCGGAGATGAAAATCTACAAAGGGACACGCATCAGAGAGCAGCGGCTGACGGAGATGATCGAGCAGAAGGTGGAGGAGGCGAAGCAAGTGTGCCGCGAAGACGAGACCTCGGATGAGTGCAAGGTGGCGTGGGACGAAGTGGAGGAGATCAGCCAGGCGAAGGCCGATCTCCGCCTCAAGATCCACCACTTGCAGCAGGATCCCCTCGCACACTTCTGCCAGGAGAATCCAGAAACCGATGAGTGTCGTATATATGAGGATTGAATTTCGTTCTGTGTTCCTATTTTACTTTTAACTATGCTTATCTTCCTCCAGAACTTGTTATTATCCAGTTTGATTACTGTGTTGTTGTTACTATTTTCGTAAATGATTTCAGGTGGGATTTTATGTCAAATATAATACAATATAATAATATGATCAGAGAGAATCTGGTAATAGAGATGTAGTCACTCTTTCTTGAATATATTTTTCATCTCTGTTTTGTTAATGAATTTTCGTCATAAACATACTTTGTAGAATATATCTTAAGACATGTTTATCTTCACCAACTCATTAAAGTTTTATTTGTTTTTATTTTTTTTTTCTTCTCATTAAGATAAGACATGTTTATCTTCACCAACTCATTAAAGTTTTATTTGTTTTTTTTTTTTTTTTTGCTTCTCATTAAGATAACAAACAAATACGTAAATATGTTCATCTTCCTGTAATACTCAATTTATTTTAGGGTAATTAAAGCCACCTCTAACGAATTTTGATATAATTACAAATGTTCGTCGTTGTTTGAAAAATTATAAAAATACTTGTTTTATGTTTGTAATTTTTAATCAAATATTTGAAATCGATCACTTTGCCCTTAAACTTTTTATTAAAATTATCAAAAAAATCAGTTGAGGCAAATTGTATTATTGCTCATTTATGTTAAAAATTTAAAAACATCTTCCTTTGCATTGCAGTCCAAAAAAATTTAATTTAGTGCATAAGGGCATTTTGGTCAGTTCACCCATAAAAATAAGAAATTGATTATTTGTTTGACGATTACAAACCTCACAGAGTATTTGTAATTTCTCAAATAATAAAGAATATTTATAATTATGTCAAATTTTAGAAAAAAATAATTATAATTTACCTTTTATTTTATTTATTTAGACGTACATATAGCAGCATTTACCTTCACCTTTAGTGGCGTTCGATGCAATTGGTGTACATTGATATGATCCACTTCAATTTTATGAGCTGAATTCATCCTAAAAAGAATTTTTTATTTTTTTCGGAAACACCAAATTTTGAGATTTATAAGTCAACAAACTTATCATTTGCAATCAATATGAATTATTATAAATCCTTCTATGAGGGCTTTTGGAAGGGTATATGGCCTTATTTGCACAAATAGTGTCGAATGATGCAGTATGCAACGCTGTTGGTGTTCTATGAAATAAGTATTATCTACTATGATTTTATTCAACAAAAATGTCTAATTAAAAGAGGGGATTGCGAGGCTTTGAATCTAGAAAGAACAATACCTTGCATTATAAAATATCGATCACGTCGCACGTCAAGTCATTTGACATCATGGGTAGGAATAACATTAGGTGTTCGACCCACTTGGCCCCGTTTTTTTTTTTTTTTTTTTTTGATGTTGATGATACTAACACTCATAACGCATTGATAGTATGTGAGGATGTGGCTTATTTATATATTTATTATAAAAAAAATATAATTACACATTTACCGCAAAAGCGGTAAATGTTGTAAAAATATAGTGGGTCGCCAGCCCGACCCACTATTAATTTTTTTTTTTCGGTGGGTCGCCAGCCCAGCCGACGACCCACGGTCGCCGGCTGGGTCAGCGACCCACGGTCGCCCGCTGGGTTGGCGACCCACGGTCGCCGGCCCAGCTGGCGACTCTTTTTTTTTTTTTTGTTTTTTTTTTAAAATCATTTTTTATTATATTTAATTGTTAATATATTTAATAAAATTTATTGATTAAATCGTATTTTATTATTATTTCAAGCTAATTATGATTAATTTATTCCAATAAGATAATGCTATTACAATTTTAAAATTAAATATAAATAACTAATAAACTTAAAATTTTACATTAAAAAAATATAATTACAAAAATTAATAATGTCCGCCTGTACCACAATTACGTCTTTGCCGTTGTTGCCTAGGTCGTCGTATTTCCGGACCAATTGGTTCATTCTGCTCTTGATCATCAATATCGGCATGAATTTGAAAATGACTAGATGATGTTGTAGAGCTCGACCCTATTGGATCACGATATGCACTCCATGATGGAAATTGGATGGGTGAAACATTACGTACTGGTGCATATGTTTGATTCATGCCAAGACCAAGGTCAAGTTCAATATTTGTATAATGACCTTCAGTATGTACTGGCATGTAAGGAGTCGATTTGAAACCAATCATCTTGTTGAGGCGGTTCAGGCACGTAGCAATCTTCAGTAAAAAAATTGAGAGGTATGCACAGTAAGTGGCCCAGCTATGTCAACCTCAGGTGTATCTCTTTCTACTGTGCGAGTTGATATCCTGCTACGACTTCGCGTTTGTCTGTGGGATGTGGACGGAACATCATCTTGTGGCAATGGATTTTGAGGTGCGATACCTTGTCCCATTCGTTGATTTGTTGCAATTTGAACAACATTTCGATATATGTCCAAATGCGTTGTCATTGCTTGATGATATGCCTCTAGTTGATCGGGTGTAGTTTCGCAACTTATTCGAAGAGTTTCCATTTGGTCAAGCTAAAGTGAACCGAATATATTATTAGTGTGCAATTTTGAACGTGTGAAAATATAAAAATATGATTAGAAATAAGTATGTTTACAAGATAACGTACCACCATTTGCCACGATGTTGCATGTCCAGGTTGGTACCCACTTCCAACACGCATTTGAGCAGATGATGATATGAAACGGCGTGTAATTTCATCATACCACTGCTCATATCCATCTTCTACAGTTATTTCATTAGATATTGGGGGTTGAAGCACAATGGTCTCATTTCGTCTCTGCTATCGAACGATATATTCGACGTGTCGCTGATACCAATCTATCCCCACTCGTGATGAACGAGAGATACGATGTAGTTCCATGTCGTGGTCATTTTGTACTTCTGGGATATTTTGCCTCATCCCGAATTGGCGAAGAACTCGTTCAGGACGGTGCATCTCCACAATTGCGTAGAAGATTAGAGGACATGATGATGTCCACAATTGTGGGTTGCATTCTTGTGGCAACTCTCCAATGCATTGCAAGCTCATGTCGTAAGGCTGCCAGCAAAACTGGAATACAGAAAATACTTATGCACTCGAGTTTAATTATTGCTAGTATAAATGTTTAAATCGTTTTAAATACATGATCATGCGACATGCAATCCAATACTTCTCTCATAGCTCGAATGGTCCGATGCACTGTTGATGTAAATTTGAGTTTTCCGTTCCAATAGGCACCATATGGTGGCAATGGCAGGACACGGTTCTCATCAATAACATAGTGCTCCATCTCAACATAACATTTTGTTACAATTGGTCTCAATCGATTGATACGAGACCATCCCCAAATCTGTTAACAGTAGATGAGTGATTAATAATAAGATTTGAGGAAGTTGTTCAAATAAACAGATATAAATATAATAACTCAAACTTACTTGAAGCAATGGTAGTGCGCCTGCAATGACTTCTTTTCCTTTCGAACTTGCATTGCATAGTTCTCGATATAAAAATGCAAGCACAGCACTTCCCCAACTATATGATCGAGTTGTGTGCGTCGCCTCCATTTTCTGGAGATATAGCAGAGGGATTCGGTTACCGGATGAGTCAGGACACATCACCCCCCCTAGCAACAATAATGCGAATGCACGTGCATATTGTTCTACAACATTTGGAGTGTGGTTTCTTCAGATGCTGAGTAGACACATCATTAGAGGGGTGTCGGGAATGTGTCTTATATCTGATCGCAATGCTGGCCTCTTATCCGCAATAAAAGACATTCCTGACTTTGTTCCTCCTCGCGGTGTGCATAGATATTGCTTGAGGCACGTGTGTTCAAACTTCAACAATCAGTTTAAGAACGTGCAATTGAAGGATCTTTGTTGGCGAGCTGGCTCAGAATATCAAATTAGAAAATTCAATCGCACCATGGAAGAGGTTAAGAGTATAAAACTAGAAGCACACCACTGGCTAGAGCAAATTGAAAAGGAAAAGTGGACAGCTTCTCATGATGGTGGATGGAGATGCGGTATTCTGACCACCAACATGTCGGAATGCATCAATGGGGTTTTAAAAGGGGCACGCCGTCTTCCTGTAACTGCAATTGTTGAAATGACTTTTAATCGCTCAGTCCATTATTTTCGTGAGAGGATGGCTAAGAGTACTACAATGATAAACAACAATCAACCGTGGACGGACTATGCATATAATATGTTCCAACGGTGGTCCGCCAGATCCGTCGAGCATGTGGTCATGACATTCGATCAAATCCAACAGACTGCCTCTGTGGTTACGAGACATTATTATGGACAGGGGTGCAACACTCACGTTGTGAAAATTGCAACTCAAGAGTGTTCATGTGGCAAATGGAATCAATTTGGAATACCATACTCTCATGCTCAAAAGGTATGCGCTGCATATAGGCTTAACGCTGCATCAATGGTTAAGCAATATTATGCTTTAATGCCTTACCGAATGACATATTCTGAATCTTTTCAACCTATAATGGCGGAAGACTATTGGGATATTCCGAATTTTCAATTGGTCCACGACGATACTCTTCGTACATCAACTCGTCCGGGTCGACGCCAAAGTACCCGAATACCTAATGAAATGGATTGGGCACAAACTCGTGCACGACAACAAATTCGCAGTCAATCCCGACGAAACCAAGGTCCTTCAAGCCAAAGTAACGTCCAAAGGCAGGGTCGTAGACGACAAAATAATGTACCAAATACTTGAATACACATTTTTATGTAATTTTTTAGTGTATTATTTTTAATTCTAAATTTTTATAATCATAATTCTTTAAATTATCATAGTGTCAATTATTTTTTTTTAATGAATAATCATAATTAGCTTGAAATAATAATAAAATAAGATTTAATCAATAAATTTTATTAAATATATTAACAATTAAATATAATAAAAAAGAATTTTAAAAAAAACAAAAAAACAAAAAAGCGTCGCCAGCTGGGCCGGCGACCGTGGGTCGCCAACCCAACGGGCGACCGTGGGTTGCTGACCCAGCGGGCGACCCACCGAAAAAAAAAAAATTTAATAGTGGGTCGCCAGCCCAACTGGCGACCCACTATATTTTTGCAACATTTACCGTTGGGCTGGCGACCCACTATATTTTTGCAACATTTACCGCTTTTGCGGTAAATGTGTAATTATTTTTTTTTTTATAATAAATATATAAATAAGCCGTGAGGATGTTATGTGGTTTATAAAGTACCAAAATTTCATTTCGCTGACAATACCATGCGATTTTTCAAAATAACAAATTATATAAAATTAGAACGAACAATACCTTATTCTATAAGCATCGATCATATTGTACACCGCATGACAATGAGTGCATCAATAAGAAATATATTGAAATGATATAAATAAATTTATTAAGTTTGTGCTTCAAAGCTCTAATAATGAAATATGTAGGAAAATATTTGTGAAAATTTCTACTCAAATAAAATTTAACACATGTTTGTGATTTTTATGATTGTATCTCAGGTTATCATTATATATAATAACAAGTGTTCAATATTTGTTACAAAAATAAACTTTGACCTGATTAAACTACACTAGATTATTATAAGCATTGACATTATTTATGAAAAAAAATTCCCATACATCTATATATAATAAAACAGAATCATTGAGACTATCCACTTAAGCGCCACGTATGCACAGATGTGGATAGCCTCAATGAGCTCTATTGTGCCAAATGGAATTTAACAATTTTTTAGATAAAAGAGAAAAAAAAATATTAGTATTTATCCAAAAGAATCTAATCAATATTATATGTTTATATAACTTTTTTAAGTAAATAAAAACATATTTATCCAATATATATGTATTTATTTTATAGATAACATTCAATAGTTTATCCACAAAAGAATTGTATTTTCTAAAAAACAATTAAATAGAACTATATATAATATTCTTTTAAATATAAAAATAAGTAAATATTTAATATATTAAAAATTAAGTTAATACGTATAAAAATACGAAAGTATATTGAACACAAAATGAATTTGGATTATTTTACTAACTATTTACCTAAAAAAAAGAGTGAATCTTTTGGATAAACAAATAATGGTACACTTATCTAAATTTAAATATAAGATAAATGAAAAAATTTTAAGTTCCAAATAACAAAGTAAAAATTACAAATAATTCAAACTTTAAAATAAAATGAGTAATTGACAAATAATTCAAAATTTAGAAATAAAATAATTAGTGAATATTAAAAATATAAGACTATTTTTTAATATTAAAATGAATTTTAGATTAATTGTATCCCTAACTAATTTATCTTTTGGATACATTCAAATCATTTATCAACACTAAATAAAAATAAATTATTTTCTTACATGGCAAAATAAAATTCAAAGAGACACCGGAGAACTATGGTTTATAAAAAATAATAAAATAAACTATTCTAAATAAAGTAAATTTTTATATGTAAAAAAATTAAAATTTAATATGATAATAATCACAAATAAAAAAATATTGAAAGATGTAAAAATAAGTTTGAATTTTAGATTGTATCTCTAACCAATTTACCTGAATAAATTTGTAAATCTTTATAAAATCAAATAATCTAACACTTATCTAATTTAAATAAAAAAAATATATTTGCTTACAAGGTAAAATAAAATTCGAAGAGACACAAAATTATTTTAAAAAGTTAATAAAATAAAAAATATAAATATATTTAATTTTATAATGTGACAATGACCAATGATATAAAAATTAATATGTAATATGATAATAATAAGAAACAAAAAAAAAAACCTAATAGGTATAAAAATAAATTTGAAGAATGTTTATTTATTCATTTATTTAAAAAGATTATAAATATTTTGGATAAAGACAAATTATTATACACTTATTCAAATTGTTTATTAGTTATATTTTATCAATATCTATATATAATAAAATAGAATCATTGAGACTATCCACCTAAGCGTGATATATACTCAGATGTAGACAACCTCAATGAGCTCCATTATGCTAAATGAAAATATACAAATGTTTAGATAAAAAGAAAAAATATATATTTATACTTATCCTAAAGAATCTAATCAATATTATTTGTTTATCTATTTTTTAAAGTGTATAAAAATATGTTTATTCAAATGTATATATATATATCCAACAAATAAAAGTTCATTTGATTGAAAATATCATTAATATAAATATCAATTATTGTTCATTATATCCAATAATATGAAATATTGTCTGAATTGATTATTCGTTATATAATTATAGTTTCTTATAATATAGCCATTATATTTGATTTATGATATTTTGTATAAGATCCCATAGGTGATATGACTATTGAATACTTGATACATAATAAACTACAATATCTAAATATTATGTGTATAGCTAATAATAATATAAAAAAACTATAGATTAGTAATATATAAAAAAGATATTATATTTACTAACAATATAATAATTTATTCTTTTATAATCATTCATGTTTATCCAAAATATTCTAATTTTCATAGGGAGAATCACTTCATGATTATGTATTGAAAAATTTAAATATTTTTGAAATTTTCATTTAAAGATAACTCACTTTTATAAAACTTATCTATTATTGTCTTTCGAAATTCAAAATTACTCAAAATAAAAAGTTTGTAATATTATAAATAATGATTCTGCATAAGTAGCACAAATGTAAATCGCAAGGCTGTGAAATCTTACGCTACACTAGCATGTAAATTGCTCTTTCCACCTTCATATTTTTTTTCCTTTACTTATATTTTAAGTGAAAATATTAAAATTTGACAGAGTTATTTTTTATAATCATCGGTGAAACAAGTATGTACATATTCATATCAATGGTAATGCCAATGATTTATAATTCAATCATTGGCAAGTTCAATATTTATTCTGCATTTTTATGTTTCAATAAGACACAATTTCTCTAATTTTATTTATTTTTTCTGAATATCTAACATTATTAATTTGTTTTGTTAGTTATTGCACTAAAGAAATGCATTAATTAAAAAAGGGTTAAATACAGTTCCCCCCCTAGCTATTCATGATGTAATATTTACCCCCTAAACGAACAAATGAAATACTTACCCCCATAGTTGGACAAAATTGCTCCTCATGCCTTGAATAATTATATTATTCACAATATAATATAGTATTTTGCACATTAAATCATCACCAAATTATTTTCTAACTAAAAAGAATTTTTAATAAATGCAGAATTTAAATTAAAAGTGAATTAGGGAAAAAATGAACAAATTTATTTTATCATATTTTTTAAAGAAAAAAATGGATATGTAATTACTCATTTTTTTCTAAAAAATTAAATAATTAATAACTTAACTTTATTACAAAATTAATAAAAAAATTTAAATGAAAGTTTTTTATGTATTTACCGTACTCATTCATTACTTAAATTTGAGTCTGTAAAATATAATAAAATTTGAGCCTTTAACTTATTAATTTTATTTTACTTTATTATAATTAAAATATATATTTTTTCAATATTAAACTTTAAATCCAAAAGTGCTAAGAAAAAGCCTTTTGAATTAGAAATATACATATGTAATATAAGGGCAATATTCTCCAAATATTTAGTTTTTGGGGGAAAGTGTTACATTTGTTAGTTTAGGGGGTAAATATTACATCAAGAATAATTCAGGGGGCAAAGTATATTTAGCCCATTAAAAAATTATTAATCAAGGATTTGTTATGATATTTCAAAAAATACCAATTCCTCCTATTTGTCATCTTATGTTAATGATTTTAATTTTAAATTATTTATTAAATACTAATTTTGTTTTAAAATTAAAATTATTTCTATTATTTATTTATTTATTATTAAAGCACATGTCTACTTTATGGTAGCCATTTTTGAATTTTTTTTACCACTTAATAAAATAAAGTATTTTTTATTAAGGTAATTGTTTACCTTATTTATTTTTATTTTGAAGCACATATTTATTATTTATTTTAAAGCACATATTCATTATTTACCTTTATCAAAAAAAAAAAAAATATCACTTATCATTTAAGATAATTAGTTAGTAAAAAGTTAAACTTCATTTTTATATTCAATACACGTTTGTATTTTTATACTTATTAATTACTTTAACTTTAAGTTGTAACTTTTTTATTTTTTATTTATTTTTATATTTCAAATTTTAAATTATTTATAAACTTATTTCTTTATTTTATTCAAAATACAATTTTCCCGTGCCTTGGCACGGGGTACTAACTAGTTAAATAATAATTTGATATCACTATTTTTAAAAATAGATAAATTACAACCACATCCTCTAAGATTAGACATCATTACCCATACCTTATTATTGTTTGAAAAATTACAAATACCCCCTAAGGTTTGTAATTTCTAACCAAGGCTTGAAATTGACCATTTTGCCCTTGAAACTTTTTTTATTAAAATTGTAAAATATCAGTCAAGGCAAATTGCATTATTGTTAAAACACTTAAGAAATCACTCCCATTATAGTTCAAAAAATTTAAGAATTAAATAAAAAATAATTCAGTGCATAAGAACATTTTGATCCGTTCATCCATAAAAATAATTTATTTGTTAGACGAAATCTCAAATTTTAAAGGACTATTTATAAATTTTCAAATAATAAGAGTACATTTATAATTATGTTAAATTTAATTTACCCTTTAAAAATAACAGTGTGAAATCATACATAGAGAGAAGTATAATGTATAGTTTAGAGTAAAACTATTTTAATCAGCGGAAAGAATTAAAAAAGAAAATAAGTGGCTGAGGAGAATTAATCGTCATCAATTTAACGGCGAAACGCATGGCTGCCTATTGTCCTCTTCGGCCGCAGCCATGTCCCTCCTCCCTCCGCCGTCGCTCCTCCCTTGCCGATGCGGAAGCCGGAGTCTATCAAGCGTTCGTGGTACTAATGCATTCTGCCGCTTCAAAGCTTCATGGCAAGAGGTAAACGCTTCACCAACACATACCTTATCTGTTCGTATGTGTTTTGAGTGCTCTCTCTTCTCTCTGTCGGTTAAGATTGGTGTTGTGTGAAGGTTGCCGGCGTTTTGTTGTTCTCTGCGATTCCTTTCACTGCGGTGAAAGCCATTGCCAACAGTTCACTTGGGGAGGCGCTTCAGAGGCGGATGGAGGAGAAGAAGAAGCTTTATCAGGATAACTCTGCAAAGTTGAAGGCGCTTTCGGACAAGGCAAGAATGGAGAGGTAATCGAAGACTTGTTTCGAACATTCTTACTCGATGTTTCCCACCTTATTTGCTTCTTTGTTTTGCTCTTAACTCCTACTAGCATTTGATCTGTTTTCCTTGGAATAAAAGCAGTAATGAATCGAAAGAGAAGACTGATCGCTTACGTAATTGTTTTATCTATAGACTGATTGTCTTCCGTTTATTACTAATGTTCTTTATTATCGCATCAATTTTGTATTGTAAAGACAACTGATAGATGATTACTTCTCTTTGCCACCCAAATGATGAAATTGTTAAGCCAAATCAGATTCTGGGGCACGGTTGTGGGTGGGGAAAGCAAAAGAGAGATGAAACCCGAGTTGTTTTTCACTTTTGATGCTTAACGAAATATCTTGAATCTCTCTCGTTCGTTATGTCACTTGTGGTGATGATTCACATTCATTAAATT
This sequence comes from Sesamum alatum, assembly GCA_034509735.1. Lineage (NCBI taxonomy): Eukaryota > Viridiplantae > Streptophyta > Magnoliopsida > Lamiales > Pedaliaceae > Sesamum > Sesamum alatum. The sequence continues at coordinate 27,544,695 of JACGWO010000008.1, forward strand.
TCAAAAGATTTTTTATGTTATTTATGTTTGTTTATCTAGTCTACAGTGACAAGATGCCAGGACCATAGAATGAATGGGATTTAGTGACTTCCATCAGCCAAAGACACTAAGAAAAATCTGAATTTGACTGGCCTTTCATGTTCAGGAATCAGGACAATGACACAAAGGATATAGGGTAATATGAGCATGGAGCAGAGTTTGATTTTAGGGATTTAGTCAGGCGTAGGAGACAGCCTTATATTTGGTGTAATAAAATTCAATAGAAGAACTACTGTAAAGGAGGGCAAGTTTATTTATTCATCAAGAGATCTAGGAATGCCCATTGGTCTATGATTGGTACATGTAAGATCGGTATGTTCAAATGGATCAATCTACAAATCATTATTAGAATGCATACCAAAAATATTCTGTTTTAGTTACTTACAATTTTGTGGGAGCTGGTGCAAAAATGCAACAGTAGAGTTCTGGCAATGAATGAAACTTTTATTTGGTAAACTAGTCTATGTAATGTCTCGCATGATTTTTTACTTCTGTACTTTCGAGACAACATAAAGGTTTTGCTGAGAATTAGTATGATTTTTTCTTTACACATGCATTTTAGTCAAGGAGCTTCTTATCAAATTCCAGTAGTCTATTCAGCATGTCCCACTAAGCCTTTCCGTCATCAACTTTACTCAACTCATTTTGTCAATTTCTCTAGAAATTAAATTTTCTGGTTTTCCAGCACGTGGTATGGGGAGGATCGCCCTCGCTGGCTTGGTCCTATCTCATATGAGTATCCTGCCTATCTCGATGGTGAACTTCCTGGGGATTATGGTTTTGATATTGCAGGTTTGAGTCAGGATCCTGTTGCCTTGCAGAAATATTTCAAGTGAGTACACAAATTAACTTTTTATGTGGTAATCAATATTATTCTTCATATGTGGAAGCCTAATTAATACTACTCTAAGGAGTGAACAGAAGAATCACTTTTGCATTCCTATATGCCTATTCTCGTGGAGTTCGAAAAATTAGACGAACATTTGAGTGCTACCTTTTCCAGTCCAGTTGTGGAGGAAGAGGTTGTAACCGTCAGTACACTGACAGCGTCTGTCCCCTTGAGCTTCGAAGATAAGTAAATACATAAGCAGCCCTTTGTTCACAGCCATCATGATGTTTCGACCAAACCTGTTTTGGGTTTCAAATGAAAAAATCTCCACTTCACATGGTTTAAGCATAAAGCACTTGATTGGACTGTGAGCTACCCTCAATTTACTCTGACTTGGTGTTACTGTTATCCATGCGTCCCTGGAATCTTCCAGAAAATTCCCTCCAACTAATTGTATAACTTAGGGGACTTCATATGAGATCAGCCACGAGAGAATCAATATCGTAAAAGCAATGGCCTCATGACTCAAGTTTTAAAAGTTAAAAGTCCATATCATTTGTGCAGTTTTGAAGTACTGCATGCAAGATGGGCTATGCTTGCTGCACTTGGTGCTTTAATTCCAGAAATACTAGACCTAGTTGGAGCATTCCATTTTGTGGAACCTGTTTGGTGGCGAGTTGGCTACTCAAAGCTTAAGGTTAGTATGTTATGCTTTTAATGATTTCTGAGCCTCATGTAGTTAGAGATCCTCGGTTCTGTTTTCTTCTCGCACTGCAAATTTTTGTCTCACTTTTCATTAAAGATGATAATATCCTTTCTGGGCTCAAGTCTTAGAATTATTTCTGCCGCTTACAGTTGAAGAAGGCTTAAACGAATTCTTGACAAAGTTTCTAAAAGCCAGTATGTCTTCATTTCTCCCTTCCCTCGTATTGCCCGGCCATTTTATGTATATACTCGTAGAATGATTATTTTAAGTTTTAAGTCTACATTAGTAAATAAAGGATTTGCCATCATGCAACTGGAATCCCCAAATAGCTCAAACATAAAACTGCTATGAAAGGAAAAGAGTTACCATTGAGTGACATTTAGAACTCTTGGAGCCAGAAGCACTTTTAGTGGGTGCTTGCAGAAAGAACAAAGAAATGTGCTTGTCAACTTCTAGCTTAATTTTGGCAATTTGGAAATGCTTGCAATGACAATCTGCTTTTCATTCTCTACATTTAGCAGAAAAAAGCTATAAATCTTTAAGCAGCCCAACCCCAACTTCTCCACCTTCGAGACATTTTTGTAAATATCTGCTGTTCTTGAGATAATAATACATTTTTGTCCTCCAAAAATTTTCATGATCCCATGTTACCCTTGTTAGATCATCCAACAAGACCATTCAACAACGTTTGGGCCCTTTGGGATGTGTGCAAAGGCTTGTCCTGCAATAAGAAGATGTTATCTCTCAAACTAGCTTGCTGGATAATTCATTTTACTTGGTTTTTGAGTTTGATGCTTTTACTGTCTTCATTGCCATGACAACTCACATTTGTGCACCTAAAGAGTGAATGAGGTGAGAATTGGCAACTTTAGTTGTAGTGCAGCGTATTTGTATCCAAACACACATAACCAGAACACACACAGACTATAGAACAATTATGGTATAATACCCTAAATGTAATTTTTGTAGCTTGATGAAAATCATTTCGATTGCAGATTTAAATCTGTGATTTTTGACTTTAGTTCTTTGTGCTTATATAGACTTGTGCAAATTCTCAATTTGATTTGGAAGTTGCTATATGCAATTCCTTTTATACGTAGTAACTTGAAAATGATTCGTTCAAGAAAGAGGGTAGTGGGTTGTATCTGTCCTGCTTATTATATGGACTCGTCTAATGTTGAGTAATAAAATTTAAGGTGTAGGTCACATGCTAGATTTAGCTTTTTACTTATGTCATTCTCTATTTGTCATATAAAAGTTTCTCAAACATGTTCATTTCACCCATAGACCATCTAAATATTAATCGGGCAGTACAGAAAATGTTGTCTTCGATTATTCCCCTCGGGTACTCCACGTGGTTTCAATAGGAATAGCATGGCGAGTTCTTGGAAAAAGATTCTCTGAGGAGGTTGCTTTGTCATGTTAGGAACCTTTTATAGCCATCATTGTTACCTGTCCTGGCATCGACCACTTCTTGGCTAGAAAACATTCCATTGACTGCTTATGCATCTTAGATAAACTTACATGTTGCAAGACTCAGATCAATACTGGTTCCCTTTATGATGCATAACTAATTAAAACCAGTACTAGTAATAGTAGTTTGTGACTAACTAGGGTTCATTGTTCCTCAGCATTTTTATTTCCTTGTTTTAATCCGTCACCAGGGCGATACATTAGACTACCTGGGAATCCCTGGTCTCCATGTAGCCGGGAGTCAAGGAGTGGTTATCATAGCCATCTGTCAAGCGCTTCTTATGGTAATCATGTCTTTCTCTTAGTATCGCTCTCTATTTATCATTTTGAAGCCTTGCCTGTATAGACCGACACTTTCTTGCTTTTCTGCTATAATATTTGCATTATCTTTTGACGGTTATGGTTTGGGTTTTGAACATTGGGTTCTGACATCGTTGTAATTGACTCGTGAACGAAGTTGACACTTAAATGAAAGATAGAACCCTTTGCTATACAATTACAACCCGTTTTTCCACAATGGATACAAAACACCCATGCTTTACCACCCGGTGCAACGGCAAGCATCAGTTTAACCTGGGGCTGGTGATTTAGTAGCACTGGGCGCAAAGTGGCTTTCTCACGTATTCCATTAGGAACCGTGGATTTTTTTATACATCATATCCATGCATTTACGATTCATGTCACGGTATTAATACTCTTGAAAGGTGTTCTATTTGCTCGTAGCTCCCGTATAGGAATATCACATAGATTTTTCAACCCATAGATTTTTATTACGAAAAAAGTTAGACATCGCATTATATATCAAAAATTGTATTTCTCTAAATAAAATAGAAATACTTTTGAATAAACAAAAAGGGATCTTTTTGTTTTTGCAATTCTAGTTTTTCGATTGTATTTCATTTCTATTCTTCTTTCTCAGGAAAAGGGACTTTAAGATATCGAACCAGGGAATTGTCAATGGAAATATTTTTGGTTTGCTTTATCTTGAGTATCTCATAATTGCCTCTTGATGCTTTCCATTTCCATATCCTCTTCTGCATTTCCTCTTCACTCGTATCCTGGGAACGAAACCGATAATTTTCACTCTTTTATTGTCATCATTTCATGATTCGGACGTATGCTGTAGGTTGGTCCAGAATACGCACGATACTGTGGTATTGAAGCTCTGGAGCCACTGGGAATCTATTTGCCAGGCGACATCAATTACCCGGGAGGCGCGCTTTTCGATCCCTTAAACCTTTCCCGTGATCCGGAGGCTTTTGAGGAACTAAAAGTGAAAGAGATCAAAAACGGTCGACTTGCCATGATTGCCTGGTTAGGCTTTTATACTCAAGCAGCTCTTACCGGCAAAGGGCCGGTACAAAACCTTCTTGACCACATAGCAGATCCTTTCCACAACAATCTGCTCTCAACTTTGAAATCTCTGTAGCAAAAACCTTACATGATTTGTACATACTGTATAGATGTGATCCTCAAATTCATCATCACCTGAAACTATGTCCCTTGTAGATTTTTGGATCAATGTCTTCATATTTAGGCCCACATTACCTAATTTTAAGAATTTTCTTCTCTTTTTTGAGTTCGCGTGCTTGGCTTGCATTAGATTACCTCAAAGAACAACTAGACACGAGGGCATGAAATTTTGCTGGCAAACTTACAAAATTAATCTCAAAGTTTATGATTATTTTAGATTTGACATTACGTTTTATAGAATTTTAAATTTAGCATCATATACTGTTAAAAGTTGCAAAAAGAGACCAAAAGGTTGCAAAAAAAACCTCATCATACTGACAAACATTAAAACTAATAGCTAATCAATTTTGACCCACATACATGCGACTTTCACATGAATCAACGTTAAAACTAATAGCTGATCAATTTTAACCCACATGCATGCAACTTTCACACGAGTTTTTTGTCAAATTTTTTGCCACTAGCTTTGACACTTGTTAGTGTTGGGATGTTTTTTAGCATGATGTAGCCTATTTTTACATTCTTTTTTTAACTAAACATGAGGTTAAATTAAATGACCCTATTATGTGAGATTAGTTTTGCAATCTTGACAAATTCAGCCAGATCGTTTTTCTGGTTTGTGTAGAAAGCAGGCCACAGTGCTAGGATGACAGGCTCGGCCCTTGAAGTATCATCAGGGGTCTGACCCAATAATTGCTTAAGAGTTTAGAAATCCGAATACGGAGGACCTATTGGAAACAAAGCAACATACAAATTGATTGGTTGAAAAATATTCAGGTATATGTAAAGAGTATGTAAATTGGACAGATCATACAAATGGAATAATTGTCCTCACACTTCCTACATTTGACATCACAAACATCATAATTGACTAATTCCAAAATCTAGCAATTCAAGTGCATACAAAATTTTGACATCCCAGCAAAAATCAAAACTGCTTTCAGAGCAGAACAAATACTTAAACTTTGATAGCATACTTTCTCATTGGGAAGTACATTTCTTTCTTTCTCTCCTTTTCTGTCTTCAAAGATGCCTGAAGAAAACAACATACCAAAACAAAATCAAATACTTGGTAAAAAGGGAGATTAACATTAAGCTTGATTGTGGCTCACAGAAAGGATATACATTTTATTTTCCTTTCATGATGCTGTGTAGACTGATGTGGAGCTAAAGATTTCAAATCCATAATCATAAATCAACTCTACTTATTTTGATAATTCTATGTTACATTATATTTCAAAACTTTAAGTCTCACACTGAGCTATATTTAGCAACATTCTGATAGATTTAAATACATTTAATATGAAGTCGTTTGAATCATTTATCCAAATCCTTCGTTCAAAACCCAAATTTGTCAATCCAAATGGAGCCATCTTAAGTACAAGCATTAAGTAGCATGTAACGTGTCAATCAAAATCACAAGAAAGATTAACAAAGCTTGAACAACAATAATTTAAAGAAACAGCATTTCGGGAATCAACACTACCAGCATGTAGAGGTCACTCAAAATGGGTGCTATTCTGTACAGAAGTATCAACTTGGAATCATATTATCCAGAAAGCATAAACTAAGACTGAAATGATGTCAAATTTCTTGGCGAAAAATGGCTCTATTGACTTTACAATTCTTTAATCCTTTTTTTAACACAATCACAAAATGAATACCAGTAGCCATTACAAAATGCATTGATGCATCTGATTATGTAAATACAGAAGTAGATCAACATTTACGCTAAACTATCATATTCAACGCAAAAAGCTAACACTAGCTAGGGCCAGAACAGTGCAAGTAAAGCTAATCGTAGAGGTGCGAGTCACTCTTTGGGAGTAACCCCTTTTTTTTAACACAATCACAAAATGATTCCAGTAGCCATTACAAAATGCATTGATGCATCTGATTATGTAAATACAGAATTGGATCAACATTTACGCTAAACTATCATATTCAACGCAAAAAGCTAACACAGCTAGGGCCAGATCGGTGCACGTAAAGCTAATCGTAGAGGTGCGAGTCACTCTTTGGGAGTAACCAACTTGATGTACATTATGCATATGGACTAAATTAACTCCATACTACTACACCAATCTTTTGCTTTCTTTCATCTTCTTCATTTTTTTTTCTTATTTAGTTGTATCTCCTCTATTGTATTATACTTATTATCCCGAATTCCACAATGTTCTTCATAAATACATTGCATCAAATTTATAATAACTAACAAATCCATTTACTTGAGTTTTAAAAGAAAATCACAGTATGGCATGTACAACCAAATATTGCATTTATTGTATCTAAATAAATCTGATCAATGTTGTTTGCTTATACAAGTATTAATTGAATTCCTGTTCTATTTTGCAAATGCATCGAATGCGCCACAACCACTAAGTATTTCATTAAGCAAATGAGCAGTCAATAACGAAATCAATTCACTGAAACTAAAAAGTTCAAACTTGCATAAAAACAAAAGGAGAAAGCAAACATGAAAATTTACAATACCTGGTGCTTGGTGAGGCGGCGGCGAATGGCTCGTGTCTTCTTGGGGCGGAGATCAAGCGGCAAATACTTCTTGTTCTTGTAGGCTTCACGCAGAGCGGTCTTCTGCTTCTGCGAAATCACTGTCAGCACCTGGGCAATCGACAGCCTGACCACCTTGATCTTGGAGAGCTTGTTGGGGGCGCCGCCGGTGACCTTTGCCACGCGCAGCAACGCCAGCTCCGCCTTCAGATCCTTCAGCTGCGCCAACAGCTCCGCCTTCGTCTTCTGCCGAAGCTCGTGCACCTTGATCCGAGCTACAACCAAAAAAAGTATGAATATCAGTACGTAGAAAAACACTTCATCAAAAAACATTAAAATCTCCTCCTTTTTAAAATGGAATCCATCGCTAAATTTCCATACCCATTTCTCTTTCTTGTATTTGGTTCTCTGTTTCTGCAGGAAACGATGGTAAGCAAGAGCGGTGCAGCAGTCGAAAACCCTAATTTTTTTGTTTTTATGTATCCATTTGGGCCTGAGAAAGCCCAATTCCACAAGCCCAATGCTTTATTTCTTTCTTGAAGGCCCAAACTTCAGCCCTTTTTGGAGGCCCAACTTTAGAGTAAGATTTTGGTTACATTTGAATCTCTTTGTTCAATTGATTTTAGTTGGACTTGGACTAGTCCGTATGAGTTGCTCCAAAATGAGCAATTTTAAAAGGATGTTTGCATCAAACTAAAAATCAGTGCTTGTCATCTAGGATTGTAAGCGATTCCAGTCGAATCGAGCATATTATTTTGCTCAAGAATGTTGAGTTAATATCGAGTTTGAAAAATTATATTTGAATTTTATTTTATTATTGATTCAATCGGAGTTCAAACGAGTTTTAATTGGATCAAATGTGAATCGAGTTTGAATAATTTAATATTTTAAATATATTTTATTATTTTTAGACTAATCTAATCGAGTTTTAGCCGAGCTTGTAAGTTTAACGAACAAAAAATATTGTTCATTTAATTTGTTAAGTTTAACAAATCGAGTTCGAACGAAGTTATATTGATCGATTTCAATCAAGTACTGGGTAATATGACTTATTTTTTAGCCTATTTATTAGCTTTTTGTTACAAATAAGTTGAAAAGAATATTTTTTATTTACAATGTCTGCTTTTGAATTTCTTAAAGTAAGTTGATTTAATGTAAACAGTCATAAGCAACTTCCAATTAAACTTTTACTAGTTATTAGTAAAATTGTAAATATTTGTTTTCCAAATATTTCAATTTCAGCTTTTCTCCACTTGCACTTTTCTTTTCAAGTCAGACATAGCCAACACAAGCCTGGTGAATAGGCAGGAAAGCAAGACATGTTCAACATCCTCAAGTTACTCCACACAATTAGGGCAACCCTCCTCGACCTTGATGCCGCACCGCAACAGATTGGCGATTGTTGGTAGGCGTCCCTAGCACACCTTTAGGCGAATAGCTAGGCCTTAGGTTACGCCTTGGAACCCTAAATGAACCGCCACTTACGCTGGGCCACCCTCGCTAGCAAGGTGTCTAGCAAGATGGTAGGCTACGCACTGAGAAGCGCCTATTTCTCTCATAGTGCTAGACAAATTGTCCTTTGCCCCCACATCACGCAGCTCAATTTCGAGGATACACTCAATGGCGATCGAATGAAATTCCGCACGCACAAGGTCGACGTCCCAACCATTGTTATGAGTGATGAGGGCTTCCACTTTAGAATCCTCTGGCAACGAGGCAGGACCAGCCACCAACTGGAAATTATTAGGCCGGGCAGCCACGGGTGACCGCGAATCATGATGGAACGGTCGTCCCCAACCCTCCAGCGCAGCCCTGCGGACAAGATATCCCTCGTGCCAAGTAGCAATCTCCAAGTGTAGGAGGGGGCCAAGCCAGCACGAGCAGCGAAGAAGTTCGAATTCGGGAAGTATTTCTGGCTGATGACCCCGTACAGAAGACCGTCAATGGACATGGCCACCTGCCATGCCTGTTTCGCAACAAGGGCGAGGTTGAGTTCCTTGAGACGCCTAATGCCGAGGCCACCATCCTCCTTCCACCGGCAGAGCTTGTCCCAAGCGAGCCAATTGAGTCTTCGATTTAGAACCACTATCCCAAAGAAAATCAACCATCATGCTCTCTAAGTCAGTGAGAAAGTGTTCGAGATTTGGAAATAATTCCAGAGTGCAACTCGTGCTTCGCTCCCTACATTCCGGCTAAAAACTACGGCTGACTAGTGGCTATTGATTTTCAGCCTAGACGTTCGCTTGTAGCGGGACAGGATCCGTTGAACGCAATGCAGCGCATAATGGGAAGCTTGGTAGAAGATTAACGTGTCGTCAGCAAAGATGAGATGAGATACTCGGTAGGCTTGTCGTGAGACGACGATCCCCTAGAGTCGGCCCTCACTCTCGGCCTTGCGAAGCAAGCTGCTAAAAGATCTTTGCATAGAACAAGATAAGAAACAAAAACAAGCGGACGCCTTGGTGAAGCCCTCTCTCGCAACGTAAAACACCAAATTGTTCGTCGTTCAATAAGAAAGATACGAGACAGTAGTGACACATGTCATAATAAGCTTAACAGAATCTTTAAGAGAACCTAGTTTATGTAACACTCTCTCAAGGAACGTCCATTCCACTTGGTTGTAGGCTTTACTGTCATCCAACTTCATACACACATAGCCAGCCTTGCCCCAGTTCTTGTGCATGAGAAAATGGTTAAGCTTATAAGCGACAAGCACGTTATCGGTAATGAGTTGGTTGAGTAGAAAAGTTGATTCAGAGGTAAAGATGAGAGGGTCAAGGAAAGGTTTGATGCGATTAGTGATTGCTTTCGATGCGAGTTTATAAGCCATATTGCAGGTAATCAACCTAAACTGAGCAAGTTCTTTCGAGTTTGGGCATTTGGGGATCAACACGAGGTGAGTGAAATTAAGCAGTGGGTTAAGGAACCCCTTATTAAGAAAGTCTAGGACACAAGAAACAACGTTCGACCCAACTATACTCTAATACTTCTGATGGAAGATAGGAGGAATACCGTATAGGTCGGGGCACTTAAGGGGGTGCATCTGTTTCAAGGCAAGCACGGCCTCGTACGCGAAGAATGGCTGAAAAAGCTCTCTGTTCATGGCTTCGGTGACCTGGGGCTCAAGACCTAGCTAATACTTCATCAATTGTGTCAATGGAGGGGAGAGTAGACCGGAACATATTGTTGAAATAGTCCAAGACCAATCCCCTAATCTCAGACTCCCCTTGCACTGTGCGGCCGAGGCTGTTTTGGAGCTTCTTAATCTCCTTCTGACCCTTCTTACATTATCTCTAGCATGGAAAAACCCTGAGTAACGATCCCCTTCCGCCAGCCATCGTGCTTTCACTCGTTGTTGCTACAAGATCTCTTTGCGCGTAGCGAAAGCCGCTCGACCTCGCACTTGCTATCTGCAGAAATGGGCCCGATTTGAATCTCATTGATTCGCTTATTGAGTTGCCTCATGTCCCACCCACGTTGCCAAAATGATGCTTATCCCATTGCAACATATTTAACCTACAGGCATGCATTTTATTCATGACAGCGCCTAGCAGTTTCAGGTCAATGGCGGTCGTCCAAGAGTGACGAACCTCTTCTTCACAATCAGGGACGAAGCCCACATTGCTTCAAACGGAAACTTCGTTTCTTTTGAGTCTAAACGCTATCCAAGTTTCATCCAAGAAGATCAACAAGGCACCGTGGTCAGAGCACGGGATTGCTTCGTGAAGCACTCTCGCCTAGGGGAATTGGAGCGCCCACCCGGAGCTACAGCAGGCGCGGTCGAGTCGGGCGCACACCATGTGGTGAGCCTCCCGATGGTTGCTCCAAGTGAAGATGTCGCCTTCAAAACCAAGGTCCTGCAATGCACAATTGCTAAGGCAAGCCCTAAAGTTGTTATCTGCTAATGAGCTTGCGTGAGAGATCCTTGCTTTTCGTGATGCTCAAGGATCTCTTTGAAGTTGCTAGCACACATCTAAGGATGAAAAGAGGTCAACGGTCTCATGACTCCTTCCTCCTTGCCAACTTGGGATGCCCATAGAAACCTGTGAAACACCAATGGTCCAGGTTATCGTAAAATAAAACTGTTATGTCGATATGGTTTTGTCGAAAAAGATTGGAGCCAGACTTCGACATCCTTGTGCCATAGGAGTAGCAAGATACCGCCATTACCGATCAAGTCCATGTTGATGCCATAGTAGTTTAGTCTCTCCTTAATTTTATCACACATATCACACTTATGTGCTTTTCACCAGGTCTTGGAGAGGAAGACCAAGCCGGGTCTATTAGTCTTACTAAATCCATAAGCATACAAACTGTCCAAGGGAGCCCCAATCCTTGAATGTTCCAGACTAAGAGCTTTAGAGCTCTAGACAAGACTATTGAGCAGTCTCCACTAATATCGAATTAGATGAATCATCCACCAAGTGCAAACGTCTTTTGTTAGCGTGAACTGCATCAACACCCTATTCAATGATGTGAATTCCTGAGTCTCTTCCTATATTCCTCCAACTAGCCCTAGTTAGGCGCCTACCTTTTCTCAGGGGTCGTCGCCTGACCTTTGGTCTGTCTAGATTAAACTGAAGCGGTATGCTGAATAACTCTAAAGCAGCCCCTATTGGGTTGGGCATGACCTCCCGTTCCATCAAATCATCGTCGGTTGCCCAAATGAGCAGGTGATGTTCTTAGGAGTATCCTGATTCCTCCTAATCACTTCCAAACCCACCTGTCTAGTATGAGGCCTCTCGTTCCCCACAACAAGCTGCAACTGCTCCTTGCAAGCTGGGGCCATCACACATTATTTGTCGTCTGTTGCTCTTCAGTGAGCTTTGGGTTTGTACACTGATGTTGAGCTTCAGGCAATGAGGCAGAGGACCAATTGGGAGACAAAGGAACACCTCCTAGGATTGCTTGGTCGGAGATAGAATCTGGGGTCCGCCACCCCTGAGTAGCCCTAAAGTTCCCAAGGACGTGGCCTAGAAGACCTTGTTGTCGCTGCGACGAGTGAGCCGATTAACCCCCCCTGAGACAGAAGGGAGTTCTACCTGGTGTGGGTGTCGGTGCATGGAGCCACGGACCATATGGCATGTCGTCATTGTGGTCTACAAAACTCTCTATGAACCAAGTCTCACAGTACTTGGAAATATGTCTGAGACGTCCACACAAATAGCCAAAGTTAGGTAATTGTTCGAAGGTAAAGTGTACTAAAAGTTCATCCCCTATAGTCAATAGGATTTTCAGAGAGCATTTCAATGGCATGTTGACGTCTAACCCTACCCGGATTCTCAGTGAAACGCCCTATGAGCACAGCCGAGTCGTCTATTTCCATATCCCTAAATCTGCAAATCCTATTCCCTATATGTGTCACAATCCCCAGATTCATCATGCTCAAAGGGAAATCGTGGATATGGACGAAGAAGTCGCACCAATTAAGGCCGACGTGCATTGTGTTAACATCTCTGCTAAGGGAGTTCAATATCAGAATGTTCTTCTCAAAGCTCTAAGGGCACCCGTCAAGAGAGTGAATCTAATTGATGATGTGATGAAAGTGTAGGAATAGTCGATCTTATGGAAGCTTTTTGATCTCCATTCCTTTCACCGGCAGTAACATGCATTAAATTGATGTGCACAGTGTCTCAAACTGGCGCAGACGATTAGACAACAAGCGACCCACGAGACAAAGTTCCGGTGAGCTCGAGTCCGCATGCCACAAACCCCTTGGCAAGACCATCCCACTCTTCTCATCCTCAGTCAGCTTCCAGGCACTCTTCATCAACCCTAAGTCCGGAAACCCACTATACATAGTTGAAGCGAATTAGAAAAGTAGAAGCTAGCCAAGAGCCCTCAGTTGTCCAAGCGAAACCCCTAGTGTCTCCCAGCAGTTCCACCGAGTAGAGGCCGACACAAGCCCTAAAAATAAAAAATAAAAAATGAAATTTGCAAACAAGCAAAGGTTAACCAGACGATGAAAATGAAAAAACCACGACGGAAAGTTAAACAAACACGACCAAAGAGCGAAAAAAGGAACAAGACTCCATGCAAGTGAAACAAGAAAGAGAAAACAAAACCCTAGGTAAACACACGATAAACGAAACGATATTAACGAAAAGGGAAGGGAGGAGTAGGCAAAGCACATAAGGCATGGAGAGATCCTGTCCAAAGTCGCATGGCAGTAGAGCCTCGCACGATCCTAGTCTGGACGCGCGAAACCTCACCCTCACCGCTGGTCACCGTCGAAAGAGATGCTGACGGTTATCCCACGAGAACAAAAGAAGAGACCACAACGTGATGAAACTCTCATGTGAGAGAACGTAAACCCCATGCATGGAGAACTTTATTCACACCATGCAATTCTTCCTAACTTATGTGTATTATTGACATTAATTTATTTATTAAATATATTATCAATTAAAAGTCCAACAAATGGATTAATAATTGACGTTCAAATTAAAGTTCACAATAAATTTAGACCTTTATATATTTCAATAATAAATTCACAATAAGTTTATAGCAGATTTAGGTGTTACTCATTTTTATTAGATTGGTCCAAGATAAAATATAAAATTATTCTTTTATCCTAGATTTAATAATTGGACTAATGCATAATCAGTTATGGTTTTTTAGTGATTGGTCCCCCAAAAAGCCTATTGTGTTCAAGCCCAGTGGGAGTGAGTTGCTAGCCGAATCCCTAGTTCATGCCTATAAAAAGATGTCTTCAAGATACAATGTATTAAACACTACATACATACAACAATTCCACAACTACTCAAGTCCAAAGCAATTCCAAAACTTTCTGTCACGATAAAGTTGTGCAACCGCAACGAAGCTGAGCAACTACGATGTTTCATGTCTTTCTAGACATCAAATGCCCAAATGCTCGAAACTGAATTTCAAGGTGATCGGTAATTTGTTCCTCCAAATCCGAAGAAGATTATCCATACACATCCAAAAACAAGCTTATAGCCCTTGAGTTGTAGTTTGGAGAAAAGAATTAAGGGATAATCTTTATTTTTAAATATCATAACATTTTGATTTCAATTTATAGAAAAATCATTTGTTCATATTTTCAGGTCTTATAACTATTTTTTGCAAACTCAAAGTTTGTATGAATACATATTATGTTTGGATGTTATCTTTGTGAATAAAATGTTACTTCCAACTTCTTTTATAGTTGAAAATCACAAAAGGAAATTAACATGCACAAATCTATATAATACTTAATTCATGCATATTTTTCATTTGCTCAATGATTTTATGAATAACAAATATAAAATATTATGGAATTTTGTCTTAAATATTAGGCCAAAATCTTTTCATTAGTCCCTTATCGTTATTTTTTGTCCCACTTTAGTCTCTCATCTCTCAGATGCACCGTAATAGTCTCTTATCTTTTAAATAAATTTTACTATGGTCCCTGATCATTAATTTAGTGGAACCTAATTAAATTTGATCGAATATTCCACTAATGAGAGGTAAGGATTGAAAAAACTCATGTACTTTTAATAATTTGTCAATTATTTAAAAAAATCATGTACTCCAAAAATTTTATGTTTATAACTAAAAAAACTAGAAATATTAATTAAACAACTATTATTTATTATAAAAAATAAATAATTGTTTTTCTTTTATAGAGAAATTAACGGTCTAAAGAAACATTGAAATGATAGGTCAAGTGAAATGGACTGTACCTTCTCAAGATATAAGTTATGAGATCGAATCTATTCAAACATCAATTCACTTGCTATTTTTTTTTTCAAAAAAGAAATAGCTTATGGGCGGGGGAGTTTTTCGAAGCCCCCTTCCCTTCTATATAACATAAAAGGGTCAATTTACAATGGGGAATATTGACTTCCTAGTAGTGCCTTGAAAACAGTAAATAAGGAGTACTACTCCCTTATAATTGAGCTTTGCAAAACATAAAATAAGAAATACTACTCCCATCACTTGCTAATTAAATATAACCTCCATTTTATATTTCAGCACACTGCAATGACGAACTCATTTTTTTTTTACATTTTTTGTAGTTGTCGTCTTTTGTCAATAAAAAGAAAAAAAAAGATTTATTAAGTACAGGGAACAATTAGTTTAACACGAACTTGAGAGTTTTATCAATATATGAGTGTTGGTTTATTGTAATACTAATTATTGATTAGTCTAAATATATGATATTGATAATCAATATAATAATTATTGATAAATGAAGTTTATTTATTGAATTACTAAGGGGTATTTGCAAATGTTTATTTTAAGTGCTTATCAGCTTATTGTTGAAAATAAACTGAAAATAGTATTTCTCTTTACAACTTCTGCTTTTCAACTATTTATATTAAGCAAGAGACAAGTGCAATATAAAGCAAAAATAACATCTTTTTAATACATGCATGTAGACAGAACGGTTTTTAGTCAATTAAACATGTTTTAGACGAGTTTTTTCTCCAAACACTATTCAATTTGCCATTTATCTGGCTCTTATTTTTTTCTCCAAATACTAGCCAATTTACCGTTTATTTGGTTCTTATTTTTTTCTCCAAACACTACCCAATTTACTGTTTATCTGGTTTTTTTTTTTTTTTTTTTTTTACAAACACTACTCACTTTTGATTCAACTACAATTTCCAACTTTTTCTATGAAAATCATTTATTTGAAGGCAGAAGTTCTCGCAAATACTCCCTACTATGATTTAAGTCAAAAGTTATAAGTAACTCCCCACCAACTTTGCACCATATTAGTAAAATTGTAAGTGTTAAGTTGTTTTTTCAAACACAATAACTTAATTTTTTTTTTACTTTTAATTTTTATTTCCAAACACTCCCAATTTTTATTATTGCTTGACTTACAAATTATTTTCACTACAAAAATAAAATTTATTACAAACACCCTGTAAAAGGAAAACAGTACAGCGAAACAATCAATAAATGCATAATAGAAAATTACAGAGAATCTTAAACTTCAACTCCAACATGTGGACAAACAAACATAAGATTAATCATCAACACAAACATGGCATTTTAATAACCGAAAATTTGTTAACAATTAATGCAATTGTTGGGGCAAATGCAGGACATGATACACTAATTTATTGTGCATGAATGAATAATTATATTATACAGTAAAATTATTATTTAATTAAACATTCAATTTTTTATTAGTATTTAATATTTTAATAATATAAATGACAAATATTTAAATATGAGATACACTAATTGAATAAAATTTACTGTTTTTGAGAAAAAATAATTATTATCATCAAAAGATAAGTGCAAATATTAAACAAAAATAGTATCGTTTTAACATGTGATAAAACTATCTTTAATCAATTAAGTTTGTTTTAGAAGTACTTTGTCCCCAAATACTACCCGATTTGATTTTGATATGTTTTTCAATTTTTTTATAAACACTATTCACTTTTGATTTTGTTATAAATTCACTTCTCTAAAAGCAGAAGTGTTGGCAAACACAGTCTAAATTGATTTAAGCCAAAAGCTATATAAGCAACTCCATACCAACTTCTCCAGCTTATTAGTAAAGTGTAAGTGTTAAGTTGTTTTTTTCAAATACTCCAACTTTATTTTTTTTTTACTTTTAACTTTTATTTTCGAATACTCCTAATTTTTACTATTGCTTAATCACTACAAGAAAAATGCTCAATAGCAACGAAAAAAATCAGCATCGAGCTAATTAGCAAGTAAAATTTTCGTTGCTAATGCATTATTTAATACAAGAAATTTACTTGCTAATGAATTTAGCAATGAAAATTTACTTGCTAACAAATTTAGTAACGAATTGTTTAAAATATATATTATTAGCAACGA
The DNA here is from genome assembly GCA_034509735.1 of Sesamum alatum. NCBI lineage: Eukaryota > Viridiplantae > Streptophyta > Magnoliopsida > Lamiales > Pedaliaceae > Sesamum > Sesamum alatum. The sequence goes on from JACGWO010000008.1 coordinate 27,561,536, forward strand.
GAATTTTACTTGCTAATTAGCTCGACGCTGGTTTCAGCAACAAATTTTTTCGTTGCTATTAAACTATTTTCTTGTAGTGAATCTACTACTTATTTTCACCACAAAACAGAAGTTATTACAAATAACCCTTAGAAACAAAAATAGTACAACTAAACAATCAATAAATGCACAATTGAAAATTACATAGAATCTTAACTTATTCAACTCCAACATATGGACAAACAAACAAAAGATCAATCATCAAACACAAACATGGTATTTTAATAATCCAAAATCTTGTTCACAATTAATGCAATTGTTAGGGAAAATTCAGGACATGATGCACCAATTTGTTGACTTTTTAGGGTTAGGGATTCCTTCAAATTTGAATAATTGATGAGGCTGGAGCAACTGGAACTGCAAGCATTTGGGACAAGTCATATCTGGCCTGCTCCCATCAATCTCTATATCATTCTTATTATATATAAATATGTACCATTTATTAATTAATAACTTGCAAATTAAATATTAGACATTCATGCAAATGACTAATTATTTTAAGCTATGGTATAAATACAGTTTCAGATTCCCCCTACAAAAATCAACACATTGTACAATGTTGCCTAACATGGCATTAATTGTACTTATTTTTTTAGCTATATATGTACACCGGCCATTTACATATTATATATGCAGGTGGTCTGAGCACATTTGATACATGTACATAATATAAATTTTGAGGCTGTGTTTGTTTGTTGGGAATGGAATATGATACTTGAAATAAATTTTCAAGGAATTTGATTGCTGAAAATCTTATTCCATTGCAGACATTTGGATAGAACAAAGTATTTAATAGAAAAATTAATCGAAATTCATAGAAAATATTGGTGTGCTATGACAAAGGAATGAAATATATATAGATAAGTTTAATAATATCCGAAAATAGTTTTATTGGCGGCATATTCTCAAGGGAATGAAAAATAAATCCCATCATAATATCAAGATTTTGGATTCCTAAATTTTATATGCATATTCCAAATTGTTGGGATTTTGTTTTCTTTCTCGTTTTTGAAAATTATCTAACCAAATAAAAATATATGATACCCAGAAATTAAATTCCAAAAAAATAGAGTGTCATTCCCAAGCCAACAAACAAGGCCTTCTTGTATTTGTTTGATTCGGGAAAGAGATATGAAATAAAATAAATAACTTATAAAAACTATTGAAATGTTTTACTTTTAATGTGCATGATAGAAAACTATTGATAGAATCAAGTGATTAGTGAAAATGTTATTTATGGAAAAATAAATATGTTTCTGGAGATTTTAATCAATATGCATTTAACTACGAGAATTAATTACCGTCAAGCCCTTACACTTAATAAATAGTATATATATATATATAAGGTATGAGATAGGGTTCAAAACCTTTACATTTAGGTACTTATATAAGTTTACTAGCTGTCGTGGCACGCTATTCCTGCGTGCATATAATAAATAATTTTTTACACTTTAAAATATATTATAAATAAGAGTAAAATATATAGACTAATATATCACATTACAAAAAAGAAGGAAAGAAAGAAAAGCCTAATTTATCAATTAACATAAAATTTGGAAAGTTGAATAAAGTAGTTATTATACTAGTTGGGGGTTATTTTTGACATTACAAAAATTGGTGCGGCGGTGTCATTAACCGTCATTTGTGAGTAAAAAAGAGATTTTTTTTTTATATATAATAGTATAGATGATCGGTTAACTTATTCTTGTGTACTGTGTTTGCAAATGTCGATAAATCAAATTTTAGCCATTTATAGTCCTATGATGGTTTAGTTGGTGAAGTCGCTATGTGAAAATAGTATGGTTGTGATGATTGATGATGTCATTGAGTCAGGTTCAATGGAATCAACCCAGTGAATGGACGTTTGAAAGTATTTTATTATTTTTTAACATATTTGGGGGCGTTTTAATCACTATTTGAAATCTGGGTATGGTCCCCATCCCAATACATACATATATATGTATATATTTAATTCGTCTGATAATTAATGTGATTGATATTAATCAAGGGAGACAATCAACGAATATTTGCAACCTACCAAAAGGGAATATATACAAACCTAATGTTTTGATTTGGTGTGATCTATCATATTTTTCTTTATATCAAGAAATTATATATTAGGAGTCGCACCTAATATGAAAAGAATTATTAAGAAAATAAGTTGCAGGTGGACCAACTTTAAATTATTGTTAATATGTCTTTTGTTTGTTCGTGCATGAGTGTAAAAATATAATTGGACAATCATATTGATTGAGTCCATAATTATTTATTTGGTTACAAAATTAATGTCGTGGTATTTTTACTTCTTTAAATGATTTGGAATTGTAGATAAATTTTATGGGGTTTTAAAGTCTTGAAATTTGTATAATTTTTTGAACTGAAAATTGGCAATTTAAATTTGTTACATTTAATTTGATGATTGAGCATGTTTTAATCCTACTCAAAATTCGATATTTTTCCTTAACTTATAGCTAAAATTATGGCATGATTTGATATTAGCATAATTTATGGTATTATTTGAGAATTTTTTAAAAAAGCAGTGTTAGAGAATAATAGGAAAAGTTTGGGAAATCAATATTTTGATCCTCTTTTATAAGAAAAATAAAATTTGCTTTTCACTAGTTTCATTCTTAGGCCCGTATTCGTGTTTAGCCGTGAAGTGTGTGTGAGAGAGAGAATTGTGTTGATATTATCTCAATATATAGATTATTTGTTCTATTCATTTAA